>OX637333.1:29244784-29990784 GCA_951799405.1 Agapetus fuscipes | reverse complement strand
CAAAGTAACCAGATAAATGTTAAAAAACAAGAACAAAATCACATTACGATGTATTTTTCTAGGATGGAAATCAAGGTGATAAGGAAGACCTCTTACTTCCGCGGAGTGTACATGACATTTCTCCTGATAACCTCACGCTCTGCCATGTTTTGTTCCATGGCCTCCATGGTGGCTTTTGGAGTCTCCATAACAGCTGAGAAGGTTAGCAATTCCATCACTTCCTTGACAGATCTCATCATCAACTAACTTGTGACAAATTTGTGGGTTCTATGCCGATTTGTCCCGACTCCATGGACAGGTATAAAAACCTAAGATAGAATAAGTGAAAAATTTGAAAGCTGGGGGAAAAATTGTGATGTTTACCAGAGGGCTTGCTATGGTAATACTGTTTTTTTGTTTGCAATATACCCTAGTTTCTGACTATCATCAGTCCGGTTGATAGCTCAGTTGGTAGAGCGCTTGCATTCCATTACAAGAGCTCTGGTTCGAATCCCACCGAGGGAATCAGAAATGATTTCCTGTATTGGTGTTTATTTCAAACTCATAATAAAATACCAGCAAGGTTCACTCAGAATTTCCTCGGGAGCTGGGAAATCCCCACTTCAACTGAAGTGATTGGCATAAGGCCGGCTAACTTACTTGTAAAAATAAATAGGTTCATTCACCACTGCGATTCCTTCAGGGAGAATGCGGCAAGAAGTTTTAATAAATGTGTATCTTAGCGTTATCAGCTGTCGATTTTCATCTGTTTCGCTGATTGCTATGACCATAGACAATCGGAGACGTAGCTCTGCCTGGGAAAATTTTGCATATTACAACTCTGTCACATATAGTTGCTGAGACGGCATTAACCGTTTCGATTCTGAATTTATTTGCTACATACGCACCGCCAGAACGGAATACTTTTTTAAGGTTATTTTTTTACACATAAATTGATTTCCTACCTTAATTACTTGATGAAACTTCAAAATTTATGAAAAAGTATATTCATTAGTTATCCAGGAACACAAATCACAAACTTTCAACACATGTTTTCACTTGTTGTTTTATATAAAAACAAGTAAATCACAACAATACTAATTAAAATATATATTATACGCACATTCCATAACTAGATTTTATATCCATTAGGTTTTAAACAATTTTTTTACTCACTTAAATACTCGTCACTAAAGAGAAAAATGTTTTAGTTATTTTACAAAAAAACAAAAAACGTAAACAGTTATACCTATCTGAATAGAGTATACTTGCCTGGATTTTGTTTATAAACATTGGTACACACGCGCGGGACGAGAGATCGATCTGTTCTAACGAAATATTTGAGAAAGAATATTTTCAAAATATGTGTAATATGAGATTTTATTAGTGTACCTATAATGTAAGCAACAAAAAAGTTTGAAAAATTTGAACTCCGATGTCAGGGTAAGCTTTGAACTTCGATGACATGTATAGATGCCAGCCGCACTGTATGCAAGTTACGTCATGACATCTATGCATGCCAGCCGCAGCCAAAGGGTTAAATAAGTCTGTTGCAATGATAAGTCATAAGCTATCTCTCTTTTGTATATTTTTGTGATTACAGGTTTTCGTCATGTCTGCCTACTTTACTCTCCTGTCACATTTAATGTCATCCATGTTTGTGCGCGCTGTCACCGAAGTCTCTGAAGCCAGAGTGTCGCTAAACAGGCTGCAGCAATACCTGGACCAGGACGAGTTCATCGACAACAGAAAAACCATAACGAGCGCTCCAAAGTCAGCCAAAACAAAATCTAAATCAAACAAGAAAAGAAACAGATGGACTATGAAGAAAAATGTTGTAGAAAAGCGTTCAGTCAATGTGAATAAGTTTTTAGAGTATGATAAATTGAACGGTGATTCTATTTTGACCAACGATACGGATACAGACGATTGTAACGATCACATGGACATTGTGGAAGGAGATGTGTTGGACAGCGCTTTGATCAAGAAAGCGGCGGAGAAGAAGATTGCTTTGAATCTTAAAAAGGTGTCGGCAACGTGGGTGAAAGACAGCAAAGTCCCCACACTGTTTATCGAGAACATTGAGATTAAGAAAGGGAAGTTGATTGGTGTTATTGGGCCTGTAGGAGCAGGGAAGGTAAGCTTACTTCTGCTTCTTCCGTTTTGTATTTAATTTTTTTAGAAACTTTTATTCTATGGTTATTTAGTGATAATTATTTGAGTGTTGCTATTGCAATTTGTCACGCCAGCCCTGAGTCTGTTGAGGGCTCTCCAGGTATTGTATGGTAGCTGGTTGCCAGGTGGGAGAGTCTCGGCTGGTTCCATCCACCTACTACCATCCCTCCACAGTCTCAGGCGCCTCTATCTTTGGATGACAGGAGGCTAGTTATTAATGAGACGGCTATTACTGGTTAGTATCATAAACTGAGAATAGGATAATTGCAGTGGTGGGGAAAATGGTTTAAAATACTATGGTTGTGTAGAGTACATTTCAAGGATCACAACCACATGTTTTTTAAGTAGTAAAAATAAAGATATCATTGATAATTTAAAAAAATAAAATGCAGAGAATTTGAATCTCGCCAAAACGCAGCGGGGCCGGCTAGCCACGCTGTGACGTCAAAATGACGTAGATGAATCCGCCGGTCTTCGAAGGCCTAACGGTACCCTCCATAGATCCGAAGACCCATCGACGTCACATCCACCTAAATAAAAAAATTACCTTTTTTACCGGAATTAATTTTTTTTTTAATTTTTAATTTAAACCTTTAATTTAAAAACTAAGCCAGATACTATTTTTTGTAAAGCGCAGATGCATTTTTTAAAATGTAGTGTGAAATTACCCTATTGTTGAATTATTGAAATTAGAAGGAACATGACAAGTATTTGAGCATTATAGGATAAGGAAGAGGAATAGAAGAGGAGACACACAATGTATGAAATAATAAAAAAAAATGTGAATGCAGGATCTCTATTTCCGAACATATCTGGCCACTACTGGGATGGTAGAAGTGTATTTGCCGCTACTTTATTGTTATAATTGTTGATTCTTAGTTGTGTTTAATTAGTCTAACATGTATTTCAGAGTTCCCTACTTCAGATCCTGCTGGGAGAGCTTCCCATATCTTCAGGCAACATGGAGATGAAAGGAACTGTGTCATACGCCAGTCAGGAGGCCTGGCTGTTTGGCGGGACTGTCAGGCAGAATATTCTGTTTGGGCTGCCTTTTGATAAAGTCAGGTGAACACCACTGTACCTCATTATCTCTCTCAAATCATTCTATAGATCAAATTGAGTCTTGATCACCCAAACGTTTCGACTCTGACTTACAAATTCAGATGGACCAGACATCTGTAGAGGATGTTGAGTTGTTGCATAACAAAAAACTTTCCGAATGGAAGCCCAGGTGGAAGGAAACTGGTGAGAAATCTCAGGCTATGGTGGCAGGATGGAGTGAGGAGAGATGGACACACAGCTTCCCTAGGCGACAAGTTTGAGGACAAAATAATGTGGGGATCACAAAGAGTTGACGATGTCTAATTTCTGTTATTAAAGCAGTGCCATAGTAGAAAGAGAGAGATGAAGCCCGCAAAATTGCAAGAAAACATAACTTTTTAAATCATTTGTTAATATTTTTTTTTTATTATATTGTACATTTGTGTTCGCAGGTACTATGAGGTGGTGAAGGTCTGCGCCCTCCAGCCAGACTTCCTGCAGTTTCCCTTCGGAGACCAAACCCTGGTGGGAGAGAGGGGGACCTCACTATCTGGGGGGCAGAGAGCGAGGATCAACCTGGCCAGGTTTGTATTTTTCATAGTTATGTAGTGTAATCATAGCGCATCTATATAATCTATAATCTAAGTTACAAAGATATGTTAACATTTAAGATTAATATTAATTGCATGCGCACAAACAGACACGTATCAGTTCGCACTTACAAATGCTGCATGTGTACTTACAAATTAAAACCCAAAAAATCCAATTACTCCAGATGTGTTTACCGCAACTCTGACATCTACCTGCTGGATGACCCCCTGTCAGCCGTGGACACCCACGTGGGCAACCATCTGTTTGACCAGTGCGTGCGCGGCTACCTCAAGCACAAGACCAGAATCCTGGTCACTCACCAGCTGCACTTCCTCAAGGCCGCGGACTACATCCTGCTCATTGAAGATGTAAGCATTTTGACTAACGTAGAATGATACGTGACATCTCACAAAACCTTTGAAATGACAATGTTTCTTTGTTGCACTATGCGAGATACATGAATCTTTTTAAATCTATATCTAATCTAAATGTAGGAATATCAATGATAATAATTGGATGATTATTTAATGAGCTCTGTTTTTGTGAAATATACGGCAAATCTCAAGAGTCAATGTGACCGTTACAGCATCACTGTACTGGATTAAATAAATTACTGAGTAAGAGCAACAGGTTTGCTACAACCATCTTTTTATGGATACCTACAGTTTTCTACTTTGACTAGTTGAACTAGTCAACTAGTTGAAACCCTGAAAGAATCTTTGTGAAACCAACGGGCCACCACATGTCCAACAAATGGTGCTGGACCCTGTTCAAGAAGCTCGTATTTTTCTATTCATTATTTCTCATTAACAATGTGTATATTACCAAAAGTGGGCAACAATCACCACGCTAGGCACACACCTGTGTTGTGGTGAGCAAAAAAATGATATTCTCTTACTTTTATGCAGGTTATTATGTACAAAATATCAATGATCCTGACGACTTTCTCTGACACGTTGATGTTATCTAAGAGCTGGTGTTTGTTTCCATGAGTCAGGGTAGGATCTCTCTGCAAGGCCCCTCCGCCACCGTGCTGTCCAGCAGCCTGGAGTACTCCTCCTCCCTGCCTGCTCCTGCTGAGGACAGCAACAAGATGGACAGGTCTGCCAGCAAGGGAAGGTTCAACAGCGTGGCTTCCCAGCTTACACAATGGGTGAGCATGACCACACACTGACAGGTCTGCCAGCAAGGGAAGGTTCAACAGCGTGGCTTCCCAGCTTACACAATGGGTGAGCATGACCACACACTGACAGGTCTGCCAGCAAGGGAAGGTTCAACAGCGTGGCTTCCCAGCTTACACAATGGGTGAGCATGACCACACACTGACAGGTCTGCCAGCAAGGGAAGGTTCAACAGCGTGGCTTCCCAGCTTACACAATGGGTGAGCATGACCACACACTGACAGGTCTGCCAGCAAGGGAAGGTTCAACAGCATGGCTTCCCAGCTTACACAATGGGTGAGCATGACCACACACTGACAGGTCTGCCAGCAAGGGAAGGTTCAACAGCGTGGCTTCCCAGCTTACACAATGGGTGAGCATGACCACACACTGACAGGTCTGCCAGCAAGGGAAGGTTCAACAGCGTGGCTTCCCAGCTTACACAATGGGTGAGCATGACCACACACTGACAGGTCTGGCATTTGATTTGACTTGTGCTTTTTTTATAACCCTGACAATTGAGGATGAAATCTCGTGCAGGGAGGTTGCCTCCTGAAGACATTGGCTACATCACCAATGAAACATCGAGAATAATGTTAGTTCTCCTATAACAATTCGTCTAGTATCTGAAAAGTGAAAACCTTGAAATGTAATTATAATTTGTAAATATATCAAACGGCCGTAACTCCAGTTTAAATCTGACCATAAGTGATTGTGTTTTCCAGGGAGACTCGGTGTGTTCCTCTGTCAGGGACTTTGGGGATCTGGCTGGAGACTTTGCTGGGGAAGACGATGACGACAACAAGCCACAAGTCATCAGAGCTGAGGAGTCTTCTAAGAGTAAGCATTTGATTTTACTTTTAATTCATAGTCCGGTCGATAGCTCAGTTGGTAGAGTGCTGGCATTCCATCCCGAGAGTTCGGATTTGTATTCCACCGAGGGTGTCAGAAATTTTTCACTGTTTCAGTGTTTATTTCAAACGCAAAATAAAATACCGGCAATGCTTACTCAGCCTTCACAAGAAATGAGTACCAACTTCCTCGGGAGCTGGGATACCCCCACTTCAACTGAAGGCATTGGCTAGATATTTTTAATGTCTATCATGGCAGTTTTCATTTTTATTCATTGAGCCATCTTTTTCTCAACTATCATTTTTATGAATTCCAATATTCATTAAGTAATTTATTGTCTCTGATGGACTTGGCGCAAATTTGAAAATATTTTTTTTCTCTCCAGGCACACGTCTATGTAACTCTGGTCCTTAGAAACCTCGTAATATAAAATTCTGTGTTTGTATTTTCCCCAGCAAACCAGCCGTGTACATACTTTTCAGAAAGGTCATTTATACCGACTTATGTTCCTCTGTATTTTAGATGCAGATATAAATGTTGGGATGGAGTACCTGCGAGCAGGAGCCAGTTACTTTGGGATCTTCCTGGTGGCCTCTGCCTTCCTGCTGGCCCAGGCTGTAGTGCTCATGGCCGACTACTGGATTTCTTTCTGGTAACCATTCTGCTACACACTTCCGTACCATGAGGACATTATTAGATGGAACAATACCCTTAGTACGAGTTGCAAAACTTGAGTAAAGTAAAGTTTACGGAAAGTATTAAAGAGTGATTTTCCCCAAAATCTGCCGTTTTTGTTTTTCATACACTTTATGGTCTTAGCAAAAGAGTTACAGTGATGAAGAAAATCAAGTTCAAACAAACAAAAACGGCAGATTTTGAGGAAAATCACTCCTTAAGACTTTCAGTAAACTTTACTTTACTCAAGTTTTGCAACTCGTACTCAGGGTACAGATAGGGAATTAGGGAGTAATAATAATATTAGGATGATTTATTTGGTGAGCGCTGTTTTGTGTGAATTACATCTCAATGATGATGAAGATAACTTGATATAGCGTCGTTTTGTAAAGATTGTCACTAAAAGGTTGCTTGCTGTGCTGTAGTGTGTCTTGAGGGATGTGTCTCAAGAGCCCTCTGTGAGCTTGCTTGTTGACGCATCGCCATAGAAAGCGCCAATTCTCAAGCAAGACCCAATCGCTGTAAGGATAGATGGACCTTTGGTGACCAGTATTTGGTAAAGGCATATGAATTTTTCAATCCCGCAAAGAGCGTATTTGAAAATATAAATGGTCATTTTTTGTGCTTTGCCGGAATTCAAATCCATAACCTACCATTTACGAGTCCGAAGTGTTAACCATTAGACTATGGACCGGTTGAAGTTGAAGTTATCCTATATCCTATATTGGTGGTAAAATTTGATTATTTTTCAGGACTTCCCAAGAAGAACTGATGGACTATTATACATCGCAACTATCACAAAATGGCACATCTCTACTCTACAATTTGATAGATGAGAATAACACCACAGCGAGTGCATCTTCTCTTAAAAATGAGTCAAATGTGTTCCTTGATGAAGCACTTTTTTTCAAAAATGAGTCAAATATTTCCATGAACCAAACACAAGGACTGAGTAGGGATTCTGCCATGGAAGGGGTAAAAGCTCTGTTGACAACTGAGACCTGCTTGAAGATTCATGGATACATTTTGTTGTCTCTGTTAGTGATTTCTGTTGTGCGCTCAACAGCTTTCTACAACATGTGTATGAAGGCATCACAGAATCTACATAACTCCATGTTTAGAGGTTGGTATTCTTGTTTTTTTAATAGATTTCTGAACAGGAAAGCAATTCACCGACTTTTTTGCCTTGCCAGAAACACATATTAACATGGTGAAATAATAATTAATTATGTATTATTTAAATGAATCATTAATTAACAATTACCCAATGATTTATAGGTTCGTATGAGGCCGACCACCCATAATGTAAAAAATGGTTCACTTTTCCAATGTCACGAAGGTTGGAAAAGTTGCAGGGCTTATGTTCATTTGAGGTTTGACTTTAATTTGTTTGTCCACATTCAGCATTTGTAAGCGCCAACTTACACATGTCTGTTTTTGAGCGTGCATTTGATATGAGCTTTGAGTGTTAATATATCTTTGCAACTTAGATTATAGACATCTGTCGAACCAGGGTTGTAGTTAATGTCGATAGGACATGGCACAGCCGGGGCACGAACCAGCGGTAGTGCCAATAACGCAAATTTGAGTGCCAACGCCTTATCGACCTTCACCTATCGACAACACCTCGACCATCCCAGCGACATTGTTTTGACTTGATTTTCTGATTCTGGGCCCATTTAAACTGATGAACTGATGAATGTTATTTTATTGTGTGTTTAGGAGTCATCAGGTCCCCCATGAGTTTCTTCAACTGTAACCCCTCAGGCCGCATCATGAACAGGTTCTCTAAGGACCTGGGCAACGTGGACGAGTGGCTGCCCAAAGCCATCCTAGATGCACTGCAGGTAACTTGACAATACATCATCTTCTTTCTTCTATGAGGGATATGCCAAGTCTTCCCGACATTGGTGAACACTATGAGAAAGCTTCTTTGTCGTGGCAACACGGGACAACTCTCACACTCTTTGTATTTTGGCCTAATCCTGAATGTAGCATCGCCATGTTATCTGCCTTCTGTCTTCTCGTATACATTCAATTTTAAAAAAGCATAAAATCCCCTTCTTCTTCTTTTGGTGCCACTTCTATCAAAGATTGGTGATCATCATGGCTATTTTGACCTTGCCTCAAAACAGGGCCTTGGTGCTTTTGTTGAATCATTATCGTAGGTTTTTCAGCCACAATGTCCTTCGGCGTCCCTGAGATCTTCTCCCCTCAATCTTACCCTGTATGATAAGGTGGAGAAGGCGGTATTTCTCATTTCTCATAACGTGACCGAAGTACATCAGCTTTCTCTGCTTGATGGTTGGCAGAAGTTCCTTTATGGTGTGCATACATACGTCGGAGGACTTCATTGGTGACCCGATCACGCCAAGAGATCCGAAGCATTTTTTAGTAGACACACATCGACACATCTCAAACGCTTTAACTCATCTCTCCAGAAAAAAAATCCCTAAATAAACGATACTTCTTCTTCTTTTGATGCCACTTCTATCTAAGATCGGCGATCATCATGGCTATTTCGACCTAGGATGCTGCGGTTTGAAACCTAGACTTGGTGTTTTTGATGAAAAAATAAATATATTTTACTAACCTAATATGTACCTAATGTGAAATGAAATGTAACTTGTACTTTTAGAATGTCCTCCTGGTGTTTGGATCTGTTATCCTCACGGCCTATATAAACCCGGTGTTTATAATTCCTTGTGCAGTGCTTGTGGTCGTATTCTTCGCTATAAGGAAGATATATTTAAAAACCTCAAAGAACATTAAACGACTCGAAGGAATATGTAAGTAGAAATGTTTCATTGATTGTATGGGCATTAAAATGACTTTGTTTTTGATTACGGCGAGTACATTCAATTCCACGACCGGTTTTGCAAACCATCCGTTTGCCAACTGAAGATGCAAACAGTAATCATCACAGTTCTCATCAAGATCATCATCATCATCATACTTCACGCTGAAGAAGCCCATCGTAGAAATGGGCGAAACGTCCGGAAGCTCCAGCTCCCACAGATCACGGCAACAGATCCCGGAAAGCATCACTCCAGTAATCAGAAATGTTTTTATTTATTGAATGACCCGTTTTTAGGTTTTAATTTAAAGTGTTGAATTATTTTATTTATGGTTAAATTGTCTTAACCTCTCTGCTTTTTATAACTAAAATTTGCTGTTTTTTTCAGCTCGTAGTCCGGTTTTCACGCATCTTAATGCCACTCTTCAGGGATTGTCAACCATCAGGGCTTTTGGAGCTCAAGAAATACTGAAGGCAGAATTTGACAACTTTCAGGTCTGCCAATTTTATTCAAAATAATTTTGTCATCCCAGCTAGATAAATGAACCCGTAGGTACACATGCAGCATTTGTAAGCACGAACTTACACATGTCATTTGTGGGTATGCAATTCATATGAATTTAAATGTTAATATATCTTTGCAACTTAGAGTACAGATTATACAAACCTTACTAAAGACCTGGGAGAGCAGTCTCAATCTAGCTAGCAATTGTATTGGTCGATAGCAAGTAATAAAACATGACTGCGGAATGATCAGCTGATTGGGCCGTCATGATTTATCGTTTGCTGTCGACTGATTTGATGGCTAGCAAAGAAAATGTTTTATTCCTCTCTACTCAAAGATAGAAAAGAAATGAGCCCACACAGTGCTATGGATATGAGAATTAGTTACACATTTTATGGTAGCGACGGATTGTTTACTTAATGTTTGTGTGTTGTTGCAGGACCTGCACACGTCCAGCTGGTATTTGTTTATAATGACGACTTCTGCGTTTGGCATCGTCCTGGACATGCTGTGCTTCATCTACATTGCATTTGTAACTTTCACATTCCTGGTCATTGCTTCAAGTAAGTAACTGTCACTTTTCCTATTGAATACTTGAGATCTATGTTACTCACACCCCTAGGTATACCTTAAGGTAAGAAGAGTCAACACAGTGTTTGGAGAGTGTGCATTTGCAGTTGCTGGTGCTCTGGCTTGGAACCACCTGCCTCATCATGTGAGAGAGCCAGAGGACCATGGAAAGTTCCGAAATGCACTGAGGACAAGCAAATTTCTGGCATCATTTGCACCAGCGCCCTTAAGTGACTACATCACGAAACGGCGCTATAAAGAAATCATCATCAAATATCAACAGTCCGTAGTCTAAGGTAGCACTTTGAACTCGTAAATGGGGGCTGTGGGTTCAATACCCTGCGAAGCACAAAAAAAATACCATTTATATTTTCAAATATGCAATTTGCTGGGTTGGAAAATTCAAATACCTTTACCAATGACCGGTCACCAAAGGTCCATCCAGCCTTACAGCAACTGGGACTTTCTTGAAAATCGTTGCTTTCTATAGCGATGACCAAGCTTGCAGAGGGCTCTTGAGGTGTGATTCACACAAAAACAGTGCTCACTAGATAAATCATCCTAATATTATTATTATAATCACTCAATTGAATTGATTGTTGATCTTGCTTGGGTTGCCTGTGCAGGTAGACCCCTCCAGCAGACTGTAGAGCCAGCATTTGTCTGTAGATGTTTGTTACTTGCAGGTATTCTGGGAGACAAGGTAGGCTTGGCGATCACGCAGAGCCTGAGTCTGTCTGCGGCCCTGCAGTGGGGGATCCGACAGTCGGCTGAGGTGTTCAACCAGCTCATGGCCGTGGAGAGGGTGCTGGAGTACAAGCTGCTGCCCACGGAGCATGTGAGATCACCACACTTCAGACCATGACTACTGCCACTAGTATAAAACATCACCATATTCTCCACCATTGTGAATGAATGATGATAGACTGACAAAGTCTTTATTCAAAGGAAGTGTGAAAAGAAAAAAGGGGTAAGGTACGACCGAGAAAAGAATGGACAGATGGACAATGGACAAAATAAACAAAACCTCACATAAACATAAATTTTCTAACTCCTGCCACCTTTCCCTGAAACAGGGTGGCATTGGCTAAATTTTTTAGTTTTTAGAGCATGGGAGGTCAGCCTCTTTCAGCGTGATTCACGTTAAAACAATGCTTACCAAATGAATCATCCTAATATTTATTCATTTATTTATTAACTTGGAATATTAAAATTTGAAAATCTTAACCAGAAGTAAACAATCACTTAAATGCTATTTGAATTTCTTCTTCTTCTTTTTCGTTGTGGTGAATTCCTGCAGATAGCAGGGGCGCCAGTGTCAAGTTGTCTTTAATGTAAATATTTTGATTTCCAGGGCAACGCTTTTGACGACCCAAAAGACAAATCCCAGAAGCCCTTACTGGGGACCACGCTGACCCTGGTAGACCCGCCCGCAGACTGGCCCAGAGAGGGGAGGATACAGTTCAAGGACTTCTACATGAAGTACAGTGAGAAGCCAGAGGAGCCCTACGTCCTCAAGGGACTCAACTTTGAGTTCCTGTCAAGAGAAAAGGTATACTCTTATTATATTTTACTTAATCAGTCCGGTCAATAGCTCAGTTGGTAGACTGTTTGCACTACATGCCGAAAGTTCGGGTTCGAATCCCACCGAGGGTGTCAGAAATTATTTCCCGTTTTGGTGTTTATTTCAAACCCAAAATATAATACCGGCAAGTTTTTACTCAGCCTTCACCACAAACGAGTACCAGCCACCTTAGGAGCTGGGCAACTCCCACTTCAATAAAAGTGGTTGATGTAAGGTGAGCCCCTTTACCTGTAAAAATAAATAGATTCCAATCGCCTCAAATGTTGAAGTTATACTATATGTGTAGCTTAGTTGCCTTTGCGTTTTTATTTAATAAGCAAATCTTTCATTATAAATCAGCAATCATATTTCATTATCAAATCCTGTACCTACTTAATTTTTGCTTCAAAACCAAAGACACAATCAGTACCTACGCAATCAGTAAGTATGTCGGGGTAGCATAGTGCCATCTATTGAGATGGAATTTAAACAAAAACACAATGATTGCCGTAACCTTATCAAATCTACGGGTGATGGAGTAGTCAATTTGGTTCAGCCGCGCCGTCAGATTCGTACAAACTTCGGAGACCGCGCTTTCCGTGTTGCGGGGCCGGTGGAGTGGAACAGACTGCCACCCGGAGTGAAGAACTCCAAATCTGTGGGTGTATTTCGAGGAGCACTCAAGGCACACTTGTTTAGAAAGTCTTATCCATGATCGGAGAGGGCCCTTGAGGTGTGACACACACAAAAACGGCGCTCTCTTATCATGTGTAATTTAAAATAAATCAGCCTGTTATTATTATTATTATTATTAAATAAAATTGTAAGGTGTGGGAAGAAGTTTACCCTTAATCGTCGCGCATAAAGGGTGCCTCCTGAAGACATTGAAAATAGCTGTGTTGGATTCCAGATAGGCATTGTTGGCAGGACAGGAGCTGGGAAGTCATCGCTGATCTCCGCATTGTTCCGCCTGGCTTACTCAGAGGGAGCCGTCATCATTGATGATGTGGACACAAAGACAATTACACTGGAAGTAAGTGGCATCCTAGCACGGTAGAACTTCCATTATGCAAGCTCGTTATATTGATTAACTGATGTCAGTCAGTAGCCACGCCAGAAACTAGGGTCGATCCCCAACAAGTGTCACAAATGATTTCCAGTTTCGGTGTTTATTTAAAACCTAAAATTGAAATACCTACAAGGTTTTCTCAGCCTCCACAATGAATGAGCACCAGCCACCTTGGGAGCTGGGAAGTCGCCACTTAAAAAGAAGTGGTTAGCGCATGACTGGCCTCCTTACCTTTGAAAATAGGTTCGATTTGGTAAATGTGACCCCTTAGTGGACAACACAATAAGAACTTCAAATTTGTGGGTGTATTTCATGGAGCAATCAGGGCACAGCTTTTTAAAAAGTATTATTCGTGATCGGAGAGGGCCCTTGAGGAGTGACACACACAAAAACGGCGCTCTCTTATCATTAGAACAAATAATCCTGATGTTATATAAATGAAGTTTAATGTTTTAAATTTATTTTTCAGTGTGCCACAAAATAAGTATTTTCTCAGTTTCGGATTATACTAGGTAGTCTCTGTCCACAAAAGCTCAGATAATTGGGGTTCTACTGTATCGTTGTTTGGTATAAGGTTTCTGAAAGATCATATGTTGACCATTGCAAGTTATTGTTTGCAGAATCTGAGGAAGAAGATTTCTATAATCCCGCAGGATCCTGTGCTGTTCATGGGGACCCTCAGGCGGAATCTGGATCCCTTTGAGGAATTTACAGATGATGCGTTGTGGCAGGCTTTGGAAGAGGTAAAAGATGTACACAATAATCATCATCATCACTGGCGCTACAGCCCAGGGTGGGTCATGGCATCCTCGAGGAGTTGCCTCCACCTTTCCCTCTCCATCACCTCTCGTCGTCAATTAAAGATAAACAATAAACATGACCTTAAATAGTAAATAAAAAATAAAAAAAACGTGTTATTTCCTAGCTGATTTGTTTTCACTGATCTTTCCTACTTAATTGTGTATTATTTGTGCATGCTCAATTATTTTCATTCTTTTCAAAATCTTGTTAGTTGGTGACTTGCTCTCAGTAAACTGTCTCGATTCCACGACAAGATGTCCATAGATAGAATGCCCGACAACAGAATATCCACAACTCATTTAGGTGTCAATGGAAATTGTGTTGGTGAACATTCTGTCAATGGACATTTTGTCGTGACTGTCTTTGGGTGATTTTTTCCAGTTGGTGATTTTTTTTCATTGACAATATTAACTAAGGTGGAAAGCAGCTGGTAGATATAACAAGTAGAATCTGCTTAGTGAGAAAAATAGAAGAGCAGCATGAAGAAAGTGATAATTGTCAAGGAGATGCAAGATGTGTGCAAGGTCAGAACAAATTGGAGACACACCTGCGGAGGTACAGACCTTCGCTAGTTGGATTGTGGCTGGATAAAGTACAAATACAAGCTAAATAAAATAGTTGAAGATGGGGTAAACATTCTGCACCAACAGCTGTGATGGACCATGTTTATGGTATTCTATGCTATTTCTGCAGGTAGAGCTGAAGGAGTCCCTGGGAGACGGGCTGGGCTGCCACGTGATGGACGGAGGAGCCAACTTCTCTGTGGGCCAGAGGCAGCTGGTGTGCCTGGCCCGCGCCCTGCTCAGGAATAACAGGCTGCTCATGCTGGACGAGGCTACGGCCAATGTGGATCCTCAGTAAGGGCATCATCCATAGTAATCTGTAGTGACTATCCCAGTAGACGGAGGAGATAACTTCTCTGTGGGCCGTTTTTTCTTTGTGAGAAACTCTATTATTTTTCCCCCTGTTGATGGATGAATTGAAGTGTTGCCGTTCAATTCTTGCAGCGTTTTGAGCCGAGAGATTCTTCAGTACCCCGAGTGTAAAACTTTGTGTAAACCCACCTCGATCGCGTAAATTGAAAAAAATGTATGAAAATTAAACCACTCTTTAGGAGTGCGGTTGTATAGTCCATGCATTTTTGATTTACGCAATCAAGGTGAGACTTACGCAACGCTTTATACTCAGGGTGCGGTGTGACAGTCTGTTCTACTCCACCGGACCTGCAACACGGAAAGCATGGTCTCCAAAATTTGTGCGGATCTGACGGCGCGGCTGAACCAAATTGATAGTACCATCGCTCTCAGATCTGCCTCCTCAGTGTCTGCCTCCTCACACCCATCTCATCAAGCAAAATCATGCCAGCCAGATAAGGTGTATAAAGCCATTGATGGCTTTATACACCATCTGGCAAACACGATAGACCACCCTTTCCGGGAAATGAAACCAATGTAGTTTATTTAACAGCGGAGTGATGTGAGCGAATTTGGATATCCTGAATATGAGCCTTGCTGCTGAATTCAACACAGATTTAAAGCGATTGAACTGCTTCTTCGGCTGACCACTATAAAGCGTTGAGCAATAATCAATCCAAGACATCACACTCACATACTCACTAGGTTCTTAGCCCCATCTGACGGTAGACACTTTCAAATTGCCTTTATTACCTTTAGTTACCTATTTGATACTTGATACAATACAACGCAGGATTGCCAGCAGTTTAGAACAGTTGTACCAATAATTGTACTATTTGATATATTTCACAGCACTGACCACTTGATACAGCGCACAATAAGAGACAAGTTTGTGAACTGCACTGTCCTCACTGTGGCCCACAGACTCAACACCATCATGGACTCAGACAAGGTCAGTGGGCTTTAGTACATGCATGAGCTGAAACGTGATGTCACTTGGCCGGGCAGGGGAGGAAGTCTCGACCACCTTCAATAGATCTTACCGTATCTATTTAAAGACAAAATAAAACATGGTTGATATATGGAACAACGATCAGCTGTTCAGGCACCGCCATGTTTTATTCCGTCTTATCTTCAAATAGGTACAGTAAGATCTGCCTACGGCTGTCAGACTTCCATCCCAGGACAGATAATCATGACTTCAATACAATCTGTTAGATTGAAAAGACACTACTGCTTTTTTGACAACTGTCACTGGTATATGTTTCACAATGCTATAAAAATATCTCAGATTGTTGACAATCCATATTTATTTACTGTGGGTGACAACCTGTGACATCACCCTGCCGTGGGAAATTTGGAACATTCCAACTACATATTTTCAAGAATGAAGCCCACATGTGAATGGCCATAGACAATATTGTGTCATCACCAAGCCAGATTGCAAGGGAACAGGCATACAAATATTTTGTAATTGGTTATATAAGATTGTGATTGGCCCATACAAAATTGACATTAGCTTGCTCAGAAAAAGTACCAAATTCAAAAATGTTCCAATCTCCTTAAAATATGTTTTTTTCTCTCTTTATTGGGATTGCAATGTATTGCTTTTAAGTGATTAGTGCTTGCTTTTAAGGCTTAATAAAAAAATAATATTAAATAAACATTAGCAATTCAACATAAGAAGTTAAGCAACATTGGGCGCAGATAGTACTTGGATGGGCTACCGCTCAGGTACACCGCGTGTCGTTGGCATCTTGAACCGGTCCGTAGTCCAGTGGCAGCACTTCGGACTCGTAAATGGAAGGTTGTGGATTTGGATCCCGGCGGAGCACAAAAAATATACCATTTATATTTGGAATGTGCTCTTCGCTGAGTTGAAAAATTCATAAACCTTTACCAAAGACCGGCCACTAAAGGTCCATCCAGCCTTACAGCAACTGGGTCTTGCTTGAGAATTGGCGCTTTCTACAGCGACGACCAAGCTCGCAGAGGGCTCTTGAGGTGTAACACACACAAAAACAGCGCTCACCAAATAAATTATCCTAATATTATTATTATTATTATTAATTCTACTAAAAATGTGTTGTATCGTTTGCAGGTGCTGGTGATGGACAATGGACAAGCCAAGGAGTTTGACCACCCCTACCAGCTGCTGCAAAACAAAGATGGCTTCCTTTACAAAATGGCCGTGGAGACGGGAAAACAGACAGCGGCTCAGCTGTATGCCGTGGCCAAGGAAAGCTACTTGAAGCTTAATTCAAAGTTGGATGAAAACTTGAATGCAAAATAAAATGTAAAGGAAGAAGAGAAATGTGAATAAAGATTTTTATAAATGGACAGCATTTCAATTACAATAGTTGTACAATGACCGGTAAATAGTCTAGTGGTTAACCCTTTGGACTTGTTAATGGAAGGTTGTGGGTTCGATTCCTGGCTAGCACAAAAAATCTATATTTATATTTTCAAGTAAGTATGCTTTTCGATGGGTTGACAAATTCATTAACCTTAACCAAAGACTGGTCATCACAAGGTCCATCCAGCATTATGGCAAGCTTGAGAATTTTATGCGACAACCAAGCTCACAGAGGGCTCTTGAGGCGTCACACAAAAACAGCGCTCACCAAATAATTCATCCTGATATTAAGTACTAACTTATTATTCTTTGAAGTTTTTCTATTCTGGGCACTCACTTGTTCTCCTTGATGATATATTATATTTGTTTTTTATATTTGATTGTATCAATTGCATGTACTCCTTGATTGATAGGTTGGTATGCGGCTGACCACCCATACTGTAAAAAATGGTTCACTTTGCCAATGTCACCCCTGCTTCAGGGAAGGTCGGCAAGAGTTGCAGGGCTTATGTTCATTTGAGATTGGGGTTTTTATATTGTAGGTCCACATGCAGCATGTGTAAGCGCGAAATTATGCATGTCTGCTTGTGGGAATGCATTTAATATGAATCTCAAATGATACATATCTTTGCAGCTTAGATTTAGAATTAAAAAAAAACGATGTTATGAATCCTGACTGTTGAGAAGGTCAAAATTTATCAACATTTCCTCAGTCATATTTAACAGTTTGTTCATTGTCTAAACAGAAAAAATATATGAAAACTTATATACTCACTAGAGGCGCTGTTTAATCTTTCATATATGCAGCTGTTCCAAACAAATCACAAAAATGAAAACAATAAGGAATAAAACATCATACTTTTTTATTATTACGTACACATAAATTGCTTTACATTTTTATTAATATTATCTTAAATTATTATTATTTATTTATTCTTGTATACATAATAGTTTGTTGACGACCCCAGATAATCAAAAATAGGAAAATATTACAGAGAATCAAACATAGGAACTTTCTCTACGCGTGGATTTGACGGGAGGAATGAATTTCAACTTTTGCAAATAAATTCACACGCTAAATTCAAAACAAAGGAATTAATTTACTCTTTATATATCTGGTATATAGTCGAGGGGATAAGGCGCCGGCATTCAAATTTGCGTTATTGAAACAATTGCAAGTTCGAACCCCGCCTGTCCTGTGTCCTAATGACAATAACTTTGATCCTGGTTCAACAGATGTCATTGGTTAATTATTGATTAAAAGTTCATTGAAATATTAAAACAATGTCTACTTGGTTACCCTTGATTTTAAAATAAAAATTCAAAATAATTGGCATGTGGCTACCAGGCGAGTAAAATTTGAATACATGGTAAATTAGATTTCATTGTTATCATCAGACATGTCAAAATAATATTGCACAAAGGTTTTTTTTTAAATGGTTCGAGTCTTGGGTTATGTAGATTAAAAATGGGTGCAAATGAAATTCAAATACCTATTTATGGAATAGATGAAAATATTGTTAACAGAAACACAGAAAATACTTATAATAGACAAAGGTGGTTAATTAATAATGCTATATGGTACAATCTTCAACTTAATAATTGTTTATACTTGCTAGAAGAATGGTTACTCATGTAAAAAGTATTCTCTGGTACAAAAAAAACAATACTCATTTGATTGAGTATTTTTATTGATATCTTTGCTTTTCCAGAATAAAATTACTTTTGAAATGACCGATCCGTAGTTCAGTGGTAACACTTCGGACTCTGAATGGGAAGGTTGTGGGTTCGATTCCCGGCGGAGCACAAAAAATATACCATTTATATTTCCAAATTTGCTCTTCGCTGGGTTGAAAAAAATCATAAAACCTTTACCAATGACCGGTCACCAAAGGTCCATCCAACCTTACAGCAAGTGGGTCTTGCTTGAGAATTGGCGCTTTGTAGCGACGACGATCAAGCTCGTAAAAAGGTCGATAGCTCAATTGGTAGAATGCTTGCATTCCATGCCATGAGCAAGGGTTCGATTTCAAAGGTTTACTCAGCCTTCACAAGAAATGAGAACCAGCCACTCCGGGAGCTGGGAAACCCCCACTTCAACTGAAAGTGGTTGGTGTGAGGCCGGCCCCCTTTCCTGTAAAAATAAAGAGGTCCCGAAGCGCCACATGCGACCCTTTCGGGGATAACGCAGGCAAGTTACACTATATGTGTAGCTTAGTTGCGTTTTTTTCTCGCGATTAAAATTAAATTTTGGTCCAAAAATAGTACGTCAAAAAAATCCTGAGAAAGGTGTCTGCAAGAAGCTAGTGGGAGAGTTTTGAGGTTTGCAAAACATAGAAGTACATCATGCTTTTTTCACTTCACAATAGATGGCAATATATTTTTTTCCAACAGATAATACGCCACTTTTTTTTAAAGATTTTTGACACTTTTTAAAGAAATTAGTATCAAAAGAATTTATGTTCATTTTATTCACTCAATTAATTCAATGTACAGTTGAGGAAAAATACATACATATATGAAAGTAGTCTATAGTTCTGTTTTATAAAATACTCCTTTGTAAAGATTTCCAAGATCATTCGTATACAGCTTCGTTCGTATATATGTTTCCAGTCTCTTGGGTGGAATGCGTGAAAAGAAAAAGGAATGCCGAGAAAAGTATACCTTGATAATTATAAACTATTACCCCATTTACATAATATGAACAGCTGTAAGCTTTCTTACAAGATTAAGCCAGGCCGTCCACAGTAAAATATGTGATGATTTTTGCCAAAAATTGAACCCATATAAGTTATTATTGCAGCTGAGGGCGATGCCACAAAATATTGATTTTTTCATGAAAAATGTTTTAATATGATATTGCAATTAAAATCAATCAAATAAACCACAAATATGGTGTTTATTTTTTTCCAAGTAAGTTTTTTTGTCTTTAAATAATAAAAAACATTGCCTTACATCATAAAAATATAGGTTTCATGATTTTTTTTAGCACGAACTTACATGTGCCTGCTTGTGGCGATGCATTAAATATAAGCCTTAAATGCCAATATATCTCTGCAACTTAGATTATAGATATTTTGTACTCAGCAGTACATGAGGGAACAACTTCCGGAGCATCAGATCAATGATTTACAACAAAGGGAAGAAGAAGAAGTTACTATGTAACTGAAAATCAGGTAAATCACAGAATTGATAAAGAAAGTCGAGTATACTTTATAAGGAAATTGAGTCCCAAGGATGCCTATACTTACTCTATTGCAATTTGCTCATTAGTAACCTTTTAGATGCAAGCATCTGCGCTGTATGAATGGTGAATGGTAAACATTTTTACATATTTTTCTGTGGACGGCCGGATTCATTACACCTAATTATTAAATCACATTTAAAAGTTGAAAGATTAATTAATTAATTATTAAGATTATTGTATCAACGTATACTGACAATTTATCATTAACGATTATTAACTTTAATTATTTTTATTTATTTATTTTCTATTTCATAAATAATTTCCACAGATATCTACACATTCAGTATATTTAAGTTTAGCAAATGAACTCCTTAGAAACACTACCTAATATCTAAAACACTGCCAGCTTAATTATTCATTTAATTATAATATTTATTATTGTGTTCAACTCTGTCCTTTTTATTATTTAATTAAACTTTTTGTTCTTTTGTTTTTCACTTTCCTTCAAAGTACAACTTTTTCAAATTTTCAAAAGTTTCATTCATATAACTAACAATTTATTCATTTTTCCTTCAATTTGTTTTTTTAAAAATACTTTGCACTTTTATTAAAAGAAAAGTATACATTTTAATTATTGCACTGAGCCTGCGAGAAGTGAATTGTCAAAATACAAAACAATATATATTTATTTCACACAAAAAATAATCATAGGAAAAAACATTTTGACAAACATAGTTATAATACAATATATATATTTTTTTAAAAGTGGTCTGCATTTTACCGTCAAACATTGCATGACTTCTATAGAAAGAAAGACAGCAACCCAGGATTTATTTTAAAAATGAAGAGAAATATTTGTCGCAATCGCAACTAAGCTACACAGTCCAGTGGCGAAGGATGCCATACAACTCGATTCCCATCGGCTTCCCTTTTAAAATGAGGCAACGAAGTAGTTAAAAAATATAGCCACAAGGTAAAAAAATACATTTAAATCCAAAGAAACAATACATATTTTTTCCCCATTAAAACCATGCCATCTACTTTATTATCATTTTTGCCTCATTTTAAAAGGGAAACCGATGGGAATCGAGTTGTATGGCACCCTTCACCACTGCTACACACACAGTGTTACGTCTTGCCACGTTCTCCACGAAGGGTTCGCATGTGGCGTGTGAAGGTATCTATTTTTACAGGTAAAGGGCCCGGATTTACGCCAGCCACTTCAGTTGAAGTTGGGGTTTCTCAGCTCCAGAAGAGGCTGGTACTCATTCCTTGTGAAGACTGAGTAAATCTAGCCGTTAACTTATTTAGGAGAAAATCCTGGTGTGCTTTCTTCATTCCTACACAAATTGTTTATTTTGTGATCGACGACCATTTTGTTTAAGCCCAAGTTTAGTTAGATCCCATGTTGAATTTAAAATTGATTTATTCATGGACAATGTCACCAAGCTGAGCTGAAAAACGGTTTTATTAGGCATGGAGCACTGACGGGATGACCAAGTTTTTGCTAAAAAATTACTTACCTGAGTTTGGTATATTATTATCTTCAAGTAGAGATGAAAAACATTTTTTCATTGCAGTGGGAATTTCCAAAAACCAAAAATTAAATGTTGGCATTATTTTAAGCCACACTTTTTGATTTTAGTTCGTGTACATCATTTGTGTGGACTCTTCAAGGTTTAGGGGGGAATTTAAGTCCCAATGACGAGCCATGGACCAAGGCTGGGAAGCCCAAGAGAAGAGAATTCCATCAGCAATGGAAGAAAAGTTTTATTAGCATTGCGTGTCGTCAGTGAGGTGTGAGCTATACAGACACCTGAAGCGCTATTCTGCTAAATTCCTTACGACCTTAAGGCGACAATCTGGCGATTTGTGTCCAAAAATAAGATTTACCTACTATGTTTTTTTATCTATGGAGTTCTTGCGCAAGCGCTAGCTATCTCGGACTTGTATGGATATCCAAAGTGTAAGGAATTTAGCAAAATAGCGTGTCTGATTGTTGTATTCTTATTATTTTTCTTTTGAAAAGAAGTTTAAGGCTTTCACGGCCTGTGGCTGACACTGGAGAACTGTTTTTTTGGGATCTTTTACCGAGGTTTATCATAACTGAAGCTATTTCGAGATATCATGCTAAATATGTAAGCCCATTGCGGACATGGGCGAAACGTCTGGAAGCTTTAGCTACAATGGACCATGGTAATAGACGCTGGAAGTAAGCCCTGCAGTGTCATTTTTATCTCTCAATTCTAGGACATCTTTATCTTAAAACTTCTGAATAGATGTCTAGGTGGAAGGAGACTGGGGCTCAGGCTGCGATGAGAGGATGGAGTGAGGTGAGATGCTACACACCTTCTCTGAAGATATATCATTGTCATGTTGCTGAGTTGAGGGACATCAAGAGAACTGCAGGCATAGGATGGCTGAACACAGTAGCTGATGGACAGGAATGGAGAGGATTGGAGGAGAGGACTGAGAAAGGCTGAGGAAGAAAAAGAAGAGGTTGTTGGGTTTGGAAAGGCGTCTAACAGCATAGCAATTATATCCATTCATTTTTTTTCTTAGAAAGCCATCTTGTTTTTTTTTCTGGTAAGTAGGTATCATTATCAACACTCTTTCAACTATTTAGGCTGGTTTTAGTGTCGCGCTGACAACGCGCTGACCGTTCAAAATATATGAACCTGTAGGAAGCGTTTTAGAATGGCGCGTAGCTGTCAGCGCGACAAGTTCATATATTTGGCTGTCAGCGCTGACGGTCAGCGTGTTGTCAGCGCAACACTAAAACCAGCCTTAAGGTGTAAAATATTTCCTGAATAATAATAATAGAATTGGGCAATTTTATATAGCGCCGTTTAGTGGCACTAGCCACCCCAAGGGTGCTTGGTCAATCACAGACACTGCTGCCTGTCTAACACCTTTCCCCTTCAATCACTTCATCCAACCATCTTGATCTGGGTCTTCCCACTGTCTTCCGAATTCTTCACTACAACTGTCTTTTCCAGGTTTTGATGGTCCGTTCGCTAGATGTGACCCAGTGGCCTGCTTATATTTTGTTGACTGGACTTGTAATTCTGGTGTATCCTTGTTTACTCATAGCTCAGTCAGTACACGGGGTTGTGTGCGTCACACGGCAGCTGCAGGTAAGCCGGAGGCTGCGCGCTGAGCTCAGAAGCGCGGCGCCTCAGCGCGGCGATGCTGTGCCCCCTCCACACCTCTCCCTCCCCAGGACTGTGACTCCTGGAGCCCCCCGGCACCGCCTGCTGCTTGCCTCCTCTCCACAGATGATCAGCCGCCTCTCCCGGGCTGCCGGCTCCTCCCGTGTTGTCCCGCAGCGGGGAGCCTCCGCTGTCCAGGTTGTTGAGTTGGCCGGAGTTGCCGCTGCCCATGTTGTTGCAGTAGGACATCATTGTGTCGCCTGGAAGAGAGAAACAACAAATTCAACTGTCTTTTCTTAAACTGGTTTCATCAATAGCTTGATTGGTAGTTGTGTATTTTCCTTGACTTATAGGTTGTTATGCGGCTGACCACCCATGCTGTACAAAATGTTAAATGATTCATTTTACCAATGTCACCCCTGTTTCAGGGAAGGTTGGCAAGAGTTGCAGGGTGTAGGTATGTTCATTTGAGATTTGTGTTTTTATGTTTTAGGTTCACATGCGGCATGTGCAAGCACGAACTTGTACGTGTCTGCTTGTAAGAATGCATATAATGTGTCTTGTCTTGTCTTGTATCCTGCCGCCTTTCCTCTAGGGGTGGCCAGTACCTCCACACAAGTGCCTCCACTTGACTCTGTCCTTGCATACTTCTTTCATCTCATCTAATTTCATCACTCTTTTCATGCATGCTCTTCTCTTGTTTCCACTCTGTAGATTCCATTCATTCGCAATCTCATTTATCTGATCAATCCATTGTTTCCTAGGTCTTCCCCTTCCACGCTTACCTGTTACATTCCCTTTATACACTCTTTTTGTCAGTCAGTCTTCATTCATCCTTTCAATATGTCCAAACCATCGCATCACACTTCTTTGAACTTTCACTTTCACGCTTTCTTTTACTCCGCATTCATTTAGAACCCATTCGTTTCTCACTCTATCTTTCAGTGTTTTTCCTGTCATACTTCTCAGATGGGCCATTTCTACGGTGCATACCTTATTTACTTCTCTTTCATTCAACGTCCATGACTCGCTTCCATACATCAGGGTCGGCAACAAAATACAATTGTGTACCGCCATTTTCATTTTCTTTGGTATCCTTTTATTCTTCGCTATTCTACCAAACGCTCCTATCACGCATCTTCCTTTGCTGGCACGCTTCTCTAATTCTTTCGTCATCTTACCATTCGCCTCAAACTTACTTCCTAAATAGTCAAACTCATTCACTACTTCAACTTTTATTCCATTCAAATTAATTGTAAGTTCCTCACATACTTCATTCCTGTCAAAAACTAATACTTTTGTCTTATTCGCATTTACTTTCAAGCTATTCTTACAAAATGCATCATTTAGTTTGGTTAACATCGTTTGGAGTTCCTCCGCCGAGTCAGCTAAAACTATAGCATCATCAGCATAAAGAAGTACTCCAACTCTTGTTTCACCCACTTTCACTCCGCTCTCTGATATTCCAGCTTCTTTTATGCAACTGTCCATGATTATATTAAACAACCATGGACTCATCACGCAGCCTTGCCTCACTCCCTTATATACATCAAACCAGTCACTATATCTCCCATCCACTCTTACACATGCCGAACTATTTTCATAGATGGCACGTATCACATTCAGAAGATTATCATTCACACCGTACTTCCTGAGAACATTCCACAGCATACATCTGTCCACCGAGTCAAAGGCCCTCTCAAGATCTACGAATGCTGCGTAGACCACCCTCCCCACAGCCAGATGTTTTTCAACAATCTGTCTGAGAGTAAAGATTTGGTCCACACAACCTCGTCCTGGCATAAAGCCAGATTGAATATCAGAGACCCTGTGATCGGTGTGAATGTGAATCCCCAATATTACATATCTTTGCAACTTAGATTAGATTAGTAGATAAACTATTTTGAAATATAAACAATATTTCTAAGTAGATTTTGTAGGGTTTGTGTATTCACACAGTGAAAATTCATTTTAATTTAAAATAAAATATTTTTTTCAAAACGTAGTTTTATTTTCACAATAATTTTATCTACCTCAAGCACTTTCGACCTTGAAAATAACCTGTATCTTGAAGGTCGAAAGTGCTTGAGGTAGATAAAATTATTGTGAAAATAAAACTATGTTTTGAAAAAAATATTTTATTTTAAATATTTCTAAGTTTTAAAAAAAATTGTTACATTTATCTTGGTGCTTATATTATGTTTAGAAATGGGTGTAATGCAGCTTTTCTTTTCTAATTTAAGGGATCGCATGCATGGAAGCTATTAATTTTTAAAGGTTATATAAACCTTTTGTTTTTGGACTTGAATTAAACATGAAAATGGAATGTAATATTGAACTCTAGCTCTCTAGCTTGAACGCAAGTGTTCTACCAACTGAGCAACAAGATTTTCATACAATTAAGTTCTTTGGGCACATAATCATGCTGTGAGTAACGATTTTTTTTCCCTGAATATAAGGATAAATAAACTATTTTGTTATCTTCCCAGGCATGCTTTTTGTCATGCCTAGTTGAGAATATAACATGGTAGTGCTATTTGAAGGCAAGTTCACACATGGGCGTGTATGCACAAGCATCTCACGACAACTCGCCCACAGACAGCTCGTCCCTGGACAAATCGGTCACACAACAGTTCGTCCGCACGACTTTTCAAGCAATGACATTTCAGTCACAGACAATTCGGCTATAGATACAACAGTTATGGACAATGTGATCACACGACAGTTCGCCCGCACGACTTTTCGATCACATTTAATAAAGGCCCACAGCTCCATCACATTAAACTTGCTCTCCAAAAACTTTTACAATTACCTACAGTAAAAAAAAACGCAACTAAGTTACACATATTGAGTAAGTTCTTGTCTGCGTTATGCCCGGAGGTGTCGCATGTGGCGATTCGGGACCTATTTATTTTTACGGGTAAGGGGGCTGGCCTCACGCCAACCAATTCTTCACAAGTGGGGGTTTCCCAGCTCCCGAAGGGGCTCGTTCTCATTTCTTGTAAAGGCTGAGTACAGCTTACCGGTATTTATTTTGGGTTTGAGGTAAACACCGAAACGGGAAATCATTTCTGACACCATCGCGTCGGTGGGAATCGAACCCTTGCTTACGGCATGGATTGCAAGTATTTTACTATCTGAGCTATCAACCGGTCTCTTAACCAGCTCGGTCGTCGCTACAAAGCGACAACCCTCAAGCAATACCCAGTTTTTATTAGTTGTAATTTTCTGTGATACATTTTGTGTTTGTGGACCATGTATTGTATGTGATCGAAAAGTTTTGTGGACGAACTTTCGTGGGACCACATTGTCCGTGACCGATGTTCCTGTGGACGAGCTTTCTGTGATTGAACTGCCGTGTGACAGATTTGCCGAGCTGTCTATGGACGGGTTGTCTGTGGCCGAACTGTCGTGTGACAGATTTGCCGAGCTGTCTATGGACGGGTTGTCTGTGGCCGAACTGTCGTGTGACAGATTTGCCGAGCTGTCTATGGACGGGTTGTCATGGAACCATGCACAGGTGTGATGCGTGCCTAGGCGCGGGGACAAGCGCAGAGTCGCGAGTGTTTGGTGACTCTGAAAGGTTTAATTAGCAAGTGAGGCGAGGAGCATTGGCGTGCACGGCGTTTTAAACGAGAACAACATCTACGGCAGAGGCGTAACCCCATTCATAGGTTTTCCCAAAATACCGGCCTTCACAATAAATGAGTACCAGCCCCTTCAGAATCTTGGGAATCCCTACTTCAACTGCAGTGGTTGGCGTAAGGTCGGCCCCCTTACCTGTAAAAATAAATAGGCTCTACTCGCCACATGCGAAACCTTTCGGAGATAACGCGGTAAGAAGTGACACTAAATGTGTCGATTAGTTTTACAACAGAATGAGTGCCGATTTACTGATTGAGAAATCTTTGGTAAAACGTTATATTGGTTGTAAGTTCTCATAGTAAACTAATTATAAAGAAATGCTCATGAAAATCTTCTAAACTACAGGATTTTCACACTTTTGTAGTGTTTTCTCTCGTAGAAAATAGCAAAAAGATGCATTTTAGTGAGAAACCTATATTAGCTTAGTACGTCACTAATTCAGTTTTACCTGTAAGGCAAAACTGAATAAGTGAATAATGCTATAATCGGCTGGCAAACATTACACTTGTTACGGTAAATGGACTCGGCATGAATTTGCTTTTTTTTCTTAATGGGCAAACGTCACCCTTTTGTATAACTAGAATCCTCTTTTCGCCTTTTTCCTAGCAATCAGGCCGCATGACGTCACAATTTTTTTGGTCAAATGAGTCCATTAAATCTAAGGTGCATATTTTTAGTAACTCCTTTCAACTGGTTTGACGCGGAGGATTTTTTCAGTGACCGCATTGTTTTCAGTTACGCCCTTGCTTTGCGCGGTAGCCCGATGTCTCACGACTGTTTGTCCAGTGGCGTCTCCAGGGAGGGGGGAGGGGGCAGTGGAGGACACTGATAATATAGATGTTGCTTTAAAAACCAGCACTTAGCACGGCTCACGTGAGGAACAGGTATTCGTGAATCTGCTGTTAGGCGCAGGCGGTGAGGACGTTCTTGAAACAACACGAAAATAATCAAAAGTTGATTTGGAAGTGCGGTTGATTAACATCGTCGTCAGCTCAACCCAAAAAAATGTGCAACCAATATCGCCACCTTAATGGTAAAACTGAATAGGTGCTGATTCACTGAATTGAGAAATCGTGGATGAAACATTTTATTGGGTGTAACTTCTCATAGTGAGTAAACTAATTATAAGGAAGTCTATTCTAATCTAATCTTATCTAAGTTGCAAATATATGTTACATTGAAGATTCACATTACATGCATTTTCACAAGCAGACACGTACAAGCTCGCGCTTGCACATGCCGCATGTGAACCTACAACATAAAAAACCAAATCTCAAATGGACATACACCCGGCAACTCTTGCCGTCCTTCCCTGAAACAGGGGTGACATTGGCAAAGTGAACCATTTTTACAGCATGGGTGGTCAGCCGCATACCAACCTATAAGTCAAGGAACAAGGAAAGTGCTCATGAAAAACACTATTTTAACGTTTTCTTTCTTAGGAAAAAGTTACGTAGTTTATCTGATAAATCAATGTTAGCTTACTATTTCACTTATTCAGTTTTACCTTTAAGGTATCGATATACGGTGCTATTCTTAAACAGAAAAGCCATAGCTCATCTGCAGCCCACAGTGCATCAAGAAGCAGCTGCCTGGACATCCTTGCAAGAAGGCTCCGCACTGTTTTTGGAGACAGAGCATTCAAGGCAGTCGCTCCAATGACTTGGAACCCTATTCCCGCCTCACCGTGGGAACTGGATATGGAGAGACCAATTAAAAGAGGTGTCAAGACTCACCTCTTCGTCCAATCATACGGACAAGCGCCTTCGTAGTGACACACTGTCATAAAAGGCGCCATACAATTTTTGTCTTATCTATCTATCTAGTGAATTTTCCATAAAAAAAAACGATGATCCGAAATCAGTCATGGATCAAATATGTGTTGTGATAAGCTTAAACACTGATACCTAATCTTTAAGCATACAGTGTAAGTGGTTGCATTTGGCGTGTGGAACCCATCTTTTTTCACAGGTATAGGGGTTGAACGTAGGTTACTTCAGGATCTGTAGTCTTGGTCCATCACAGCTTGAACTTCCGGATGTTTGATGGGCAGAGATCACAGTTACTGACGCTGTTTAGTATGAACAGAGAATTGTCATTAAGTACATGGGTTGTGTTGGACTCACAGAATTCCCCCAGAGAGTTGAGTCCATAGTGCGCCTGGTACACCCCACCCCCTCCTCCCCCCATGGGCAGCGCGGGGGGCAGGGGGGACCCTTGGCCCATCTGGCCCATCTGGCCAAAGCCGCCCATGCTGGCCTGGCCGAGCTGGCCCAAACCTGGAACAAACAAGCAAGTGTTATTATTTCTAGCTAATTAATTTCCTTTACTAAAAGGTTATAATGCCCGGTTATAGACCACTTAGTAAACTAGTGGAAACGCTTCGAACTTGCAAAAGGAAGGTTGTGGGTTCAAATCCCGGTGAACCACAAAAAATGTTTCTTTTTTCAAATATGTTTTTCGCTGGGTTGAAAAATTCAAATTCCTATAGAGGAGCCGCTGAGAGAATGAATTTCTGACAGTTAAAAAAATATGTTGTTTTCTAATTTATTTAACTTTCCATTTGACCCAAAACTAAAACAAATATTTCCATTTAACATGATGATTTATTTTTAAAGATAACTATGCGTTAGAACGACATTTTTTATTAGGTTTAAAATTATTGTAAATTCTTCAAAGTTACATCCATTACGACCTGTCAGAAATTCATTCTCTCAGCGGCTCCACTGTACCTTTACCGAAGAAGGGTCACAAAAGGTCCATCTGGCCTTACAGCAACGGGGTTTTGCAAATTGGCGCTTTCTACAGCGACGACCAAGCTCCCAGAGGACTCTTGAGGTGTGACCCACACGAAAACAGCTTTCACCAAATAAATCATCCTTACAGCAACGGGGTTTTGCTTGAAAATTGGCGCTTTCTACAGCGCCGACCAAGCTCCCAGAGGACTCTAGAGGTGTGACTCACACGAAAACAGCTTTCACCAAATAAATCATCCTTACGTTATTATATTACATGTAGTGTTGCGACAAAGTTGCGAGGTTCAGTAAAGGAATGAAACCATTCTCTGGTTCAATAACCCAGCTGACAAGACGTCGTCAGCTCCACAGCCCTGGGCGGGACTTGGCTGAGACCAGGACTCTCCTCCACTCCAGCTTGTCCATCGTCTTTTCTCACCTGCTGGGTATAGCTGAAGAAACTCTAGTCCATACTTATAGATAGATTATAGAGTCGCTACACGAAATTAGAGGTTACTGATTAAAGAAGTGTTGGCAGACCTGATCCCATGCTGGTGACTCCCCAGGCGGGCGGACACAGACCCTCAGCTCCTGAGCCGAAGGGAGGCAGGCCGTGGGAGGGCAGCAGGGAGCCGGGGGTGCGGAACACGTTGCTGGACTTCTTACGCTTCTTCCACTTGGCGCGCCGGTTCTGGAACCACACCTGCAGGGACAGGAGACGCAGACATATCAATACATTTACATACATCAGCCAGATCAACAAAGTGCCGCTGGTATATATATAGGAGCAGGAAGAGAAGACGGTTCTGGAACCACACCTGCAGGGACAGGAGACGCAGACATATCAATACATTTACATACATCAGCCAGATCAACAAAGTGCCGCTGGTATATATATAGAAGCAGGAAGAGAAGACGGTTCTGGAACCACACCTGCAGGGACAGGAGACGCAGACATATCAATACATTTACATACATCAGCCAGATCAACAAAGTGCCGCTGGTATATATATATATATAGGAGCAGGAAGAGAAGACGGTTCTGGAACCACACCTGCAGGGGCAGGAGTCGCAGACATATCAATACTTATATACTTATAATACAATATTTATACACATCAGCTGAATCAACAAAGTGCCGCTAGCTCAGAATTGCTAGATTTCTTGCATTCCATGCCGAGAGCAAGGGTTCGATTCCAAGGTGTACTCAGCCTTCACAATAAATGAGAACCAGCCCCCCCGGGAGCTGGGAAACCCTCACTTCAACTGACAGTGGTTAGTGTAAGGCCGGCCCCCTTACCCGTAAAAATAAAAAGGTCCCGAATCGCCACATGGGACCCCTTCGAAGAGAACGCAGGCAAGATGTTAACCATCAGGGGCGGTCAAAACCCTGGTTAATGATGTCTCGGGTTGACTATTGCTCAACGCTGTATATAGGTCAGCCGAAAAAACCGGCCGGCTTCAATCTGTGCTGAACTCTGCAGCAAGACTCATATTCGGGATGTCTAAATTTAACCATATTACCTACTTCATTGTTGAAAAAACTGCATTGGCTTCGTTTTCCGGAGAGGGTGGTCTACCGTGTTTGTCTGATGGTTTACAAAGCTGTCAATGGTATGGCTCCTTCATACTTGTCTGACATGTTCTCACGTGTTGAGATAGATTTGAGACGCCAAACTCTTAGATCTGCGGAGTGTGGGGTGTTTGACTTAGTCCAGCCGTCACGTCAGACACGCACTAATTTTGGGGACCGTGCTTTCCGGTTTGCGGGCCCAATGGAGTGGAACAGACTACCACCTAATGTGAGGAAGGCAGAAACTGTGGGTGTCTTTAAAGGAGCACTAAAGACGCATCTTTACAAAGAATCTTATCCGTGATTTGAGAGGGCCCTTAAGGTGTGACACACACAAAAACGGCGCTCTTTTATTATGTGTACCTTACAAATAAATTATCCTTGTATGTATTTATAAGATGCTACACTATATGTGTAGCTCAGTTGCGTTACCACCATGAATTATTATAAGCAAGAACCCAACACAGTATAACAACTGTCTTAGTACATTTACAGTGGGAAGAAAAATGTCACTTGGTCGGGTTAGAGACAACACAAAACTTTAAGACCGCATAGGAAAAAAGGTGAATTTATCTGTAGAACTCATGAAAGCTTAGGATGTCACTTATTCAGTTTTACCTTAAAGGTATCGATGTATTAATTGCATGAATTATTTATTTTAAAAAAATGTTCGGAGCTCAAAGATTCTAACCCTACCCCATCGCCTTATCTTAATTTCATTAAAAAAACTACCCTAGCCCTCGCAATCAAAATTCAGTTTTTCAATAAAGCAAAAGAATGATTTCATTTCAAGAGTGTTTTCAAAATGAAGACTTCAAAAAAAAGTTGTTAAGAAAAGGGGTTCCAAAGATTTTGCAGCTATAAGCAAAGAGGAGAAATCTATTGTCTGATTGATAGTTGTGGTAAAACCGTCTATCCTGTATCCTCGCTCCATCTCTCCATTTGTCTGTGTATCCCTCAGGGTGCGGTGCGGGGACCTTAGTGATTAATGAAGGTGCATTAGCCGCCTGACTCCAGTGATTTCTGGGTTCAGGTCTCTCCCCACATCTCTCCTGTATCTGCCACCTTCTCTACCTTCTCTCCCACCTTGTCTCCCATCTCTCCCATCACAGCCTGGCGTTATCCTGGATTAGGGCGAGTGAAATACAGCCGCGATTGAAGGATAGAGGCGGTGTGAACAGAATGCAAAATATATCAACTCAGAATGTAGAGTTATTGAAGTGGAATTGGGTGATTTAGGTACGCTAAAAATTGCTGTTGTATTGTGCATACATTTTTCTGTTAACTACATGGGTGAGAATGTAAGCAATGTTCCACACTCAGGGTGCTGGCGTAAAGTAGATTGCTAGGGGTGAAAACAGTTTAAAAACTGTCAATCGCATTCATCTCGTCTCCTCCCTTACAATAACTGCCTTACGAACACATTCTGGACGGTTACACGACAAAATGCCTAATCTAATCTGTACCCCTAGTACGAGTTGCAAAACTTGAGTAAAGTAAAGTTTACGGAAAACATTAAAGACTGATTTCTCACAAAATCTGCCGTTTTTGTTTCTTGCACTTTATGGTCTTAGCAAAAGAGTTACAGTGATGAAGAAAATCAAGTTCAAACAAACAAAAACGGCAGATTTTGGAGGAAATCACTCTTTAATATTTTCCGTAAACTTTACTATATTCAAGTTTTGCAACTCGTACTAAGGGTACTGAGGCAAAAGTATGTCACATTGGGGATTCAAATTATATGCATTCTCACAAGCAGACATGTACAAGTTCACGCTTGCACATGCCGCATGTAAACCTACAACATAAAAACCTAAGTCTCAAATGGACATACATCCTGCAACTCTTACCGAATTTCCTGAAACAGGAGTGACATTGGCAATGTAATCTATTTTTACAACGTGGGTGGTCATCCGCATACCAACCTATAAGTCAAGGAACCGTTCACAGACGAAATGTCCACCCGACAAAACATCCACCGTTAGAATGTTCACCGACGAAATGATTTTTTGTCATTAGACTTTGTATCGGTGGACATTCTGTCATTAGACTTTGTATCGGTGGACATTCTGTCATTAGACTTTGTATAGGTGGACATTATGTCATAAGACTTTGTATCGGTGGACATTTGTCATTAGACTTTGTGTCGGTGGACATTCTGTCATTAGCCTTTGTGTCGGTGGACATTTTATCATAAGACTTTGTATCGGTGGACATTCTGTCATAGGACTTTGTATCGGTGGACATTCTGTCATTAGACTTTGTATCGGTGGACATTCTGTCATTAGACTTTGTATCGGTGGACATTTGTCATTAGACTTTGTGTCGGTGGACATTCTGTCATTAGACTTTGTGTCGGTGGACATTTTATCATAAGACTTTGTATCGGTGGACATTCTGTCATAGGACTTTGTATCGGTGGACATTCTGTCATTAGACTTTGTATCCGTGGACATTCTGTCATTAGACTTTGTGTCAGTGGACATTCTGTCATTAGACTTTGTGTCGGTGGACATTCTGTCATTAGACTTTGTGTCGGTGGACATTCTGTCATTAGACTTTGTGTCGGTGGACATTCTGTCATTAGACTTTGTGTCGGTGGACATTCTATCATTAGTCTTTGTGTCGGTGGACATTCTATCATTAGTCTTTGTGTCGGTGGACATTCTATCATTAGTCTTTTATTGTGTCGGTGGACATTTTATCATTAGTCTTTGTGTCGGTGGACATTCTATCATTAGTCTTTGTGTCGGTGGACATTCTATCATTAGTCTTTGTGTCGGTGGACATTCTATCATTAGTCTTTTATTGTGTCGGTGGACATTTTATCATTAGACTTTGTGTCGGTGGACATTCTATCATTAGTCTTTGTGTCGGTGGACATTCTATCATTAGTCTTTGTGTCGGTGGACATTCTGTCAATGGACATTTTGTCGTGACACGATTCTGCAGGAGCAAAAAAAACAAGACAGAAAACTGTTAAGGGGAAAAAGATTTAGGTTCTTACTTCAGCTTTGTTAACTGCATTTTTCAGTTTAAAAACAGCTGTGTACGCAACTAAGCTACACAAACAGTGCACCATTCCGTCAAGTTGTCCCAGAGGGAGTCACATGTGGCGAGTGGAACCTATATATTTTCACAGGTAATGAGGCCAGCCGTTTCCAGGGTTTCTCTTCTCTAGACGCAGGTTCTCATTCCACGAACAGGTCATGTAAACTTGACCGGTATTTTAATAAACGATTTAAAATAAAAAACGAAACTGTAAATAATTTTGACACCCTCGGTGGAAATCGAGCCCAAGCTCTCAGCGTGGAATGCGAGCACTCTACCAACTGAGCTGTCATTTAAGTTGCTTTGACATTCCCCTTTTCTGAGTTATTCACCGTCCATTCTTTTCCTTCTTCGTGCCCGTACAATATCATTTTACTCTTCTGTACTTTCACTCTTATATTTTGGTTTATAATACACTCATTCACAACCCAGTCATTAAGGATCATTCGGAGACTTACCAGTTTTTATGAGCTTATTTGAACTTCATATTGTAATGTTTTTAGGTTCGAAAAGTCTCTAAATTAAAATATACAGGCCTTCTTTCAGGATCTTTATTTGCACTTAATTAATTTTACAAATTTACATTTATTTTTAACTCTTTTGGTAACACAAATTTATTTTTCACAGTTTGGTATCGCTTACACTCTTCAATCAAAGCCAACTATCGCACTCGCTTAGCACACTCAATTCTCCGCCTTATATACTTCACAGACAGTACTTTCCAGTGACTAATTTTGCCAGCACATTCCCGAATATTCTACCAAGTTCGAGACTACAAAAGGATCATTTAATTTCTAGATTTCTTAGGTCTATTGCTACCTACGGTGTACACTTTATATTCCGTGATCTGTGGTGTATTGGTACACCTATATTAACCTACTTTTGACATAACGCTATGATAACTATTACTACCTATGATGTATACCTATATTAATCCACTATTTACATTACAATATTATTAACTTTAAATTCATATTATTGAACTTCATATTATTGAAATTCATATTATTGAACTTTACATATTACTAGCAGACTGACCGTGCTGCGCACGGTTGTCTGCTAGGCCCTTCGGGCAGTGTAAGTCTGGCTTCGCAATAATTTTTCCTCACACCTCCTTCATAGTAATTAAATGCTTTAAGAAGTAATTTGAAAAAAAAATTGCGGAAAAAGGGTTATTTAGTTCTTTCATGTTCTGAGTATCTTGTATGAAGCATGAGGTATGAGGCTGACCTCCCATACCTAAAAAAATGTTCACTGAACGAATGTTTCTCTGTTCCTGAAAAGGTCGGCAAAATTGCAGGGCTTATGGTCAAGAGAGGCTTAAATTTTTATTTGTAATTACACATGCAGCGTTTGTAAGCGCAAACTCACTCATGTCTGCTTGGGGGCATGCATTCAATATGAATTATAAAATGTATGTATGCAACTTAGATTTATATTCTAAAATTAAAAACATCAAGTGCCACAATTAAATGTTAGCGTGAAATGACATTTGCCAGTTTGTGGGCGTGCATTCAATTTGAATCATCAAATAACTTTTTTTGCAACTTTAGATTATAAATTAAATTTAACATTGTTGAAGGATTTTTTAAACTCAAATCCTTGACGGATAGGTAAGTATGAGCTTGAATACCCATATCGCAAAAAATGGTTCACTTGACAAATGTTTCCCCTGTTTTTGAAAAAGTTGGCAAAAGTTGCAGGGCTTATGTTCATTAGAGGCCTTAATTTTAATTTGTAAGTTAACATGCAGCATTTATAAGCGCGAACCCACTCATGTCTCCAGGGGGGCATGCATTGAATATGAATTATAAAAGTTATTGTATCTGTGCAACTTAGATTATATATTCTAATATTTAAAAAAAATCAAGCGCCACAACTATATGTTAGCGTGAAATGACATTTGCCAGTTTGTGGGCGTGCATTCAATTTGAATCATCAAATAACTTTTTTTGCAACTTTATATTATAAATTAAGATTACCGTTGTTTAAGGATTTTTCAAACTCAAATTCCTTGACTTAAGGGTTAGTATGAGGCTTACCACCCATATCGCATAAATGGGTTCACTTAACAAATGTGTCCCCTGTTTCTGAAAAGGTCAGCAAAAGTTGCAGGGCTTATGGTCATGAGAGGCTGAAATTTTTATTTGTAAATACACATGCAGCATTTGTTAGCGCAAACTCACTCGTGTCTCCGAAGAGGAGTGCATTGAATATGAATTATAAATGTTAATGCGTCTATGCAACTTAGATTGTATATTGTAATAATACTTTAAAAAAATTAAATGCCGCAATAAGTACGGTTTCATATAAAAAGTTGACCTAATCGATCGTCATTATTTCTAAAAAATACATGTTATAACTGGTTAAAGTATAATTATGAAATAAATAAAGAATATAGGTAGGTACTCAACGGAATTCAACCGAAAAAGAATCGACTTGGCAATGGCAACGATGGCAACTTTGAAGCCTATCTTGAAGTGCTGGCAATTGATTTGAAATTCGAATGTCAAAATGAGTTTTGTTTCTCGCATAGGTTTTACATAAAAAGGTGTTGTGATTGATCATGTTTATTTATTTAAAAAACAACAATTTAAAATCTACTTATGATGAGGAAGCACATCCCAAGTCCTGAACAATATTTGTTGTGAATATGACGTGCATCTGTTCAGGAGTTCTTCAGTTTGAATGCCATTAACGCACAACTATTTTGTATGGGGAGGCCGTTGCATTTTATATTATAGGGGGATATTGAACTTCATTTTAGGATTAGATTTTCCACGGAGAGTTCCATGGCGGGCATGCGTCACAATTTTTTCTCGTCGTTCACTAAGCTCATTTTTTAAATAATGATTTTACATAAAATGTAAAGGAGGATGCAGAAAGTGCATCCCTAGTTGTTTTATAATGTTTATATGTTTGTACAATGCCGCCATTGTCTGCGTAGGGGTGTGACATGCACACGATAAAATAAAATTTAAATATTCACGTCCAATTTAGCTCACTGTGCGAGGGGTGACATCCCTATTCCAGCGCCGCTCCTGTTTAAAAGAGATACTTAAAAAAATAAACTTATTTCCTAACTTAATTCAAATACTAAAAAAAATCCTTCTGATTTTCTTGGTAAAAAAACATGTATCTAACCGAGCTGAAAATCTTGTAGGTAGAGATTTTTCTTGTGGTTGAAATTGCCAATCACTAATTTTGAAAGAATCCCACTTGAAGAGCCAGCTAAAACCAGGCACCTTCAATGCCCTTTTACAAACTCAAAATCGAGTATAATGAAAACAAAATTGCTCGGTCAATAGCTTAGTTGGTAGAATACTTGCATTCCACGCCGAGAGCTCGGAATCGAATCCCACCGATGGTGTTAGAAATGGTTTCCCTTTACGGTGTTTATTTGAAACCCGAAATAAAATACCGGTAGGTAATATTAGTCAACCTTCACAAGAAATGAGTATCTACCTACCAGCCCCCTTGGGAGCTGGGGACCCCCACTTCAATCGAAGTGGTTGGTGTAAGGCCATCCCCCTTACTTGTAAATGAGGTAACACTACGTGTGTAGCTTATTTGAAAATGTCGAATTGATAAAATGGATACAATTCTATTACGTGTCCTATTGTCTTTGATGTGTTGTTTACTTATTCTTGTTAAATTAGAGGTTGGCTCATCTGATCTCAGACAATGGTGCTAGAGCGAGATGCAAGGCTGCGTTGCCATTGGAGTCCGAGCGTATGCGAGAGAGTGAGAGCGGATATGCTAGGAAAATTATACAATGGCGTATCTCCTAAAATAACAATTATTTTAGAATAATTTGTTTGTATTTGTGTGGGGTTCTCCTTCGTATAAGATATCGGCTCTTATACAAATGAGAACTCTATGGAGGGACCATATAGACCAGCCATACTCAACCTGCGGCCCAGCAAGCTTTTCTGTGCGGCCCGCGGACGTACCAAAAAAGGTTGAATATCATTGATATAGACCGTATGAACGAAGGAAGGAGAGCTCGAGTCGTGGCACAGGAGATACCGGACGGCAAGCGTCTACCACCCTCCAAAAAATATGGAAGAATAGCTGGTCTTTTGCATCACAGGAGTAAATTACACAAAAAACAGATCATAAACCTACAACAAGAGGAAGAAGAAGAAGTTTAACTTTATGGTAGATTAAAGGAATCTCTACCATCGAGTCCATTCGTCGGGAGCTACGTTTGGATGACTTGACTCTGGCTAATACATGTACTTACACGCCGTATTCTTCAGTTCTTTGGACACGTTATCCGTAGCAATGAGAATAGCCTGGAACGACTGGTTATGATCGGTGGCTTGAAAGGGAAGAGAGAAAGAGGAATATCACCCACATGATGGACTGATAAAGTGAAGACAGCAGCAGGCACTTCAGTGGTTGTAGCTCTGTGGGTAACGTAGTCAAGAGACAACTAGAGAAGAATAGTTGCTTCCACTAGGGTCACAACCTTCAGCAATGAGGAACAAGATTGAGAAGAGAAGGGGATCTCTACCAAGTTTATACAATTTTCTTATGTCTCCGTGGGATTTTCCTGTCTGCACGCTTTTTACTTTATCAGTGACTTATAGGTTGGTATGAGGCTCACCACCTATAGTGTCATTTGAGATTGAGTTTAAGTCCACATGCAGCATGTGCAAACGAGACACGTTTCTGCTTTTAAGAATGCATGTAATCTTAGATTATAGATCGTATTGTATTATTGTATTATTTTTTTGTATGAAAAGTTGCCGAGAACTTGTTGAAGACGACGCTGAAGTTCTAGGGGACCATGAAGGGAGGCATAAAAATACAGAGAGTCCTGGAGGATTGCGGTGCAGGAGGCCATGAGCCTTCAAGGCTTCAAGGAGCTGGGAAAAAGCCGCGAGAAGTTTTAAAAAAAATTAGGCTGATTTATTTGGTAAGCGCTGTTTTTGTGTGTATCACACCTCAAGAGCCCTCTGCGAGCTTGGTCGTCGCTGTAGAAAGCGCCAATTCTCAAGCAAGACCCAGTTGCTGTAAGGCTGGATGGACCTTTTGATGACCGTTCATTGGTAAAGCTTTATATTAATTTTTCAACCCAGCGAAGAGCAAATTTGAAAATATAAATGGTGTATTTTTTGTGCTCCGCCGGGATTTGAACCCCCAACCTTCCCATTCAGAGTCCGCAGTGCTACCACTGAGCTACAGACCGGTCTTATGTCCATCAGAGATAATTTCACATGAGCAATGTTTGCAGGTGTTCTGGACCAATGTGTGATTCGTATTAAATGTTTCTTTCACAATATCAATTTGACCGGTCCGTAGTCCAGGTGGTAATACTTCAGACTTGTAACTGGAAAGTCGTGAGTTCGAATCCCGGCGGAGCACAAAAAATATACCATTTATATTTTCAAATTTGCTCTTCGCTGGGTTTAAAAATTCATAAACCTTTACCAAAGACCGGTCATCAAAAGGTCCATCCAGCCATATCGCTGCCTTAGTTCTTGTTTACCGTATACGCCATTGAGAAAATTTTATATGAGCAATGTTTGCATGTGTACTGGACCAATGTGTCTTATAAAAACAAGAAATTTATTTAAAAAATATTTAAAACAACTCTCACATTATCGAGTTTTACGGGTTTTCTTAGCTCAGATTGTGTAGAATTTGATTCATAAGACAACTGCATTAAAAAGTCATATTTGATAAGATTGGCGTATACGGTAAACAAGAACTGGGGGAGCGATATAGCAACTGGGTCTTGCTTGAGAATTGGCGCTTTCTACAGCGACGACCAAGCTCGCAGAGGGCTCTTGAGGTGTGATACACACAAAAACAGCGCTCACCAAATAAATCAGCCTAATTTTAATTAATTTTAGCCTTCCATTCGCGAGTCCGAAGTGCTACCACTGGACTACGGACCGGTAACGTTGTGTATTGATAGCTCTTGAATATTTTTGGTTACTCCCTTGTGTGGCTTGTATACGTTAGGTACTAGGGGTGTGCGTTTTAGCGCTCAATAGACAAGACTGCGCGCGCAGCCGGTGTGGGGAGGCACAACCCTAGCTGGGAAAATACCCAGCACACCCCTAGCACTGAAAACCTTCAGGAGGTACACTCGTCTTAAGCCTTCACTAAGCTTTTCCTGCAAATTTAACTTTGTAAACGAGTGTTTTGATGTTTTTTCTTCACATAATGTAAGAGACATTTATTATTTTTATCGCCAATGAAACAATATATCGACACCTAAATAAATGACCAATTAAGCTAACATGAGTTTCTCAGATAAATGCATTTTTTCCTGTTTTCTGCGGTAGTGAACATAAAAAAGAATGAAGATGCCTCATTAGGCGAAAATGTAGGAGCTAAAACAAAAAGAATAAAGTGAATTAAAACCATGTTTTACCATTTCAATTTTTTAAATATTTAAATTCATAAAAAAAGTGTAAAAATCCTGTAGTTTAGAAGTTTCTCATGAGCAGTTTCTTATAATTAGTTCACTTAGTATGAAAAGTTACACCATATAAAATGTTTTATCCACGAATTCTCAAATCAGTAAATCAGCACTTATTCGATAATAATAATCTAAGTTGCAAAGATATATTATATTTAGGATGCATAATATTAAATACATGCTCACAAGCAGACACGTATAAGTTCGGGCTTGCACCCGATTACATGCCGCATGTGTACTTGCACATTAATATCCAAAACTCAAATCAACATAAGCCCTGCAACTCTTGCCAACTTTACCTGAAATAGAGGTAATATTGGAAAAGTGAACTATAATCTATAATCTAAGTTGCAAGGATTTTTTTTTTAAAGCTCTTAAATGCATGCCCACAAACAAACACATGTAGTTCGCGCTTACAAATGCTGAATGTGTACTTACAAATAAAATCCAAACCTCAAATGAACATAAGCCCTACAACTTTTGCAGACCTTCCCTGACACAGGGGTGACATTGGCAAAGTGAACCATTTTTACGCATGGGTGGTCAGCCTCATACCAACCTATAAGTCAAGGAACTATAAATATATAATCTATAATCTAAGTTGCAAAGATATATTCATTTAAAGCTCTCAGATGTATGCCCACAAACCAACAAGTGTAGTTCGCGCTTACAAATGCTGAATGTGTACTTACAAATAAAATCCAAACCTCAAATGAACATAAGCCCCACAACTTTTGCCGACCTTCCCTGAAACAGGGGTGACATTGGCAAAGTGAACCATTTTTTACAGTATGGGTGGTCAGCCTCATACCAACCTATAAGTCAAGGAATATGAATAATAAATTACATTTAAATATAAAAAAGAACAAAACCTTACAAAGAAATCTATACAAAAAAAAGTCAAAAATTTCCTATGCAAAAAATGTAGCAAATGAATACACCAACATTAGAAATCAACATTGCAGATTAGCCGCCACTTCTTCCTGTCCTTGCATACTTCTTTCATTTCATCCAGAGTCATAACCTTTTTCATACAAGTCCTCCTTTTATTATGACTCTGGATATCCCATTCATTCGCTATTTCAGAGATTTGATCCTTCCATACTTTTCTCGGTCTTCCTCTACCACGACATCCATCTATTCTAGCAACATATACTTTCTTCGTCAATCTTTCATCACTCATTCTCTCCAAGTGCCCGAACCATCTTAACATACTTCTTTTAATCTTCACTTTCACACTTTCCCTTACACCACATTCTTCTCTTACAAAATCATTCCTCACCCTGTCACTTCGTTTTTTCCCAATCATACTTCTTAGATAGTCCATTTCTACTGTATGGACTTTACTAATTTCCCTTTCACTCACCGTCCAGGCTTCACTTCCATACATCAAGGTTGGCACTAGTATACCACCGTGCACCGCCAATCTAACATTTTTTGAGAGATTTTGGTTCCTGGCGATGCAAGCGGTCGCACCCAGTACACACCTGCCTTTCATTATTCTTCTTTCAAATTCACCGGTCATTCTTCCATCTTTTTAAACTTACTTCCCAAATATACAAACTCATTTACAACATCAACATTCATTCCATTAATTTTAAATTCATATTTTCATAATCTCTTTCAAAAATCAAAACTTTCGTCTTTCTTGCATTCAACTTCAAATTATTACCTTTCAAAGCTTCGTTCAATCTAGAGAGCATCATTTGCAATTCCACTGCTGAATCAGATACAAGGACTGCATCATCCGCATACAGTAGAACGCTTACTTTGCTCTCTCCTATCATTAATCCACAATCATCAAGTCTAGCATCTCGAACACACTTGTCCATGACTATGTTAAATAGCCATGGGCTCATCACACATCCTTGCCTTACACCCTTAAAAACTTCAAACCATTCACTATACTCACCATCAATACGAATGCAGGCCATACTATTCTCATAGTTCGCATGCACCGCATTGAGTAGAGCTCCATTCACTCCGTATGCTTTCAAAACATCCCACAACATACCTCTGTCCACTGAGTCAAAAGCCTTTTCCAGATCCACAAAGGCCGTGAATAGTTTCCCCCTCACCGACAATTGTTTTTCAACAAGTTGTCGTAGAGTGAAAATCTGATCAACACAGCCTCTACCGGCCATAAAGCCGGACTGTATATCGGAAACCCTTTTGCTAGTAGTCAGAATCACATTTTTTATAATTACCTTACAGAAGACTTTTCCTGGTATACTGAGTAGACTGATTGGTCTGAAGTTCTGACAGTCTTTTTTGTCCCCTTTACCTTTGTAAATGGGAACAATGACTGCCTTCCTCCAATCCATCGGTACTACTCCTGCATTCACACAAAGCTTACATAATTCAAACATCCAATCTATCACACATTCACCTCCTGCTTTCAACATTTCACCATTTATACCATCAAACCCAGCAGACTTCCCATTTTTCAGACGTGAAATAGACACTTTCATTTTTCTTTCAAAATCTTCAATTCATTCTCTTCATCTGTCTGTTCATAAATTCTTCTTTCACCCTGGCCAAAAATTTCTTGAAAATAGTTTTTCCATCTCTTGCATACTTCTTCATTCTCCCATACCATCTCACCGGCAGCACTTTTGACTCCCGGAGTGGTCAATGCAGAAGATTTATTTCTATCCGCATTGATCCACCTCCAAAATTCCTTCTTACTGTCGGTGAAACTTTTGTTAATCCTTTCATCAATCTTTCTTTGTTCATTCATCTTGCTTTCATAAATTATAGTCTTCGCCATTCTCTTAGCTATCTTATATTCGTCTTCTAGCTTTCTATCATTTCTATCATTCAGCCAATTTTCTTAACACTTTTTCTTAACTTTCACAGCTTCTTTCACTCTATCATTCCACCAGGCATCTCCTTTCAATTTTCCACCTTTCGTTACCCCACATACTTTTTTAGCACATTCAATCATTCCTTCCTTCAGATCTTTCCACATGCTTTCAATATCTTTTCCACACACATTCTTCTCAAGTTCATTTACACTTAAAATTTTGTGGAGCTCTGATACATACTTCTCTTTCACATTTTCTTCATTCAGCCTTTCTACTTTTATTCTAGTCATTCTTACTTGCTTCTTGCGTTTCTTCTTTCTTACTTCACCAAGCATTATTTTAGCACATAAGAGATAGTGATCACTGCCTATTTCAGGCCCGCGGTAGACACGGCTATCTCTTACGGCTCCTCTCAATCTTTCATCCACACAGATGTAGTCAATGATTGTGCGACTTCCCACAATCTGCCTCGTGTACAGATGCACATCCTTATGCTGAAACCAAGTATTCGATGCAAAAAGACTGTGCTCCGCACACAAAGCAATCAGATGTCGCCCATTATCATTGACTACACCTCTCCCACCAGGACCAATAATTTTCAAACATTCATCCCTCTGCGCACCTATCCATCCATTCATATCACCTAAAATTACAATGTTTTCATTCTTCTTCCTTTCATGCACAACCGCATTCAGCTCATTCCAAAAACTCATTCTCACCTCCATACACTCTGAATCAACAGGAGCATAACAGGTCACCAAGAAAAGTTTCAAACTGTTAATTTTGAATTTAACAACCAAAATCCTGGGAGAAATTCTTTGGTAACCCGCTATGCATCCCTTCACACACTCACTCACAATTACACCTACACCCTGCCTTTCATTCCCATCTTCCACACCTGACCAAATATACAATTCACCATTCGCTAATACTTTCTCACCATTCCCTTTCATTTTTGTTTCTGTCACACCCATTACTTTTATTCGTTTCTCTTTCATTACATTCATAATTTCTTTCTCCTTGCAATCATTCATCTTCCTTACATTCCATGTCCCGAAAACCCATTCATTCTTTCTATGAAAATTAGTGGTGGCATTTCCACAATGTACAGATTTAAAATTATTGTTGGTGGCCATTGCTACAAAACAAAATGTTAAGAACTAAAGTGAGTTTAAAAATACAAATAAAAAATACAGCTATAAAACATAAAATTAAAACAGAATATAGATTGTCCATATAAAAGTGCAAATTGTCCATTTCACGTCTTCTGCCATGTTCATCAGGTAGGTATTACAGGTAGGTAGGTAGGTATACAATTTTGATTTTTTATTTCTTCTTTTCAAGGAACCATTTTTACAAAATAGGTTATCAGCCTCACATAGACTTAAAAGTCAAGGAATATATCATATACTTCGGCAATTAAGTAAATCTATGACTGTGAGCGGTATGTAGTCTAGTGGTTAACGCTTAGGACTCGTAAACATATAACAGCAATATATAGCAAATTCTGCCGCCTTTCCTTTAAGAAGAGACAACTTTTCATTGACTCATACAGCGAAATATTTAATTAAATGTACCAGGAGTCTATAAGATTAAGGAGATCACCTTTGCGTTGTGTTTAATCCTAACGGCGCCGTTAAGTAGGCCCCCAAGTGAAAGGCGCGCCTGAATCTAGGCCCACATAATCCCTGAAGACAGGGAAATACATATCTGTGCGGGGAAACGGAGCGAAAATTGTTTCTTACCTCGCAACTTAAATCTGGGGATTACTTGAGTGACGACATTTTAAATAATTCAACTCGATTAATTTAATTTAATCATTTTCAGGGAATATTATCATTTACCAAATTGTTTCTGTGTTTTTTGGGTTAGAACATGGTCTATTTGCAGCTTTTCATCTGCCGACGTTTCGCTTTCAAGAGCAGAAAGCATTATCACGGCGAGTTATAGTGTTTCAGTTACAAACAGCGAGCGATCGCGAAGACAACGAAGACCACCACGTATTGTAGAATTATTTATTAGAATTCAATGAAAGAAGTATGCAAGGATAGAAAGAAATGGCGGTTGATCTGTGATGTTGGCGGCTAGGGTTTGTTAAAGTGAAATTGGTTTTATGATTTAGTTTTTTATGTCCATGTATATATTGTTATTTTTATTCTTTGATTTAAAAAATGTAATTTGTCATGTATGTTCCTTGACTTATAGGTTGTTATGCGGCTGACCACCCATAATATAAAAATTGGTTCACTTTGCCAATGTCACCCCTGTTTCAGGGAAGGACGGCAAGAGTTGCAAGGCTTATGTTCATTTGAGATTGGGTTTTTATATTGTAGGTCCACATGCGGCATGTGTTAGCGCGAAATTATACATATCTGCTTGTGGGAATGCATTTAGTGTAAATCTTAAATGATATATATCTTTGCAGCTTAGATTAGATTAGGATAGTAATAAATGGCTGTTAATCTGTGATGTTGGCGGCTAGGGTTTTGTAAATAACAACGTCTCTCTTTCTAAACATGAACACTTGAATCTTCTCGGTGTTTCTTTTTCATCAGAGCTAAAATACCATGATGCTATTGAGTCTCGCACAACTTCCGCCTTCCGGCGACTCGGCATACTATACAGAGCCCGTAGGTTTTTTTACTTCAGCCCAGTTATTGACTCTGCATAAATCCCAAATCCGCCCATTATCGAGTATGGCAGCCATCTCTGGTCTGGTATGTCCAAGAAATTGAGTGACCAACTAGATTCTGTGCAAATGAGGGCAGTGAGGTTGCAAATGAGAGCTTGTTCTAATGAGCTCCATTCTTTAATCCCTCCCCCTCGCATTTCAGAAAGGGAAACTCGTAGGACGACTCTCATTCATCCCTTTGCAGTCGATCTCAAAACTATGAGAACTTGGCGTTTTCATGACTCATTCCTTTGCCAAACTGCCCGTTTATGGAATGGTCTACCAGTATCTGTGTTCCCTTCCCAATTTAATCCGATTTATTCAAAACCAACATCAATCACCACTTCCTTGCAGCGCCTCACGATAGAAGCAAGAACTCAAGCAACACCTCTGCGGCACCCTTCCAGGGTGACATAGACCCCCAAGACTTTCAAGAATTGGTAAGCCTCCCGCACAGGATTCCTTAAAAAAATACCGGCTAGATTTACTCAGACTTCACAAGAAATGAGTACTAGGCCCCTGGGGAGTTGGGAACCCCCCACTTGTGTGGCGTAAGGCCGGCCCCCGTACCTGTAAAAATAAATAGGTTCCACTCGCCACATGCATATCCACTTTGGAGATAACACAGCAAGAAGTCACACTAAATGTTCAGCTTAGTTGCGTTTAATTGCGTTACATAACAATTATTTTAAACTTTCTACATGGGCCTTTGATATGCCAGCTTCATCGTTTCCATGAAAGCTCGTATAATTGAAGCTGCCAGTCGTTACGAAGCGTTAAGGTTGCGCTAGATCAGGCCCGCTGGCCGTAAAGCCTCCCCAGGGGCGTGGCCAGCTCTGTGAAGGCGCATGCGCACAGACACATGCGCACAGCGGGGGGAGAAAGCGCAGGGGGGAGCTTTCTCTCACAAACCTACATGAAGTATTACAGACAGAAATAGAAGCGAGCTTCATTTGAACTTTGAGAACGTCTTAACATTATCAAGCTTTTGAGAGGTATCTGTACTGTACTGTACTGTATCCTGCCGCCGTTCCACTAGGGGTGGCCGGTACCTCCGCAGATGCGCCTCCACTTTTTTCTGTCCTTACAAACCACTTTCATTTCCTTAATATTCATCACCTTTTTCATACATACTCTTCTCTTATTCTCACTCTGCAGGTTCCATTCCTTCGCAATCTCACCTATTTGGTCTAACCATTCTTTCCTTGGCCTTCCCATTGTGAGGGTTTTTCTTAATTTATTTTATAAGGATCTTCAATGAGGTGTTTGGCCGTGCTCTGAAGAATTATGACTGCTTGAGTGCATAGCGCCAGGAATCATAATATCACTTACTAAAGAGGATAGTGAACCAAAAACTTTGTAAACACTTTTATTTATCCACAATCACAATATTTATATAATTATTTATTTTATCCACAATCACAATGTATATATAATAAACCACAGCAATATTGATTATATAACCAAAATTCACATGCTTGTGGCTCTCCCGCCAGGGAAGCTTTTTTTCTGTCTTTCTGCATTCTTTTGTTTTCGTTTTTTTATTCAAATTCAAATCTAATGTTCCATTCCACCAAACAAACAAATTCATCTCGTTACACCCTTCCGCGCTTTCCTCTCACATTTTCTTTGTACACTTTCTTCGTTAGTCGTTCGTCATCCATTCTTTCGAGATGTCCGAACCATCTCATCGTACTTTTTTAATTTATCTAAAGATTGCAATTACAATACTTAAAGTGTGAATGTAACTGTTACTATATTATTTATCCACCGCGTCATTCCACTGGGTGTGAGCTTTTCTTTTACAGTAAAATAATTGCCACCTTAAAGGTTAAACTGAATAAGTACTAATTCACTGGTTTGAGAAATCCTGGATTACACATTTTATTGGGTGTAACTTCTCATAGTAAGTGAACTCATTATAAGGAAGTGCTTATTAACAACTTCTAAACTAGAGGATTTCCACACATTCGTAGTGTTTTCTCTCGTACGAAATAGGAAAAAAAACCGCATTTATCTGAGGCATTCCAGTGCCCATACTACAAAATAAAAACGTTCCCTTTTCCAATGTCACCGCTGTTTCAAGGAAAGTCGGCAAGAGTTGCAGTGCTTATTTTCATTTGAGATTTTGGTTTTACTGTAGGTCCACATGCAGAATGTGTTAGGGCGAATTAATTGTTATGTAAGTAAAAAACAAATACATATAAATGTTAGGTACATAGGTAGGTGTATATGTTATAGCTGACGAGAGGTGGAGTAATTATTATAAGTACGTAGGGTCAAGAGATATTCAAATTTATGCACTGGAAGCACAAGAAGCTGAAACGTAAGTTCTGGAAGGTTCCAGAAAAATTGGCTTCTAGTAACTACGATCTTTGGAGTATAAAAAGCTGCAAGAGGCTTGCAGGAGTCAGTCTATATACGACGCTCTGCTTTTGAACAAGAAACACATTGTAAGTGAAAGAGAACCAACGGTGAAATAAATGTAAATTGCTAAACCATAAGTGTGAGTTGTTAAAAATAAATATAAATTGTTAAATAAATCTAAGTTTAAATAAAAATCCTCTTAAGAAGACCAGTTTTTTTTAATTTGAAGACTTTTTGAACCCTTAAAACACAACATAACTTGTCTTAATGCCTATACCCTGTGCACGCGCCTGTGAAATTACCTCTGTTGGAGATACGACAAAGAAGCACTAAGGTGACGAAATGGCGTGTGGGTCAATATTCGTCGTTTATAAGTGAATATATTTATTTATCTTGGTTTCTGATTCAGACCCCTAGGGAGTTGTTGTCCCAGAAGGTCCCGCTAGACCCCTCTGGTTAGAGAGACTCGCCCTTAAGTAAGGATTCATGTCGTGGAAAATTGCGACATGTGGCGCAGTGGTAGCAGCCTCACACCCGAGGGTGACGGGTTCAAATGCCAAGGCGGGGGGAGGGCAGTTTTTTAGTCGAAATTGAAATCTGATGGACGATAGAAAATATCATTAAATTATTCTTTCCTTGACTTATAGGTTTGTATGCGTCTGACCACCCACACTGTAAAAATGGTTCACTTTGCCAATGTCACCACTGTTTCAGGAAAGGACGGCAAGAGTTGCATGGTGTATGTCCATTTGAGATTTGGTTTTTTATGTTGTAGGTTCACAAGCGGCATGTGCCTTGTACGTGTCTGCTTGTGAAAATGCATGTAATGTGAATCTCCAATGTAACATATCTTTGCAACTTAGATTAGATTACATATTAATCTTTTTAAGTTTATGCGAAAATATGAACAGAATGATGGTTGAATTTTTTTTAAGTAAGTACAGAATATTTGACCTGGTTTATTATTTGACCGGTCCGTAGTCTAGTGGTTCGCTCTTAGGACTCATAAATGTAAGGTCATGGGTTCGAATCTAGGAGGAGCACTAAAAATATACCATTTATATTTTCAAATATGCTTTCGCTGGGTTGACAAAGTCATACCTTTACCAAATACCGGTCACTAAAGGTCCATCTAGCCTTACAGCGACTGGGTCTTGCTCAAGAATTGGCGATTTATATAGCTACAACCAAGCTCGCAGATGGCTCTTGAGGTGTGATACACAAAAAAGCTGCGCTCACCGAGTAAATCATCTTAATATTACTATTATTTAGAATGCACTGAATGAAATTAATGAACTATGCAAATGCAAGGACAGAAAAAAATGGCAGCGATCTTCAATAAGGTCCGAGCATTTGAAATATACCTCGACCATGTGACGTCACGCATAGGAAATTCCCGATTATCAAGGAGTTGTAGCTAAACGCTCACGATAGGTGCACTTTGAGTCTTCATGTGCATTTTATAGTAAAACTCTGTGGTAGAGATACTTGGGGCACTGGTATATCAAGGGCGTGCATTTCATACAGGCAGATGTACCCATAAGGTAGGCAAAATTTGATAAAATGTGCATTTAACCTTGAAGTTAAGATTTAGAAACAAAATGGTTGAATTTGAGTTATTGTTTGCATGAAAATTAATATCAAGAATGATGATTTCAAGATAAAGGGCAAACTTTTGTTATGTTTTTAGGGTTCAAATAGTCTTCAAATTAAAAACTGGTCTGCTTTACAATATATCTATTTTATACTATTTCAGTGGTAACACTTCGGACTCTGAGTGGGAAGGTTGTGGGTTCGATTCCCGGCGGAGCACAAAAAATATACCATTTATATTTTCAAATTTGCTCTTCGCCGGGTTGAAAAATTCATAAAACCTTTACCAATGACCGGTCACCAAAGGTCCATCCAGCCTTACAGCAACTGGGTCTTGCTTGAGAATTGGCGCTTTGTAGCGACGACGATCAAGCTCGTAAAAAGGTCGATAGCTCAATTGGTAGAATGCTTGCATTTCATGCCGAGAGCAAGGGTTGGATCTCAAAGGTGTACTCAGCCTTCACAAGAAATGAGAACCAGCCCCCCCGGGAGCTGGGAAAACCCCTACTTCAACTGAAAGTGGTTGGTGTGAGGCCGGCCCCCTTACCTGTAAAAATAAATAGGTCCCGAAGCGCCACATGCGACCCCTTCGGGGAAACGCAGGCAAGAAGTTACACTATAGATATATGTAGCTTAGTTGCGTTATACTTAGATTTATTTTTACAGTTATATTTATTTTTTACAACTCAAATTTATGGTTTAGCAATTTACATTATTTCACAGATGGTTTGTGTTCACTTATACTGACTTTCATGTTTAAAAGTAGAGTGTCGTATGAAGACTGTCTGTCTGCAAGCTGTTCGCGCCCTTTTACACCTCAGCAATATAAATTACTAGAGGTGGATTTCACTAAAATATTCTCGAAGCAGATAATCTAGTGGCTTCCTTCTAAAATTTCTTTACCCTAGGTACCTACAATAATTAATCGTACTTATATACAACTCTCATCAGCTATAATTTTTTTTTTTTAAGAAATCCTGTGCGGGAGACTTCCTAGATTCTAGAGACTCTGGGGGTCTATGACACTTGTTGTAGTGCCGCAGAGGTGTACGAGCTTGGTCGTCGCTACAAAGCGCCAATACTCAAGCAAGACCCAGTTGCTGTAAGGTCATTGGTAAAGGTTTATGAATTTTTCAACCCAGCGAAGAGCAAATTTGAAAATATAAATGGTATATTTTTTGTGCTCCGCCGGGATTCGAACCCACAACCTTCCCATTCAGAGTCCGCAGTGTTACCACTGAGCTACGGACCGGTCAATGTAAATGATATACCTTCCCACCTAAATATTCATATGCATTTGCTATTCACATAACAATATATATTTTTGTGTATGTGTAAATGTATTTCACCTCTGCGGCACTACAACAAGTGTCATAGACCCTTAGAGTCTCTGAAATTTAGGGAGTCTCCCTCACTCCCTAAATTTCTTAAAATAAATAAAATGCCTCTACGCTCTGCACGCGCCTGCGCTATATTAATATTTATAATGGAGATTGCACAACAGTGTCACCCCTGCAGATACAAGCAGACATACTAAATGTGCACTTGTTCATTGCGGCACTGGCCCCCCCTGTTTATTTTTTATGAGATGAAATGCAGTTGTGTGGTTTTGCATCCACATTATTATAAGCTGATTTAAAAAAATGTATACTTAAATGAATATTTAGTAATATAATCTAGTAATATTTTTATTTGCTGATTGTAAAAATAATGAGTTTAAGCCGGTTTTGGTCTCTTAGCCATCGTCAGCTAAAATCTTAAATGTAATCCGAGGCTATATATTAAGGCAATTTGAAGTCAGGAAGTATGAAATTTTAAAATAACACCCATGAATACAAAAATACCTACAAGATTTTATACCAAAGGCCCGTTGCACCAACCTCCAATCAATATTTGATGGACACATCAGATTTGATTGCTTAATTCTGGTGAGGACCTCGGTTAAATATTTCTCGGAAGCGAGTAATAATATGATGGAATTTTAACAGGCAATATGATGTACATCAGCTGACTTACGAATATGCAACCAATTTTTGATTTGATGGGAGACATTATACTTAATTACATTTATTCAGAGCTTTGTGGGAGGGACTCAGTGGCCTGCAAGTAATCCGACCGGTCCGTAGTCCAATGGTAACATTTCGGACTTGTAAATGGAAGGTTGTGGGTTCGAATCCCGGCGGAGCACAAAAAATATACCATTTATATTTTCAAATTTGCTCTTCGCTGGGTTGAACCGGTCATCAAAAGGTCCATCCAGCCTTACAGCAACTGGGTCGTGCTTGAGAATTGGCGCTTTCTACAGCGACGACCAAGCTCGCAGAGGGCTCTTGAGGTGTGATACACACAAAAACAGCGCTCACCAAATAAATCAGCCTAATTTAATTTTATTTTGATTAGCACTGCTGTGATAAATTGATAGTTCCAAAACGATCTAATAAATGCGTGGATCGTGCCCGTAAAAATAAATAGGTCCCGAATCGCCACATGCGACCTCTTCGGGGATAACGCAGGTAAGAAGTTACACTAATGTTTAAATTAGTTGCCAGTTGCGTTGCGTGCCTTTTGCATAGCCGGCGCTGTGCTGTGGAATGCCATACCCCATGAGCTAAGAGCCGTAGAGAGTGCAAGTGCATATAACTCGGGATTGAAGACATGTATGTTTCGGAGACGTAACAGTTGAACAGTGCCCTTGCAGTAATTTATCACAAAACGGCACTATAAAAATTGTCTTTTTATTATTATTTTGATTTTTGTTTCATTGGAGTTTTGTGCACCATATATTTAAAAAAAAAAAAAAAAGTTTTTTTCCAATGTATTTATTTTCTTGGTACATAATCTTGTAATTGAGTTGCGCGAACTTACACGTTTATGTTTGTGGATATGTATTAAATATGAATCCTAAATTTAAGTTTATCTTTGCATATCAGATTAGAGATGCCAGTATTATTGTTTGGGGTCATGACCTCACACTGTGTTTAGTTGCCAATAACCATTGGCTTTCCCTGAGCTCTGTTCCATGACGTCATTCGGCCGCCCCCCACACCAGCTAATGATCTTCCACCTGCGGCATGATGACGCGAGAAGTCACTATTCTGCTCCAGCTGTATGTTTCCCGGTGTACCCTCTCCCCCTCATACATCCGACTTTATATTCTGAATCACGGAACATACTAGCCGGCTTACACTCAATGGCAGAGGCGTAGCGTCAGAAAAAAATATGTTTATGAATATTTTCGTGTTCGCAACTAAGCTACGCATAAAGAGTAAATTCTTGCCGCGCTATCTTTGAAGGATTTCGCGTGTGGCGAGTGAAACTTATTTATTTTGACAGGCTTGACTTATAGGTTGGTATGCGGCTGCCCACCCATGCTGTAAAGATGGTTCACTTTGCCAATGTCACCCCTGTTTCAGGGAAGGCCGGCAAGAGTTGCAGGGTGTATGTCCATTTGAGATTTGGTTTTTATGTTGTAGGTTCACATGCAGCATGCGCAAGCGCGAACTTGTGCGTGTCCACTTGTGAGAATGCATGTAATGTGAATCCTCAATGTTACATATCTTTGCAACTTAGATTAGATTAGATGGGTGGTCAGCCTTATACCAATCTATAAGTCAAGGGGGATATAAACATTTTGTTTTGTTATTTAGCTACGGCCAAAGCTCGGCTCGGACCCCACACGGTCCGATGCGCTGCTGCTCTGCCCCTGCGCCCCCCTGCAGGCTTAGCCGCGTGTTTAGTCGGGGATTACCCGCACCTCCCGCGCTATGCGATCCATCAGTCGGCGCGCAATTAAATACAAGCGATTACTGAGCTAATGTAGGCAGCGCCCCTATATGCAGAGACAACACTAAGAAGTCATACTATGAGAAAATATTTTCGATATTTTCCCGGTATATTTGGAAGAATTTTCATAATAACTTATTTTACACAGTACGACGGTTGATTTTTATCCGGTCCTTCAGGGGATTCTGGTCCTTATTTATACAGATTCTTAAGATCATTCTCGAAACATGGAGAGCCGTTCGATACCACCGTGCTGGATTTCATTATTCGATTCTAATCTAATCTAATCCAAGTTGCAAAGATATGTAACATTGGAGATTCACATTACATGCATTTTCACAACCAGACACGCACAAGTTCGCGCTTGCACATGCCGCATGTGAACCTACAACATAAAAAAACAAATCTCAAATTGACATACACCCTTCAACTCCTGCCGACCTTCCCTGAAACAGGGGTGACATTGACAAAGTGAACCATTTTCTACAGCATGGATGGTCAGCCAGATACCAACCTATAAGACAAGGAATATACACAACAAATTGATTTTATTTTAGTAGAATTTTCATAATAACTTATTTTACACAGTACGACGGTTGATTTATGTCCGACCCTCCAGGGAATTCTGGTCCTTATTTATACAGATTCTTAAGATCATTCTCGAAACATGGAGAGCCGTTCAATACCACCGTGCTGGATTTCACCAGAATACCTAGTCGATTTAACGCTTAGTTAATCTCGAACAAATACAAATTAATATTAGGTACCTAAGTACCTACTTAAGCTTTTTTTTTTAAATAGATTTGTGAAGAGGAATGCAACTCACCAACCTATTCTGCCTAGCCAGAAACAGGTATTAATTTCATCAATTAAAAATTCATTATTGTTTATTTTAATGAATTATTAATTTATAATTACCCAATAACATCTATTAAACCAGGGTCAAAGTTATGGTCGAATGACCCATGCGGGGATCGAACCAACGTAACTCTATTCCAAACACGCTAGAAATATCAGCCCAATTGGCCCCCTCGGCCATAACACCGACAATGCGCTTCTATTTATTTGTAGGGATTACATAGTCTAATCTAATCTAATCGAAGTTGCAAATATATATTAACATTTAAAGTTCATAATAAATGCATGCCCACAAACAGACACGTGTAATTTGTCGCTTACAAATGCTGCATGTGTACATACTTACAATTCAAAATCCAAACCTCAAATGAACATATGCCCAGAATTTTTTTCCCGTCCTTCCCTGTAACAAAGGTGACATTGAACCATTTTTACAGCATGTGTGGTCAGCCTCATACCAATCTTTAAATCAAGGAACCTAAGCTTCTACTTATTTCTAGAGATTTCATAGACTTAATGTAAAACTAACACTGACAAACCAAACACAACTACTAATATCTTGCATATTCATAACAATATCAAGTCAGAAGCGCTAACCAATGGACTCCGAATCTAAATCTAAGTTGCAAAGATATGTATCATTTGAGATTCATATTAAATGCATTCCCACAAGCAGACACGCATAATTTCGCGCTCACACATGCCACATGTTGACCTACAATATAAAAAAACCCAATCTATAATGAACAAAAGCCCTGCAACTCTTGCCGACCTTCTGTGAAACAGGGATGACATTGGAAAAGTGAACCATTTTTACAGTATGGGTGGTAAACTTCATACCAATCTATAAGTCAAGGAATATGAATACGAATCGTCCAAGTTAATTCGTTCCGGCTTTTAGCAAACGCACCATGAAAACAGCTTAGCCCAGTCTGGGTATTAGGACCCTCTTTTTTACTGTGGGGGGGGAGAATATTTTAATATGTATTAAAAAAAGCATATTGCGTTTGTGGGCTTAGCAGGCAATGCGTTTACAATCCCTGCTAATGCAGCGTGACTCTGTAATCTCGTTTTTAAAGTCATTTCTGACGCTCTGTATGCAGATATCATCGATATATAGAACTGGATGGGCTAAGAAATCAATCCTTTGAGAATTAGAAATACGCTACCCCACTCATCACACAAAAATCCAAATTCAGTCTATCGGTAACCCTCCAACTCTGCCCTGCTAATTAATTGTAAATGCAGTAATGGACATTTTGAGATGTTCACTTTTTTGCAAAAATGACATCTCCTGGGCTTAATATATGTATAAAAAAATAATTTCCATGTTTGTTTTTATTAGAACTATGTGTTTTATTTGAGAAAAAACGCAGAACTTACACACAGGATCTGCAGCATTTGCTTATCTCCAAACTGTCATTTTGCAAAGTACTGCGTTTACAATTAGCAGGGTTACTGTAAACAGGTGTGTTACCTAATTGAAAAAAAAATACATATAAATGTGAAACTGGGTATTTTCTAAACGTGCCAACAAAAGAGATTAAATGTGTTATATAACATGGAATATTATTCCACTTTAATCACTATTCTATAATATGATTACGTTGATAAAATTTATTTTTCGTTTGTCGAAATATTTTGTTCACGAAAGTGACAGCCATTTCTAGAACTAGTGATGTTCAAATATATAGGTACTTGCTTCTTCAAGTATGTAAATTCTATGCTCGAGGTAATAGATACTTGTGAAAATCATCCCGTACATAATGAGGTGGGAAAATTTTTGAATTCGGAATTTATCAGATATTTTCATACTTTCAACAACACTAGTAACAAACACCGTTACCATTGTGATTTCATGGGTTTCCATGGTGATATGTACATAGATTGAAGACGGAGTAGAGACACGTTGCTTACATATAAAATAACAAAAGCATTTCATATGTCGTGAGCGAGACAGCACTATTAACCATGTATGGTGTCAAAGACGTTGCATCATGTCGATTGGTACTAAATCACATTCACAGCCCCTCCATATATATACCTCCATGGCAGATAATATGTTCTGATGCCCCTTAAATTAACTCCGCCACGTGCCTTGATAGTTTGTGAAGCAAATTTTGAAGTGAAATCGACACTGTATATCCTCGTCTCCCCAGTGCTTTTTTGGTTTATCGACCATTTGATTCAAAGAAGACCTTTCAATGAAATTGCTTTAAGAGTTAATAATAATAATCTAAGTTGCAAGGATATATTCATTCAAAGCTCTCAGATGTATGCCCACAAACAAACACGTGTAGTTCGCGCTTACAAATGTTGATTATGTACTTACAAATAAAATCCAAACCTCAAATGAACATAAGCCCTGCAACTCTTGCCGACATTCCCTGAAAAAGGGGTGACATTGGTAAAGTGAACCATAGTACATAATCTGAGCTAAGGAAAAATCGTACAACACGATAATGTGAGAATTGTTTTACATATTTTGAAAATCAATTTCCAGTTTTCATTTAACAAACACAATGGTCCAGTACACAATGCACGTACAAACATTGCTCATGTGAAATTACCAATGATGGACATACTGTAACTGTAACTCTGTCGCCATTCCGCTAGGGGTGGCCAGAGCCTCTGCAGAGTTGCCTCCATTTTTTCCTATCCTGACATACCTCTTTCAATTCCTTCATATCCATCACCTTTTTCATGCATTTTCTTCTTTTACGCTCACTTTGTATATCCTATTTTTTCACAATCTCCACAATCTGATCACTCCATACTTTTCTCGGTAGTCCCTTCCCTCTTTTTCCTTTCACACTTTCTTCGTATACATACTTTGTCAGTATATCATCATTCATTCTTTCCACATGTCCAAACCATCTCATCACATTCTTTTGTACTTTAACTTTCACATCCTCTTTCACATTACATTCTTTTTTTACATAATACTAACAAACACCGAGGGGACGTTTTGTCATACAATTGAGCGAAATTTTAAAGTTATAATCTAAGTTGCAAAGGTATATTAACACTCAAGTAAATGAGTAAAGTATGTACAGTGGAAATGATGCTTTTGAGGAGCATGACAGGAAAAACTCCGAAGGATAAAGTTAAGAATGAATGGGTAAAGAAAAAGGGTAGTTGAAAGAAGATGTGAAAATTAAGGTAGAAAATAATGTAACGCAAATAAACTACACATATAGTGTAACTTCTTGCCTGCGTTATCTCCGAAGGGTTTGCATGTGACGATTCAGGGCCTATTTAATTTTACGTGAAAGGGGGTCGGCCTCACGTCAGCCACTTCGACTTCCCAGCTCCCGAGGGGGCTGATTCTCATTTCTTGTAAAGGCTGAGTACACCTTGCCGGTATTAATTTTGGATTTGAAATAAACACCGAAACGGGAAGTTACTCAATATGTGTAGCTAAGTTGCGTTTGCTCACAAACGAACCGTGTAAATTCGGGCCTACAAATGCTGCATGTGTACTTACAAAATTACCTATGTATTTTTTTTACAAAACCCTATATTGGCCCTATTGGTTCTATACGACTCATCTTATACATATAATAAAGTGACACTATGTATTTTTTAAAACCATAGACATTTTTTGGTAATATTCAAACATCAAAAAAATGATTCTTGTGATAAAAAAGAATCATTTTTTTTCATGTTACTTCTTACGTAGTCATAAAATCCGAGGAGGCCCAAGCAAATACTACCCCAAGTATAAATACCTACGTTCAAACTCAATTATAGCGTTTTATAAAAAAATGTATGGAAACTAAAATAGCACGCATAGGGAGCGTTTTTGTTTCCATACATTTTGTTACAACGCCATGTTAATATTTTACATTTGGGGCACTATGACCGCAAACAGACGGAGACGGAGAGAGGGTCAGAAATAAATAAAAATGCCTCTTTTGTCGGAGTCGATGTTTGGCTCTAAAAGGGGTCGCTTTTGTGTAAACAAAATTTCGGAAACATTTTTGTAAAAAATGAAATACAAAGTTATTTTAATGGTATTTGAAAAGGAGGTATGAAAAAAAGGAAGAGGCGAAATGACCTCGAGGTATTTTGTGTATTGCCACCTTAAACGTAAAACTAAGTAAGTGCTGATTCACTGATTTGAGAAATCGTGGATAAAACATTTTATTGGGTGTAACTCCTCATAGTAAGTGAAATAATTATAAGGAACACTACCCTGATTACATGCCATGTCGTCCCTTTAGTGCTTGTTTGTCTTATCTCCTTCAGAGATAAATTCACATGAGCAATGTTTGTATGTATACCGGACAAATGCGTCCAATGGAAACTGGAAATTGATTTAAAAAATATTTAAAACAGCTCTCATATTATCGTTTTTTACTTAATTCAGATTGTGTAGAATGTGATTGTTATCACAATTTAATTTAAAGGTCATGTGTGAATCAAATGGTAGATAATCCAAACAAACACTGGGGGGACTAAGTGTAAAGGACGTCTGGTAACGGTAACACTGCCATCAAATCAAATTTGTAAACCCGCTGATTCCATTTAGCAATAAATAATATCGCTAAGTCCGACGAGAGCGGAATCCGACGTGATTTCTCCTGCCTTGAACTTGCACCCCTAACTACAGGGGCGCACTGGGGGCGATCCCATGAGAAGTACAATTTTTAACTCAAAATAATACTTCTTGAACCGATCCGTAGTCAAGTGGCAACACTTCGGACTCGTAAATGGAAGGTTGTGGATTCGGATCCCGGCGGAGCACAAAAAAATATACAATTTATATTTACAAGTATGCTCTTCGCTTGGTTGAAAAAAATCATAAAACCTTTACCAAAGACTGGTCACTAAAAGGCCTTACAGCACCTGGGTCTTGTTTGAGTACTGGCGCTTTGTAGCGACGACCAAGCTCGTACACCTCTGCGGCACTATAAAAGTCATAGACCCCTAGAGTCTCTAGAATCTAGGGAATCTTCCGCACAGGATTTCTTAAGAAAAACACTGTATGGTCACAGCATAAAGAAGAGGTGTACAAAATATATACAAAATCACATAATTCCATACCACACCACTAAAATGCAACTAATCTACACATATAATAATAATAATAATAATAATATGCGTTTATTCCAGCTTAGTCATGTGGAGGGTGCAATACATGACCAGACATAAAAAAATAATACATCAATAGAAAAAGTACATAGAAAATTACAAAAATGTAGAAACATGAAAATATGTGATGAAATATATGAGAAAAAAGAGCAAACAAAATATATAGTTAAACAGTGAAAGAAAAGAGAAATACATGGTCATTGTACATTAGAATATCAGGAACATATTAAACAGGGAAAAAATGTAGTGAAAATATAGTGACTCTTCTTGTCGCGTTTTCCAATGTGGCGAGTGGAAGTTATTATTTTTTACAGGTGAGTGGGCCGGCCTTACACCAAACACAACGGTTGAAGTAGGGGTTCCTAGATCCTGAAGGAGCTAGTACTCATTTATTGTGGAGGCTGCGTAAGCCAAAACGAGAACCCTCTTGCAGGGAACCCAAGAAATCTACCAACTTAGCCATCACGCTGATAAGGAAATCATCATAATCATCATCATCATCAACTGGAATTCCAATTTCATTAATTCCAAAAAAAAAATCAACAACGATTTTTTTTAACATGTAAAAAATGAACGACATCTGTAGATCATGCTGCTTTTTTATCGATTTAATGAATGATGATGATGACGATGATTTGATATAGCGCCGTTTCGTGAAGATTGCCACTCCAAGGGCGCTTTCTGTGTTATCGCGGCGAAGTAGTGTGTCTTGAGGGATGTTTTGAGGTTTTCCCTGGATCTTGATGCTCGAACTTCCGGTGGCAGCTGGTTACACGAAGAGGGACCCGCAGCAGCAAACGCACGATTGCCAAACACAGTGGTTAATCTCCTGTTTGGCTCGCTCACCAACGTTTTGGAGCCCCTCTTTGCCGGATTTAGTTTCTATTGATTTTTTTGAATAACAAGTTTTTTTTTCACTCTCCTACAGTACCTACTCGTATATTTCAAGCATAAAAGTAACATTAAAATAAAGTTATTGCTAGAATACACGTATTGTTTTCTTTATTTTTCGAATGCCCGCCCTGTGTCTCTGTATCCCTCGCAGCAATATATTAGAAAACTAATTACAGGGGTGTCTGCGGGTGTAATCCCTGCCCGAACAAATAATGTACTACACCCGGGCTCACCTAATAGTCCCTACGCCGGCCCTGTGCCCGCCAGGAGCGTGAGGTCGGCTCCATACATGGAATACGTCCGATAATGTACTACATAATATTATTGTACGAATCCTTAACATTTTAAATTTTGTTTTTGTGCACCCTCGGTCGGCATCGAACCCTATTGCTCTCGGCATGAAATGCAAGCAAGCATTCTACCAATTGAGCTAGCGATTGGACTTTTTACGAGTTTGGTTGTCGCTGCAAAGCGCCAATTTTGAAGCAAGGCTCAGTTGCAGATCGCAAGATCTTCGAAGAGAAAAAAAAATGTTTCTTTTATATAATACTTAAATAACTTTTAGTAGTTTATTTTAAAAATGGGATCGGCATTTTATATAATTTTCCATTACTTAAAAGATGATTCATCAAAATATATTGTTGACTATCACTCATCAATCGATATTGCAGTACGAAATATAAACAAAACCATAATATTATTTAGCTTAGATGCAGTGGTTCTAAACTTTTTTTAGACATTTTGATTCTTTGGTTACTGTCTGAGATCTCAAAAAAATATTTATGAACTGTGGTAATGTGACGCAAAAAAAAAACGCAACTAAGCTGCACATAAAGTAAAACTTCTTGTCTACCTTATCCCCAAAGGGTTTCGCATGTGGCGTGTGAAACCTATTTATTTTTACAGGTAAGGGGGCTAGCCTTACGTTAACCAACTCAGTTGAAGTGGGGGTTTCCCAGTTCCCGAGGGGGCTGGTTTTTATTTCTTGTAAAGGCTGAGTAAGCCTTGCGGGTATTTATTTTGAGTTTAAATGAGCACCGAAACGGGAATTCGTAGCTGATACCCTCGGTGTGTTTCGAACCCGAGCTTTTGGCATGGAATGCAAGCACTCTACCAACTGTGTAAAGCAAAAAGATAAATATTTAAATATGATTTTAGTCCATTTTTAGAGCTTGGGTCTTTTTTACCATTTGGGTTATTCGTTTTGACCGGTCCGTAGTCTAGTGGTTAAAGCTTCGGACTCGTGATTGGAAGGTAATGAAAAAAAATCTTCTTTACAAATCGCATCTCCCCCCACAAGACTCCAGTCTCCTTTTTCTATTTCTCAAAGGAACAAGTCTCAATGCCGTAGGCGCACATGATTCATTATGTTACGAATGTGTGTCTATGTGTTTATTACTTGTGTAAGTGTCTCTGTATCTCTAGCTGATGTAGGTGCTTAAATAACTTGTACGTACTTATTCAATGGTCTGAGTATTCGCCCGAATTTTCTAAAAAGAATATTGTCGCAAAATCACGCATGTCCCAGTTCCCAATATTTCGAGAACCAACATTATCCCATACTATATTCCTTGACTTATAGGTTAGTATGAGGCTGACCACCCATACTGTAAAAAATGATTCACTTTTCCAATGTCACCCCTGTGACAGGGAAGGTCGGCAAAAGTTGTAGGGTTTATGTTCATTTGAGGTTTGGATTTTATTTGTAAGTACACATTCAGCATTTCTAAGCGCGAACTACACGTGTTTGTTTGTGGGCATGCATTTGATATGAGCTGTAAATGTTAATATAGGTATATCTTTGCAACTTAGATTATAGATTATAGATAGATATAGATATAAAGGGCCAACGCTGGTTGTAGCGGGAGACTTGTATTGGAGCTGGCGAGCAATACAGTAAAAAAATGCAATACAGTACTCTGTGAAGGAATCAAATGTGGATAGAATCTTTAAATGAATTAACTAAGTTTTTTATTAAATTGAACCCGTAAATCAAAACAAGTCACTTTGATGTATTCACTCTATTTTAAGAATTGTTTTCTCAATGAATATCTATGAGCAACTTTTTTTATGTATGCTGTATAACTGCTCGCCGGCTACTGGTTGATAACCACGCACTTAAGAGAGAGCTTACTAATATTTCAATGCAAGCAATCAGTGTAATGAATGGGCAGATGTTTTTCCTTGAGCCAGGTGATTTTTTGTACAACCTATTTAACTTTAAAGGTACTTATGGTTACTCATACTAAACCGTATTATCTCCCCTTGTAGCTTACCGCATATAATAATTATTATTTTGTACTTACGTAAGTACATAGATTGATTAAGGGCAGGTTAAAAAAAAATATTTTAGCGGGAGATACTCGCAATGACTAATCTTCCCTTAAATATATAAAAAAAATGTAAGTAATTTAGTGTTTACAATACCGAAGGAGTGTTTTTTTTGTTGATAATCGTCCAGTCGATAGTGACCGGTCCATTGTCCAGTGGTAACACTTCGGACTTGTAAATGGAAGGTTGTGGATTCAGATCCCGGTGGAGCACAAAACACATACCATTTATATTTCCAAATATGCTCTTCGCTGGGTTGAAAAAAATCATAAAATCTTTACCACAGACCGGCCACAAAAGGTCCATCCAGCTTTACAGCAACTGGGTCTTGTTTGAGTATTGGCGCTTTGTAGCGACGACCAAGCTCGTACACCTCTGCGGCACTACAACAAGTGTCATAGACCCCTAGAGTCTCTAGAATCTAGAGAGTCTCCCGCACAGAATTTCTTAAGAAAAAAAAAACTTATCTTTAAATACCATTAACTCTATGTTAAATACATAAAAAAGTATGACTTTTGTTGTTGTTGTTAAAAAGTGTATACAAACAATACCGAAGGAGAGTTTCTTTCAATAACCTTGAAACAATCATGAGTATTGTCTGAAAATAGCTGCAAATTGCGGCTTATTTACCAATAAGTTTTAATAGAAAATTGTACAAGCTAGAATGACAACACTGTCAAACAACATATAAAACCTAATTTCTTCTTGTTTCTCCCTCTCTTCTAAATAGTGTACAATTTCTGGTGCAAATGTCCAAAAAGTAATAAGTTACGCTACAAAGCTACACATCAGTGGCGAGCATCCCATATAGGCACATGCGCCTAATTGGTAGACAATATATAGTATAAAACGCATTTAAGTTTGTTATTGAGATTTAAAATTCAAAATTTAAGTTAGCACTTCAGTCAATTTCAAATGAGTTATTTTAAAGGAATGGGAGAAAGTATTTATTCTGAAGCCCTATGCACCCGCCTGCTACACATATAGTGTAACTTCTTGCCGCTCATTTCCCCGAAGAAGTAGCATGTGGAATAAAATGGAACTTAACAACCTAATGAACTTACGTATGTGAATTGATAGAATGCCTCATTTTTTTAAGTTAAATGTATTTTATAATCTTTGTTCCCTACTCTTGCCTTTATACTACGAGTATATTGACCGGGTGTTTTTTTTTTGATATCCGACCCGCGTGCGGTAAGCCAGACTTATAACGGAAAGGTGCTAAAATACCTCCTAGGACGTCCAGCTGGCCGTACGTTTTGTTTAGGGACGGACAATACTTTGATGCAGCGTCATAAAAATACCGACAACAAAACATTTTGATTGCTTCCTGTCGCCTTAATTTAAGAAAAAAAAAAAAAAAGTCTGCCCCTATAAGAAATGAAAACCTGTCCTATCAAGAACAGATATATCTCCGCTTCAAGAGAAATGGTTGACGTAAGGCTGACGCATTTTCTATGGTCCAATTTCCCTTGTGTGATGAGATCCGCACTTGAATAGACGTTTACAAAGTTGTGACGTTACAACGCCAAGTTACTGTATAAAAGGTAAATAAATATTTTGTTATTGTTTCAGGAGCAGAATGGTTCATTCTGCAGCTGAAGATGCCTCATTAGACGAAAATGTTCGAGCAAAATAAAGAAATAAATAAGTGAATTAAAACTCTGTTTTTATCCATTTGAATTTTTAAATAATTAAAATAAGATTACATTGGACGTTTGCCTGTCAAGGAAAAGTTTTAAATTCTAACTTACGTATGCCGAATACATTGTTGGGTTTTCAATGTGTTTATATGTTTCTGGATACTCTAAAGCCCGCACACTGTGTTCGTCCAAACTTACCATGAATAACATGACCCAAAGTAAATTGAGTATTTGTCGCAAATTTGGCGAAGTTTCCTAGTCCCCTCACGCGCCCTTTCACTTCCCTCTCGGCTTTTGTCGGCTATCATCGGTCGTTTCCGCTAAAGCGAAGCGCATTTTCTTTTACAGCGGTTTTACGAGCGCTTGCCGATATCGGCTATGGCCCATAAACGCACCAACAAAACTCTGAATACCAGATAAACCTTTATTTCTACAAATCTAAGTTGCAAGGATATTTTATGATTTAATGGGTTCAATTTAATTGACTGTACTGTAACTGTAACTGTAACTCTGTCGTCATTCCGCTAGGGGTGGCCAGAGCCTCTGCAGAGCTGCCTCCATTTTTTCCTATCTTTACATACCTATTTCAATTCATTCAGAAATTCAGAAATGGCGGTTATTTCTTTAGCACCATTTTTATTTTAAATTAGGTTCAAATTCAGTTAACTTTACAAATACGCAATGACACGGTCACACAATAGGTACCTAGATACTATTCTTTAGCTCGGAGATTGTGAAAGAATGGGATATACAAAGCGAGCGTAAAAGAAGAAAATGCATGAAAAAGGTGATGGATATGAATGAATTGAAAGAGGTATGTAAGGATAGGAAGAAATGGAGGCAGCTCTGCAGAGGCTCTGGCCCCCCCTAGCGGAATGGCAGCAGAGTTACAGTTACAGCTCGACGGCTCAGACACAAGTCTAACGCTACAGACAGCTTTGACCCTTTTTACAGCAGGCATAAGAATGGTTCCTAAAACATTGGCAACTGGAACATGCGATATTTTGCCAGAATATTATATTAAGAATATTTGATCAAATAGGTACTCCCACAATATCGAACTAATACAAATACATTTATTTAAGCACCTTCAAAGACCTACACATACACACTCACACCCCCTCACACAGACACACAATTACACATTCGTAACAATGTATTATATTAAATATTCATATCACATGCTTTCCCATAAGCAGGCACGTGTAAGTCCACGCTTACACATGCCGCATGTTGGCATACAAGTTACAACATAAAAATACAATCGCAAATGAACTCTTGTGACCATTGTTTACAGTATAGTTGGTCAGCCTAATACCAACCTATAAGTCAAGAAAGAACAATTATGTAGTCTGACTGCTAGCCTGCTAGATTGTTTATTTAATTGTGAAATAAATACCGTTCGTTATTTTTACATCGGAACTAAGCTACACATATAATGTAACTTCTTGCCGCGTTATCCCCGAAGGGTTTGCATGTGGCAAGTGGAACCTATTTATTTTAACAGGTAAGGGGGCCGGCCTTACGCCAACCACTTCAGTTGAAGTGGGAGTTTCCCAGATCCCGAGAGGGCTGGTACTCATTTCTTGTGAAGGCTGAGTAAACCTTGCCGGTATGTTATTAAATCATTTCTGACACCCTCGGTGGATTCGAACCCGGGCTCACGGCATGGAATGCAAGCACTCTACCAACTGAGCTATCGACACGACATATTTTTATATTTTTTGGAATGAAAAAAACGGATGTTACTGACCGTGTGTAAAGAGAAGAACGATTTTCTCTACGTTTCGTCGGAGTCATATCCGACGTCTTCGGGAGACGTGTGTCTTCTACAAGGAAGAAACACGAACTGTTGAATTATTGTAGTTTGCTCGAGGTCGAAGGTTGCAGGTACAATTAGTTGTAGTTTCCTGAAGACGTCGGATATGACTCCGACGAAACGTAGAGAAAATCGTTCTTCTCTTTACACAAGGCCAGTAACAACCGTTTTTTTCATTCCAAAAAATGTCTAACGATCGTAATCATAATTTAAAATCATGTTTTTATATGTTTTTTTTTTTAAATTGTTATGTATTTTGTTGAACTTTTATTTTCATGTGATTTAGGCGAGAGCGCAGACGCGCGATGTTTACTTTTACAGGTGTGTTGGGCGGCCGCACGTCACGGCCCATTCACGGTCTCGCAGTACCGGCATGGTTCACACAGTCGTCACTTGTTCATTCAAGGAATCTCACAACTCCTACTCAAAGCGATACATCACAAATATTAAGCAGTGGAATTATAGGACTTGCATGTTAGAAATTTTAAATGCTTCTTTTGATTCTTAAAATAATATTAGGATAATTTATTTGGTGAGCGCTGTTTTTATGTGTATCACACCTCAAGAGCCCTCTGCGAGCTTGGTCGTCGCTGTAGAAAGCGCCAATTCTCAAGCAAGACCCAGTTGTTGTAAGGTTGGATGGACCTTTCAGTGACCGGTCTTTGGTAAAGGTTAGGGAATGCAATCTCGCGAGATTTTAGACATAGCCGAGATCTCGCGAGACCGTAAAGCCAATCTCGCGAGATTACGAGATTTCCGAGATCTCGCCCAATTGGGTATTTTTACTAAAAACATTCGCTAATACTATTAATTCCGTTTATTGATTTTCAATATATAAGATATATTTAACAAAATAAATATAAGATCAGCCTACTGCAGTGTTAAGAACAAAAAACTCAAAATAAAACAAAAATAACACTTCGAAATATAACAAAAATCATCCTTCTGCAGTAATATGAACAAAAAACTTAAAATAAAAATAAAAAAAAACTTCGAAATATAACACTAAATCAGCCTTCTGCAGAATTATGAACAAAAAACTCAAACCAAAACAAAAAAACACTTCGAAATAATTCAAAATGTAGCACTTATTCAGCTTTCTGCAGCATTTGTAATTTTTAAGGATATGTAAGTATTATTAAACAGTGTTATTAAAAGGATAAGTTATTTTTGAAAGTGGCTTCTCAAAAAACACAGCATATCAAGGGTTTCATCTGATAGACGACTCCTGATTTTACAGGCCAAGTACCCCGCGGCCGAAAATGCTCTTTCTGCCTCTACACTAGTCGGAACCACAGTCGACAAACAGTTGTATACAAACTGAAGGAGTTCACCTTTAACCCCTCCAGCTTCATACAAATTCATCTCTTTTTTAATGAGTATCTCCAATGAATTTGCAGAATTTGTTGAACGATTGGGCTTTTTCAATGCTGTCAACAGTGTCAACGATTCTTGTAGCCACGAGTAGTGCCTACAGCATGCGCAGAGCAGTTCGCGCGCAACCGCGCTACGATACACACACCGATTTTGCTGCGCCACTCAATCTCGTAATCTCGCAAGATCTCGTACAAAAATTGAACGAGACTCAGTCTCGCAAAATATGGACGAGATCTCGCGAGATCTCGATCTCGCGAGAACGAGATTGCATTCCCTAGTAAAGGTTTATGATTTTTTTCAACCCAGCGAAGAGCACATTTTTGGAAATATAAATGGTATATTTTTGTGCTCCGCCGGGATTCGAATCCATCACCTTCCATTTACAAGTCCGAAGTGCTACCACTCGACTACTTATTGTCTTAAAATAGTTAGTACGGACTTATATTATAATTTTGGATCATTTATTTACAGTGATCAATAATCAATAATCTAAGTTGCAAAGATGAGTTTACATTTATGATTCAAATAAAGCGCATGCCCACAAACCGACATATGTAAGTTTGCGCTTATGTTCCACGTGTACTTACAAATTAAAATCCTAACATCAAATGAACATAAGCTCAGCAACTTTTGCCAACCTTCTCTAAAACAGGGGGGGACATTGGAAAAGTGAACCGTATTTTACAGTATGGGTGGTAAGCCTTATACCAACCTATAAGTTAAGTAATTGAAAAGAATTGTCATGTATGATTTTATTGTATTTGGAGCGAATGCAATATTGAAAATGTATGAACTAATCTAATCTAAGCTGCAAAGATATGTATCAATTAAGATTTATATTAAATGCATTCCCACAAGCAGACATGTATAATTTCACGCTAACACATGCCGCATGTGGACCTACAATATAAAAACCCAATCTCAAATGAACATAAACCCTGCAACTCTTGCCATCCTTCCCTGAAACAGGGGTGACATTGGGAAAGTGAACCATTTTTTTACAGTATGGGTGGTTAGCCTCATACCAACCTATAAGTCAAGGAACAAAAAAATATATGTTTGCATCTTTTCAGCGATAAATTATTAAACTAGATACTATGCTAGATACCTAAAAAAAGCTCTTGAAAAACTCCTTCTAAATAATATATAATTAATACTAATTAAAGTTAGTTGTAATTCCTAAAAAATAACCTTCCTTTTATTGAAGAAGGTACCTACTTCAATAAATATCTACTAATGATTAGTTGTTTTAATATAACTTGGGAAAACTTCAAACTTCATATAAATCCCACGTCTACTTTTCTCAACCTACCTTCAAAACTGGTTACAGATATGATTTACCATACAGACAAATACCCCACAATGTACCTCCACATAGCATACCAGCTCAACAGACAATTTTCCGTGGCGTTTTGTCTAATTTCTTATTTTTCTAGATTTTTTTCCCTCACGAAAATTCTTCCCATTTCCCTTCACCTCTGATGTACGTAGAAAAATAAAACCTTTTTTTTTTTTTTTAAGAAATCCTGTGCGGGAGACTCCCTAGATTCTAAAGACTCTATGGGTCTATGACACTTGTTGTAGTGCCGCAGAGGTGTACGAGCTTGGTCGTCGCTACAAAGCGCCAATACTCAAGCAAGACCCAGTTGCTGTAAGGCTGGATGGACCTTTGGTGACCGGTCATTGGTAAAGGTTTATGATTTTTCAACCCAGCGAAGAGCACATTCGAAATATAAATGGTATATTTTTGTGCTCCGCCGGGATCCGAATCCACAACCTTCCATTTACGAGTCCGAAGTGTTGCCACTACGGACTACGGACCGGTCCAAGCCTTATTTCCCTAGAGATATTTTTTCTTGCTAAATAGAAGAAAATTAAATATTGCCTGTGGACTTCGATTCTATTTTTAATCCTTGACTTGTTTATAAGGTGCTATGAGGCTGACCACCCATAAGTAAAAAATGGTTCACTTTGCAGTGTCATATCCCTGTTTTAGGGAAGGTCGGCAAAAGTTGCGGGATGCATGTTCATTTGAGGTTTATATTTTAATTTGTAAGAAGTGCAGATACAGTGGTTGGAAGCGCGACCTTATGCGTGTCTGTTTGTGGGCATGCATTTAATATGAATTTCAAATGTCAATATATCTTTGCAACTTACATTACAGAGATTACAGACATTTTCATTGACTTATAGGTTGGAATGAGGCTGACCACACATACTGTCAAAATTGTTCACTTCGCCAATGTCACTCCTGTTTCAGAGAAGGTCGGAAAGAGTTGCGGGGCTATGTTAATTTGAGACTGGGTTTTTTGTTGTAATTCCACATGCGGCATGTGAACTTATATGTGTCTGTTTATGAATCTTAAATGTAATAGATCTTTGCAACTTAAATTATAGATTAAAGATAGACTAAACTACATGTTTTACTTTTGAATAGGCAACTTAGGTAAGTATTGCGGAATGGTGACAGAGATACAGTTAGAGGTATGTGATTAGTTTAGCAACAATGTATAATTCTTCGATATTTGGTACATCTGCTGTTGGTTAATGTGTCTGTAGTTGCATGACGAAAATCAAGAGTGAGATATTTCGACTGCTTGTAAAATCAACAGCCATAAAGCTGAGATAATACCTGCACAACAATATTACTTACATTACTATGCTCGCAGATGGTTCGTCAGACAAGGAGGTGATAGATTTTACGATGTTCATTAAATATTAACAGTTTGCCTATGTTTCGTAAAACATGTCTGTGCATGTTAAAAGACTGTGAGAATCTGCTTTCTTAAAAGAAACCTTTTAAAATCAGCGATATTGGACAGGGATAAGAACAGTGGATGACCTGTTTTGAACCTCGAGGTATAAGGAGATTTTTCTCAAGTGATAGTCAACGTTGAGGGGACTTTATACGAGTAGGTACTGGCATGAAAGACTTGCATGTTCGATGCTTCAAAATCTATGCGGCTTTCAAAAAGTTATCTAAATGTGTGTAGTATTTGGGTTATACATATTGTTTGAATTTTCGAAACATATAAAAACCTACAAAACAGCTGGTGTAACATCGATATCTAAGATAGAATTACTACCTCTGTGGGTGTAACACGACTCTAAAATACAAACAGATATATGCAAAATACCAACCTGTTTTTTTTTTTAAATTATCTACGTAAAATTTTATCTGTCCTATGGCCTACAATTGAAAAATATAAACAAACAAGGACTGAGGTTAGAGCCTTCACTTACACTCTTGCAAGACTAACATAATAAAAGACTCAATCGTGCCTACTAGCGAAGAAAAAATATCTGTACCTAAATTTGAAAATTATAAATTAAAGTGGAGCCATATTATACCCTTGGCGGACACCACAGCGAAACCAACATAATCATAGACTCACTTGTACTCTTGACTCTGTCAGTCCTATCCGCATGGCGATCTCTTCTCGCATGAAGATGTCTGGATAGTGCGTCTTGGAGAAGCACCTCTCCAGCTCGTTCAGCTGCGCCGGCGTGAACCTCGTCCGGTGCCGCTTCTGCTTGGTCGCCGGCTTGTCCTGGTGGTCTGTACCATGTAGAGAAGGCGCCGCAGACTGAGGGGGCGGCCCGGGGGCGCAGGGAGCGCGTTGCTGCTGCTGCTTTAAGTCGTCTGGACCGCATGACTCCTTGTGCCCTGAAAAATAAACGAAAACATTTCACAACAATTGGCCAAACTAAGAAAAACTTACACCCTCTTCACACTACACGAATTCTGTATGATTTATCGATTGTTTCAGATTGGATCCCTTTATGCTTCTAGACTTCCGATCCGGCATCGGATAGTATGCTCAAACCCTCCTCATGCAAAGCTTTATATTTTCTCAAGTAGCGGAAGACTTCCTCATGAAGTAAAAGCAACGGCACGACAAAAGATGAACCTCAAAGGCGTGCTTATGACTCTAAAAGTAAGTGGTTCGATGTCACTGAAGCTAGTAGCATACCTCGGGTGGCACTCCTTGTGAGATTGTTGCTAGATCACGGGTAGCATTAAGAATATGACAAGAAGAGAAAAACATGATACCCCGGACACAGAGTTTATTTTGTGTGAAAATGCACTTATTGCTTGTACTTTGTCCTGTCAGGTTCCCCCAGTATTGACGATAACATGGGAGAAACTCTCTCTGTTATGAACAACTCAATACGGCTTCTCCAAAACAGTCCATTTCACTCGTTCCGGAGCTAGGAAACTTTATTTTGTATTTTTCCTTCTTCGAATCAGACGCTACACTATTTTTGCCTAATTTTGGGCAATCTCCACCGCTCCATCGTTACCCTCCGTTAAGTCGGACAGTGAGCAGCTTGTTTGGCAGGCCGGACAGATCCGAAAATGATCCATGGAGTGTTGGGCTCCGCATTTGCAGAGCGTGGTGTCATATTTCGTATTTAAAAGATAAAAAAAAAACTTTCCAAAAAGGAAGAATCTCTCAGAGATAAACGGAAGAAGGTGACGCGATATGAATAAATTGAAAGAGATATGCAAGGACAGGAAGAAATAAAAGTAGCTCTGCTATGACATTTAATCAATTTATTACCAACTTTGAATCAATTTATTACCATTTATTGCCTTACGCAACACAGGGTCACTTAGGCCAAAAAGCTCTTTGTTGTCCAATCTACATCAAACTTTATACGATCTTTTTCGAGAGTATTCAATACGTTTCACCAAAATTGGTCTAAATCTGTTGAATGGTAAATTTGGGCAAAGGGAACAACTTTTTCGACTATTGCATTTAATAAGACAGGAAGAAAAATGGTGAGAAACTGTTTATTGTAATCCGATCAATATCAAGCTTTACAGGAACCATTCCAAGGATATTTTACGTATTGGCTGAATTATTTGATTAAAATCGGTGCAGCGGTGTAGGATATCAAAGTGAACGCCCGTACATAGATTTAATTTTATATAGATAGCGAGCTTTCTTATCAAGACTGGCGTACATACTGTATAAGTACTACACAGTTATGCGTACGTAACTATGTAGTAATTATATGTAAAAAAAAACCATAAGTACATCTGGGATCTATCTTAAATCAATTTCGAAAATTGTCTACAAATCCTGATGGTTATTCAGGATGTCAGGAATATTTGTTGTTCCTGTGTTGGTGCGTAGCATAGATACATAAATAAGTCCACTTAAATTGATAGTACGTCCCCCCAGTGCTGGTTTGGCTTATCCACTATTTGGTTCAAGAAAACAACGTAAAACGCGATAATGTGAGAGTTGTTTGAAATATTTTAAAATCGATTTCCAGTTTTCATAAGACACATTGGTCCAGTACACATGCAAACATTGCTCATGCGAAACTACCTCTGATGGAGATAAGGCAAACAAGCACTAAGGAGACGAGCAGGTATTACTTTTGTCACCGGTGTACTTATTGCGACGTCACGATCCATGGCCTGCTCTCACGACATCGCTGTTGGTTGCTAAGTGACAGCAGGACTTCCCAAATATCGCGCATGCCTCTCAAAACCAACAACTGCTGTAAACTATCGTGCTATTACATTATTTACCTAGGCACGCAAAGTGTATCATTGAGGTAGTGGCATGTAGGTCCACTTCTACGATCATCGTAGAGGTTACATCTAATCAGAAATAGTGATCCTGTCTACGCAAATTATGGTGTAGGCGGTAGGTACCAGCAGGCCCGGATTAAGGGCGGTTCGAGCGGTACGACCGAACCAGGGCCCCTATGCCCAGGGGCCACAAAGGGAAAAAACTCGAAGAAAAACTCTTTTTTCAGTGCCCAGGTCTTTCCGGGCGTTTGAGACCAAGAGGCCCCTGATCATAAACTGAATAGAAATTAGTTTAAAAGCATTGCAACAATTTTTTTTGGGGCTCAAGTATTATGAGGTGCTATACGTGACCAAGGGGTAAGGCTAAAAAATATTTCTTAGAAAGCATTTCAACATTTTTTTTTTCAGAAAAGATATATGAATCTTTGGCGTTGTGAAAAAATAGGGGTAGGACATTTTCAGGGAAGGGGGCGCCAAGCTTTTCCTCGCACCAGGGCCCCCAGAAGGAATAACCCGGACCGGGGTACCAGTTAAGTAGGTACCACGTTATAATTTGTTACAAAATTTCCTTGACGCCGAGCGTTGTTTTATGTCAAAATTAAGTAAAAACTAGGGGCTCCGCCCCTGGCTGCTACGCAGCCCAACCCCTTAACATTAGGCAATGTGTATATTGCACATAGTTTTGCATCTAGGGAATCAATCATTAGAAAACATGTAAAAAAAAATGCAGTTTTTGTAAAAAAAAATTTTTTTAAGTCTTTTAACAAAAGAAAGAAAACTAAAAGCAAATAAAAAAAAGAAACCGGTTTTAATTTGCTCCATTATAGTCCTTGACTTATATGTTGGTATGAGGCTGACCACCCAAACTGTTAAAAAATGTTGCACTTTGCCAATGTCACCCAACAAAAGAAGAGCCTGTATGAAGAAGGTTATTACTCTGGAGGAAATTTAAGAAGTATTTAAGGACAGAAAGAAATGGCGGTTGATCTGAAATTTTGGCGGCTATCTATCTATAATCTATAATCTAAGCTGCAAAGATATGTTAACATTTAAGACTCATATTAAATGCATGCCCACAGACAGGCACATGTAGGTTCGCGCCTACACATTTTTCATGTGTGCATAAAAATAAACAAAACCTCACGTGAATATAAATCTTGCAACTACTGCCGCCGTTCCCTGAACCGGGGTGGCATTGGCAAAAGTGAACCGATTTTTACAGCACGGGGGGTCAGCCTCACACCAACAGTTAAGAAGCACACAAAAATATAAATGATTTACAAAAATTCTTAATTACTTATACACATAACAGATCCAAATTAAAATAAAATTGGTTTTGTTTTTAGTTTTGATGTCCAGACATATTATTACATATTTGTTGATTTAAAAAATGTAATTTGTCGTGTAGGTATGTTCCTGGACTTATAGGTTGGTATGCGGCTGACCACCCATGCTGTAAAAATAGTTCACTTTGCCAATGTCATCCCTGTTTCAGGGAACGACGGCAAGAGTTGCAGGGCTTATGTTCATTTGAGATTGGGTTTTTATATTGTAGGTCCACATGCGGCATGTGTAAGTGCGAAATTATACATGTCTGCTTGTGGGAATGCATTTAATATAAATCTTAAATGACATATATCTTTGCAGCTTACATTAAATTAGATTACACCCCTGTTCCAGGGAAGGTTGGCAAAAGTTAAAGGCAAAAGTTTGTTTGTGGGCATGCATCGTTTATGAGCTTTGAATCTATATACATCCTTGCAACTTAGATTATAGACCTCTGTGTCAGGGAAGGTCGGCAAAAGTTGTAGGGCTTATGTTCATTTGAGGTTTGGATTTTATTTGTAAGTACACATTCAGCATTTGTAAGCGCGAACTACACGTGCTTGTTTATGGGCATGCATCTGAGAGCTGTAAATGAATATATCCTTGCAACTTAGATTATATATTATAGATTATATTATAGTATCTGTAAACTCAACATAATATCTTAGATTGGGTTTTTTGGTCCATATGGGACATGTGTAAGTGTGAACTTATACGTGTCTGCTTGTGAGAATGTTGTAATATATCTTTGCAACTAAGATTATAGATTGAAATCCATTTTTAATTTTTTCGTTTGTTGTTTTTTTGATTTGTATCAAATAAAAAAAAAAATCCTAAAAAAAAAAAAACTTTCGAATTTTGCCGCTAGATGTCTATTTAGTTTTTTTCAATTTTGCATACATTTTCTTACATTTCAATACAAATCAAAAACAGGTTTAAAAAAATGTGGCGGCTTTTTAAAAAATACTTTTTTCAGAAATTATAATTACTTCTACTAAAAACTACTGTATTACGAAAAAAAAATTTTTTTTGTAAATATTGAAAGAAGTTATAGTGTATTCGAGTGTGTTTCTCAAACACATACATGAATGGTCCTGTTTTGCAGCATATATACAAAATTTTCTTTTCTACGTTTGCAAATGTATTTCATCTGCTGTGACGGCATTAGTTTTGAAAATCGAAACTCAAAGCGAGTGACGACGAAAGACGACGATGAAGGGTAATATAATAAAGGATGTTTTCTGAAAAATTTATTGAATGCGTTGGAAAAAACTCGCGCTTGTCTAGAAGATACATTACTTATAAAAACCACAGAAACAACTTGTCGCCGGGATGGTCGAGGGATTAAGGCGTCGGTGCTCGAATTTGCGTTATTGGCACTAACGCTGGTTCGACTCCAGCCTGCGTTTTGTTCTATCGACAATAACTTCGATCTTGGTTCAACAGATGTCATTGGGTAGTTTATAATTAATAATGTATTAGAAATATGAAATAATGAATTTAGATCTAAATCTAAGTCTCAGCTGCAAAGATATGTATCATTTGAGATTCATATTAAATGCATTCCCACAAGCAGACATGCATAATTTCGCGCTTACACATGCTGCATGTGGACCTACAATATAAAAACCCCAATCTCAAATGAACATAAGCCCTGCAACTCTTGCCGACCTTCCCTGAAGCAGGGGTGACATTGGCAAAGTGAACCATTTTTTACAGTATGGGTGGTCAGCCGCATACCAACCTATCAGTCAAGGAGTACAGGTAATTAATACAATCAAATATATAAAACAAATAAATTCTAAGCAATTAAACAGTAAAAAAATAAAAAAACTACAACTCATATTTTTTAAATTTAAAAGCCTTAGCTTAAGCCCCCAGCATTACAGATCAACTGCCATTTCTTTCGATCCTTGCATACTTCTTTCATTTCATCCAGAGCCATAACCTTTTTCATACAAGCTCTTCTTTTATTATGACTCTGGATATCTCATTCATTCGCTATTTCGAAAATTTGGTCCATCTATAACTTTCTCGGTCTTCCTCTTCCACGACATCCATCAATTCTCGCAGCATATACTTTCTTCGTCAATCTTTCCTCATTCATTTTCTCCAAATGTCCAAACCATCTAAGCATACTTCTTTTAATTTTTACTTTCACACTTTCTCTCACACCACATTCCTCTCTAACAAAATCATTCCTTACCCTATCACTCCGTCTTTTCCCAATCATACTTCTTAAGTAGTCCATTTCTACTGTATGGACTTTACTAATCTCACTTCCACTCACCGTCCAGGCTTCACTTCCATATATCAGAGTGGGCACTAGTATACCACCGTGCACCGCCAGTCGATCATTTTTTGAAAGATTCTGGTTCTTGGCGATGCTAGCGGTAGCACCCAGTACGCACCTGCCTTTCATTATTCTTCTTTCAAATTCACCGATCATTCTTCCATCTTTTTCAAACTTACTTCCCAGGTATACAAACTCATTTACGACATCAACATTCATTCCATTAATTTTAAATTCATAATTCATATTTTCATCATCTCTTTCAAAAATCAATACTTTCGTCTTACTTGCATTCAACTTCAAATGGTTACCTAACAAAGCTTCATACAATCTAGAAAGCATTGTTTGCAATTCTACTGCAGAATCAGATACAAGAACTGCATCATCTGCATACAGTAGAACACTCACTTTGCTCTCTCCTATCATCAATCCACAATCATTAAGTCTAGCATCTCTGACACACTTGTCCATGACTATGTTAAATAGCCAAGGACTCATCACACATCCTTGCCTCACACCCTTATAAACTTCAAACCACTCACTATACTCACCATCAATACGAACACATGCCCTACTATTTTCATAGTTTGCATGCACCGCACCTAGGAGAGCCCCATTCACTCCGTATGCTTTCAAAACATCCCATAACATACCTCTGTCTACTGAGTCAAAAGCCTTTTCCAGATCTACAAAAGCCGTGAACAGCTTCCGCCTCACTGACAATTGTTTTTCAACAAGTTGTCGTAGAGTAAAAATCTGATCAACACAGCCTCTACCGGCCATAAAGCCGGACTGTACATCGGAAATCCTTTCACTAGTAGTCAGAATCACTATTTTTATAATCACCTTACACTTACAGAAGACTTTTCCTGGTATACTGAGTAGACTGATTGGTCTGAAGTTCTGACAGTCTTTTTTGTCCCCTTTACCTTTGTAAATGGGAACAATGACTGCCTTCCTCCAATCCATCGGTAGGTACTACTCCTGCATTCACACAAAGCTTACATAATTCGTACATCCAATCTATCAAGCATTCACCTCCTGCTTTCAACATTTCACCATTTATACCATCAAACCCAGCAGACTTCCCATTCTTCAGACGTGAAATAGACACTTTCATTTCTTCTTTCAAAATATTCAATTCATTTTCTTCATCTATCTGTTCATAAATTCTTCTTTCACCCTGACCAAAAATTTCTTGAAAATAGTTCTTCCATCTCTTGCATACTTCTTCATTCTCCCATACCATCTCACCGGCAGCACTTTTGACTCTTGGAGTGGTCAATGCAGAAGATTTATTTCTATCCGCATTGATCCACCTCCAAAATTCCTGAATTGAAATCATGAATCGTTAATTGAAAACGTTAATACCTGTTTCTGGCCAGGCAAAATAGGTTGGTGAATTGAATTCCTCTTCACAAATCTATTTAAAAAAATATATCGACGATTAAAACGAAGAAGAGCATAAGCGACAAATACTAAATTGTTCAGGAGAGCAGTTTGAGATTGCAGAAAAATGGCATAACTTTTTTATTTTTTATCATATCGTTAAAATCAAAACAGCTCTAAAATTAAAAAAAATAAAGGCATTTTTTGGCATTCCTATTAATGTGGATTTACGATGTTTTACGATTTTTTTTTATGTCACAATCGCCTTTAGGACAAAAAAAGGACAAAATCTTGTCGGTTACACCAAAACCATACTTCGAAAACGCAATTGTTTGCTTAGGCATGAACAACACAAAAATCATCGTAGAGCTATGGGAGTTGGCGCATTAGAAAGAACGGAAAAAAATAAGTAGGATAGCATTCATAACTCATTTTTGACCAAAACGTCGCTTATGCCCTACTTCGTTTTAACCTGACCGGTCCGTAGCTCAGTGGTAACACCGCGGACTGAATGGGAAGGTTGTGGGTTCGAATCCCGGCGGAGCACAAAAAACATACTATTTATCTTTTAAAATTTGCTCTTCGCTGGGTTGAAAAATTCATAAACCTTTAGGTACCAATGACCGGTGACCAAAGGTCCATCCAGCCTTGCTTGAATATTGGCGCTTTGTAGCAACGACCAAGCTCGAACACCTCTTCGGCACTACAACAAGTGTCATAAACCCCTAAAGTCTCTAGAATCTAGGGGGTCTCCCGCACAGGATTTCAGGTGACGAGCGACGACGACTGAATAGCGTCGAAAGCGTTTCACCAAATCCACACAATGTACGCGACGTTTAAATACGCTCACGCCTTGACGCCCGTTAAAAACGCCTCCTGTTTGACGAAGCTTTTTATCATATGCAATAATACAATTGACTCCCCTGATTTATTATGTAACATATCTTTTCTTATACCAAACAGACGTACCCGCTCGCAAAATTTATTTCACCTACCCATTTGTCATACCAATTACCGATACCACTCAACTTTATTCAGAATACAGCGTGACTATAACCAAAATTTCAAAAATTTAGATATTTTCCATGACTCATTAACAACCTTTCGCAATAAATTGAGATATTTTTCAACTCTGTCCCCTAACTCCCTCAATCAAGCTCCTTCACTTACGTAATAATCCCTCCTTTTCCTCATTCCTTTCCACTTTACTTTTACTTTTAATTTCTTTTCTTACACCTTGTTTCTTTTTTTTTTCTTTTTTGTTGCTTGACAACTTGTGTCTTTTTTGCTTTTTGTTTTTTTGCTTTTTGTTTTGCTCTCCTTTTCTTTTTTATTTTCTTGTCTTCTCAATTTTCTATGATATGTCAATACAAGCTCAGCATACTGATCAAATTATTATTCTTTCTCTATAATTTTAAATAGAAGAAACAATTTTGGCTTATATTAATTTTAAGAACACCATTGTAATCACTTTTATAAAGCTGTAGTTTTCTCAAATAAATAAAAATAAATGGGAAGCAATGCCTCCCAAACTGCTCTCCTGAACATTTTTGTCGCTTATGTTCATCCCATCATAACAACATATTCATAGATTCTCTCCAAATCCTTTCATCACCTCGTAACCAAATAGTTGTTGGAACCTGCAAAAAAACGCAACTAAGCTACACATATAATACACATGTAACTTCTTGCCGCGCTATCCCTGAAGGGGTCGCATGTGGCGAGTTAATCCTATTTATTTTTACAGGTAAGGGGGCCAGCCTTACGCCAACCGCTTCAGTTGAAGTTGCAAACATTTCTAATAATAACTTGCAAATACACCTTCTTATCCTGGAGGCGTGAAATCGTCTCCGAAGACGGATGGACCAATCTATATGAAGGCAAAACGGTATAGGATCTGAAAGTTCCAAAACTACTTGAAGATTTTAGAAAACATCGCTGGAGAAATTTTTGAGCTGTGCCGGGATCTGAATCTGTCACACTTTGACTACTTATCAATAAATAAATTAGCCCATCGCCCTCTTATGCTTATATGAAAAATATCGACGGGCGGGGATAGAAGCCTTTCCAAAAAAACATTTTTAATCGCCCCAGGTTGGGAACCACTGCACCAGATTAATATGATATAATATAGTGTAGGTACTTACATAACATGTTTATCCACATTACACTCTATTAATTGTCATTATTAACTTCACTCTACTTCCTCTGTACTGTCACTCACATTACTTATATTTCATCTGGTCATTTTTATACGAAAATCTGCAAGAAAACACTTATTTTTTAAATGTTTATACCAACATTTTTAAGAACATTTAGAATAAGTTTAAAAAGCTCCGTAACTATTTGTAACTATAGGCACTTAAATAATAAAAATAATGATAATAAATGAATAAATTGCAAATTCTCAAGCAGGACCCAGTTGCTGTAGGCCTGGATGGACCTTTGGTGACCGGTCTTTGGTAAAGGTTTATGAATCTTTCAACCAAGCGAAGAGCATATTTGAAAATAGAAATGCTGGGATTCGAGCCCACGACCGTCCATTTACAAGTCCGAAGCGTTGCCACTATGTTTGAGTTTAACTTCTCACCACGTTGTCCCCGAAGGAGCTACATGTGGCGTGTGTAACCTATTTATTTTCACATGCAAGGAAGCAGGCCTTACACCAAGCACTTCACTTGAAGTTGGGTCTTTACAGCTTCCGAGGAGCTTGCTACGCATTTCTTGAGAAGGCTGAGTTAGCCTTGTCGGCATTTTTAATTTAAGTTTCATTCTGACGTCCACAGTGTGGATTGAACCCTAGCCCTCTGCTATGGGATGCAAGCATTCTAGCAACTTCTAGAACTAGATACTATCTAATAAATAGTGAACTCTTCTCCTCAAGAATAGTTTTAGACTTCACCTAAAGGGAAAATATTATTCAAAACAATAATACAATTTTAGAAGTGAATTTGTCCGTGTAGAATGAAAAATCTATAATCTAAGTTGCAAATATATACCTATTAGATTTAAGATTCATGTGACATACATTCCCATAAGTAGACGTAGGTACCTATAGGTAAATTCGCTCGTAGATAAAAAAGCTAAACCTAAAATAAACATAAAGCTTGAAACTATTGCCAACCCTCCTTGAAACAGAGGTGACATTGGCAAAGTAAATATTTTTTTACAGCACGGGTGGTCAGCCTCATACCAACCTATTATCATTAATAAATTTTATTTTTCATCAAATAAAAAGGTTGGTAAAGAATTATTATTTGATTTAAAAAATAATTAAAAATATCAACTTACAATTCATTAAAATAAAACCTAGCTAGGTACTTAAAATATTTAATGTGTTTTTTTTTAATTAGGTAACTTTCAATGACTAGATGCTATTCCCACTTAATTGAAAAAATATTATTTTTTAATTAAAATGTCATTAATTATTATTTATTTATTAATAAACACACTTCATTCACTTTTATTTAATCCATGTTTTGATTATTTATTAATTAATTTTGGTCTATCAATTAATTGATTATTTATTTCTTGGATATCTAAATGCTATTAAAAATATATTTTCTATTGAGTTTCGTGTTTTCTTACGTTTATTTAATTTTTAATTGTTGCAGGATTGCAATTCATGATTGAAATTACACAAAACGGTCGCCATTGTAAGCATTTACAGTTTATTTAATGAAATCCGAAATCTAACTGAGCTGTATGGCAATATTGTTCAACCATTGTGAACCCGAGCTACGTACAATATGACGGATTGAGAAAAGATCTGCAAAAACGAACCAAACACTATTTACTATCACACAAATCTAGTCTTTATTCATTCAAAACACAAGAACCATTCTCACACTACCCCAAAATCACATTTGGTTCTATCATGCTTAAACAATTTTCAACCCTAAGCAAACACAAAAATCGTTTTCTCTTTTTGTTTCATACGAATTTAACCTACAAAAGCGAGATGCAAAATGTTTTGTTGGTACTGCTGTAAGCACTATGGAACGCGTGGGGAAATTTGATTATGTTGTCTCTTTTACTCGGTATGAAATTTTCATTGTGTGAAAGAGAAGTGTAGCGGTGTCTGCGTCGCGTTGCCAAGAAAATGTGGTGCTAGGGTTGTAGACCTGCCAATGTGAGATGTGAAATTGTAGGTGGAGATTTCGTCTATTTCTTGAAAGGGCTACAAATAAATTTTGTATCGTCTAAGATTTAACGTTAGCTGTTTTTTTGTATTATATGTACCTACCAACCTACAATAAATCTTGAGAACACAGATAATAATTCATCTATTGTAATTCATGAATTACTAGATAAATAGATAATATTTTGTTGGAAGTAAGTAGGTACCTAAAGACATATGTTTGAGATTTACAGTATTTAAAGTAAAAATACCCATGGCTGACCACCGATCTTCGTTATGTAGCTATGGTCGAGCGGATAAGGCGTTGGCGCCTGAATTTGCGTTATTGGAATAAGTGCAAGTTCGAACCCCACCTGCACCGTGCCCTATCATCAACAACTTTGAACCAGGCGCGTGAATAGGGTATAGGCAACTGCATTTCAGAATGAATATTTTTTCCCATTCCTGTGATTACGATGGGTCCAATCGAACTTAGATTTTGAATTTGAAATCTCAATATCAGGCTTAAATGCGTTTTTTTACCATATATTGCCTACCTATTGTTGGCATGTGATGATGTGCCTGTATGGGATGCACGCCCCTGCTTTGACCCTAGTTCAACAGATATGACTGGGTTATAATTTATCAATATTTCATTAAAATATTACAAAATAGTTAATAATTAATACCTGTTTCAGGCTAGGTTGGTGAATTGCATTTTTCTTCATAAATTTATTAAGAAAATGTCTATTAATGAAGAAGAAGAAAAATAATTGTCAAATAATTGAAAAATAATTTGACCGGTCCGTAGCTCAGTGGTAACACTGCGGACTCTGAATGGGAAGGTTGTGGGTTCGAATCCCAGCGGAGCACAAAAAATATACCTACCATTTATATTTTCAAATTTGCTCTTCGCTGGGTTGAAAAATTCATAAACCTTTACCAATGATCGGTCACCAAAGGTCGATCCAGCCTTACAGCAACTGGGTCTTGCTTGAGTATTGGCGCTTTGTAGCGACGACCAAGCTCGTACACCTCTGCGGCACTACAACAAGTGTCATACCCCCTAGAGTCTCTAGAATCTAGGGAGTCTCCCGCACAGGATTTCTTAAAAAAAAATTACATCTGTTAACTCAGGGTCAAAGCTACCGTCAAGGAGGCCGACGGGATTCGAAGCAGCATTGTTTTTACAACAAACACGCTGGTCACCATCTTGATCCGCTTGTCCATAGCGCCGCCACACTTCAAACATTCAATTATGTATAACCTATGGGAGGAGCTCCATGTCAATATTTTTTTATTCGTATTCTGACAACTTGTATTTTTCAACGACAATACCATGTTGAAAGCAACGGTTCTCATCAGATCACCGAAGTTAAGCAACATTGGGCGCGGATAGTACTTGGATGGGTTCCCGCTCAGGTACACCACGTGTCGTTGGCATCTTGGACCGGTCCGTAGTCCAGTGGTAGCACTTCGGACTCGTATCTAAATGGAAGGTTGGGGATTCAGATCCCAGCGGAGCACAAAAATATACCATTTATATTTTCAAATAAGCTCTTCGTTGGGTTGAAAAAAATCATAAAGCCTGTACCAAAGACCGATCAATCCAGCCTTACAGCAACTGGGTCTTGCTTGAGTATTGGCGCTTTGTAGCGACAACCAAGCTCGTACTTGCGGCACTACAACAAGTGTCATAGACCTCTAGAGTCTCAAGAATCTAGGGAGTCTCCCGCACAGGATTTCTTAAAAAGAAAATAGATCTACTTTCTACGAGTCTATTTGTGGAGGTTATTTTTCATACTCCAGAAATTGTTTCACTCCACAAGACCTCTTTCATACATCTAGCTCCCTCTAACACGCACAATCTGTATAAAGCCCCCTCTTTCTAAAAGCAATATTGTCAGAAGAAAAGCTTGAATTTCCACCAATCACAACACGGCATTTTCACGTTCCGACCAATCAGCGCAAAGCTTTCGCGAGTTTCAGCCAATCACCGGCCGGGATCTGAGCTGGGGAGGCGTGGCTTAGAATGGATGGTCACAAAGGATTTTTCAATAGCCTTTGTATGGAAGAGGAATTTGTATAAAACTCAAGGACTGAGAGCAATGGATATTATTTCTTGATGATAAAAATAAAAACAACGTTATATAAGTATCTATCTACATTGAATGTCAGCAATTTTCTTGGAATCTGAAGTCAGATGCCAAAATTTTTCATAAAAAAAAACCAAAGATACTTTGTATTTTTAATTAGGTAGGTATGTACTTGCTAGCACTTCCTTGACTTTTAAGTTGGTATGAGACTTAAGCCCATTCTGTTAAAAATAGTTTACTTTGCCAATGTCACCCCTGCTTCAAGGAAGCTCGGCTAGAGTTGCAGGGCTTATGTTCATTTGTTTTGATTATAATTTGTAAGTTCATATGCGGCATCTGTAAGCGCGGATTTATACGTGTCTGTTTATGGGAATGCATTTAATAAGAATCCTAAATGCAATATATCGATATCTTTAAGGTAAAACTGAATAAATGACATATTAAGCCAATATAGTTATCTCAGTCAAATGCATTTTTTTTTTTATCTACGAGAGAAAACACTTCAAAAAAGTGAAAACCCTGTAGTGTAGAACTTCTTCATGAGCACTTCCTTATAATTAGTTCACTTACTATGAGAAGTTACTCCCAATAAAAAAAATATCCACGATTTCTCAAATCTGTGGGTCGGCACTCATTCAGTTTTACCTTTCAGGGGGCTATATCTCTGCAACTTAGATTATTGATTATTATTATTGACCGGTCATCAAAGGTTCATCTAGCTTTACAGAAAATGAGTCTTGCTTGAGAATTAGCGCTTTGTTGCGACAACCAAGCTCGCAAAAACAATTAAAACATATTTTTCTGATAAAATAAATATTCAGATGAAAATTTCAGTCCATGCTACAGTTTGGATGAAATAGAATGATTGGTCTCGATGGAGGTATGAAAGGCAGAGGAGACGAAAAATGCATTTTTTTTTAAGTATGATAAGCCTACCAGTCCGATCGATGGCTGGCTGGAAAGCAGGCGCGTGCATAGGGTATAGGCAAATACATTTCAGAAAAACTTTTCTCCCATTCATTTAACACAACTAATTTGAAATTGACTGAAGTGCTAACGACGGCTCCAATCCAACTTAAATTTTGAATTGTTAATCTCAATATCAAGCTTAAAAGCTCTTTTGTGCCATATCGCTGCCTTAGTTTTTGTTTACCGTATACGCCATTGAGAAAATTTTACATGAGCAATGTTTGCATGTGTACTGGACCAATGTGTCTTATGAAAACAAGAAATTTATTTAAAAAATATTTAAAAGAACTCTCACATTATCGAGTTTTACGGTTTTTCTTAGCTCAGCTTGTGTAGAATTTGATTCATAAGACAACTGCATGAAAAAGTCATATTTGACAATATTGGCGTATACGGTAAACAAGAACTGGGGGAGCGATATATTGCCTACCTATTGGGCGCATGTGCCTGTATGAGATGCACGCCCCTGCTGGAAAGCATGTGTTTAAAGCCTGGGGACTAGGATTTGATTCCCATCCAAAGAATTAGATGTGAATTTCCATTTCAGTGTGTTCTTTTCGCATCCAAATTATAGTCCTGGATTTTTTTCCTACTCTGCCTTTACGATATAAACTACATAGGTAGAACTAACATAATTGGTAGCAGAGGAGTCGTCGTTTGAAAAAATAAATAAACCTTTGAACCGGTCTGTAGTCTAGTGGTAACGCTCTGGATTCGTAAATGGAATGTCGAGAGTTCAAATACCGTCGGAGCACAAAAACTTTATCATTTATGTTTTCAAATATGCTCTTCGCTGGGTTGAAAATTGTATATACAAACGATCCGTCAGCACAGGTCCATCCTGGGTCATACAACTGGATTTTGATTAAGAATTGACGCTTCCTATAGCAACGACTAAGATCGCAGAGAGCCCTTGAGGTGTGAATTTTTCAACCCAGTTAAGAGCAAATTTGAAAAACTAAATTGTATATTTTTAGCTCCGCCGGGATACAACCCCACTGGCCACTACCTTCCAATCATGAGTCCAAAGTGTTAACCACTACACTAAAGACGACACGTTAGCTTAAAGTTCAATCCCCGTGATGATTACCGAATTTCGATGGAAGTTCCATTTTGGTAATTATTTCAAGCCCAAAATCATATCAACGGCAAGGTTCACTGAGGCTGAGTGAACCTTGGCGGTGTTTTTTTTTATAAAAATATATTTGTGAAGAGCAATGCAATTCAACAACCTATTTAGTAATTTTTAATTAATAATTCATAATTAGTAATTAATAAATAATTCATAATAAGTAATTAATTAGTAATTATAATAAATAAATAATTAGTAATTGTAATTACCCAATAACATCTGTTGAACCACGGTCAAAGTAATGGTCAAATGACCCATAACACCGACAATTTTATTTTGGTTTGAAATAAACACTGAAACGAAAAAAAACATTTCTAGTACACTCGGTCAGCGCAATGCTCCCACAGACCGCGGCAACAGATCCTGGAAAACATCACTCCAGCATCATCAGCCGGCCGTGTAAGCCTAAAGCTCTTATTCAACAAGGCTCTAGTTTTAGTTTCCCATCCACGCTGTGTTACCTCTCCACTAGAGCAGTCTAATATCGCGTCGGAGCGCATATCTTTTAATATTGCGATGTCATAGGCGTAACCATGGCTACAGAGTGTAGTCAGGGGGGGGGGGGCATCCACAGCTCCCTCCCCCCCCACCTACCTGTGCGGTACGCTTCTGTGAGCGCCCTTTGTGCCCCGCCGACAAATATTTCATATCAACTTGAATGTGGGAACAGTCCGCCAAACGCAGCACGGCGGTTTTAATCGATATTTCATTCATTTAATATAACCGATGCGTAGTCTAGTGGTAACGCTTCGGACTCGTAAATGGAAGGTTGTGGGTTCGAAGACCCTGATTTGAGGATCCTCTTTTTCCTTTCTTGAGTAGAGAAACTTTAGCTGATTAACTTCAACGGGAAGGCCTTCCGCCGCCAAAAAAACATTGCAAGTGAAGTATCACCAAGTGAAGCGACTCCGCATGAGTTGTATGAACTTGGTGGGTGGAGGTGGGTAAAGTGCCTGGTTCGAATTCCGGTGAAGCACAAAAAAATAACATTTATACTTGCAAATGTGTCTATCTACTCTTTGATGGATTGAAAAATTCATGTAGATACCTACCTTTACCAAAGACCGGTCACTAAAGGTTGATCCAACCTTACAGCAACTGGGTCTTGCTTGAGAATTGGCGCTTTCTATAGCGACGACCAAGCTTGCAGAGGGCTCTTAAGGTGTGATTCACACAAAAACAGCGCTCACCTAAATAGATCATCGTAATATTATTATTATTATAACTGACCAGTCTTATCGGAAAGGGTTGAAAGATATCTACAGGTTTGTAATTTCTGTATTTTCTAATCCAAGGTGATATGCAATTTATACCTACCTATAAGTTTGATTTTCTGCCGTAATGGTACAGAATGAAAAATAACAATTTAAATTAGAAATGTACAAATTTTGCAGAGCCTTAGAGCCCGTTCCCACTTGTCGGGTGTCGGATCCGTATATTAATCGGAGGTTCCAGTGCCAGAACATTATGTAAGTACTTATGGAGCTATTCACACTTGTCGGAAACCGATTTTGCAATCGAAATGTTCTGCAACTGGAACCTCCGATGAATTGCACTAGATTTTACTTTTTTCTTACGAACATATTTTGTTATTTTTGCTGACATTCCTTGTTATTCCCTGTAGTCTATATTTCTAGGTTATCTTTTGTTTTTGTTTCACAATCGGTCACATGAATTATTGTTATAGCTATTCACTTAAAAATGCTAAAACGATATCATAAATAAAACAATACAACATTCGTTATTTCTATAACATTTTCAACAATATCTGAATTTTTTATATGGTTACGGATACGGATATGAATATCCATAAAATCCTTGATTTAAGTGTTTTTTAACCGGTTCTTCTTTGTCAGACTATACACAGTAGGTTCTAATACAAAAGGCACGCTCCCTGCAAAACTCCCCTCAGTCCTGAAATGTTATATATTAAATAAATACATGTATACTTCAGTATATATGCGCTAAGCTAAGATGCAAGACGCTTTCAGGAATCTCTCCACTAACTCCAGCAGCGTTCCTAGCTCAATACATAAGTAGGTACTTACAATACACCAGAATATAGGTAGGGATTCAAGGAAGCTTTTCTGTAACTGTAACTCTGTCGCCATTCCGCTAGGGGTGGCCAGAGCCTCTGCAGAGTTGCCTCCATTTCTTCCTATCCTATTCTCTCTTTCAATTCATTCATATCCATCTCCTTTTTTATGCATTTTCTTCTTTTACGCTCGCTTTTATATCCCATTCTTTCACAATCTCTTCAATCTGATCACTCTACTTTTACATACTTTTCTCGGTCGACCCTTTCCTCTTTTTCCTTTCACACTTTCTTTGTATATAAACTTTATCAGTCTATCATCATTCATTCTTTCCACATGCCCAAACCATCTCATCACAGTCTTTTGTACCTTAACTTTCACATCCTCTTTCAAATTAAATTCTTTCTTTTTTTAGCAGAATATATATAAAGGGGTTCAAGAAAGCTTTTCTTTGGATCATTTTGTTGTACGGCTGTCCGTGATAGCTCAGTTGGTAGAGTGCTTGCATTCCATGCCGTGAGCTCGGGTTCGAATCCCACCGAGTGTATCAGAAATGATTTCCCGTTTGACTACTGTAACGAGATGGATTTGTTTGTTAGGTAAAATGGAACATGAGATTTGAATTTGAATGAAAAGGAAAACAAAGGAAGGCAGAGGGGAAGGAGAAGTTTGCCTGGCGTGAGAGCCAGAAGCATGTGAATTTTGTTATAATTAATATTGTGCTGTGGTTTATTGTGTATACATTGTGAAAGGAATAAAAATAAACATATTAAAGTGGCTGTTAATTATTAATTGTGTCAATCAGCAGGGCTATTGGAAAAACCCTCACATTTTGGCGCCCAACGTAAAAGAAAAATCTGTAAATGAAATTCCTATGAAGAAAATTTTCTCAAACAAAAACAAATGACATTCGATTCCAATAAATGACATTGAAAACAATACAATATATGAAATAATTAAAATTGAACAGATTTATGGTTGTGAAAGCATCAACACGTTTAAAAGCTATTGAAGGCATCAACTTATACAATTTAAAACAAGAAATTGCAAGTTTTAAAAGGCGGTTTTGAAAATATTGAAGGCAAGAGAATTCAAATTACCTACCTACGTTCGGAAGAAATGAACATTTAAAAATCGAACGTCGCGGGGGAATGAAGAATGGATATGAACCAGTTTGTTTCAAATCAGTTTAGATAAATATATATAGATGGTGTTATATTTAATTTGTATGAAATTTTTTTTGAGATGAAATGATTTTTTCTCATTACACAAATTGAAAATATACAGCAAATGATGAAATCTAAAAAAATAAATAATAAAAAGGATTTAGAAAGTAACACAATGGAGTCCATAAATTTTGATCCTCTCAAATTAAAAATATCTTTTAATGGTGAAAGTGAACCAAATGAATTTATAATAAGGTTAGAAGAATTAGCCAAAGTCTACAAATTAAAATTAGATTATTTGGTAGAGTGTATGCCTATATTTTTAACAGATTTTCCGTTAACTTGGTACAGAGCAATTAACTGTGAATTTGATTGGAAAATTTTTAAAACCAAATTCTTACAACAATTTGAAAAATATGACTTTCAAAGGAATCTTAAATTAGAAATTTTAAATATGGTACAAGGTCATGATAATGCATCTGTTTATATTTTAAAGGTCAAATCCAAAAATAATTTATTAAATAAAAGAATGCATGATAAGGAACTTATGGACATAATAATTCATGGATTGTCAGAAAAATATGCAACTTTACTGACAACATCTGAAATTAAAAATACAGAGGAATTATCTACAATATGTAGCAAGTTTGAATCATTTATAAAATTTAATGAATGTAAAAATTTAAATGTAATGAATGACACAGAAGAGAAAAATGTAATGCAAAAATGCAATTTTTGTAATAAATTAGGACATGATGAAATAGATTGTTGGACTAAAAATAGAAAATTAGATTACATACAGAATAAATGTAGAAGTTTCACAAATAATATAGTATGCCACTTTTGTAATAAAAGAGGACATGTGGAAAGAAATTGTTTTATAAAAAATGGAAATTTTAAAAAAACACACAGTAATCTGTTACTCATGTAAGCGTACAGGGCATGTACAAAAAGATTGTTTTGTTAAAAATAAAAAAAGTGATTATACAGACAAAACAAAAATGAACAAAGAAAATGGGATACTTTTTTAGATTCAGTACAAACATAATCAAATTAGATTAAAAAAAAAAAAAAAAACATATTTTCATGTGTATGAAAAATTTGAGGTGATGAATGATACGGTGAAAGTTGATATAAAAGTGATCAGTGAAAGAATGAATTATGAAACATTGCATGAATGAAGGTATGAAACATAAATTAAACAAAGTATTACATATGAAGGTAAAGTTTTTTTAAAAAAAAATTGATGGACTGATAAATTTATTAATGAAAAATAAATTTGAAATAAATTTAAATATTGGGAAAGATGTGATAAGTATTTAAAAAAAAAGTTATTTTAATGAATTGATTAATAAACTGGTGAATGTTTATTATGTATTGTTATTTGATTATTTTGAATTGTTGAATTAAGTATATAAAAAAAAAAAAAAGTTATTTTAATGAATTGATTAATAAACTGGTGAATGTTTATTATGTATTGTTATTTGATTATTTTGAATTGTTGAATTAAGTATTTAAAAAAAAAAAAAACAAATATTTGTTTATAATATTGAATATGAAATTTGTGTAAAAAAAAAAAATATATATTAATTTTAGTATGAAAATAATTGGTATTGTTAAAAAAGGTATTAATGACTGAATAATGTATCAGAAACAGGTTTTTTTTTATTTTCATATTTTTGAAATTTATCCTTAAAATAAAAAAAAATATGTGGCGCCGGCTGAGCATTATGATACATTATTTACTCATTGTAACAAAAAAAAAAAAAAAAAAAAATAGGGAATGTTTTTTTTTTATGAGAGGAAGGAGGTGTATTGTAACGAGATGGATTTGTTTGTTAGGTAAAATGGAACATGAGATTTGAATTTGAATGAAAAGGAAAACAAAGGAAGGCAGAGGGGAAGGAGAAGTTTGCCTGGCGTGAGAGCCAGAAGCATGTGAATTTTGTTATAATTAATATTGTGCTGTGGTTTATTGTGTATACATTGTGAAAGGAATAAAAATAAACATATTAAAGTGGCTGTTAATTATTAATTGTGTCAATCAGCAGGGCTATTGGAAAAACCCTCACACTACCAACCCTTTCGGAAGTTGGGAAGCCCCCTTCTTCAACTGAAGTTGTTGGTGTAAGGTCGTCCCTTACATATTTTATGTTGTTTTCCATCTTAATGAAGGTTAGGCATTCCAATTTTATTACCAAATATTTGTTTTCAATATTTTGGATGGCATTGTTATCACTTGTAAGATTTTGTGGCGGGGCTTATCACTTCGGGAATTTTCAGTAAAGTTAACTTAAACTGGAGTATTTTGAATTACAGTTAACTATAATATAACTGAACTTGAAAATATCGGGCCTTAGATAAGTGCTTCTAGTACCTATCTATATCTTGAAATATTTTCTTGAAAAAAATCCAATTTTGCATGGAGGGACCATTATATACCCAGCATGAATGAAGGAAGGATAGCCCGAGTCGTGGCACAGGAGATACCGGACGGCCAGCGTCTACCAGGTCGCCCTCCCAAAAGATGGAAGAACAGCTCGTCTTCTGCATCACAGGAGGGAGTTCCACAATAAACAGTACCCTTAGTACGAGTTGCAAATCTTGAGTAATGTAAAGTTTACGGCAATTATTAAAGAGTGATTTCCCCCAAAATCTGCCGTTTTTGTTTGTTTGAACTTGATTTTCTTCATCACTGTAACTCTTTTGCTAAGACCACAAAGTGTAAGAAACAAAAACGGCAGATTTTGGGAGAAATCACGCTTTAATATTTTCCGTAAACTTTACTTTTCTCAAGTTTTGCAATTCGTACTAAGGGTATAGATCATAGATTTATAATAAGAGGAAGAAGAAGAAGCAGTAGAAAAAAATCCGTATTGCCTAGTGCCTACCCACTTTTGAAATACTGTGTACGTCCCTGCCAGGATGATATCTACATATTAAGAGAATAATGTGTCCTCTATTACATACGGGTGATGTAGGTACGAGTGGTTTTGATCAATCTAAGTTGCGCGTGTATTTGGTATCCTTATGAATAGACAACCAGCCGTTTGATTGATTTGGCGGGAATGCGCTTTGACAATCGCTGCTAATTTGTGTTGATGCTCGTACCTGAAGCCAGGACAGAGTACGCATGTACTACTCGCGTCTAAGCACATAATATAGTGTAACGTATTAACATGGGACATATCGCCACCTTAAAGCTAAAACTGAATAAGTGCTGATCCACTGATTTGAGAAATCGTGGATAAAACATCTTATTGGGTGTAACTTCTCATGGTAGTGAACTAATTATAAAGAAGTGCTCATGAACAACCTATAAACTACAGGATTTTTCCACTTTCGTAGTGTTTTCTGTCGTATAAAATAGGAAAGAAGTGCATTTATCTGATAAACCATGTTAGTTTAATTTGTCACTTATCAAATGTAATTTGTTGTGTATGTTCCTTAACTTATAAGTTAGTATGAGGCTGACCACCCATGCTGTGAAAAATGGTTCACTTTACCAATGTCACCCCTGTTTTCAGGGAAGGTTGGCAAGAGTTGCAGGGTGTATGTCCATGTGAGATTCGGGTTTTTATATTGTAGGACCACATGCGGCGTGTTTAAGCGCGAACTTGTGCATGTCTGTTTGTAAAAGTGCATATAATGTGAATCTTTAATGTTACATATATTTTGCAACTTAGATTACATTAGATTAGATTCATTTGTACCTTTAAGGTGTCGATGTCATCTTAGTTGCAGAGATTTCATCAACACTAATGGTTAATTTTTATACATGCAAAATCATTTAAAATAATTAGGTTTCTTGACTTATAGTTTGGTATGAAGCTGATTCCCCATGCTGTAAAAACTTGGTTGACTTTTGCCACTGCCACCTCGGTTTCAGGGTAAGGCAGCAGGAGTTGCAAAGTTCATGTTTATGCGAGGTTTGGTTTATTTTGTATGTACACATGCAGCATGTAAGCCTGCTAGTGGGCCTGCATTAAATATGTCAATATGTATTTGCAGCTCAGATTATAGATGACTGACTATTTTCTAATCACGTGCGACTTAGATTACAGACTAGCAGGTTTCTTCCGAGTTAATACTGCGTATAGATTCCGTAGCAGTAGGATGTAAGGAAAAGGCTACGTAAACTGTATTCTCGCATGTAGGTATGTACTTTGTCGTAGCAGACCAGTAACAACTAATGCTACAAATTCTAGGAGACAACTGTTAATGTTGCTGTTTTTAGGCTAAGTATGAAACTAACGGTGCGTTCTTTCGAGGTTAGTTTGTGTGACATAACAAAAAATGGCTTCGAAAATCTTGGTTGTCCAAAATTCTTCATCTTCTTTTCATTTCGGTGCCACTTCTATCGAAGATCATGGCTATCTTGACCTTGGCTCAAAACAGGGACTTCGTGCTTTTGTTGAAGCATTGTCGCAGGTTTTTCAGCCACTATGTCTTTCGGCGTCCCTGAGTTCTTCTGCCCTAAATTTAACCCTGTATGAGAAGATGGAGAAGGCGGTATTTCTCATTTCTCATAACGTGACCGAAGTACGTAAGCTTTCCTTTTAATGTTTGGCTGAAGTTCATTTGTGGTGCGTATACTTCGGGGTATTTCTTCATTGGTGACCCAATCACGCCAAGAGATCCGAGGCATTTTTCGGTAGAGACACATCCCAAATGCTTCTATTTGTCTCTCCAGTGCCTGTGTGAGCGTCCATCCTTCCATGCCATACAGAGCAATTGGGAAGACATAACACCACACGCTCTCAGAATTCAAGGTAAAAAAATAAAGGTAAAAAAAATAGTCAAAAAATACTGTTTAAATTTTTATTTTTTTTCAAGACGTACTTTTTTTTCCCAATAATTTTATCTACCTCAAGCACTTTCGACCTTTAAGATTCACGTCATTATCAAGAGCTAAAAATACTATGTTTTATTTTTTTCGGCATTGGAATAGCTGTGCCATGGAAAGTTTGAACCCTTTACGATCATACCGCCATAACGAAATATCGGCAGCCGTTAGGAGTCGTTATGCAACGGCTGTGGGATCAAAGTAACGGCCGTTATAACGACCGAACTACAGGCTACGGTCGTTATTGGTTTGCCATTACTGTAAGCCCTTTCTCATATAAAATATACAGAAGCGACGGACGAGTGGCGGGTCGGCGCAAACGACATTTTTGTGAAATTCAGTTTTATATTAGATCAATCGGTTGGTGTGAGGCTGACCACTAAAGCTCTAAATCTAAATCTAAGTTGCAAAGATGCGTATCATTTGAGATTCATATTAAATGCATTTCCACAAGCAGACATGCATAATTTCGCGCTAACACATGCCGCATGTGGACCTACAATGTAAAAACCCAATCTCAAATGAAAATGGATATGCCCTGCAATTCTTACCGACCTTCCCTGAAACAGCCTCACCACCCTCTCTGTAAAAAAATGTTTACTTTGCCAAAATCACCCCTGTTTCGGGGTAGGTTAGCAAGAATTACAGGGCTTATGTTCATTTGAGATTGGATTGGTATGCTGCTGTACGCGAACTTATACGTGTCTGCTTTGGGAATGCATGTAATATGATTTTTTTTATGTAGGAACCATATCTTTGCAACTTAGATTATAGATACTTACGTATTATTTTCTCATTGTGTCTCTTCACTGAATCGATCATCTTAGAAATTAGCACCTTTGATACTGCTGCACGAAAGAGGGATATTGTACTCCTGCCAAGCCACTGCCTCATAGGTTCTACAAACAAGATGTTCTCCTTCTACCTGGAATTTAACGTCCGCCTCGCAGGAGGAAGTAGCGGCACAAATATAACATATTAAAGGAAGAAGAGGGAGATGAATAAAGGTAAAACCTTGTTTTAATGTTTTTTGGACACGTGCCTGTATTTTATGAAATCTTTAATAAGTAGTTGGTAGCAATAAAGGCATTAATAAAGGTGACTAGGTATTAACCAATCACAGCTTTGTGCTGCACGTGCCAGCACGCATGCGACGCGTGCCGACACGTGCCAGACGCGTGCGCGACGTAAAACTGTTTATTTGAATACCAGCGGGAGGTGAGAATCACCCCTTATTCTAAAACAGAAATTAAAACTAAACAATCAAAATCATCAACTTAAACTTCATACAATACACAGTTTAATTTTGTTTGATTATAATTTAGTTTTCGTTTTTGAATTTGACAAGTTTCGTTGTATTCAAAGTGGCAGGTTATGTTGTTAATTACAAGATGATCTTGGTTTTTTTGTATGTGCAGTTGAGTTAGGCTGGGTTTATGTTGTGTTTTTGAATAGGGGTGCTTTGGTTGGGGTGGATTTTGGGATTAATGCTTTTATATGAAGTGACAGGCTCACAAAGGTGAAATTGTTTTTCTGCTTTATTGAAGACAACATCATCCCGGATTTGACTGTTACCTAGGTAGATACCTGTAACTGTTACGCCTTTTTCAATGCGTCCACGACTCTAGTCAATTCTATAATCTATCTATAATCTAAGTTGCAAGGATATATTCATTCAAAGCTCTCATGGGGCTTCCACACGCTTGCCAACCCATCTCAAGTCAAGCGCACAGTGTGTCGTCTAGAACATGCTAGCTGGACAAAATTAGTCAATTAGACAAAATTTTGTCCAGCTAGCATGTTCTAGACGACACACTGTGCGCTTGACTTGAGATGGGTTGGCAAGCGTGTGGAAGCCCCATGAGATGTATGCCCACAAACAACACGTGTAGTTCGCGCTTACAAATGCTGATTGTGTACTTACAAATAAAATCCAAACCTCAAATGAACATAAGCCTTGCAACTCTTGCCGACATTCCCCGAAACAGGGGTGACATTGGCAAAGTGAACCATTTTTTACAGTATGGATGGTCAGCCTCATACCAACCTAAAGGTCAAGGAATACGAGTAATAAATAACATTTAAGTAAAAAAAAAAAAAAACAACAAAATCTTAAAAATAAATCTATTCAAAAAAAGTCAAAAATTTCTTATGCAAAAAATGTAGCAAACTAATAAACCAACATTACAAATCAGCATTGCAGATTGATTATTGAATTCGGCCGAAGTTTGGCCGAACTTCGGTTAGGTAAAAAAGTTACGTATTATAGTTTCTAGTTACTGTTATTTGTTAGAAAAATACTAAATTTATTTAATTTTTTTTTCAATCTGATATCTACATAGCGGAGTAGAAGAAGATTTAATTTTTATCAAATTGTAAGTTAATTTTCACTTGTTTCTACTAAAATAAATGACCATGAGTGAGTATATAAAGACCTAATTTTTATTTTGCGGTTATAAAAGAGACTATAATATCCAATTATTACAGTCAAAATGGTGCAAGTAGGTTTTTTTTTAACTTTTTCTAACACCGAATGTTCGGCATTTGTACCGTATTTCGGTCGAATTCCGAAGTTCGGTTCAAGCTGCCGAAATTCGGTTAAACTGAATGTGAAACAAACTTCAGCCCATCCCTAGTTTTTATGTTGTAGGTTCACATGCGGAATGTGCAAGCGCGATCTTGTAGGTACGTGTCTGCTTGTGAGAATGCATATAATGTGAATCCCCAATGCAGCATACCTTTGCAACTTAGATTAGATTAGTGATGAATTTTCTGTGATGATTTATCATTGTGATAATTTGTCATGTACCTATGTATTGTTCTGTGATTAAAAAAAAAAAATTAGGCTGATTTCTTTGGTGAGCGCTGTTTTTGTGTGTATCACACCTCAAGAGCCCTCTGCGAGCTTGGTCGTCGCTGTAGAAAGCGCCAATTCTCAAGCAAGACCCAGTTGTTGTAAGGCTGGATGGACTTTTTGATGACCGGTAAAGGTTTATGAATTTTTCAGCCCAGCGAAGAGCAAATTTGAAAATATGAATGGTATATTTTTTGTGCTCCGCCGGGATTCGAACCCACAACCTTCCAGTTACGAGTCCGAAGTGTTACCGCCTGGACTACGGACCGGAAACTATATGTGATGTGTCGTTATGTCACGTTTTGTTTTGTCACTGTGCCGTTCTAACATGGAGCCACCTGAAAGGACATCAAAGCGGTGATTTTATTGCGTTTCTGCCTCAGGTATCTTCCTGATAACAAACCTGACAGGTCATGACGTCCAATATACGCTCCACCTACCTGCATACCTTTCTAAAATGGCTATTTGTATCTATATACTCCAGGCAAGCACTCATATCACCAGAGAGGAAGCTAGGAGAATTGGGGCCCCAGGATTAAAACCTTTTTTAGTTCAAGTAATTAAGGGGTTGTGTATTGACACTGTAAAGATTCAATGTTACCCCTGTCTCAGGGAAGGACGGCAAGAGTTGCAGGGCTTATGTTCATTTGAGATTGGGTTTTTATATTGTAGGTCCACATGCGGCATGTGTTAGCGCGAAATTATACATGTCTGCTTGTGGGAATACATTTAATATAAATCTTCAATGATATATATCTTTGCAGCTTAGATTAGACATGCAGCATTTCTAGGTGCGTATTTGCGCGTGTATGCTTGTGGGAATGTATTTTACATTAATTTGAAATGTTAATATCTACTATTATATATCTTTGCAACTTATTTTTTAAAAAACGTCATGTATAGAGCGCAAAAAGCATGTTTTTTTTTAAATTCAAGCATTTTGAACTTTGCTTTCAAAAGAGTTGAAGGGGTAGATAGAGATGTAGGGCAGTGTTTGACGTAGAGCTATAGACACACAATACTATATGTGTGAGAAATACACAGGTTCTTCCCAAAAGTAAAATCTTTGCTAATGTAGGTATGGGTGTAAAAAGTCCTGTACCCATACCTGTTTGTTTTTTTCAATTTGTTTCAATTTCTAAAGCAAAAACAAGAAATTAAAAATATATTTTCTGTATTTTTTGGTCATTTAAAATAAAACTAAGACGAAATAAAACTTTTCAAAATGTGTACAATATCGACACTTAACTATGGCACATGCCCCGTTTCAGAGACACCTCGATACGTCCCATTTGTAGAAAAATGCAATAACTCACGATACTGATTTCCCTATATGACGAGTTTGCATTCAAATGTTTGTTACTCGTACGAAAAAACCTTAGTATTCGACTGTTTCTCGTTACGTACCTATGGTTAGTTTGTTTTGTCAGCTTAAAGTCACATGAGCTTACGTTGAAAATACCGGGACTTCTATATTGATCTTGTGATTGGAAGGTAGTGGGTTCGAATCCCGGTGGAGAACAAAAAACTATTTCATTTATATTTTTAGATTTGTCGGTGTTATGGCCGCAGGGATCAAGTCGGGTTATTTGGAATCGGATAACGATGGTTCGAATCTCGCGACGATAACTTAGACCCTGGTTTAACAGATGCCGTTGCATGCACACAAGCTTCTGCTTTCGCATGAAGACAACTGGCCAGGCAAAATAAGTTGGTGGATGGCATTCCTTTCCACAAATCTATTTAAAAAATAAGATATACTCTTTGCTGGGTTGAAAACTTAATCTGCCTTTGCCAAAGACCGGTCACCAAAGGTCCATCCAGACTTACACTCACTGGGTCTTGCTTGAGAATTGGCGCTTTCTGCAAGCAGAGGGTTCATGAGGCGTGTTTCACACAAAATCAGAGCTCTCCAAATAAATTATCCTGATATTATTGTTATGATCTTTTCACCAAATTAAACAATGGTCTTCTTTTAAGGATATTTATTTTATAGTAAAATTTATTTTCTACACTATTACATTTATTTAGCAACTTACATTTATTTCACAGACGGTTTGTGTTCACTTATGCTGTTAGCCTTCACAATTATAAGGTCGCAAAAGAACTCTCTCCCGCAAGCTGTTCGCGCCTAATATACCCCAGCGATAGAAGCCTCTAGAGGTTAATTTTGACAGAAGCTTCTCGAAGCACATAATTATTGACAATCTAGTGACTTCTTTATGTACTCAGCAATCACTAACCCTACTCATCAATATTATAAATAATTTCCATCAGCCATAACTAATACCTATACCTATCTAAATATTTATATTGCATATTTACATAACATTATTATTATCAAAAGCATTCAAAGCGCTCCTTGAATAATAAGGAAAAAAGAACAGGGGCTATATTAAATATTTTCAATTGTTATTGTTTTGCAGTGCGAGCAAACTTCTAGGTTGAACGTAATTCGTGTATTGAGGTACCCTAATATAACAATATCTGTACACACACCCTTATTGCATACAAAAAGGGGGGTTCACTTTTATTACATAGCCAGGTAACATTGCGTTTGTGTCTAATCCATGATCTAACTCAATCTGACAACTTGCACTTTGACGTTTTTTAATAAAAATAAAATGCAATAAAAAATATATACATTCACCAAACTTTAATACTTTTATGGGGCAAAGATTTTTTGTGAATTTAATCAAAATCACTAGCATTACAATGTATCTACTTATCCTTTTTTACAGCCATCTTTTTTAATTTTCTCAAGTTTTTTCATTTGTGCAGTGAAAAATCATTATTAAATGTTAATAAATAATATCAATTGAAGAAACACGTAGTTTTATTTTCACTGTTTTTTTAAATTTAATTGCCCAACAGCTATCGAACTTTATCCGTCCATCTTCAGAGGCTTACAAGAAATACTTGATTCTGCTTCTCCTTTATTTAAAATAATTTAAGAATAAAGTAAAATAATAATTAAATAATAATAATTCACTAGGGGTGGTTAAAGCCTCTGCTTAGTTGTTTCTGCAGCTTTCTGCAAGTAACAATAAAAAAAACATATTTTTCTTCTTTTGTTTATTCACATCCACCTTCCTTATCTATAATCTATAATCTAAGGTGCACAGATAAAAATAACATTTAAAGCTCACATCAAATGCATGCCCACAAACAAACACGTGTAGTTCGCGCATGCAAATGCTAAATGTGTACGTGCAAATAAAATCTAAATCTCAAATGAACATAAACCCTGCAACTCTTGCCGACCTTTCCTGAAACAGGGGTGACATTTGCAAAGTGAACCATATTTTTGCAGTATGGAAGGTCAGCCTCATACCAACCTATAACCTATTTAGAGGGCTCTTGAGGTGTGATACACACAAAAACAGCGCACACCAAAAACTTGGTCGTCGCTGTAGAAAGCGCCAATTCTCAAGCAAGACCCAGTTGTTTATAAGGTTGGATGGGCTTTTCAGTGACCGGTCTTTGGTTAAGGTTTATGAATCTTTAACTCGGCGAAGAGCACATTCGAAATATAAATGGTATATTTTTTGTGCTCCGCCGGGATCCGAATCCACAACCTTCCATTTACGAGTCCGAAGTGTTGCCACTGGACTACGGACCGGTCCAAGATGCCAACGACACGCGGTGTACCTGAGCGGTAACCCATCCAAGTGCTATCCGCGCCCAATGTTGCTTAACTTCTGTGATCTATGGGAACCGGTGCTTTCAATAATCGTAACGGTAACGTCGTTGACAAATATTTTAACTCTAAAGGATTATATTTTTTAGTGTGCAGTGAAAATGAGGCAAATGCAACAGTTATTCTGTTTGAAGGTTTGATGACCTCCGAGAGTCAGTCAGCACTCCACAACAATGCACGCGTAATGTATTAGAATATACACAAAATATGTACGAGATATGTACCAGATATATATATTCTACGAGATATCTGCGAGATATATACCAGATATGTACAAGATATATACGAGATATAATAAAGTATAACGTTTGCAAGGAATCTTTTCAAATTTAACGATTTATCAAGTGGGAAGGAGAATCCGGAGGACAGACAAAGTGAAATTTAGCGCAGTGATGCAAAACCATCTGTAAAATAAATTGCATGACTAGATAGCATACGATAAGGTTGTGGTCAGGTCTAATCTAATCTAAGTTGCAAAGATATGTTACATTGGGGGTTCACATTATATGCATTCTCACAAGCAGACACGTACCTACAAGTTCGCGCTTGCACATGCCACATGTGAACCTACAACATAAAACTCAAATCTCAAATGGCCATACACCCTGGCAAAGTGAACCATTTTCTACAGTATGTGTGGTCAGCCTCATTATCATCATCTTCTAAATGCAGCGCCTTGTTGTGTTAGCCATTAATTGTCTCTGTATGTTGCCATCCTCTAGAGATGCGAATAGGAGGAGACATCCATGAGCCGCTTCACATCCTTGAGGTATGAAGTTCTTGGGCGACCTCTTGTTCGTCTTCCCAAGATTTTGCCTTCGAAGATGTTGTTAAGGCGAATCATAAAGTCAACTTGAAAATGTTTGAAAAAGAAAAAAAAAAATCTACTTAGCTTCTAAATTTGAAAACATGACAGAGTATTATTGACATAATAATGAATAGTAAGTACTCCTTGAAAACACGATGCTTTTAAAAGTTTGCACGATAAATTTTTTTTACGAAAAACCCTCTACTTTTTCATTTTTTTGGTTTTCTCTTCAAAATGTGATTTATATGCTCTCTTCTCTCTTTTACGTCCCTCAACACCTCTTCGATGTGGTTCGAAATGGTTCACTTTGCCAATGTCACCCCTGTTTCAGGCAAGATCGGCAAAAGTTGAAGGGTTTATGTTCCTTTGAGGTTTGGATTTTAATTCTCAAGTACACATGCAGCATTTGTAAGCTCAAACTTACACGTGTCTGCTTGTGCATTTAATATGAATTTTAAATGTTAATATATTTTTGTGACATCGGTCCGTAGTCCAGTGGCAACACTTCGGACTCGTAAATGGAAAGTTGTGGGTTCGAATCCCAGCGGAGCACAAAAAAATATCATTTATATTTTCAAATATGCTCTTCGCTAGGTTGAACAATTCATAAAACCTTTACCAAATACCAGCCACTAAAGGACCATCCTTCCTGCAGAAGTAAGCAACACTTCTGCGGCACTACAAGTGTCATAGACCTTTATAGTCTCTGAAATCTAGGGAGTCTCCCGCACAGGATTATAAACATAGATTTTACTTTAAAGGTGTATAATTTCAAAGGTTGTGCATCACTCCATCTGCCCTCGATACTTGTGAAAGCTCCGCTCCGAGTGTGAGAGGGACGCACACACTGCGCGGGTACGGGGAGCGAGCGGAACGGCGCGAGGGCCGCCATTTTGTCCCGGGGGGGGATGTGCGAGTGCAGTTTCGTGTAGGCATTATACTCTCTCCATGGCGCCGTCTCGCTCTGGCGTGACAGCCAGGGCAAGCAGGGCTGGGGAATGCGGAATGTCACGACTCCAAAAAAAAATTGCAAAAATAGTAATATTATGATGATTTTTTTTGTTCAGCGCTGTTTTAGCGTGAATCACACCGTCGGTATAGTAAGCCCCAATTCTCAAGCAAGACACAGTTGGATAGACCTTTGGTAAAGGCATATTAATTTTCAGGGGAAGAGCATATTTGAAAATATATGTTTATATTGTATTGTTTAAAAAAATTAGATTTGTGAAAAGGAATGCAATCCACCAACCTATTTTGCCTGGCCAGTTGTCTTGATGCGAAAGCAGAAGCTTGTTATGTTCCGCCGGGATTCGAACCCACAAACTTCAAATTGTCGAGTCCGAAGTGCTAACCTCTAGATTACGGACCGGTTAACGGCAAATTATCTAAATCTAAATCTAAGCTGCAAAGATATGTATCATCTGAGATTCATATTAAATGCATTCCCACAAGCAGACACGCATAATTTCGCGCTCACACATGCCGCATGTGGACCTACAGTATAAAAAAACCCAATCTCAAATGAACATAAGCCCTGCAACTCTTGCCGACCTTCCCTGAAACAGGGGTGACATTGGCAAAGTGAACCATTTTTACAGTATGTTAATACTACGACTACTAAAAATATTATGCTTAATTAAGACTCAGATGTTGAATTATGATTTCAAGGAATAAACGATGACTCACGCTAGAACGTGTCGGGTCCGAGCCGAGCTCCCTAGCGTGAGTCTAGACATATTCGATAGTTGATAATAAGCATAATCGATGACATATTCGATAGTTGATAATAAGCATAATTGATGACATATTCGATAGTTGATAATAAGCATAATCGATGACATATTCGATAGTTGATAATAAGCATAATCGATGACATATTCGATAGTTGATAATAAGCATAATCGATGACATATTCGATAGTTGATAATAAGCATAATCGATGACATTTCGATAGTTGATAATAAGCATAATCGATGACATATTCGATAGTTGAAGTTTTAGGTTAAGACGGTCGGTGATTGACCGTGGAATGTTTCTTTATGGAATCTGCTACGATGGTCCATTTCGATCGATTCGTCCGTAGTTTCCGGACGTTTCATCCATGTCTGCAATGGGCTTCTTCAGCATGATGCTATGTTAATGAATGGTTATGAACATTTTATTTTTCGTTTTGTTTTTCATTTTCAGAAGTATTGACTATGGAGGTTGTTTTCCGGGATCTTTTGCTGTGGTATGTGGCAGCTGGAGCTTCCGGGCGTTTCATACATGTCTACGATGGGCTTCTTCAGCGTGATGATGGTGTGACGTGATGTTGTCTAAACTGAAAATGTCATGAAAAGTTCCATAACATAATTTGTAACTTTGGAAATTCCACTGCAATCTGTGGATGCAAGCAAAGTTTTACTTCATGAGTTGATTTATTTTCTAGAATATTTTTGGTTTTTCCCAACAAACTGTTCTCTTGATAATGGTGTGATTACACCGAAAGCGCTTGAGGAAATATATCAACTGGCAGAAAAAGCTAAGCTTTTATTTTTACATTATTAAATTGACCGGCCAGTAGTTCAGTGGTAACACTTCGGACTCTGGATGGAAGGTTGTGGGGTTGAATTCCGGCGGAGCATGCACAACAAATATACCATTTATATTTTCAAATTTGCTTTTCGCTGGGTTGAAAAATTTATAAACCTTTACCAATGACCGGTCACCAAAGTCCATCCAGCCTTACAGCAACTCGGTCTTGCTTGAGAATTGGCGCTTTGTAGCGACGATGACCAAGCTCGTAAAAAGTTCGATAGCTCAATCGGTAGAATGCTTGCATTCCATGCCGAGAGCAAGGGTTCGATCTCAAGGTTTATCAGCCTTCACAAGAAATGAGAACCAGCCCCCCTGGGAGCTGGAAAACCCTCACTTCAACTGAAAGTGGTTGGTGTGAGGCTTGCCCCCTTACCCGTAAAAATAAATCGGTCCAAAATCGCCACATGCAACCCCTTCGGAGTTAACGCAGGCAAGAAGTTACACTATATGTGTAGCTTAGTTGCGTCAATTTGAAATGAAACATCACAATGTTTTTTTATTAAAAAAAGTTTACAAGCAAATAATACTTACAGTCTAATAGACTGTAGACCAAACTGGTAGTCTAACGTGGAGTCGGTATTGGATTTTGCCAACCCTGTTTGTGTGAAAGCCTCCCCTCCAATGCAAACAGTAAATATACCGACTACGATCTGCTACGAACATCTACGATTGTCTACGGTCCACCCTGTCTACCTACACAGCGACTACACAAATATTCTTTTAGTAGAAAACAGTATAAATACATATAGCTACGAGATATTCCTTCAGTACAATACAGTATACAACTACAAATAGCAGGCTACGATTTTGGCGTAGACCCTAATAATAATTCCTTTTCAGATGCAAACTGCAGGATTTCATTTAAAAATTATATACGGTTTTATGACAGAGATTAGCTGAAAGTATTGCAACTAAAATATCACCACTGCAAGGGTAAAACTGAATAAGTACTGATTCACTGATTTGAGAAATCGTAGATATTTTATTTATTGGGTGTAACTTGTTATAGTAAGTGAACTAATTATAAGGAAGTTCTCATGAAAAACTTCTAAACTGCAGGATTTTTACACCTTTTTGTGTTTTTTTGCACAGGAAACCCATGTTAATTTAATATTTCATTTATTTAGTTTTAGTAGCTGTTTTAAGGCTTTCACAGTGTGATTCGAATACTTGAAATTGCTTTTCCGAGCTCTTGACCGTTGTCCATAAATTTTTTCTCATTTTTTTCTTGCTTAAGTTTCTTTATTAACTTGTAAAAAATGTTTTTTTGTAATACCATTATTTGATTGTAAAGTTTAAGCTTGAGAGTTCATCCTCAGTCGTCGTACAAAAAAAAGTGTGTCTCAGGAGAGAGACAAGTGTCTTTCTAGTAGTCAACGTCCTGACGTTGGCTACGTGACCAACGAAACGTCGAGAATGATGTAAGTTCTCTCATAACGGTTCATCTAATATTCGAAGAGTTTAATTAACTAACTGTCTACTTATTATAATTTAAAACATTAATTGATAACTATGCAATGATAGAATTAAAAAAAAACATTAAAGAAAAAAATAAATAAAATACAACAGAGTAAAAAATATTCGGATAATCGGTTTTGTAAATCGGCTTGATATCATCAGGTTCTAATACCTACTTTTTATTTATTATTTAATTTTAGGTTGACCACTCCAATTGTATTCCTTGACTAATAGGTTGGTAGAACGCTGACCACCCATAGGTACTGTTAAAAAATGGTTCACTTTGTAAGTGGCACACCTGTGTCAGGGAAGGTCAGCAAGAGTTGCAAGGAGATTGCGTTTTCATGTTACGAGTCCAAATGCAGCATGTATAAGCGCACAATTATGCGTGTCTTCTTATGGGAATGCATGTATTATGAATCATAAATGTGATATATCTTTGCAACTTACATTATAGTGTAAGAAGATACTGAAAAGGACCAGATTATTACTTCTAGAGCATGATTAAAAATTAAACAGAACAAAAATACAAAGGAAAATCTAAACGAAAATAAATCAAACAAGTGGAAGGGAGAGAAAAGATAATGGCAAGAAAGAGAGAGCATTATTTGAGTAAAAGAGAAGTAAAATCCGCTTTTAGCTGTATAAATTTCTCCTGTAATGCTTGCAGGACTCGAGACCTTACGGGAGTGGTATTTTGTAGCATGAATTTTAAATGATAAATTTTGTTACCATAATTATTCCAATTTAAATTTTGGATCGCCGAGATGATTAATTACAAATTGTTTTAAAACTGGAATCGAAATGAATTGAATGGAAGAAATTATGAAACGAAACAAATAAGGACCCTGAGTACGAGTTGCAAAACTTGAGTAAAGTAAAGTTTACGGAAAGTATTAAAGAGTGATTTTCCCCAAAATCTGCCGTTTTTGTTTGTTTGAACTTGATTTTCTTCATCACTGTAACTTTTTTGCTAAGACCATAAAGTGTAAGAAACAAAAACAGCAGATTTTGGGGAAAGTCATTCTTTAATACTTTCCGTAAACTTTACTTTACTCAAGTTTTGCAACTCGTACTAAGGGTAAAGTTCGATTTTGACCTTTTTAATACTTATCCGACGTTGGCAAGACAGCGGATGACGCAGAACTTTTTTGTATCTTAGATTGTGTCTCTTTTCCTTTTATGTAATCGCACCCCATAATTTATATTTCTTTTGTTTTTAAGAAATCCTGTGCGGAAGACTTCCTAGATTCTAGAGACTCTAGGAGTCTATGACACTTGTTGTAGTGCCGCAGAGGTGTACGAGCTTGGTCGTCGCTACAAAGCGCCAATACTCAAGCAAGACCCAGTTGCTGTAAGGCTGGATGGACCTTTGGTGATCGGTCATTGGTAAAGGTTAATGAATTTTTCAACCGAGCGAAGAGCGAATTTGAAAATATAAATGGTTTATTTTTTGTGCTCCACCGGGATTCGAACCCACAACCTTCCCATTCAGAGTCCGCAGTGCTACCACTGAGCTACGGACCGCTCAAATTCATTCATCATTATTGTTTTTAGTTTTTTTTTTGTTGTATTTAATTTTATATATCTAGTCATACTATACCCCTTTATTTTAGATATAGGTTATTTTTAATTATCTTTATTCGCGAAGACCTATAATTGGTTCCTTACATCTCTTCATACTTTTAATCTTGTAAATTTAATAACTAGTTGCAGGGTATATGCTAATTTGTGATATGGGTGTACAAATTTGTTTGTGAACATGCCGCAAGCGAGAACTTATGCGTGTCTGGTGCGTGTTTGTATGCATTAATTATGAATCTTAGATGTTAGATGATCTTTGCGAGTTAGATTATAGATTCCTTAACTTAAAGTGCCCACTAGTAGCTAGACTCATACTACTGTAAAAAGTACTGTAAAAATACTGTAAAAAAACAGGTTCACTTTTGCTAATGCCATTTCTGTTTCATAATGAAGCAGCGAAATTTGCAGAGTTAAAAAATTTCTTTGTTGAAGTATTTTATGACGGACCGGACATTTAAGACCGGTTCGTAACGCTTCGGACTCGTAAATGGAAGGTTGAGGGTTCTTATCCCGGCGGAGCACAAAAATATACCATTTATATTTTCAAATTTGCTCTTCGCTGGGTTGAAGGATTCATGTACCATTCCCAAAGATCGGTCACCAAAGGTCCATCCAGCCTTACAGCAGTTGGGTCTTGCTTGAGAATTGGCGCTTTCTATAGCGACGACCAGGCTCGTAAAGGGCTCTTGAGGTGCGATTCACACAAATACAGCGCTCACCAAGTAAATCATCTTAATATTTTAAATTACCAAAACCTTTTTTTTTTAAAAACAAATCAATCAACATGAATTTTCCCAGTGTTAATACACAAACCATAAAAAACATCTTAATAGATATTATTATTATTATCGTGAACTGATACGTGTTTGCTTGTGAGTATGCATGAAATGTGAATCTTAAATGTGGATATATTGATGCAACTTTCATTAAAACGAGCCAGCTGCACCGCTTTCATTACTTCCTCACACCTTGGCTGCTAATTGCATGCACGCGCCCTTAATGCATCCCGGTGCACGTGCACCGGACGTGACGCCTTCCCGAATAAACAACACGCGTGAGGCTGACGTCATACCCTGTAAAAATATATAACCTGCTTCCGGTGAGTGTAAAAGGCCACGCCCAAACCCGCCTTATAATAAATAATAATAATAATATTAGGATGATTTGGTTTTTGTGTGTACCACACCTCAAAAGCCCTCTGCGAGCTTGGTCGTCGCTGTAGAAAGCGCCAATTCTCAAGGAAGACCCAGTTGTTGTAAGGTTGGATGGACCTTTCAGTGACCGGTCTTTGGTAAAGGTTTATGAATTTTTCAACTCAGCGAAGAGCACATTCTAAAATATATAAATGGTATATTTGTTGTGCTCCGCCGGGATCCGAATCCACAACCTTCCATCCAAAGAGTCCAAAGTGTTGCCACTGGATTACGGACCGGTCCAAGATACCAACGACACGCGGTGTACCTGAGCGGTAACCCATCCAAGTACTATCCGCACCCAATGTTGCTTAACTTCGGTGATCTATGGGAACCGGTGCTTTCAACATGCTAACGTCGTTGACAATGTACCCATCCTTTGTTGACACTGCTGACACTGTTAATAAGAAGGGTCAAGATTGATTACTTCTCTAGGAAGGTTGAACAAGCTGGCAGTAATATAAAACATGTATGGCAATCCATAAATGAGATTATTAATAAGAAAAAGAAGAAATCACAGATAAAAAGGATAATTGTTGATGGTAAAACAATGGAACTCACACAACATCCAATTGAAATGGCTAATAGCTTTAATGAGTTTTTTGCAGATGTAGGTGAAAATCTGGCTCGACAGATAGATCCAAATTTCACTTACGGGGAAATAGAACCCGATTCTCTCATCGATCCAGGGTTCAACATATTTCAGCCAATAAATTCCGAGACGGTATTAAATATTATAAAGGATATGAAAGGAGGATCCTCTCCTGGCTATGATAGAATATCTGTGGATATTTTGAAGCAGAATTCAACATCTCTGTCGGGGCCCATCACGCACATAGTAAATGTCAGCCTGAATAATGGTGTATTTCCTGAGGTGTACAAAGTTGGTGTGGTGACACCAATTTTCAAGTCGGGGGATGCATGTAATATATCGAATTATAGACCTATAACTCTCACGTCCAATATCTCGAAAATCTTCGAAAAAATAGTGAAAAAACAGCTCATAGATTTTATTAATAGAGAGGGTTTACTTAATAAAAATCAGTTCGGTTTTAGAACGGGTGTTGGCACGGACGACGCCATATCAAGGTTGACTTCCATAGTGTACGGGGCACTAGATGCCGGAGAGAAATGTCTGGGTGTATTTATCGACCTAAGGAAGGCATTTGATAGCGTTAGCCATACTGGCCTATTGAACAAATTAAACAGGATTGGAATATGTGGCAGTGTGAGGAAATGGATTTGCAGTTTCATGCAGTATAGAACTCAGCAGGTACGCATTAATAAGATAGTAAGCTCTAGAAAAATAACGCGATTCGGAATTCCGCAAGGCACCGTCCTTGGACCAATATTGTTCATTATTTATGTCAATGAGATATTCTCTCTGCCGATCACATCCTCAATCCTGTCCTTTGCTGATGATACGGCTATGATTGTGAGGGGAGGGTCATGGGTAGAGGTGGTTCGCAGAACGAACGTGGAATTAACCATACTTAAAAATTGGTTCGACAAAAATTTCCTGTCTCTGAATACCGAAAAAACAAATTTTATTCCATTCTCTCTCTACAATAGGGGTCTTCCTTTTTCACTTAGTATAGCAATACATAGCTGTACTAACTTCTTGGTCAGTGGAACTGCGTGCTCCTGCTCATGCCCCCTAATTTCTCAAGCGGAAAGTGTTAAATATCTGGGTATTAAAATAGATTCCAGAATTAGATGGAAGGAGCATGTAGAAACAACTATTGAAAGACTAAGGAAAATTTACTATGTATTCCGCAAAATTAGAGATATTCTAGAGGTAAAAACTTTGAAGTCTACCTATTTTGCGCTTGGACAGTCATTGATGCAGTATGGAATGGTCGGATGGGGCGGCACATTTAAAACAACACTCGAGCCTCTTAGGGTGGTGCAGAGAATGGTTATCAAAATAATGTTAAAGAAGCCTTTCGACTATTCCACATTGCAATTATATCATGACTTTCCGGTGCTAACAATTGACCAATTGTATAAGAGAGCGGCTCTCTACCAAGTTCATAAGGATTACTTTATCCACGGATATAATCCGGGGGATATTGTAATCCCGAGTGGTAGATCGCGTAGAGAGTCGCTTCTAATCAAAGTTCCTAGAAAGAATACAGCAACCGGCCAACATCACTACGATTATTTGGGTGTAAGGTGGTACAATGCACTTTTTTCCAGGTATAAGCATGATAAGCACGCAGATCCTAGGGCCATTAAGTACATGATCAGCAAATATTTGAAAGAGGTGTAAATAGTTGAGTGTTTATATTTGATTGGTTTTTTGTATATTATTCTTATCATTATTATTTTTGTTATTTTTTTCATATATCTACATGTGTGTATATATGTATAATTCCTATTTCTGTATTTTCTATTTAAACATGTTACCTCTTTATGTTATTTTACTTTATTTTTTGTCTTTCTGTTTTTGCTGAGTAAATGACTAAATAGTGTATATATTATTTTTGTTTTTTATGATTTTTATCTATTAAGTGATTAATTTTAAGTTAAGATAAGTTGGAATCCTCCCCAAAACACAAGCTATGCTTACTTTGGGGAGTATTTATTGTAATTAGATTTTTAAAATTTATTTTTATTGTAATACTTTGTACATATTGATAAAAAACAATAAAGACCTTATGATTATGATATGATTATTTGTAGAAAGACCCACAGCATATGGACGCTAATTCAAAGATATATATTTTTTCAAGTGGCGGAAGGCGTTCCCGTGAAGTAAAAGCAACGACACGACAAAATAAGAATCTCTAGGTCAGAGGCGTGCTCATGACTCTCAAGACTAAAAGTAAGTGGTTCGATGTTACTGAAAATAGTACATACCTACTTGAAGTGATCGAGTCACCAATGAAGAAGTCTTCCAACGAATGCGCGCTACAAAGGATCTCCTGCCTACCATTAAGCAGAGAAAGCTTATGTACTTACATTATGAGAAATGAGAAGTACCGTCTCCTTCATCTTATCATTCAGGGTAAGATTGAGGGGAGAAGATCTCAGGGACGCCGAAGGACATCGTGGCTGAAAAACCTGCGACAGTGGTTCAGCCGAAGCACCAATTCCATGTTTCGAGCCGCAGCATCTAAAGTCGAAATAGCCATGATGATCGCCGATCTTCGATAGAAGTGGCACAAAAAGAAGAAGAAGAAAATAGTACTCTAGTAGCATAAATAAATAAATAAATTAGGCTGATTTATTGAGTGAGCGCTGTTTTTGTGTGAATCACACCTCAAGAGCCCTGTGCGAGCTTAGTCAATTCTCAAGCAAGACCCAGTTGCTGTAAAGTTGGATGGACCCTTACTGGACTTCTAACAAAACATTTTTGAAATTGTATTATATGCATGTTTAGATTTTATGGCATGCATTAGTATGCAGGCGTGTGCTCGCAAATCCCCCACGTAATCGTCATGTGTTTCAATACCGCGGGCTTAGGAGCGATCCTGCGCCAGAGACAAAGAAAAACGCGGGAAACGGACTAGGCTTATTCCTCCCCTGCACCCTCCCCCCCCCACATCATCTCCTATACCTACCTACGTCATATTTAAAATAAAAATATTTTTAAAAATATCTATATAATAAAAATTAAATGACGTTCGTTGGTAACCGCATCACTCGAGAGATCTAATCTAATCTAAGTTGCAAAGTACATGTAACATTAAAGATTCACATTATATGCACTTTCACAAACAGACATGCACAAGTTCGTGCTTAAAAATGCCGCATGTGGTCCTACAATATAAAAACTCGTATCTCACATAGACATACACCCTGCAACTCTTGCCGACCTTCCCTGAAAACAGGGGTAACATTGGCAAAGTAGACCATTTTCTACAAAATGGGTGGTCAGCCGCATACCAACCTATAAGTCAAGGAACATGCACAACAAATTACATTTTTAAAATCAACATATTACTCGTATAATACGAATGGACATCAAAAACTAACAGAAAACAAACTCTAAGTATATCTTATTTATGTTACACTATATGTGTAGCTAAGTTGCGTTTTTAATGGTTCAACAGATGCCATTGGCCAATTATTAATTTATAATTCATTAATATACACATCAATTAATTATTTATTGATGATATTAATACCTTTTCTGGCCAGGCAGAATAGGTTGATGAATTGCATTCCTCTTTGCAAATATTTTTGAAAAAAAAAAGAAGAATATGCTTGACTGTGGATTGGATAGTTGGTAGTTGGTTAGTCCTCCCATCACCTCGCCCTGCTCCTCTGGGACCTCTTACTCCGTCCATTAGCCGGTATATATGGATGATTTTTGCGCCCCACGATATTTTATTAAGAGTCGGGGGTGAGCCTCGGAGGCAGGGTCGGGAGACATGTATAATCCATTAGACCACGGAGCTGAGGGTCCATCCTCAGCCGAGACATCCTCAGAGACGATTCATCATTTCTACTCTGGAATAATGACTGAAAGGGTTTGGGAGTGATCTGTGGTAGTCTACTTAATGGGAAATATATCGATTAAAAAGTGGAGGCACCGGCCATCCCTAGTGGAACGGCGGCAGGATACAGTACTGTACAGTACTGCAACTAACTAAGCTACACATATAGTGTAACTTGTGTTTTTATGTAGTCACTCTAAGGGCGCTTAGACTTTTTACGAAATTGTTCCTTGACTTATAATGGTTTTAAAAATGGTATTTATAAATTAATAAAACTCATTAGAAAGATTTAATTGACCGATCCTTAGTCTAGCGGTAACGCTTCAAACTCATAAATCTGAGGTTGTGGGTTCGAATCCCGGCGGAGCACAAAAATATACTATTTATATTTTCAAATATGCTCTTCGCTGGGTTTCATATACCTTTACCAAAAAGCGGTCGCGAAAGGTCCATCCAGCTTTACTAACTAGGTCTTCGACGACCAAGCTCGCAGAGGGCTCTTGAGGCGCAATTCACACAAAAACAGCGCTCACCAAATTAGTCATCCTAAAATTATTAAAATCTCTATGATATTTTTTATGGTTTGTGTATTAACACTGTAAAAATTCATATTGATTCATTTTTTCGACCTTACAGGTCATCATCAGGTAGAAATACAAAGGTCGAAAACGTTTGTAAATTATAAATAAAATAAATCTATATAGATATGTGAAAAGAATGTGTTTAAATAGAATTTTGTTTTTAAAATCTCTATGAATTATCATTTGATAATGTTTCTGGCCAGGCAAAATAGATTGTTAATTGCATTCTTCTTTACAAATTCCTTTTCACTAAGAAAAGCCAAAATAAACCCTGTATGTGTCTGCTGTACCTATATTCCATATGAGGTGTTAAGGTGTAGCGCTCCGTGCTGGAGCAACCGCTCTGTTTTACGGGATTCGATTCCGTAAACTGTCTGAGGGCTTAAGGGGGGCCAGAGCCTTCTGGTTTATGACCTCCAGCGAGGAAAAACGGGGGGAAAAGAGGGGACCCAAGGAAATCAACCTTTCATATTAAAACCCAAGCATTTCAGGCATAAACATGCAGTAATAGCTAGTACTGGGCAGTTTGCTCTCGGTGGAGAAAAATACAATCTAGTGCCACAATTATAAAACATTGCGTGAAATGTATGAAAACTTAATCACTCTCTAGGGGCGCTGTCGTATTTGTCATTGACCGGTACGTAGTCTAGTAGTAACGCTGCGGACTCGTAAATGGAAGGTCGTGGGTTCACATCTCGGCGGAGCACTAAAAATATAGTTTTTAAATTCTCAAATATGCTCTTCGCTGGGTAAAAAATTCATATACCTTTATCAAAGACCGGTCACTAAAAGTCCATCCAGCCTTACAGCAACTGGGTCTTGCTTGAGAACAGCGACGAGCTTGTAGAGGGCTCTTGAGGTGTGATACACACAAAAACAGCGCTCACCAAATAAATCTTCCTAATACTACTATTACTAAAGACCGGTCACCAAAGCTCCATCCACAGCTGATCCATTTTTATGGAACAACGATCAGCTGTACCTACACTCACCGCCATGTTTTATTCCGTTCTATGTTTAAATTTATACGGTAAGATCTATCTACGCTCGTCGAGACTTCCACCCTGGGTTCTGTTCTCAACTCCAGAGGTAGACTGCTGCAGAAGGATGGACCGGTTGAACTAAAAGACATGATGTGCTGTCGAGTTGGCGACTCGTGTCCAAAACAAGTTACATCACAGTACATTGCGAATGAATGGAATATCCAGAGTCATAATAAAAAAAGAGCTTGTATGAAGAAGGTTATGACTCTGGAGGAAATGAAAGAAGTATGCAAGGATAGAAAGAAATGGCGGTTGATCTGTGATGTTGGCGGCTAGGGTTTGTTAAAGTGAAATTGGTTTTATGATTTAGTTTTTTATGTCCATGTATACGAGTATATTGTTATTTTTATTCTTTGATTTAAAAAAAATGTAATTTGTCATGTATGTTCCTTGACTTATAGGTTGTTATGCGGCTGACCACCCATAATATAAAAATTGGTTCACTTTGCCAATGTCACCCCTGTTTCAGGGAAGGACGGCAAGAGTTGCAAGGCTTATGTTCATTTGAGATTGGGTTTTTATATTGTAGGTCCACATGCGGCATGTGTTAGCGCGAAATTATACATATCTGCTTGTGGGAATGCATTTAGTTTAAGTCTTGAATGATATATATCTTTGCAGCTTAGATTAGATTAGATTAGATTAGACATCTTATTTTTGGACACGAATCGCCAGCTCGTCGCCTTAGGTCGTAAGGAATATAACAGAATAGCGCTTCTGGTTCGATTCCAGAGATTTTTGGTGAACGCCATGGCTGAGTGTGAGCGTAAGGTTGTATGTAGATACTTTGGTTGTGTAAATGAGCGTTATATTTTGTGATTGAAGAGCTGCTCGCACGGTCGTCACGACTCTCCTAAAGAAGCAAGTTCGGGCGGCGCAGAGTGTTTGCGCAAACAATTAAAACGCGTCCGAGATTACTCAGAAAATTAGAGAAGCAGAGACCACTTTAATGGAGGCGAGCAGGGGCTACAAAATCTTCACGAAAAATAAAAAATAAATTTGTAATCAAAATTTCATGTAATATCCGAAGATAATAAGTGTGCAAAAAAAACCTTAGCCAAATGAACTCGATACAAGTAACATAAAAAACAAAATTGCTACGCCACACGGCCTGGTTGCTAGGGAATATGCAAACAAATCAAATAATTAACAATTCGTTTTTGTGTTCTTTCGGGTTTGACCATGTTCTATTTGCAGCTCCCACATCTGCCGACGTTTCGCTTTCACGAGCAGAAAGCATCCTCAAGGCGAGTTATCAAAGCGCCGCGGCGGTCTTCGGTGGGACGCATACACGCTTACCTTCAGGCTTCTTATTTTTTAAAGGAATCTTGAACGGCAGACTTCCTAGATTTCAGAGACTCATGAGATTTATGACACTTGTTGTAGTGCTGCAGAGGTGATGGTCCTGATCCATTGTAGCAGGGCTGTTAGCTGCGTAGTTTTATGTTGTGTGTTGCGTTGGTTTTGTTTTGAGACACTCAAATAAAATGACTAATTGTATTGGTTTTGAATAGGACAAGGCTAAATGGGGTGGAAATACAGATACTGGTAACTCGTTCCATAAGCGGGTAGTTTGGCAAAGGAATGAGTCGTGAGAACACCAAGTTTTCATAGTTTTGATATCGACCGCAAAGGGATGAATGAGAGCTGTTCTACGAGGTGCCCTTGTTATGAAGAGAGGAGGAGGTAAAAGTGAAGATGCCCCAACTATCTGATTTTTTTCATAGCCCAAAATATAGTGCCATGTTTTGGCTTGCCCTTTCCTTGAAAGCCCCTGGCCATACGTAACTCAGGAGCCATATTAGTTGTGTGAGAAAAACACGCGGTTAAACAGTGTGCGCTGCCACTTAGCGGCTAGCAGTAACACCACATATACAGCACGCAGTGATAGCCACAGACACAGCTACCTGACAGGGAGACACCATACCAGCTACAACTAGCGGCTAGCAGTAGCGCCACATATACAGCACGCAGTGATAGCCACAGACACAGCTACCTGACAGGGAGACACCATACCAGCTACAACTAGCGGCTAGCAGTAGCGCCACATATACAGCACGCAGTGATAGCCACAGACACAGCTACCTGACAGTGATATACCATATAAGTACTAGCAACTATCAGCTGACGAAACCGGTCAAGAAATATATGGGGTTACCGTGAAATGAGTGAAGTATGTACGGTGGAAATGAAGCATTTCAGAAGCATGACAAGAAAAATCTAAAGGATAGAGTTAGGAATGAATTGGTAAAGAAAGAATGTAAGTTGAAAGAGGATGTGAGAGTTAAGGTACAAAAGAATGTGATGTGATGGTTTGGGTATGTGGAAAGAATGAATAATGATAGACTGGCAAAGTATATTTACATAGGAAGAGTGAACGGAAGAAGAGGTAAAGGACGACCGAGAAAAATATGAAGTGATCAAGTTGAGGAGATTGTGAAAGAATGGGCTATACAAAGTAAGCGTAAAAAAAGAAAATGTATGAAAAAGGTGATGGATATGAATGAATAATTGAAAGAGGTATATAAGGACAAGAAGAAATGCAGAGGCTCTGGCCACCCGTAGCGGAATGGCGACAGAGTTACAGTTACATTTACCGGACAATCCGTGTGAATACACACTGCATCAAATAAATCATCCTAATATATAGTTTTAGTAGTTGGTTGGTATGAGGCTGACCACCCATACTATAAAAACATGGTTCACTTTGCCAATGTCACCCATGTTTCAGGGAAGGTCGGCAAGAGTTGCAACTTAGATTATAATATAAATATAAAAAAACAAATCTCAAATGAACAATTAATCCTGCAAATCTCTCTACCCTTTCTAGACACAGGGGTACATTGGTAAAGTGAACACTTTTTTAAAGTATGGGTGGTCAGTCTCATACCAGCCAATAAGTCACGGAACGTTCGATAGAATATGAAATAAAAGAAGAATCTTGTAAGCAGGATAATTTTGTGGCGGCTATATGCCTATATCCATTTCAGGCCGAATATGATTTTTTATCGCCTGTGTGTGCATTAGCTGGCCGCGATCCTGTTCGCTCGGGAACAGGGATCATACAAATGGGCCCCTTAAAGCCTAAACTGCCATTATTTGTTATTCGCCACCCTTCCTTTATGGCAACACCAGCAGCGGGGTACAGCCACCCATAACGGAGAGCGAAAGACAAAACGCCAATGCAACTGAGCTACACATATAGTGCAACTTCTCGCCGGCGTCATTCCCGAAGGGATCGCATTTGGCAATTTATTTCTAGTGGTAAGGGGGCCGGCCTCACACCACCCACTTCAGTTGAAGTGGGGGTTTCCCAGCTTTCGGGGGGCTGGATCTCATTTCTTGAGTACATATACCTTGCAGGTATTTATTTTGGGTTTGAAATAAACACCAAAACGGGAAATTATTTCTGACACCCTAGGTGGGATTCGAATCCTTGCACTTGGCATGGAATGCATGCATTTTATCAACTGAGCTATCAAACGGTCTAACGAGCTTAGTAGTCGCTACAAAGCGCGAATTCTCAAGCAAGACCCAGTTACTGTAAGGCTGGATGGACCTTTGTTGAAAGGATCATGAATTTTTTAACCCAGCAAAGAGCATATTTGAAACTACGAATGGTAATTTTTTTGTGCTCCTCCGGGATTCGAATCCACAACCTTCCATTTACGAGTCTGAAGCGTTACCACTGGACTACGGACCGGTGAATCATGAAAACTTCTTACTATCAGTGGATCAGCACTTATTTAGTTTTACTTTAAGGTGGCGATTTAGAAAAGAATCAAAACACAGGATGCAAAGTTAGATTCTTTTATATTTTTTAGTGTTAATTTATTTACACAGTGAAAGTCCATTATAATTATTTAAAAATTCAAATGGATAAAAACAGAGTTTTAATTTACTTATTTATAAATTATCAATAAATAAGTGAATTAAAACTCTGTTTTTATCCATTTGATTTTTTGAATATTTAGATAATTTGGTTTATTAGATAAAAAAAAATGAAGTTCCCGAGCGCTCTCTATCCCCTCTCGGTCTCCCCCTACCGCTGGGGTTGCCATACTCTTTAATTTGTTTGACATTACATTTTTCCCCCTGATTTGTTTTCGGCGGTAGGTATTAATATTTATAATATTTATTTTTATGGGCAACCCCGAGGTGATTATGGCTCGCCAAACAGCATCACGCACACTTCTTCTTCCTCTACTTCCCTTTCTTCATATCTCCATACATAATACATATACATACATATCACACATTACCCACTTAGTCGGGGATACGGACGGTAAAAGTTGGCACCTATCGGGGCTATTCTTAGACATTTTAGTCATCGGTTGAGCCCACGCTTTGACAAACTAATGATGCCTGGGCTAGAAGTTTCATCACAACGGTCATTCTTAACTGCCGAATTTGGTAATATTTGTATGAAGACAAATCAGCTGTTCACTTGCGGCCATTTTGGATTGACAGGTCTTATTTATTTATTTATTTGAGAAAACTACAGCTTTATAAAAGTAATTACAATGGTGTTTTTAAAATTAATATAAGCCAAAATTGTTTCTTCTATTTAAAATTATAGAGATAGAATAATAATTTGATCAGTATGCTGAGCTAGTATTGATATATAATAGAAAATTGAGAAGACAAGAAAATAAAAAGAAAAAGAGAGCAAAACAAAAACCAAAAAGCAAAAAGACACAAGTTGTCAAACAACAAAAAAGAAAAAAAAAGAAACAAGGTGTAAGAAGAGAAAATTAAAAGTGGAAAGGAATGAGGAAAAGGAGGGATTATTACGTAAGTGAAGGAGCTTGATTGAGGGAGTTAGGGGACAGAGTTGAAAAATATCTCAATTTATTGCGAAAGGTTGTTAATGAGTCATGGAAAATATCTAAATTTTTGAAATTTTGGTTATAGTCACGCTGTATTCTGAATAAAGTTGAGTGGTATCGGTAATTGGTATGACAGATGGGTAGGTGAAATAAATTTTGCGAGCGGGTATGTCTGTTTGGTATAAGAAAAGATATGTTACATAATAAATCAGGGGAGTCAATTGTATTATTGCATATTTTGTACAAAAGTAATTGATCAAAGTAAGTCCTTCTATCTTGTAGTGTGTTAATATTGAAAAATTCTATTGAAGATTTGTAGTTGGTGTGTTCAATGTATTGTCGTTTCTCTAAATATTTAACAAAAATCTTTTGAATATTTTCAATACGGTTAGTGTGAATTTTGTAGTGTGGATTCCATATTGGAGTACAAAATTCTAAATGAGTTTTATCGTGTTTTTAAAGTGTTGATATTATTAAATTGTTTACCGGTGCGGATGTCTTCATACAAATGCATCATTAGTTTGTCAAAGCGTGGGCTCAACCGACGACTAAAATGTCTAAGAATAGCCCCGTATGAATCTTCTTATTGAACAGGAAAACTTCTTATTTGCTGGTAAGAATACTTTCTTACAATGGTGTCGAGGTAACCTTTATTTCCCTCGGCGGGTTGACGTCACGGGTCTTGGTGACTAGGGTCCTTTGCAACCAGAAACGAAATGCAGAGTGTAGGTATTTCGCAGGGGCGTCCGGTCGAGTTGGTAGAGTGCTTGCATTCTATGCCGCGAGCTCGGGCTCGAATCCCGCCAAGGGTGTCAGAAATGATTTCCAGTTTCGGTGTTTATTTCAAAAGTAGGTCTACCTACCTACAATTAATTTACCGGCAAGGTTTATTCAGCCTTTATAAAAAAATTAAAACAATTCCCCTCGGGAGCTGCGAAACTAACAACTTTACTTATCAAAAAATAAATATACATAGTTTCCAAATGCTGGAATGAAGTTGCTCTATTTGTACAGCTTGGGTTCCTAGTTGCGTATAATGGGGCTTCCACACGCTTGCCAACCCATCACAAGTCAAGCGCACAGTGTGTCGTCTAGAACATGCTAGCTGGACAAAATTTTGTCTAATGGACTAATTTTGTCCAGCTACATAGCATGTTCTAGACGACACACTGCACACTTGGCTTGTAGCTAAGCGCACAGTGTGTCGTCTAGAACATGCTAGCTGGACAAAATTAGTCCATTAGACAAAATTTTGTCCAGCTAGCATGTTCTAGACGACACACTGTGCGCTTGACTTGTGATGGGTTGGCAAGCGTGTGGAAGCCCCATTAGATTATAGATAGACCTATGTACATAGGTAGGTACTAGCCCGCTATATTTTGGCTACATGAGATTGGTTTCTCTCCTTGAGTGTAAAAGCAGATAGTTTTTTTGGCGGGATTTCCCAGGGCTGCCATATCACGCTGTCCGACTGCCGAAGCATAGCCTCCTCATCGTCACCTAAAGACATGCAGAAATAAAATTGGCAACGCTGCTAAAAAAAAAAAAAAAGCAGAAGCTTCATCATTCAGTTATATATATTATCCCCCTATAATATAAAATGCAACGGCCTCCCCATACAAAATAATTGTGCGTTAATGGATGACAAACTGAAGAACTCCTGAACAGATGCACGTCATATTCACAACAAATATTGTTCAGGACTTGGGATGTGCTTCCTCATCATTAATAGATTTTAAATTGTTGTTTTTAAAATAAATAAACATGATCAATCACAACACCTTTTTATGTAAAACCTATGCGAGAAACAAAACTCATTTTGACATTCGAATTTCAAATAAATTGCCAACACTTCAACATACGCTTCAAAGTTGCCATACAAGTCGATTCTTTTTCGGTTGAATTCCGTTGAGTACCTACCTATATTCTTTATTTATTTCAAAATTATACTTCAACCAGTTATAACATGTATTTTTTAGAAATAATGACGATCGATTAGGTCAACTTTTTATATGAAACCATACTTATTGCGGCATTTAATTTTTTTAAAGTATTATTATAATATACAATCTAAGTTGCATAGACGCATTAACATTTATAATTCATATTCAATGCACTACTCCACGGAGACACGAGTGAGTTGGCGCTTACAAATGCTGCATGTGTATTTACAAATAAAAATTTCAGCCTCTCATGACCATAAGCCCTGCAACTTTTGCTGACCTTTTCAGAAACAGGGGACACATTTGTTAAGTGAACCCATTTATGCGATATGGGTGCTAAGCCTTATACTAACCCTTAAGTCAAGGAATTTGATTCAACAACGTTAAATTTAATTTATAATCTAAATTTGCAAAAAAAGTTATTTGATGATTCAAATTGAATGCACGCCCACAAACTGGCAAATGTCATTTCACGTTAACATATAGTTGTGGCGCTTGATTTTTTATAAATATTAGAATATATAATCTAAGTTGCACAGATACAATAACTTTTATAATTCATATTCAATGCATGCCCCCCTGGAGACACGAGTGGGTTCGCACTTATAAATGCTGCATGTGAACTTACAAATTAAAATTAAGGCCTCTAATGAACATAAGCCCTGCAACTTTTGCCAACCTTTTCAAAAACAGGGGAAACATTTGTCAAGTGAACCATTTTTTGCGATCTGGGTATTCAAGCTCATACTTCCCTATCCGTCAAGGATTTGAGTTTAAAAAATCCTTCAACAACGTTAAATTTAATTTATAATCTAAAGTTGCAAAAAAAGTTATTTGATGATTCAAATTGAATGCGCGCCCACAAACTGGCAAATGTCATTTCACGCTAACCTATAGTTGTGGCGCTTGATTTTTTTTAAATATTAGAATATATAATCTAAGTTGCACAGATACAATAACTTTTATAATTCATATTCAATGCATGCCCCCCTGGAGACACGAGTGGGTTCGCACTTATAAATGCTGCATGTGAACTTACAAATTAAAATTAAGGCCTCTAATGAACATAAGCCCTGCAACTTTTGCCAACCTTTTCAAAAACAGGGGAAACATTTTTCAAGTGAACCATTTTTTGCGATCTGGGTATTCAAGCTCATACTTCCCTATCCGTCAAGGATTTGAGTTTGAAAAATCCTTCAACAACGTTAAATTTAATTTATAATCTAAAGTTGCAAAAAAAGTTATTTGATGATTCAAATTGAATGCGCGCCCACAAACTGGCAAATGTCATTTCACGCTAACCTATAGTTGTGGCGCTTGATTTTTTTTAAATATTAGAATATATAATCTAAGTTGCACAGATACAATAACTTTTATGATTCATATTCAATGCATGTCCCCCTGGAGACACGAGTGGGTTCGCACTTATAAATGCTGTATGTGAACTTACAAATTCAAATTAAGGCCTGTAATGAACATGAGCCCTACAACTTTTGCCACCCTTTTCAAAAACAGGGGAAACATTTTTCAAATGAACAATTTTTTGCAATATGGGTATTTAGGCTCATACTAACCTATAAGTCAAGGAATTTCTAATCTAATCTAAGCTGCAAGGATATATATTATTTAAGATTTATATTCAATGCATTCCCACAAGCAGACATGTATAATTTCGCGCTGGCACATGCCGCATGTGGACCTACATTATAAAAACCCAATCTCAAATGAACATAAGCCATGCAACTCTTGCCATCCTTCCCTGAAACAGGGGTGAAATTGGCAAAGTGAACCATTTTTCACAGTATGGGTGGTCAGCCGCATACCAACCTATAAGTCAAGGATTTGAGTTTGAAAAATCCTTAAACAACGTTAATCTTAATTTATAATCTAAAGTTGCAAAAAAACTTATTTGATGATTCAAATTAAATGCACACCCATAAGCTGGCAAATGTCATTTCACGTTAACATATAATTGTGGCACTTGATGTTTTTAATATTAGAATATAAATCTAAGTTGCATAGATACATTTTATAATTCATATTCAATGCATGCTTCCATGGAGACACGAGTGAGTTCCCGCTTAGAAATGCTGCATGTAAACTTACAAATTAAAATGAAGGCCTCTAATGCACATAAGCTCTGCAACTTTTGCCGACCTTTTCAGAAACAGGGGGAACATTAGTTAAGTGAACCCATTTATGCGATATGGGTGGTAAGCCTCATACTAACCCTTAAGTCAAGGAATTTGATTCAACAACGTTAAATTAAATTTATAATCTTAAGTTGCAAAAAAAGTTATTTGATGATTCAAATTGAATGCACACCCACAAGCTGGCAAATATCTTTTCACGCTAACATATAATTGTGGCACTTGATGTTTTTAATTTTTGAATATAAATCTAAGTTGCATACATACATTTTATAATTCATATTGAATGGATGCCCCCAAGCAGACATGAGTGAGTTTGCGGTTACAAACGCTGCATGTGTAATTATTACAAATAAAAATTTCAGCCTCTCTTGACCATAAGCCCTGCAATTTTGCCGAACTTTTCAGGAACAGAGAAACATTCGTTCAGTGAACATTTTTTTAGGTATGGGAGGTCAGCCTCATACCTCATGCTTCATACAAGAATCTCAGAACATGAAAGAACTAAATAACCCTTTTACCGCATTTTTTTTTCAAATTACTTCTTAAACCATTTAATTACTATGAAGGAGGTGTGAGGAAAAATTATTGCGAAGCCAGACTCACTCTGCCCGAAGGGCCTAGCAGACAACCGTGCACAGCACGGTCAGTCTGCTAGTCTAATATATAGAGGAGTAGAAACTAAGTAACTTATGGCAATCAATAATCATACATTCTATGGGGCACAGTTGTCTCTACTCCTGTCAAACACATCAGAGGTGTAGTCATACTGCATGCATAACATGTTCTTACCTGTGAAATCCTGGATTTTCTTGCTTTCTCCATTTTTCTCCACCCAATAACACATGCCATAATGTTTTAAAATAATGCATTCTTCCTTTAAAATTTGTAAAATTTATCGATCAAAAGATTTAAAACGCATGTAAACAATGTTTGCGCAGGCGTGAGTTTCAAAGCTACCAACTTTCTGGAAATTTTCGTAGTTTCACCCGAGTTTTTTTGGTGTACAACGACACTGTACACTGTTCTCTTTCTAACTTAGGACGGTTTTCGGTTAAGTAAGTTGAAACGGATATAGTGTCTTTTTTTTTTTTTTTTAATATAAAATAGATTTGTGGAAAGGAATGCAATCCACCAACCTATTTTGCCTGGCCAGTTGTCTTCATGCGAAAGCAGAAGCTTGTGTGCATGCAACGGCATCTGTTGAACCAGGGTCGAAGTTATCGTCGCGGGATTCGAACCAGCGTTATCCGGTTCCAAATAACCTGTCTTGATCCCCGCGGCCATAACACCGACAATTTTATTAAAATAGTTTTCAGTCCACAGATATCATAAGTCAAGACTTTGATAAGAAGAAAAATGATAACTGTTGGCCTCTAAACAATTAAAATCAGATTTTCACAATCAGACAGGTGTAAGTAATTCGCGTATAAAAACAAAAACGAATAGGTACCTTTTCGTGATTATTCTAAATTCTAGAAATAGTTAGAAGTTTCCGGACTTCTTTCTTCTTTAAAAAAAATAATAATCATGGCTTTTAACGTAAAAAGACGGCAATGACATAAGTGTCAAATTCTTCCAAAATATGATCACTTTTAGCATTTTTTATTACCTAAGTACTACGTCCAAAGTAAATAGTTCTACCATATCATGTTTCTTTATTAGAATTTATGTGAAATCTATATTTTTGTACTTGCTATCTTACTTGTGTCTTTTCAGTTTTTCGAAAACAAAAAGCGTATACCCACGTACATCTCCTTCAGTAGGTATTGTTTCCAAAATCATTTACTGAAATAATATATGTATTGACATCTGTTGAGAAAAAGAAAAAACTTTTTAGTGTAGCAAAGACGCAACACTATTCATTTTCACGCCTACGTGAAAAATGGTTCGGATCTTCGCTTTTTAGAAAGTTAATAATAAACTATTAAAAAGCTTTACACTTTTACCGCTAGAGTACTCTTTACATATTTCTGCAATAATTTTGTAAAATTACAGGTACATAAATCGCGATAAAAAATCGCCTTGTCACATTTTTTTGCTATTATTTACTTAACAGTAAAAATAGGAGGAAAATCTCCGAAAAATAATGAATAACGATATTTTTTCAGGTCTGTGTAAACACTCAAAACTCTTATCAGTTTTATATAAAAGTGTTATCAAGGAGAAAAATGTCTCGCGTTTTTTTTTTATCAAATCGCCAAATATGAAATAAGTCAAGTACCTACATGTGTAACATTGACAATGTTTTGCTAAAATTACAAACAATTCTCAGTCTATAAAAGTTGGTGGTGAGAGAATGAGCAAAGTTTTGGGAAAATTCATAATATTTTGACAAAAATTGTGGAAAAAAACATTTGCGTGTGAATAAGGGTGAACAAATTATTAATTTTAGAAAATTAGAAAGTATTTTTGTGAATTACGTACTTACATACGTAGGAGGAAACATTATCTACCTAAACAAACAATCTACTAGAATCTAGATACTAAAAGCCAAATTTAAATAAAATACTGTTTGAAAATACAAGAAGACATTTTTAAATAATGACACTGAAATATTTTTCCACAGTTAAATTTTCATTTTATTCTTCTTTTTTCTCTATCATAACATGCTTCTCATTATAGAATCTATATCTATTTCTAATTTTTCTAATTTCTATAAAAAATAAAAATAATAAGAGAAAGATATTTTTTAATAATTAAATTTTTAAAACTAAGTATATTTACTAACCGTGATGTAGAGAAGGTCGAATTTCTCAACTTTTCGTCGGAGTAGTATTCTTAGACAAAAAAAAAAATGATTGAAAAAATGTTGACGAATTCGAACTTCTCCACATCACGGTCTAAATCTAAATCTAAACTGCAAAGATATGTATGTATCATTTGAGATTCATATCAAATGCATTTCCACAAGCAGACACGCATAATTTCGCGCTCACACATGCCGCATGTGGACCTACAGTATAAAAAACCCAATCTCAAAAGAACATAAGCTCTGCAACTCAAATGAAATATTTTTTCTTTTCAATTTAAAAATTATAAAATATCTGACAACGTATTACAAATTTAAATAGCTTTAAAATGAACAAAATGTTAAGAAAAGTGAGTGCAGTGTGTCCCAAGAAACCCAGCTGTTATTCTGAAGTATTGGGTTCGATCTCCGTAAACTTGGAAGCGGCAGGTTCCGGTTTGGTATCCGCCCGCCCCAACTCTTCGTCAGCAGCCTCTGGAGGTCTACCAAGAGTGGAAGAGCTCCAGGATGTGGGGTACAAGAAGATCCAGGACTACACCAAGTACATCAGTAGGAAGTCGGCACTTCGAGAACCTTCCATCACCAGAGCTATGAGTATGTTGGAGAGCCTTTCGCACGTTTAATCATAAAGAGCAATAACTCAAAAAATAATAATGTTGGGAAATCATGTTTGAAGTTCAGACAACCAGTACAACTTGTATGGGATGAAAAAGGCGGCCGATGTTTTATCTCGGTCATATTCGTCCAAATTGAACGGCTGTCGCATTCTACCTATTCTTCTCGCATTGTTCTTGCGTTTCATTACAAAATCTCGATTTTCCCAATTTTTGAGTCATTGCTCTTTCGTGCGCTTTCATCTTTAATCTAAGTTGCAACAATTTATAGTTTCACCAGCAACAGCAAGGTTTGTTCAGGTTCATTTTTAGTTCGAGAACGGGGAATATTCTAACTTCAAATAAAAGTTGACGTAAGGCTGACTTCCTAAAATGGGAAAAAAAATATATTTAATCGTCAATACTCAGGCCCGAATCTAAGCCTTTGAAGGCCCTGGGGCTGGTAAAAACTTGGTCTCCTCGTAAAAAAAAAATGTTTCCAATACAAGGTTCTATTCTCAAACAACAAAACATTGGCTCATCCGCAGCCTACAGTGAATTCTCAAAACAAAAAATCGATGATCCCTAGACCAGCTATGGATCAAATGTAATGTGAATAACACTGTAAGTCCCTGTGACCAAAGCAGCCTTTAAAAAAATATTATACTGTTATTTTTGCTTGCTTATTAATAAATAGTTTTTGGGAGATTTGTGACCAAGGTGTCCCCCAAAGAGGTTTATTTTGAATCAATATATTTTTGCTTGCTAATGAAGTAGTTCTTTGAGGTCTCTGAAAACAAAACCCCGAAAGAGATTTATTGTATTTTTTTTTTAAATTAAGCCTTTGAGGGCTCTAAAAGTTTCACTTTTAATTAACATTTTATTAATTTTACTGTTCCTCTGTTATAATATATTATGTTGCCTATTTTATATTTCGAATTTCGATAATTTACTTTTTTAAGATTGTTTATCTTTGAAAATTTCCTGTCTAGTAAAGAACGAGTATGTAAGTAAACTCTTGACGTAATTCTTGAATTTAATTAACAACAAAAAAAACGAAGAATTTACGTAAGCAATATGAGTCACATGGAACCAAAGGCGACGCAACGCAACGCAACGCAACTAAGCTACACATATAGTGTAACTTCTTGCCGTGTTATCCCCGAAGGGGTCGCATGTGGCGAGTTGAACCTATTTATTTTTACAGGTAAGGGGGCCGGCCTTACTCCAACCACTTCAGTTGAAGTGGGGGTTTTCCCAGCTCCCGAGGGGGCTGGTACTCATTTCTTGTGAAGGCTGAGTAAACCTTGCCGGTAATTTTATTATGGGGTTTGAAATAAACACCGAAATAGGAAATCATTTCTGACACCCTCCTCCGGTGGGATTCGAACCCGAGCTCACGGGGTAGAATGCGAGCACTCTACCAACTGAGCTACCGACCATCTAGATATATTTTTTTAAATGAGATATATGTTTGGAGATTCTTATAATATCTACCATTTTCCGAGTTTCAGCAATTGAAATAAATTTCAGTAAATAAAATCGAATTCAATTCAAACATGGAAAATTCTATTTTCTCTTTTATTGATTCGAGATAGCACTGTTAGCGTATAAAAGAAAAACTACCACAATTTTTCGACGAATCCACAACGTTTTGATGAAAATAATTGGAGAAAAAGGTAAAACCGAGTATCACATGAAACTAGCATGAGGTTCTCAGATAAATGCACCCTTTTGTCCTATTTTCTACGAGAGAAAACACTAAAAATGTGTGAAAAGCCTGTAGCTTAGAATTTTTTGATGAGCACTTCCCTATACCTACTATTATTCACTTAGTTTTCCTATTAGTTCACTCCTATTATTTCACTTACTATGAGATGTTACACACAATACGCAACTAAGCTACACATATAGTGTAACTTCTTGCCTGCGTTTCCCCGAAGGGGTCGCATGTGGCGCTTCGGGACCTATTTATTTTTACAGGTAAGGGGCCGGCCTCAAACCAAACACTTTCAGTTGAAGTTGGGGTTTCCCAGCTCCCGGGGGGGGGGCTGGTTCTCATTTCTTGTGAAGGCTGAGTAAGCCTTTGAGATCGAACCCTTGCTCTCGGCATGGAATGCAAGCATTCTACCAATTGAGCTATCGACCTTTTTAAGAGATTGATCGTCGTCGCTACAAAGCGCCAATTCTCAAGCAAGACCCAGTTGGTGTAAGGCTGGATGGACCTTTGGTGACCGGTCATTGGTAAAGGTTTATGAATGTTTTATAATTTTTCAACACAGCGAAGAGCAAATTTGAAAATATAAATGGTATATTTTTTGTGCTCCGCCGGGAATCGAACCCACAACCTTCCCATTCGTGTTTTATCCACGATTCCTCAAATCAGTGCATCAGTCCTTATTTAGGTAGTTCTACCTTTAAGGTGGCAATTTTTTTTAATAGTTTTGCGTCCATTTTCCCATCAAGTGGACTTTTTATTTACTGAACGTGCGCTTATAACCAAATTGATAGCTGAAGCGCGTTCCTCGTCTAGTTTCTTCCTCATCTTCTTGTACTTCTTGGTTTCCAGCCGCGCTGACCTACAAGGCCAAGCTGAGCGGGAAGAAGCTGATCTCCCTGGCGGAGGGGATGCCCAACGAGAGCATCTTCCCCTTCGAGGAGATCAGCATCAAGATCAAGGACGGCACCAACATCCATCTGCAGGGGAAGGAGCTGGATAATGCCCTGCAGTACATCCCGTCTCAAGGGTGAGAGCATTGCAGATAACATTCCACTAGGGGTGGCAAGAACACCTGCATAGTCTCCTCCACTTATTCCTATCCTGGCACACTTCAGTTCATCGTGTATTGTGTATGCCGACCTTCCCGGACACAGGGGTGACATTGGCAAAGTAAACCATTTTTACAGTATGGGCGGTCAGCCTCACACCAACCTTTAAGTCAAACGATGATTTTGAGACATGAAATATGAACATGTTCTCCGCTATCGACTATATATTTTTTTCTGGAAATTCGTTTCTACCTCCTTCCCCCGTCGATGGTATTTTTAGACGAAACTTCTAGACATACCTGTCAACACCTGTTTTCAAAATTTGGCCCATCCCTACACCCCTTTATATGTTTTTTGTATAGATGATGATGATGATGATGATGGATGATTTCTTTCCTGTGGCGCCATTTAATGGTCCAGGATCATCTCAAGGGCGCCATGGCTTCTGGAGAAAAGCAGTGTCTTCAGTCCCTTTCTGAAGGTATAGATTAGAATGGTGGATAGAGAGCGCCTTGGAAATCTCGCCCTACCCTGGTACGAGTTGCAAAACTTGAGTAAAGTGAAGTTTACAGAAAGTATTAAAGAGTGGTTTTCCCCAAAATCTGCCGTTTTTGTTTGTTTGAACTTGATTTTCTTCATCACTGTAACTCTTCTGCTACGACCACAAAGTGTAAGAAACAAAAACGGCAGATTTTGGGGAAAACCACTCTTTAATACTTTCCGTAAACTTTACTTTACTCAAGTTTTGCAACTCGTTTACTTTTGTTTTTTCTCTTCTTTGTTTTCAAGGTTTTTTTAAGTAGATATGTATGTAAAAGGCACAATGTGTCGTTGAAATAAATAAATAAACTCGTACTAAGGGTAGTACAGGGCGCTGGTAGTGTAAGACCGTCACTGGCCGGATCTTTATCTATAATCTAACTTGCAAATATATATTATTGACATTCAACTTTTTAAGTCAGTCTCATATTTAATGCCAACTATAGTCACATCGACTACGTTACACATTGCAGCTTTGTTGCGTTTTGAATAGAAAAAAATGTATTGAAGGAAGACAATATAGTTTAATGATTTCTGCATTCTGTCGATCGATATTGTTGCCATGCATCACTGACTTTTTTTTTTAATAATCTGTGAGTACCTGCAGCTATTTTCTGCATTTTGCCATCCAGCTGCGACAATATATTAGAACAATAAACAATACTTTTAAATACATATATATTTAACGTTTACAATGCATGTGCGAGTAGCTATAATAATTTTGTAGCGTTATTATTCGTGACTAATAGATTGCTATGACGCTAATCTATGTAATCTAATCTAAGTTGCAAAATATAAGTAACATAAGAGATTCACATTATATGCATTTTCACACAACAGACATGTTTAAGTTCGTGCTTAGGGCTATTGAGATGTGATACACACAAAAACAGCGCTCACCAAATTAATCATGCTAATATTATTATTATTATTATTAATCATGCCGCATGTAGTCCCACAATATAAAACCCGAATCTCAAATGAACATACACCCTGCAACTCCTGCCGACCTTCCCTGAGACAGGGGTGGCATTGGCAAAGTGAACCATTTCTACAGCATGGGTGGTCAGCCGGTGGTCACGCTGACCTGTAAAAAATGGTTAACTCTGCCAACGTCACCCTGTTTCAAAGAAGAGTTGCGTGGCAAATAATGAATTCATATGAGATTGTTTTTTTTTAATGTTATACGTCCACATGCGGCATGTGTAAACGCGAACTTGTACGTGTCTGCCAGGGACGTGCATCCCATACAGGCACATGCGCCTAATAGATAGGCAATATATGGTAAAAAAATCAATTAAGCTTGATATTCAGATTGAAAATTCAAAATTTAAGTTGGATTGGAGGCATAGTTAGCACTACAGTCAATTTCGAATGAGTTATATGAAAGTATTGGGAGAAAATATTGATTCTGTAATGTATTTGCCTATACCCTATGCACGCGCCTGGTGTCTGCTTATGGGAATGCATGTAGGTAATATGCATCTTAAATGTTACCTATATATCTTTGCAACTTAGATTACAGATTTGAAACATTGGAAATTCCTATTGGAATTATTTTTCACTGCTAAACAGTATTTTTTAACCATTTTAATCAATATAATTTAAGCCATAGTAAAGGACAATTTACTTCTCGATTGTACGTAATTAAAAAAAAACCAAGAGATGATATAGAAAGATGGATCCTTTAAAAAAAATAAAAGTTCGTAAAGACAATACTACTCTTTTTCAAATGGGGGCAATTTTTGAGAGAAAAAAATACTGTTTGAGATTATTGGCCTTGTATGATGATGATGATGAGTTGGTAATTTTGTTATAGCGCCGTTTCGTGATGTAGTCACTCCAAGGGCGCTTGTGCATGTCTATCTATAATCTAAGTTGCAAAGATATATTAACATTTAAAGCTCATATCAAATGCGTGCCCACAAACAAACACGTGTAGTTAGCGCTTACAAATGCTGAATGTGTACATACAAATAAAATCCAAGCCTCAAATGAACATAAACCCTACAACTTTTGCCGACCTTCCCTGACACAAGGGTGACTTTGGCAAAGTGAATTTTTTTTTCAGTATCAGGGCGGTCAGCCTCATACCAACATATAAGTCAAGGAATGCATGTGATGCCAGAAATTTGCTTGTCTTCAGTGCATTTTGGAACTTTAACTTGTAGAGTTTCATGTTTGCACGTTTCATCCATGTCTCCGATGGACATCTTCAGCGACGTTCCCACCACCTCGGCAGATGAGCTGCGACTGATACGATGGCATTATCTGTCGGCAGGTTGCCCCAGCTGGTCAACAGCATAAAGGCGTTCCAGCTGCGAGTGCACAACCCCCCGGACTGGGCTAACCGTGACGTCATCGTGACGTCAGGCTCCCAGGACGGCATCTACAAGTGCACGGAGATGCTGGTGGACAGGGGAGACCCGGTGCTGGTGCAGGCGCCGCTCTACTCGGGGACACACATAGTGGTAAGGGCTGTCGCACAGAGATTGGTATTCTTGATGAAATGAAAGAAGTATGCAAGAACAGAAAAATGGCAATTGATCTGTTATATTGTAGGCTTTGGCTTTTATTTTTTTTAGATATATTTGTGAAGAGGAATAAAATTCACCAACCTATTTTGCCTGGCCGTATGTCTTCATGCGAAAGTAGAAGCTTGTGTGCATGCAATGGCATCTGTTGAACCAGTGTCGAAGTTATGGTCAAAGGGCCAAGCGTGATTCGAACCAACGTATTCTGTTCCAAATCCGCTAGTCAAGAACAACTACTTGATCTCTTCGGCCATAGCACCGAACTTGATTTGCATTTTAGAGATTTTCTACATTGACAAACTTAATCATTTAAGCATCGCAAAATATTGATTCAAAAGTTTTGTTTGTTTATATTTCTAGATGAAACCTTACCAACCAAGGATCCTGGAGGTAAAGCAGGACGCCAAGGGTCTGATCCCAGCTCACCTGAAGGAGGTCCTGGAGAAGTGGAGAGACGTCAGCCACGTCAGACCCAAAGTCCTGTTCGTGAACCCCACAGGGAACAACCCAACTGGCACGGTGATCCCCAACTCTAGGCGACAGGAGATCTACGATCTGGCTTGCGAATACGACCTGATCATATTGGAAGACGATGCGTACCATTTCATATACTTTACAGAGGTGAGGTCATCATGCTTTGATTGTTCATTCTGATTCATTTTAAAATATACACACCAAATAGGCAAATAAAATTCCTGTTGTAGAGTTAGATTGTATTGTTTTTGGCGAAGCAAAATAAACCATTCTGTTTGTAGCATATACAGGAACCTCTGACGCTAGAGATAGCAATTGATAAGAGCTCTTTGTCCTGCGCAGCCAGGAATAACTCATTGTATTCCGGTTCAATCCTCAACGTTGCGTAGCTATGATATCTGCCTGCTGCCTGTCTACTCCTCGTTGATGCTCAGTTTTATTCGGTGTTATCAGATAGAGCAATTGGTACTTTTATCTTCGCAAAATGTGACCTCTTGAAAATAAAGCACAACTTGGCTTCCGGAATCAGAATTTCCTCATTCATTTCCATTACTTTGTCGTAAATTATTTGACCAACATTTGTGTTAATCAATCCATCCAGGGATTGAATTATTGGTTTAATATTTCAGGAACCACCAAAGTCCTTCATCTCATACGACACTGAAGGTCGCGTCTTGAGGTTTGACTCTCTATCCAAGGTTCTGAGTTCTGGACTTCGTCTTGGATGGGTTACTGGACCAAAGGAGCTCATCAATGTCATAGAACTTCACATGCAAGCTTCCTACCTCCACAGTTCCACTCTTACACAGGTAATTTCATCCATTTCATCCATCTTCCAAATGCCTTGATTGCAAACCTCTCACAATCACCATCTACCGCCTTTGTCTCAGTCATTTTTCAGCTTTGCCCTGTGAACGTTAACCTATTTGCAGGACTGCTACCGGTTTGTTTACGGATCTATGTAGATCTCAGAATTTATATCCCAAGTGGACAATTGCCATTATGATCGACGATTTTTGTTAAAAGTGGCGCCGAAAGAAAAAAGGACTTATGGATACTCTGCGTCAATAAATCTGCAATTTTTCGTGGAACAAAGGAGCAAAGATGGACTGGCTGCAATATCTTCTTACAATTGTTTTATCCTGGTCCCAGATCCTGGAACATTGACGTCAGTTAGGACGGGATTGCGCCATCTGGTCTCGACCCTGAGTGTTGTTTTACTTTATCGTAAGATGACATTTTGAACATTTAGAGGTTATCTGTTTGTGATATAGTTGTAATATTTGTTTGTCCACATGTTTTTTATTGTTTGTTTTTATCTCAAATTTGGCAAATTATGACGTCACCAAATGTTATCAATAAAAATATTTGTTATTTAATAGTCAATGAATATTTCAAATTCCGTCGGTCCAGCTGTTATTAGTTTCCCATCTCAGATTTTTGTCATCTCATTACCTATGTGGTGAATGAGTTATGGCTCATTTTGAAGACGCTGTCTCTCATCTTACTATGTCTTCTACTCCACAGACTTTTATGTGGTTTTGCAAGTGGACTCTGATCAATTATCATCTAAATGTCTGCGATGTGATTCGGACGTTCTGAAGACAAGGTCTCTCATCAGTGATCTTGCTATGTCCTCTATTTCACAGACTGTTTCGTGATCTTCCAGTTTGACATTGGGTAGTTCTTTTTTCATAAACCACAGTGTAAATGATTGCTCCATGGTTCATTTTGATGATACACAACCATCTGGAGTATTCAAATCTCGAACCGATCTCTACTGATTTAGACGACTTACGAACTCCTCATCTACCTATTGATTCTGGCCAACATAAAATAAAGTTTTTTCGACTTGCTGCCTTCATCACACTGACTCCATGTTATGTTGTTCCCCTTCCAGGCTATAGCGTACAAGCTGTTCGAGCAGTGGGGTCCGTCAGGCTTGGACGAGCACCTGTCGTCAGTGCGCGACTTCTACAGAGAGAAGCGGAGATGCCTCTTGTCCTGCATGGAGAGACATCTGACAGGTCTGGCGGAATGGGACGTCCCGGAGGCGGGCATGTTTGTGTGGCTGAGGGTGAATGGAGTGCCAGACGTTTATGATATGGTGAGGCTCTGACTTTCTGTAGATTCGTTGTTTCCCGGATGCGACATGAAAATGCGTGAACGTGCATTTTGACAGATACCAAAAATTAAGTAAGTAGGTATTATCAGGCCCGGATTCAGACCATTGGGGGCCCTAAAACGGGGAAAGTCAGTCCCCTATCCTCTTCCTCCGAAAACTAAAAATATATATTAAGTGTCATTGACCCAGAAGCCGTGTAGACGAACTGTCTCTTACCATTTCTATCACAAAACTACATTTTGATACCTATAAGGTAAAACTAAATAAGTGGGCTATTTAGCTAACATGGGTTACTCAGACAAAAATGCACCTTTTTCTATTTTCACAATAATAAAATGTGAAAATCCTGTGGTTTAAAAGTTTTTCATGAGGGCTTTCTTATAATTAGTTCACTTACTATGAGAAGTTACTCCCAATCAAATGTTTCATTCAAGATTTCTCAAATCAGTGAATCAGTGAATCGCGATTTGTTCTTATGATGCATGACCGCATTGTCTTTTCCTGCAGATCTTCCGCAAGGCCTTCGACAAGGGCGTCTCCTTCATCCCCGGGCACGCCTTCGCCTCCTCCGTGAGCGCGCCCTGCCCCTACATCAGGGTGACCTTCAGCAGAGCCAGCGAGGAGGACATGGACGAGGCCTGCAGGAAGCTGGCGGAGCTCATCAGGGAGGAGCAGCAAGTCATAGCTAGTGAGTGCTCAGGGAGACATTATAGTCCAGCGTGAGCCCATCTGTCCTTACATCAGGAGGAGCAGCAAGTCATAGCTAGTGAGTGCTCAGGGAGACATTATAGTCCAGCGTGAGCCCATCTGTCCTTACATCAGGAGGAGCAGCAAGTCATAGCTAGTGAGTGCTCAGGGAGACATTATAGTCCAGCGTGAGCCCATCTGTCCTTACATCAGGAGGAGCAGCAAGTCATAGCTAGTGAGTGCTCAGGGAGACATTATAGTCCAGCGTGAGCCCATCTGTCCTTACATCAGGAGGAGCAGCAAGTCATAGCTAGTGAGTGCTCAGGGAGACATTATAGTCCAGCGTGAGCCCATCTGTCCTTACATCAGGAGGAGCAGCAAGTCATAGCTAGTGAGTGCTCAGGGAGACATTATAGTCCAGCGTGAGCCCATCTGTCCTTACATCAGGAGGAGCAGCAAGTCATAGCTAGTGAGTGCTCAGGGAGACATTATAGTCCAGCGTGAGCCCATCTGTCCTTACATCAGGAGGAGCAGCAAGTCATAGCTAGTGAGTGCTCAGGGAGACATTATAGTCCAGCGTGAGCCCATCTGTCCTTACATCAGGAGGAGCAGCAAGTCATAGCTAGTGAGTGCTCAGGGAGACATTATAGTCCAGCGTGAGCCCATCTGTCCTTACATCAGGAGGAGCAGCAAGTCATAGCTAGTGAGTGCTCAGGGAGACATTATAGTCCAGCGTGAGCCCATCTGTCCTTACATCAGGAGGAGCAGCAAGTCATAGCTAGTGAGTGCTCAGGGAGACATTATAGTCCAGCGTGAGCCCATCTGTCCTTACATCAGGGAGGAGCAGCAAGTCATAGCTAGTGAGTGCTCAGGGAGACATTATAGTCCAGCGTGAGCCCATCTGTCCTTACATCAGGAGGAGCAGCAAGTCATAGCTAGTGAGTGCTCACAGAGACGTCAGATCAAATACCTAAGAGACGCAGCACATGAGGCACAGAGAAAATGTAGGCGTCTCACGGCCAGGTAGCATCTGGGAAAAGGCAAACAAATATTTTGCGGTCGGTTGCTAAGGACCTTAGCCGGATATAAGTGTGACGTTTGCCTACCGATAAAAAAGTAATGAATTCTTATTTGTGCTGAATCCATTAGTGTCATTTCTCTTATATTATCTAGGTAGCTCTTGACTGATAGGTTGGTACGAGGCTGACCACCCGTGCTGTAAAAATCGGTTCACTTTTGCCAATGCCACCCCGGTTCAGGGAACGGCGGCAGGAGTTGCAAGGTTTATGTCCATGTGAGGTTTTCTTTATTTGTATGCACACATGCAGAATGTGTAGGCGCGAACCTACATATGCCTGTCTGTAGGCATGCATTTCATATGAGCCTTAAATGCTTACATATCCTTGCAGCTTAGATTATAGATTATAGATAGATATAGATAGGTAGGTACCTATGTATAATGATTTTATTGTGTGATTTTTTTTCGGAGCCCACTGGATAGTCATTATCAAAATTTTGTTATTAATTCGTCAGGGCCTATTATTTTTTTTGCAAGAGAATAATTTTCCTTCTTCGAGATTGCAAAAAAAATTATGTCGCTTTTGACCAAGAATTTTTCTCACACCTGTTCGTATCAATTGGTATGGACTAATAATATTCTTATTACTAGTAAGTAACTTCCTACAGCTAATTATACATTTTCTTCTTTTTCAGATTTTACACCGATTCAGTAAGGACAGAGTTAAAAATTAAATTATAAAAAACATGCTTCATATGTTTCACTTCTCAAAATATATTTTTATCCTAATTTTTTAGCTTAGGTATTTTATATTTAAACGGCTTTTTATGCCCACTAGTTTTATGTAATTTTGTAAATAGTTTTTATTATAACACTTATGAATTAAATACATATAAAAATCAAAATACCATGAATAATATTGTTTTTTTTTAGTCTTGTAACGGGGATACTTAGTCATCTGTATGTCAAATGAAGAAACTTTTAAACTTAGCCTGGAACAGAACCATAAGCTTTAGCTTTTGTTTAACAGATGCCACTGCAACACAATAAAACAATATTAATTATTTATTCTACCACCCACTAGATGTCACTGCTCTGCGTTAAAAAACTTAGCTTATTCTACTGCCCACTAGATGTCATCGCCTCTACAAACGTTCAATTGCTGTGCTTATTCTACTGCCCGCTAGATGCCACTGCTTCGATGGGTTTTTTTTGTATTTCGTTCTTCCAATAACACTCTACTGTCCGCAAGATATCCGTATTTATGGTGAAATAATAAATTTGTACACTTAAAAAATTAACCCCTATTCTTTTTACAACATTTGTGTTTGAAATTTTTTATTCGAGTCATTAAAAATGTTTTTTTTAGATAATCAAGAATACATTCGAGAAATGTTTTTCACTACAAAATGATTTAGCATACGTACCTACTTGTATTATCATTACGACGACATCTTCGTTTTGTGGGATTGCTTATTAGAAACAATAATTTCCTCGTCTTATTACCGATGCACACAACATTTCCCGGATGTTAATAATAATAATTACTACACTAGCTTATCTGTACTTAGAGGTAGGTACATAAAATGTGGAAACGAATCTTCCAATGAAGTTTTCGGAAATTAAAATAAATAATATAAGCAATTTCTATACTGTACCTATAGTGTATACCAGTGGTTCCCAAACTTTTAATTTCGCGTACCACTCACGAAATTATAAATCAGTGGCGTACCACTGAACTGTAACAGTTAAAAAATCGTTTAAAATGGTAAAGTAATATAAGCTGCAACAACTGTTTATGACAAAATTATGTTTATTTAGTTATTATAGAAAACAAATACAATACTTTTAGCTCTGCGAAAAATGGTGCTGCATGTTCGAGACAAGAAAGAAAATATTTGACTCAGTTGTACTTAATTTTAAGCGCGAAATTGAAAAAAGTTTTATCTAATTATTTACTATGTATTTCCTATGGCCATGGCTGCTTGCGTACCACTTAAAGAAGCGTCGCGTACCACTGGTGGTACGCGTACTATAGTTTGGGAATCACTGGTGTATACGGTGTATACAATAAGTCATATTATAGAACCAAGGCGGCAATCTATATAGAAACACAGACAGTGATATTCCCTGTGTTTCCATAGATACATTTAGGTATTTCATTTAAAAAAAACCGGGATTGTTGTTTTCTGTTTTATACAACTCACATTGTCCTTAACTTATAGGTTGGTATGAGGCGGAGCACCCATACTGTAAAAAAGGTTCACTTTGCCAATGTCACCCCTGTTTCAGGGAAGGTCGGGAAAAGTTGTAGGGCTTATGTTAATTTGAGGTTTGAATTTCATTTGTAAGTACACATTCAGCATTTGTAAGCGCGAACTACACGTGTTTGTTTGTGGGCATGCATTTGAGAGCCTTAAATGTTAATATATCTCTGCAGCTAAGATTATAGATTATATAGACATTGCACGACTAACGAAGAAAGTGTAAGAAAGTGAAGGAAAGTGAAGGAAAGCTTGGAAGAGGAAGTCCGAGGAAGGAATGGATCAAATGGATCTTTGCTGGTTTTTGAAATTGTATAACTATGTTGTTTATCCCATATATTACATGTATAACTGTTTGTTTGTCTAATAAAAAAAATAAAAAAAAAATAGGGGAGATCCTGCAGAGTGAGATTAAAAAAAGAGTATGGATGAGGAATGTGATGAATGTTGGAGATATGAAAGAGATGTGCAAGGACAGAAAAAGTGACGACATATCTGCGGAGGTACCAGCCACCCCTAGTGGAATGGCGGTCGGTTACAGTACAGTCATATTTGTTGAAATATAGGTTGATATGGGACTGACTACACTTACTGTAAAAAACTGTTCACTTCGCCAAGAGCATTCCTGTTTCTGGGAAGTTCGGTTGGCAGTTCGCTCCCCCAGTTCTTGCTTACCGTACCTATACCTACGCCAATCTTGTTAAATATGACTTTTTCATGCAGTTGTCTTATGAATCAAATTCTACAAAATCTGAGCTAAGAAAAACCGTAAAACTCGATAATGTGAGAGTTTTTTGAAATATTTTTTAAATAAATTTCTTGTTTTCATAAGACACATTGGTCCAGTACCTACACATGCAAACATTGCTCATATAAAATTTTCTCAATGACGTATACGGTAAACAAGAACTAAGGCAGCGAGTTGTGCTGATTTAAGTTTTGGTTTTTATGTTGCAAGTCCACATGCGGCATGTGTAAGCGTGAACTTATGTAACAATCCCACAAGGAGTGCTACAATTTTACAGTCATGGGCACGCCATTGACCTAGAGGTTCTTGTTTTGTCGTGCCGTTGGCTTAACTTCACGGGAGGGCCGCAAATTAAGAAAATAAAAAGCTTAAAATTAAACTTCTGCTTGCATATACTTAAAAACATATACTTGGTTCACTTTAACCAATACCACCCTGGCTTCAAAAAAAGGTGGCAGGAGCTACAAGGCTTATCTTAATGCTGAGGCTGACAAGGATATACCACTGAGACTGAGATGCTGCAGCTCACAACAGGGATTTGATCCTTTTTGTTAAGCCGTTGGCGTAGGTTTTTCCGACACAACGCATTCTTCATCTCCACGCTGTCATCTGTTTATATTTTCTTGTTTCTTTCGATCAATGTTTATTTTCTTCTCTGTGTATTGTTTTCTTTCTCTGTTTCTATTTCTCCTACATGTATTTTTCGATCAATGTATTTATTTTTTATATGGCTGGTCACGTATTGCACCCTCCGCATGACCAGGCTGGAATATAGACTTTATTATTATTATTATAGGACAGTTATGAGGAGGGTTTGAGCATATGTGTCTACTTGTTAGAATGTGAATCTTAAATGTTAATATATCTTTGCAACTTAGATTACAGATTATAGACAGGTACATCTCTACTACTATGATTAGGTACTTACCTGTACTCAGATGTGCAATGAAGGCAGGGATTTTCAAATAGAAATTCCAATTGGTTTTCGGAAAAGTCGTCACGCCAAGAAAAACGTAAAAAGTCAGTAATGAAAAAAGCTTTGCAATTTCCTGGAAATGCTGTCCGTCATCTCATGTGGGACTCTTGTAGGAAAAACAAGCGACAAGGCGGCTGGGAGAGGCTTCCTCGTTACGGGTAGCGGGGCTAACGGAGCGTAACGGCCGTTAGTCGCTACTAATCAAATTGCCGACAACTCTTAACGGAAAATTAACGACGCGATCGCTAATTGGCGCTCGAAAAATGAAGGCAGTACTTGCTGTACAGGGTGTGCTGGAATATGCCAACAATGAAGAATGTGGTGCAAGAGAAAGTGTAAAAGTGAAGATTTAAATAAGTATGCTTAGATGGTTTGGACATATGGAGAGAATGACTGACGAAGAAAGTATATGTTGCAAGAATAGATCGATGTCGTGGTAGAGGAAGACGGAGAAAGGTATGGATGGACCAAATTTCCGAAATAGCGAATGAATGGGATATCCAGAGTCATAATAAAATGAGAGCTTGTATTAAACAGGTTATGACTCTGGATGAAATGAAAGAAGTATGCAAGGACCGAAAAAAATGGCGGTTGATCTGTAATGCTGGCGTTTAAGGCTAAGGCTTAAAAAAAAAACACTTTTTTATAGAATGTGTTTATAGGTTGGTATGAGGCTGATCACCCATAGGTACTGTAAGAAATGGTTTACCATGAATGTCACCCCTGTTTCAGGGAAGGTCAGCAAAAGTTGCAGGTCTTATGTTCATTTGAGATTGGGTTTTTATATTGTAGGTCAACATGCGGCATGTGTAAGCGCGAAATTATACATGTCTCCTTTTGAGAATGCGTTTAATATGAATCTTAAATGATCTATATCTTTGCAGCTTAGATTTATTTAGATAGGCCTTAAATTTAAGCAAATGAAATACAATCTAATCTAATCTAAGTTGCAAAAATATGTTACATTGGAGATTCACATTACATGCATTCTAACAAACAGACACGTACAAGTTCGCGCTTGCACATGCCTCATGTGAACCTACGACATAAAAATCAAATCTCAAATGGATATACACCCTGCAACTCTTGCCTTCCTTCTCTGTAACAGGGGTGACATTTGCAAAGTGAACCATTTTTACAGCATTGGTGGTCAGCCGCATACCAACCTATAAGTCAAGGAACAATGGTACATCGAATTGATAACCATAAAAACCCGACTATGCTACATGTAACCTCTTCCTGCGTTTTCCTCGAAGGGTTCATAGATAGATAGATAGATAGATAGATAGATAGATAGATAGATAGATAGATAGATAGATAGATAGATAGATAGTTCACATGTAGCGAGTGGAACAGGTAAGTCGGCCGGTCTTACGCCGACAAAGTTTGGGGGTTTGCCAGCTTCCGAAGGGGCTGGTACTCTCTTATACTCTCCTTGTGCTTCCAATATTCATCTATGGCTTGGAAACAAAAGGGCTCACTCAGTACAGCGCCAACAGACTGAGGACGTGCCAAAGAGCCATTGAAAAGATGATGCTGGGAATCAGCCTCATAGACAGGGTTCCAAACCAGGAGATCTGTAGACACACAGTGTCACTGATGTCATACAGCGAGTGGCCTGCTTAAAATGGCGCTGGGCTGGTCACGTCGCAAGGCAGAACCATGACAGGTGGCCGAAAAGGATCGTCTAGTGGCGGCTCAGGATGTCAAAGCGGGGAGCGGGGAGACTCCAACTGAGGTGGCTGGACGACATCAAGAGAACTGCAGGCAGAGGATGGCTGAACACAGCAGCCGATAGACCGGAATGGAGAGGATTGGAAGAGGTCTACGTCCAGAAGTTGACTGAGAAAGGCTGAGGAAGAAGAAAAAGGAAGAAGGAGAGCAAGTAAAATTATTTTGCGTCAGTTTTTTGGGCCATCCTGTCCTCGCAGAGCTTGCAAATGAACTCTTGCAGTGGAGGGAAAAATGGAATCCGCTTCCCTTGCAGAGAAAGGCGGCAGACAGGAGGAGGAGCGGGAAGACAGAGCAGTTCCTCATTAGAGGAGCAGATTGCCGCGGTAATTCCGTGTCCCTGTTCGCGAAAGAGCGCGGGGAGTGGTTGCTAGAAAGCGCGGGAAGCAATCAGACACGTAATTAGTATAAATCAATACAATTTAATAAAATCATACTCAATATTGTAAAGGGGCTGTCCATATATTACGTCATTCGCATTAAGGGGGGGGGGGGAAGTCTGGTCTGCGGATGATGGCAAATGATGTACGAGTACCAAAAGTGACGTCGTTCTTGTAAATACCAATTTCTACAAAATATACAAAATATTATGTTAAATTAGGATTATTTTTAATATTATATAATAGTGATCTAGGTACTTACTTGTATCTATAATCTATAGGTAATTTAAGTTGCAAAGATTTATTAACAAACAAAACTCATATCAAATGCATGCCCACAAACAGACACATGTAAGTTCACGCTTACAAATGCCGAATGTGTACCTACTTGCAAATTAAAATCCAAACATCAAATGAACATAAATCCTGCAATTTTTGCCGACCTTTCCTGAAACAGGGGTGACATTGGCAAAGTGAACCATTTTTTACAGTATGGCTGGGCAGCCTCATTACCAATCGTTAAGTCATGGAAGAAATATAATTTTAAAAAATACACGAAGACATTCCTACCGGTCCGTAGTTTAGTGGTTAGCGCTTCGGGCTCGTTAATGTAAGGCCCTCGGTTTGAATCCCGGTAGAGCACAAAAAATAAATGCCATTTATATTTCCAAATATTATGCTCTTCGACAAATCATAAAGATATTACTAAAGACCGGTCACCAAAGGTCCATCCAGCCTAACAGCAACTGGACCTTGCTTGAGAAGTGACGCTTTCTATTGCGACGTCGTCCAAATTCCCAAAGGGCTCTTGAGGTGCGATTCACAAAAAAACAGCTATATAAATCATCCTACCTAAATCTAGATCCTATTATTATTATTAATATTATTAGGTACTACCTACATGTAGTTTTTTGTTGTAGGCACAAATACTGAAGTACCTACTCTATTGAACGAGGAGAAGAATGCTACAAAATCCGTTTATTGTCCAAAAAGTGTTCTAAGTACCACAACAACAATAATACAAATAATCTGTGTTGTTACTTAGATCGTTTTCCTGTACACTCTCGGTTCAATGGTTTAGTAAAGTTTGACGACATTTTATAAAAGCGAGAATAAAATAAATAAACCACAATATTAAAGTTTGTCATCAACATCTGTTTTAGTTTTGATTTCTATAGATATGTATTATTATTCATTGATCTATAAAATATAATTTGTCGTGTATGCTCCTTGACTTATAGGTTGGTATGCGGCTGACCACCCATGCTTTAAAAATGGTTCACTTTGACAATGTCACCCCTGTTTCAGGGAAGGACGGCAAGAGTTGCAGGGTGTATGTCCATTTGAGATTTGGTTTTTATGTTGTAGGTTCACATGAGGCATATGCAAGCGCGAACTTGTACGTGTCTAATTGTGGAAATGCATGTACCTAATGGGAATCTCCAATGTAACATATATTTGCAACTTAGATTAGATTACACATGACGCTGAAGCAGGCGCGTGCATAGGGTATAGGCAAATACATTTCAGAATAAATATTTTCTGCCATTCCTTTAAAATAATAAATTTGAAATCAACTAAAGTGCTAACGATGGCTCCAATCAAACTTAAACCGAATATTGCCTACCTATCAGGCGCATGTGCCTATATGGGATGCAAGCCCCTGACTGAGGTTGCACAAAACAGAGGGTCCTGTGGAATGGTGGTGAGACTACAAAGTGATAGAGACACCAAGTCACTGTTATGGCCGAGGGGGCCAAGTGGGCTGATCTTTCTAGCGTATTTGGAATGGAATTGGTTCGATTCACTGTACTGTACTGTAACTCTGTCGCCATTCCGCTAGGGGTGGCCAGAGCCTCTGCAGAGCTGCCTCCATTTTTTCCTATCCTTACATACCTCTTTCAATTCATTCATATCCATCACCTTTTTCATGCATTTTCTTCTTTTACACTCACTTTGTATATCCCATTCTTTCACAATCTCCTCGATTCTCGCTTGGGTCATTTGACCATAACTTTGACCCTGGTTCAACAGATGTTATTGGGTGATTATTAATTAATAATTCATTAAAATACACAATGATGAATTATTAATTGATGATATTAATACCTGTTTCTGGCCAGGCAGAATAGGTTGGTGAATTACATTCCTCTTCACCTTTTATATAAAAAAAAAAACTTAAGTATTGCGTATACAGAAAAAAAAGATCGTAACTTGTGTCCGGTTGATAGCTTAGTTGGCAGAGTGCTTGCATTCCATGCCGAGAGCTCAGTTTCGAATCCCTCTGAGGGTGCCAAAAATGATTTCCCTTTTCGGTGTTAAAATACCGGCAAGTTTTACTAAGACTTCGCAAAAAATGAGTACCAGCTCCGAAGGATCGGAGCTGGTAAGCCCTCACTTCAACTGAAGTGGTAAATGTAAGGTCGGCCTCCTTTCCTGCAAAAATGAATAGATTCATACGGCAAGAAGTTGCACTATATGTGTAGCTTAGCAGGGTAATACTCACTAGATGCCTTGTTGCATCTTGCACACATTTTTTTTGTTCACGAGATGACTGAGTATTAATGTTTGTTATACTTGTCGATAAGAATGCACCGGTGACTATTTTCCTGTATGCAGCAGTGCTGCCTTTACTGGGGCAAGAAACAAAAACGGCAGATTTTGGGGAAAACCACTCTTTAATACTTTCCGTAAACTTTTACTTTACTCAAGTTTTGCAACTCGTACTCAGGATACTGGTACTTTTAATGTATATAGTATTATTTGCGAGGTACTGTGCGCGGCATAGAGAATCAAAAATGCGTGTAAACACTTTGTCACCCCAGCACTCCATTATAGGCAGTTTATGGCGCAGGGGGACCAAGCGTCATCTGGCTATTATATAAAAGATGCAAATATATAGGATGCAAGGACCCTTATACTGTAAAAAATGTTTCACTCTGCCAATGTCACCCCTGTTTCAGGAAAGGTCAGCAAAAAATTCAGGGTAAGGTATGTTCATTTGAGGTTTGGATTTTAATTTGTAAATAATATAATAATTTTAGGATGATTTATTTGGTGAGCGCTGTTTTTGTTTGTATCACACCTCAAGAGCCCTCTGCGAGCTTGGTCGTCGCTGTAGAAAGCGCCAATTCTCAATCAAGACCCAGTTGTTGTAAGGTTGGATGAACCTTTCAGTGACCGGTCTTTGGTACAGGTTTATGAATTTTTCAACTCAGCGAAGAGCACATTCGAAATATAAATGGTATATTTTTGTGCTCCGCCGGGATCCGAATCCACAACCTTCCATTTACGAGTCCGAAGTGTTGCCACTGAACTACGGACCGGTCCAAGATGCCAACGACACGCGGTGTACCTGAGCGGTAGCCCATCCAAGTACCATCCACGCCCAATGTTGCTTTCCAAACTTTGTAAGTACACATGCAGCATTTGTATTCGCGAACTTACACAAGTCAAGTGAGCATGCATTAAATATGAATTTTAAGTGCTAATAAATCTCTGCAACTTAGATTATAGATCGTCCCCTTGGTGTTTGTTTGTCTTAGGTCCATCAGAGGTAATGTCACATGAGCAATGTTTGTATGTGTACTGGACCAATGTGTCTTGTAAACACTTGAAATTGATTAAAAAAATATTTAAAACAACTCTCACATTATCGTGTTCTGGGTTTTTTTTTTAGCTCAGCTTGTGTAAAATATAATAATTTCATTGAAAAGTCAGCGTTGAATCATGTGGTAGATAATCCAAACAAGCACTGAGAGGTCAAGATATCCTTTGTCGCTATTTAGTCTTTAATTTATTCAATCTTTTTTTAATAACAAAATCGATGACGTCTAATTCTTTGGATTAATATTTTATGATTTGTAAGAGTCATTTTGGTTGCCCTAATTGTTGATAGGGTGTGAGCCGCCTTGGTCCCGGGACTTAGTCATTATGCTGCATTGTGCTGTATACAGCAAGAGTGGAAGGTCCCTTACAGCAAGGGCGCAGGGTCCCCAGGGACGGATTAAGACCACTGGGCGCCCTGGTGCGTGGGCGTCCCAAACCCCCCCCCCCCTCTCTTATGTACTTATTGCGAACCAAAACGATTACTGACTACTTTTTGGTCAATTTTTGGGAGGTCTATGACAATTTATGCAGGGAACTTCCGGTAAAGTCCGGTCAATAGCTCAGGGTTCGAATCCCACCGAGGGTGTCAGAAATGATTTCCTCTTTCGGTGTTTATTTCAAACCCAAAATAAAATACCGGCAAGGATTACTCAGCCTTTACAAGATATGAGTACCAGCCCCCTCGGGAGCTGGAAAACCCCCCCTTCAACTGAAGTGGTTGGTGTAAGACCGGCCCTATTACCTGTCAAAAACACACGCAACACACACCAAAACCCTACGCAGCAAGGATCCACTCGCCACATGCGAAACTCTTCGGGGATAACGTGGCATGAAGTTACATTATATAGTCAACTTCGTCTTATCCTTTGTGTGAAAAAATCATTTTAGTTAAAATTTCATACAAGTCGCAATAGGCGTCTTTGGTTCCAGAGGCTCCTTTTGATTAAGATCCAAAAAAAAAAAAGTTTAAACTAATTATCTTATTTACCTAATTTCTGAAAAGTCTGTGTACAGAGGAAATTTCAGAGGAAAGCGTGGAAGGGGAAGACCGAAAAAGGAATGTTTAAATACCAAATAGGTCAGATTACGAAAGAATGTGGTGCAAGAGAAAGTGTGAAAGTGAAGATTAAAAGAAGTTTGTTAAGATGGTTTGGGCATATGGAGAGAATGAACGAGGAAAGACTGACGAAGAAAGTATATGTTGGTAGAATAGATGGATGTCGTGGTAGAGGAAGACCGAGAAAGGTATGGATGGACCAAATATCCGAAATTGCGAATGAATGGAATATCCTATAATATCCTATAATAAAAATATAATAAAAGAAGAGCCTGTATGAAGAAAATTATGACTCTGGAGGAAATGAAAGAAGTATGTAAGGACAGAAAGAAATGGCGGTTAATCTGTAATGTTGGCGGCTAGGGTTTATTAAATTGGAATTTGTTTTATTTGTAAATGGATATTTTGTATTTGGATATTATTATTTAGTGATGTATAAAATGTAATTTGTCGTGTGTGTGTGTTCCTTGACTTATAGGTTGGTATGCGGCTGACCACCCATGCTGTAAAAATGGTTCACTTTGCCAATGTCACCCCTGTCTCAGGGAAGGACGGCAAGAGTTGCAGGGTGTATGTCCATTTGAGATTTGGTTTTTATGTTGTAGGTTCACATGAGGCATGTGCAAGCGCGAACTTGTACGTGTCTGGTTGTGAGAATGCATGTAATGTAAATCTCTAATGTAACATATCTTTGCAACTTAGATTAGATTAGATTAGATGGAACCTGCAGAAAGAGAATAAGAGAAGAGTGTGTATTAAGAAAAGGATGAATGCTGAAGAGATAAAAGAAGTATGCAAGGACAGAAAAAAATGGAGACGCATCTACGTAGGTACCGGCCACTACTAGTGGAACGGCGGCAGGATACAGTAACAGTAACTGTGAGGGGGCCTTGGTCGTGAATGACTTTATTTAATACCTGGGCTTCCGTACAAATTTATATCGAAAAAATATTTAAATTGTATTTCTTTGCACGTCTTAGGGGCCCCTTGGACGCGGTAGTCCGGGTTGCGCCTTCCCTTCCATTCTATTACGCCGGTGGACAGCTCACGCATATGCACGCTGAAGCATTGCCGCGCACTTTAAAGTCATTAATTACTTTCAGTTTTTTCATGTTATCTCGAAAACTATTCACATCACCAATAATATTTTACATATACTATCTAGACATTGTATCATTCTATAATTATAAAGGCAAAAAAATGTCCGAAATATTAAACAACAAAATTAGAAGAAGAAAATGTGAAAAAAACGTGTTTTTTTAAATATTTTTTTTGTAGCGTCATTTTTTAAGTTTTAGAAAAAAAAAACTTAACAACTTAGAAAAAAAGTAATCAATAAACACGCGTGTTTTTTTTCGTTAATGTCACTTCTTTACTAAGCCTATAAAGTATAAGAAACATATTTTAAAAAACAACGGACGTGTGTGAGTGATCCGTCGATTTGATGTAGTGGAAGCATTGACTCTATGAGTGGAAGGAAAGGCTCGCCCGGGTTCGGTCGCACCGCTCGAACCGCCCTTAATCCGAGCCTGAAGGTCCCTAACAGCAAGGGTGCAGGGTCCCTTACTGCAGAAATGCTGGCCCCACGCGGCAAGGGTGCTCTGGGTGTGAGAGAGATGGGGAGACGCGCGCTTTAGGGGATGGAGCGAGAAAGTACAGTGCGGTGAAGCGCGAATGCTAAAAATTGCCCTAAACGATGTTTGTAGGGTGGTGGAAATAACTTTCTAGCAATTTAAAAAATATAAACAAATTTTGTTCATCGGTAACCGGAAAATATATTTTTGGAATGATTCCTTGACTGTTGGGTTGGTCTGAGGCTGATCCTCCATACTGCAAAAACTAGGTACACTTTTGGCAATGCCACCCCAGTTTCAAGGCAAGGCGGCTGGAGTTGCGATTCGATTTTGTTTCGAGAATGATCTGAATATTATAATTAATATAAATTAAGGCCAAAACTGAGGAAATAGCCTGTGTAAAATATACAGAATCGTAGTTTTGATTAGATATTATCTCTTATATACGGTGATGGGTTAGAATGGCACAGTGACAAAACAACACATTACATGATGCCTCATGACATGACGACACATGACATGACGACACATGATATAACGACACATGACAGAACAACAGATGACAGAACATCACTTTTTGCAAAACAGAACATATCATAAACGGCCCATGAAAAAACATCACAAACATCTCAAACAACACAAACATTTATTTTTCCTATAATGAGTCCTTGACTTATAGATAGGCGTGAGGCTACCTACCTTACCAGTAAAAATTAACGCATACTATATTTCTCATTTCTCCCTTTTTTGTCATGCCATTTATGGTGTTTTCCGTTTTACGATGTTTTGTCATTGTAATGTAGGTACTTACTTTTCTGTGATGTTTTGTCATTGTGATGTACTTTCATATGATGCTTTGCCATACTTAGTAATGTTTTGTCATGTGATGTATTGTCATTGTGATGTTATGTTATGTGTCGTTCTGTCATGTGTCGTTATGGTATGTGTTGTTTTGCCAATGTGTCGTTCTATCATGGACCCGCTAAAAATGTAACAGTACATTGATTGTGAGTTGTTGGCAGGGGTGTACTCGGCCCTTGCGTGATCTCCATTAGTTGTGCTCTGTGTTGTTGTATTGTGATAATGTCATTCCTACTAAACCACTTCAGACGCGCATGCAATAAAAACGCACTTACTCGCAAATAAAACATCAAATGGATAATGTAGCCTATTCAAGGATGTCATTGTCTCTCTAGGGCTGTTACAAATATGGCAGAGTGGACGCGTGGAGGGAGAAGATCGGGGAAAAAATGATTTGATCAAATTAGAGCAGAGTCATAACAAATAGAGAGTGTAATCTGTAATCTAAGTTGCAAAGATATATTAATATTAAATTAATGCCCACAAACAGACACGTGTGAGCTTGTAACTACAACAGCTGCATATGTACTTACAACAAATTAAAAACAAAATGTCAAATTAACATGCATCCTGCAACTTTTGCTGATCTTTTCTGAAACAGGGGCGACAATGCAAAGTGAATCATTTGTACAGTGTGGGTGGTCAGCCTCATACCAACTTATAAGTCAAGGAAGATCAGTCACAACGAAAGGAAACAATGCATCAAAAAGATTACGACTCGGAATGAAATGAAAAAAGTGGGCAAGGATCACAAAGAATGGCGGTTGATTTATCATCATCATCATCATCATTGGCGGCTAGGACATGCAATTTTAATTCAGTTTCATTGAAATTTGATTTTGTATTTTTTTATTTGTTTCACTTTTCGAATTTGTGTTCCTTGACTAATAGTTTGGTACGAGGCTGACCGCCTAAATTGTAAAAAATGTTTCACTTTGCCAATGTCAACCCTGTTACAGGGAAAGACGGCAAGAGTCGCAGGGTGTATGTCCATTTGAGATTTGGTTTTTATATTGTAGGTTCACATGAAGCATGTGCAAGCGCGAACTTGTACATGCCTGGTTGTGAGAATGCATGTAATGTGAATCTCCAATGTAACATATCTTTGCAACTTAGACTAGATTAGATAAGTCTTTCCGAATTTCTGTTCCTTGACTAATAGTACGAGGCTGACCGCCCTAACTGAAAAAAATGTTTCACTTTGACAATGTCATTTAAACCCGAGCTCTCGGCATAGAATGCAAGCGCACTACTAACTGAGAAGCTCTATGACAAAAGGAAGGTAACTCATAAGAAAAATAAAATATAACATTTATTTGCAATAAAGAACATGCTTAGTGTAAATAGGTCGCAGTAACAGTAACAGCAACACCTTTTTTTAATAACGTTCTGTTTGAAATTAGACGCGATCGGTTGGTCTCATTTGTAAGTGATATAAAACCGCAAAAAAGTGTCGGATTTACGCGCCGCAAGCACTAATCTCCCAGCGGGGCCCCTGGGGGTCTGTGGGGCCCCCTAGGGGTCCACGCACCAGGGCCCCCGCTGTGATAATCCCGGTAATTTCATTCCTTGTGCCCTGGAAATCCCGGCTCTGGTTTCACACCTTTACTGTCCGGTATTACGATCATTAAGTTGCATTTTTTTAAGGAATCCTGTGCGGGAGGCTCCCCAATTCTTGAAAGTCTTGGGGGTCTATGTCACCCTGAAGGGAGCCGCAGAGGTGTTGCTTGTGTTGTTGCTTCTGTCGTGAGGCGATGCAAGGAAGTGGCGATTGATGTTGGTTTTTAATAAAACCGGATTAAATTGGGAAGGGAACACAGATACTGGTATATCATTCCATTCCATAAACGGGCAAAATTTATGCTCAAACAGTACTACCCTTACACATTCTAGTCGTCCGTTGAGCCCACGATTTAAAAGACTAACGATGCCTGGGCTGGAAGTCTCATCACCACGGTAATTCTTACCTACCGAATTTTGGTAATATTTGTATGAAGACTAATCAGCTGTTCACTTGCGGCCATCTGAATTGACAGGTCCTCATACAAATGCATCATTAGTTTGTTAAAGCGTAGGCTCAACGGACGACTAACATGTCTAAGAATAACACCGAACCAGTACTATTCATACAACATTACATCCATAGCCGATCTACAGATCATCGATTTTTTGTTTGTATAATTCACTGTAGGCTGCGGATGAGCCATAGCTTTGCTGTTTGAGAATATCACCGAAAAACTTTTGCCAAGCCACTGCCCCCAGTTCTTCAACCAAGATATTATATTTAAAGGGATATCTTAAGATTTAAAATTAATATTAAATGCATGCTCACAATCAGGCACGTGTAAGTTCGCGGTTACAAATGCTGCATGTGTATTCACAAATTAAAATCCTAAACTCACATGTAAATAAACCCTGCAACTTTTCCCGACCTTCCCTGAAACACGGGTGACATTGGCAAAGTGATCCATTTGGTACAGTTTGGACGGTCAGGCTCATACCAATCTAAAAGTCAAGGAACTGAATAGCAAAGCGGTAAAATGAAAGTTTTAAAAGAAAATGTTGACAAAAATATACAACAAAGATGGAATACGTTACATGATTGTATCTTATATCCTGGAATAGATTCAAGATCCAAATGAGATATCCCGTATCTTGGATGAGATATCCTGGAGATGACGTCACCGGAGGGGAGGGGGGGGATTCGTTATCCGTTAGAGATAGCGGCCGCTCTGTAACGACATAACGACGGAAAAACGAATAAAAATCCGTTTGTGAGGGAAATGAAATGGGATTGATAGAAATTGAATTTCTCAAAAGGGAATGAGCGAAGGAAAGAAATGCTTAAGTCAATTTTTAATACTGAGATACGCAAACGCAAAACGCAACTAAACTACACATATAGTGTAACTTCTTGCCTGCGTTATTCCCGAAGGGGACGCATGTGGCGATTCGGGAACTATTTATTTCTACGGGTACGGGAACCGGCCTCACACCAGCCAATTTCAATTGAAGTGGGGGTTCCCCAGCTTCCTGGGGGGCTGGTTCTTATTTCTTGTGAAGGCTGAGAAAACCTTCAGATCGAACCCTTGTTCTCGGCATGGAATGCAAGCATTCTACCAATTGAGCTATCGACCTTTTTACGAGCTTGGTCGTCGTCGCTACAAAGCGCCAATTCTCAAGCAAGACCCAGTTGCTGTAAGGCTGGATGGACTTTTAGAGACCGGTTCGTAGTTTAGTGGTTAGAGCTACGGAATCGGAATCGGATGGTTGTGGGCTCAAATTCCGGCGAAACACAAAAATATATTTTGAAATATTATGCTCTTCCCTGGTTTGAAGAATTCATATACCGAGGACCGGTCACCAACGGTCCATCCTGCCTTACAGCAACTGGTACTTACTTGAGAATTGGCGTTTTCTACCAAGCTCGCAGAGGGCTCTTGATTCACACAAAAAACAACGCTCACCAAACAAATCCTTCAAATATTATTTTTATTTATTATTTTATATTTAATTTTGATTACACTCCTTCTTCCCCCGGTTCCCCGCTACGAAATTGACTTAACTCTGTTACCAGAGTCTTTTCTGCTTTGCGAACTTTTCAATAGAGGCGAATCAAGGAAGGCTATGCGGCTTATCACAACACACACACACACACAACACACATACACACACATACATATTATTATTACTATTTAACTTTCCATCTAACTACTCGTAACTTTTCCCTTTTCGGAATATATTTTTCCATCAAGAATTCAGTCGTTGTCAACATTTTAAGGACTTTTAGGACATGCAGAAGTGGAGACGATTCTGTGATGGCTCTGGCCACCGCTAGTGGAATGATGGTACAGTAACACTTACAGTTTAACGGTTAAGAAGTGCTTTGGTATTATTTTTCTTCGTCTCAATCGCCATTGTTGAAATTTGTGACCGTTGTGGAAGCAATCACTTTTATTGAGTTAACCCTTGACTGCTCTGCCCGCAGCACTCCAACCACCGAGGTGCCTGCTGCTGTGTTCACTTGATCGGTCCATCGTGTGTGGAATCTTCCTCTTCCTCTATTCCCTTCCAGGCTTGCGATTACAACCAGTCGTTCCAGGCTATCCTTTTGCCACGGACAACGTGCCCGAAGAACTGAAGAATACGGCGTGTACATATGTATACTGGCCGGAGTCAAGCCATCCAAACGTAGCTCCAGACCAATGGGCTCGTTGGTACGTCTGGCCGTCCAAGAGATTCGGAGCATGCGCCTCCAGCACCACATTTCCAAAGCGTATTTTTTTTCCCTTTCTGCTATGACTCAAAGAAATCATCACAATAAATAAAAGCACTGTAACTGTAATTTCGTCCCCATTCCGCTAGAGGTGGCCAAAGCCTCTGCAGGTTTGCCTCCATTTTTTCCTATCCTTGCATACATATTTCAATTCATTCATATCCATCAAATTTTCATGCATTTCCTTCTATTACATTTGACCGGTCAGTAGTTCAGTAGGTTGTGGGTTCGAATCCCAGCGGAGCACAAAAAATATACTGGGTTGAAAAATTATTTTACCAATGACCGGTCACCAAAGGTCCATCCAGCCTTGCAGCAACTGGGCTTGAGTATTGGCGCATGTAGCGACGACGACCGAACTCGTAAAAAGGTCGATAGCTCAATTGTTAGAATGCTTGCATTCCATGCCGAGAGCAAGGGTTCGATCTCAAAGGTTTACTCAGCCTTCACAAGAAATGAGAACTAGCCCCCCTGGAAGCTGGGAAACCCCCGCTTCAACTAAAAGTGGTTGGTGTGAGGACGGCCCCCTTACCCGTAAAAATGAATACGTCCCGAATCGCCACATGCGACCTCTTCGGGGATAACGCAGGCAAGAGGTTACACTACATGTGTAGCTTAGTTGCGTTACATTAGCTTGGGTACTGACACCTAGTTTTGTGATCACTGCGCGTAGAAGCTGTTGTGGTAAGGGAGGGCCTCACTTAGGGCTCCTTTGTGGAGACTTAGAAAGAGAGAGGGAGGGAAGTGTAGAGAGAGAGGGAGGGAGAGAAAGAAGTTTAGAAAGTTACAGAGCGCCTCCCTTAGGGGTGTGGGAAATAGCTCCACTAAATTCAATAGAAAAGCGTACATATACAGATAAGCAAAATATTAGATCCTTATTTACAAGTTAAGGTTGGTTTGATGCTGACCATCCATATTGTAAAAAATCGGTTTTAATAACGTCATCTTCTTCTTCTTCTGCTTCCTTAGACTTTCTCAGTCCACTTCTAGACGTAGGCGTCCTCCAATCCTCTCCGTGTTTGTCTTTCGGCTGCTGTGTTCAGCCATCGTCTGCCTGCAGTTCCCTTGATGCCGTCCAGCCACTTCAGTTAAGATCTCCCCACTCCCCGCTTGGACGTCCTGGGCCACCACTGGACGATCCTTTTCGGGCACCTGTCATGGTCCTGCCTTGTGATGTGACCAGCCCAGCGCCACTTATTAACGTCATCTAACGTTCGTCATAAACATTCGGCATCGGTTTTAGAGTTGTTTAATGAAATAAATCCTTAAATTAATAATGTAAAAATAAAACACAAAGTTGTTCTTCACGAGTTGATTTATCTCTTCGAGCGCTTTCGATGTTATCACACCATTAGTTCTTCTCTTGATAATGGTCAGATGAGATCGAAAGCGCTCGAAGAAATAAATCAACTAATGAAGAAAAAATATTTTAACAACATCAATCCACAAACCATCAACTTTAAAAAAAATCCTTTCTGGAGTAGGTATTTAAATTTTTACTTCCACACAGCTCTGAGCTATACGTCCTGTACCAAGACGTTGAAGTGATCCGGCCTGTAAAAGTCAGAAAATGGTATTGGCTGAGTCACATCCAGAAAATGGACCATCAGAGCCTGGAAAAGAGGGTTGTGATGACGGACCCAAAGGGGCGCAGGACAGTGGGAAGCCCCAGATTAAGGTGGCTGGATGGAGTGGTGGCAGACTGCCGTGCTATAGGAGTATGGGACTGGAGGAGGAAGGCGTTGGACCGGCAGCGATGGCTTCGGTTGATCAATGAAGCCAAGCCTCACCCCGGTTTGATATTATTATTATTATTATTTAGAATGATTTATTTGGTGAGCGCTGTTTTATGTGAATCACACTTCAAGAGCTCATTCTCAAGCAAGACTCAGTTACTGTAAGGCTGGATGTATCTTTGGTGGCCGGTCTTTCGTGAAGCTATATGAATTTTTCAATCCAGGAAAGAGCATATTTGAAAACGTAAATGATTTATTTTGTTCTGCTGCACAGGGATTCGAACCCACAACCTTACATTTACGAGTCCGAATCGTTACCACTAGACCGGTCCAATGATGATGGTGATGACAAAATTAGAACCTGAAGTAAATCCATACATATGAACCACTATTTCATCTGAAAGGCGCCAATTTTTTTGTTCTGTTAACGCGTTATTTTCAACAATTAGATAAAAGCCTACAACTTCAATAATGCCTTCTCCTAAATACCCTAGATCCTTTAGACTCGAACCAGAGATCTATGGATCCTTAAGGACACAATGGCACCGCCCTATTGTCGCTCCAGATCCTTCTGCAGATAGTGTTGTGACATATTTTGTTTCTTTATTGACTGTTTTTGAGTTTTCTGTTTCCTTTTAAATCCTAGCGGTTACATCAGGAATTAGCAGACGTTTTATTTGTTGCTTTTTTTCTACATACTTTTGAAAACAGGGCTTTAGAAAATACTTGAGGAAAAATGTGTTATTTTTAGTTTTTCGATGTATTAATAAACATAATGCACTCAAAATAACCAACTACAAAAATGTGACGTCACAAGGCCTGGTTGCTAGGGAACAGCATGTGTAAGCGTAAACTTACAAGTGCCTACTTTGGGGGCATGTATTTAATATGAGCCTTGAACGAAATATATTTGATGATTCCTTGACTGATAGGCTGGTATGCGGCTGACCACCCATACTGTAAAAAATGGTTCACTTTGCCAATGTCACTCCTGCTTCAGGGAAGGTCGGCAAGAGTTGCAGGGCTTATGTTCATTTGAGATTGAGTTTTTTTATATTGTAGGTCCACATGCGGCATGTGTAAGCGCCAAATTATGCATGTCTGCTTGTGGGAATGCATTTAATATGAATCTCAAATGATACATATCTTTGCAGCTTAGATTTAGATTTAGATCCACTATAGGTAGATTGACAATATTTTTTTTTTTTTTTTAAGAAAATCCTGTGCGGGAGACTCCCTAGATTCTGAAGACTCTAGGGGTCTATGACACTTGTTGTAGTGCCGCAGAGGTGTACGAGCTTGGTCGTCGCTACAAAGCGCCAATACTCAAGCAAGACCCAGTTGCTGTAAGGCTGGATGGACCCTTGGTGACCGGTCATTGGTAAAGGCTTATGAATTCTTCAACCCAGCGAAGAGCACATTCGAAATATTAATGGTATTTTTGAGTGCTCCGCCGGGATCCGAATCCACAACCTTCCATTTACGAGTCCGAAGTGTTGCCACTACGGACTACAGACCGGTCCGAGATGCCAACGACACGCGGTGTACCTGAGCGGTCACCCATCCAAGTACTGACCACGCCCAATGTTGCTTTATATATACTTTTTAAAGTTTTTTTCATTTATTAAGCAAGCAAACAGTTATACATGTATTACCCCCTCTGCGGCACTACAACAAGTGTCATAGACCTTTAGGGTCTTTGAAATCTAGGGAGTCTCCCGCCCAAGATTTCTTAAAAAATGAATAAAAACATAATTATGACAATTAAAAAAACTGTTTTTTTCAAGTTTTTTTTGCTAATGAACGTGTACCCATTGATTGAAGAAGTGTGACGTTTGCAAGCCGAGAAAACAATTGCGTTTGAGTTGGCGTTTACATGCTGCATGTGTAGGTACTCATATAAAAAAATCTGAAACATAAATGAAAATTACTTATTCAATTCGAAGAAGTCACCCACATAGGAGACGAAACGTCAGCTGAAGAAGTAGCAAGAAAGAAGAAAGAAAAAAGAAGCAAAAAGATGGACCACGGTCAAAACCCGGAATTACAAAATCAAGCAACTTTTTCAACTTTTGCCAATTTTACATGAAATGGGGGTAAAATTGGTAAAAATTGTTTTAATATTTAATTTACGCTAAAGTTCTGAAACTAATCCTACGAGCAGAACTTGTTTTTTGAAAGGCTGGTTGAACCTTTATAGATTAATCTTAAATTGATAGGAATTCGTAGAATATTTTTTACATCTGCTGGGGTTTTGAACCATGCATCTTCCGATTCCAAGTCAGGAACAAAACTCGCTAGACTGCGATCTGCCATATTTTGTAATTTATAATTTCTTTGCAAAAAATAATGATAAAAATATCTGTCACGGTCTTTCGCTGGCATGCTCCAAACGCCACATTTGTAAGAAAATAATTATTTCTCGTGAACACTGTTCCACGCGCATTATTGTCCTGAATTTGTAAAAAAAAATTGTATTGTGTTTGAAGGAGTATTTACACACTTGAAAAGAAAATAGAATACGGACATTAGAGTGTTGTTATTTTGTATGGAGCCGCCCATCCGACAACTTAATCTCTCTTTATGTTGTTTCCGAAAACGTATTACTAACAATTTGACAGTTTTTTTTTGCACTTGGGTAGTTTCACCTTTTGCCACGGTACTTCATCGCGAATAGACTCTGAACAAATAGCATAGATAAAAAAATATAACGTCACACGGCTAGGCTACACACAATATATGTTATTTTAATACCACAAGTCATTTCTTGATTAAAAGGTTGCTATGAGGCTGACCGCCCATACTGTAAAAGTCACCCCTGTTTAAGGGAATGCCATCAAGAGTTGCAGGGATTATGTTCATTTGAGATTGGATTTTTATGTTCCACAATGACATGTGGCATGTGTAAGTAAGCCCGTACTTATACGTGTATTCTTATACGAATGCGTGTAATATGAATCTTAAATGTAATATATCTTTGCAACTTAGATTATTATAGATTAAATCTATTTGAACCCAAGCTTCGACTTCACAAAGCGGGCGCTCTACCAGCTGAGCCACTGACTGGACCAGAACTTCTATTCAATGGTGACAGGGTAGAACGACACAGTGACAAAACAACACATAACATACCGACACATGACTTGACATCACATTGCAGAACATCACATCGCACGCAAACGCAACTAGCACGCTTAATAATAAAGAGAAATAACTAAAAAATTGGGGAAATCGAGATTTTGTATTAAAACGCAAGAAAAATGCGAGAAGAATAGGTATGTAGAATGCCACAGCCGTTCAATTTGGACGAATATGACCGAGATAAAACATCGGTCGCCTTTTTCATCCCATACAAGTTGTACTGGTTGTCTGAACTTCAAACGTGATTTCCCAACATTCTTATTTTTTGAGTTATTGCTCTTTATGATTAAGCGTGCGACATGACAAAACCTCACAAAACAATGACAGTACATCACATGATAAAACATCACATCACGTCATTGGCCGTTTATGGTATGGTCTGTTTTAGGTTTGTGATGTTTTGTCATTGTAATGTACTTTCCCGTGTTTTTTTGTCATTGCAATGCTTTGACTTGTCTATGATCTATAATCTAAGTTGCAAAGAGATATATTAACGTATAAAATACGTATTATTAAATGTGTGCCCACAAACAGGCACGCGTAAGTACGCGCTTACAAATGCTGAATGTGTACTAACAAATAAAATCCAAACCTCAAATGAACATAAAACCTGAATTTTTGCCGACATTCTCTGAAACACGTGCGACATTGGCAAGTGAACAATTTTTTACATTATGTGTGGTCAGCCTCGCACCAAACTTAGTCAAGGGATTTGATGTGTTGTAATTGTAATGTTACGTCATGTGATGTTCTGTCATAATATCATATTAGGATGATTTATTTGGTGAGCGCTGTTTTTGTGTGAATCACACCATGTGTAGTCCGGTCAATAGCTTAGGTGGTAGAGTGCTTGCATTCCATGCCGAAAGCTCGGGTTCGAATCCCACCGAGGGTGTCAGAAATGATTTCCCGTTTCGGTGTTTATTTCAAACCCTAAAATAAAATACCGGCAAGGTTTACTCAGCCTTCACAAGAAATGAGTACCAGCACTCTCGGGAGCTGGGAAACCTCCACTTCAACTGAAGTGGTTGGCGTAAGGCCGGCCCCCTTACCTGTAAAAATAAATAGGTGCAACTCGCCACATGCGACCCCTTCGGGAATAACGCGGCAAAAAGTTACACTATATGCGTAGCTTAGTTGAAAAATTGAAAGAGACCTCTGCGAGCTTGATCGTCGCTGTAGAATGCGCCAATTCTCAAGCAAGATCCAGTTGCTGGCTGGTCCTTAAGTGACCGGTCATGTAATGTTTTGTCACTGTGGCGTTCTACCATGGAACCCTATTGAGTATTTTGTCTTGTAATACGAGCACATGTTTTAATGCTTGCTCGGACAATAAACACAGAAATGCATACTGTTGTGGTCGTGCCTAGTAACCAATATGTTTGTGGCAGTAACCCGACTCCATCTTGTTTTGTTCCTCGGCAGGAGCGGCCTCTCTGAATGGACCAATAGCCGCGAGAATATTGCAAGATTGTGAAACCTTACACGGCTTGTTATGTAAGTGTATCGTTTGTGACAAAAAGCTTCCGACCACTCGTTTGACCGATGTTATTTTGCATGCAACAATTGAATAAATAATCTATCTATCTATAATCTAAGTTGCAAAGATATCGCCACCTTAAAGGTAAAACTGCATAAGCGCTGCTTCACTGATTGTAAAAATTGTGAATATTTTTTTATTGTTTGTAACTTCTCATCGTTAGTGATCTAACTATAAGGAAGTGCTCATGAAAAACTTGGATACACTGCAGGTTTTCACACTTTTGTTGTCTTTTCTCTTGTAGAAAGTAGGAAAAAGGTGCATTTACCCATGAAGGAAGTATTAAATATAGATATCGTACATGTGATTTAGTACCTATCAACATGATTCACCGTCTTTGACATCATACACTGTTTATAATGCTGTCTCGCTCACGACATATGAAATGCTTTTCTCATTTTCTATGTAAGCAACGTGTCTCTACTCCGTCTTCAATCTATTTACAAATCACCAAGGAAACACATGAAATCACTATGGTAACGGATTTGTTAGTAGTGTTGTTGCAAGTACGAAGATATCTGATAAATTCCGAATTCAAAAATATTCCCACCTCATTGTGTACGGGATGATTTCCACAAGTATCTATTACCGCGAGCATAGAAGTTACATACTTGAAGAAGCAAGTACCTACATATTTGAACATCACTAGTTCTAGAAATGGCTGTCACTTTCGCGAACAAAATATTTCGACAAACGAAAAATAAATTTTATCAACGTAATCATGTAGAATAGTGATTAAGGTGAAATATTATTCCATGTTCTATAACACATTTACTCTCATTTGTTGGCACGTTTAGAAAATACCCAGTTTGGCATTTATGTATGTATTTTTTTTCCAATTAGGTAACACACCTGTTCACAGTTGGAAGGTTACCGATAGACTGAATTTGGATTTTTGTGTGATGAGTGGGGTAGCGTATTTCTAATTCTTAAAGGATTGATTTCTTAGCCCATCCAGTTCTATATATCCATGCATTTACCTGAGAAACCCATGATAGCTAAATATGTTGATGTTATGGCCGAGGGAGCCAAGCGGGCTGATCGTTCTAGCGTATTTGGAATAGAATAACGTTGGTTCGATCCCCGCCTGGGTCATTTGACCACAACTTTGACCCTGGTTGAACAGATGTTATTGGGTAATTATTAAATTATTATTTAGTTATTAAAAAATCTTGTTTTATTTTCATTCTTTTTTTCCTGATGACGACTACGAAGTAGTCGAAAAGTTTGTGTCCTTTATATAAATAATAAAAAAAGTGAAAATATAACAGATTTTTTAATAACTAAATAAAGATGAATTTTCACAGTGTTAATGCACCATCCATCCAAAATATTAAATTATTAATTTATAAAAATAAACCACAATTAATTATTATTTTATGAAATTATTACCTATTTCTGGCCAGGCAGAATTAGTTGGTGAATTGCATTCTTCTTCACAAATCTATTTATTTATAATTTAAAAAAAAATAGTTAAAAAACCTACAATTTAATTGAAATTTTTTTAAAAATATGTCACTTATTCAGTTTTACCTTTAAGGTATCGATATGTTATTATTTAAAATTCATATTAAATTCATGAACACAAACAGACACGTGTAAGTTTGCGCGTACAAATGCTCCATGTGTAGGTAGGTACTTATCTACAATTCAAAAACCAAACCTCAAATGAACTCAATCCCAGAAACTTTTTCCGTCCTTCCCTGCAACAGGGATGACATTGGCAAAGTGAAACATTTTTTAGAGCATGGTTGGTCAGCCTCATACCAACAAATTACTCAAGAGAAATTCCAGAAAAAGCGAATTAATTTTTTTTAAAAAATAAATATAAAAACAGTGGTTAGAAATTTCCTTGTTTCCCAATTTGTTTAAACAAAATTGAAAGAATATCAAAACAGCGAAGTTGCGCCGTTCTGTATCCGGTGTTATGGCCTCATTTCCGCCACCAGAGCCTGGCTGCTTCCGCCGGATTCGAACCGCAGATCTCTGGATCGATAGGCGGTGCCGTTGCCCGAATAATGTGTGCGCAGGATATCAATCTATCCAAGTAATTTTGGGAAATTAAATTTGCTGTACCCGATATCTGATAAAATCTTTATTTTTTGTGTAATCTGTGTGATTAGCTTTTGCACGTTTAATTTTTTTCTCCTTTCTATTTTAGAGGTCGGAAGATTTTTGAATTTGTAACTATTTTCTATTTTTTAATTTATAATTTTTTGAATGAATTCAAACCAAAACACTGTTTATTTTCACAATAAAATTTATTTAAAAAGATTAAAATCTTTAAAACAAATTACAAACGTTTTCGACCTAGTAGGTCATCATCAGGTATGAAATTTTTATATTTTGGTTTTTATGTTGTAGGTTCACATGAGGCATGTGCAAGCGCGAACTTGTACGTGTCTGGTTGTGAGAATGCATGTAATGTGAATCTCCAATGTAACATATCTTTGCAACTTAGATTAGATTAGATTAGATTAGATTCTCGGCGAGCATACATCATGTCTTGTATGGGACTGCCATCCTCAGCAACCAATAACAAAATATTTATTTGACATTTCTCTAGCAACTTGGTTGGGTGACGACACAATTTTGTCTACGTCGATTCACGTGTACAAAGTATTTTTACAATAATCTAAGTTGCAAAGTTCACCTTGCCAATGCCACCCCTGCTTTAGGGAAGGTCAACAAGAATTGCATTTGCGATTGGGTTTTTGATGTTGTAAGTCCACATGCGGCATATGTAAACTTAAACTTTCACGTGTCTGATTGTAGGCATGAATTTTAAATGTTAATATATATCTTTGCAGCTTAGAATATACATTGTAAAGACTATAGATTTTCAATCTAATTCACAACTAAGCTACATATATAGTGTGACTTCTTGCCTGCGCTATCCCCGAAGGGGTCGCATGCGGCGATTCGGGACCTATTTATTTTTACGGGTAAGGGGATGTGATCTCACACCAATCACTTCAGTCTATGTATAAGCTATAATCTAAGCTGTACAAATATATTAAAATTTCAAATTCGTATGAAATGCATGCCCACAAACAGACACGTGTAAGTTTGCGTTTTCAAATACTGCATGTGTTATTACAGATTAAAATCCAACAATGGAGTCCAAAATTTATTCTTTATATTGTTATGTAAATAGTACCTTTATGCAATATAAATATTTAGATATATATAGGTATTAGTTATAGCTGATAGAAATTCTTTATAATATTGGTGGGTAGGATTAATGATTGTTGAGTACATAGAGAACTCAGTAGATTGTCATAATAATGTGCTTCGAGAAGCTTCTGGCAAATTCACCTTTAGAAGCTTCTATCGCTGGGGTATATAAGGCGCGAGCAGCTTGCAATAGGAAAGTTCTCTTGCGACTTTATACATGTGAAGACTAAGAGCATAAGTGAACACAAACCATCTGTGAAATAAATAAATGTAAATTGCAAAATTTAAATGTAAAAGTAAATCTAACTATAAAATTAATATCCTAAAAGAAGATCAGTGTTTAATTTGGAGACTAGTAGAACCCTAAAAATCATAACAATATTTTCCAAGTCTCTAATTTAAATGTTCCAAATTGAATTCCAAGGTGCTTTTAATGCCCCCAAATTATTCCTCCGCTGCTTTCTGAAATCGAATAGAAATCATATTATTTGACGGGAGAGAAATGTTTGCCCTAATGCTGTTATAGAAATCTGTCGAGCAGAATCGGGAATGAAATGAGTCGCTGCAAACACAAGAGTAAAAATATCAAATTATAAACTAATTGACTCGATATGAACTGTATAAGGGAAGCGGACAAGGCGGTAACAAAAAACTTTATTTTATTTTCAAAATGTAATACTCGTAGTTATAAAATGGAATGTACGTAGTGTTTTCCCTATAGACTTCTAACCTGCCATACAGATTTTAATGATTTTTTTCAGGAAATCTATAATTTAAGTTGCAAAGATATATTACGTTTAAGATTTATATCATATGCATTCCCATAAACAAACACATATAAATTCGTGCTTACAAATGGTGCGTGTGTATTTAGTAATAAAAAAACATACCTCTAATAAATATAACCTTGCAACTTTTGTAGCACTTCCCTGAAACCGGGGTGATGTTGGCAAAGTGTACATTTTTTTTACAGTAGTATGGGAGTCTGCCTCATACCAACCTATAAGTCATATTACTAAAATATAACCTGTGAGACGTTCCATAGTCCAAAATGTACATAAAAATTGTGTAATCTAGCTCGTTCGATAGCTCAGTTGGTAGATAATTCCATACCAAGAGCTCGGGTTCGAATCCCACCGAGGGTTTCGGTGTTTATTTCAAATCCAAAAATAAAATACCGGCTAGGTTTATTCAGGCTTGAGCAGAAATGAGTAGGTACCAGCCCGCCACCCCCACTACAATTGAAGTGGTCAGCGTAAGGCCGGTTCCCTTACCTAATCTAATCTAATCTAATCTAAGCTGCAAAGATATATATCATTTAAGTTTTATATTAAATGCATTCCCACAAGCAGATATGTATAATTTCGCGCTAACACATACCGCATGTGGACCTACAATATAAAACCCAATCTCAAATGAACATAAGCCTTGCAACTCTTGCCGTCCTTCCCTGAAACAGGGGTGACATTGGCAAAGTGAACCAATTTTTACAGTATGGGTGGTCAGCCGCATAACAACCTATAAGTCAAGGATAAATAGGTTCACTCGCCACATGCACCTCCTTCGGGGAGAATGCGGCAAGAAGTTGCGCTATATGTGTTGCTTAATTGCGTTTTTTTAATTGTGTGACGTCTCTGGCAGAGTGCCCTGCGGGTGACCATGTTTTTTATCCCCTACACGGCATTGCATCAAGCCGCTCCATCTCCCCCATTGTCGGCGACATTATAACAAAACATTGTCATCCCCCTCCCCTTCCCCATCACCCCACCCCCCTGCAGGGATGCGAGGAGGTCCAGACCTCCAGGCATGCTGATCACGCCCAGAGCAAATGTCGCAGAGCGTACTCCAGCAGAGGTCTCCAAACTTAGAACCAAAGGAACTCTTTTTTTCAATAGATTTGTGAAGAGGAAGATGTGAGCGCTGTTTTTAAGTAAATCACACCTCAAGAGCTTGATCGTCGCTATATAAAGCACCAATCATCAGCCAGTTGCTGTAAGGCTGGATGGACATTTGGTTACCGCCTGACCGGTCTTCGGTAAAGGTAAATGAATTTTTGAACCCAGAAAAGAGCAAAACTTCATGATTAAAATTTTATTTTTTGTACTCTGCCGAGATCCGGACTCATAATTTTCCATTTACGAGTACAAAACGCTAACCATTAGACTACAGACCGGTCTAAAATACGTAATGTTATGTAAATAGTAGATTAATATAGGTGTACATCGTAAGTAGCAATAATTATTATAGGCTTAAGAAATCTAGAAATGAAATAATCCTTTTGTACCTACTCTCGAAGCTGGTAGAGCGTTCGAGAGTGTGCTGGCAAATTGGTCCCCAGAGACTTTTGTTTCTGGGGTATAAGGCGCAAATTTGGGTGCAGGAGAGCAGATAGATATTCGCCTTTGATCGAAGAACAAGTGTGAGGTGCTGAACTGTGAAATAAATTTAAGTTGCTTAAAGTGCTAAAAATAAATATAAAATTGTCAAATAAATCAAGTGCAAATAAATATCCAAAAACAAGACCAGTTTTTTGTTGTTGTTTGAAGTCTATCCGAACCCAACAAACACTACAGTAAGTTTGCAGTTAATGGTTAGGACTGTACGCAGTGCTTTAGTGCCTTTTCAATCTATCTAGTTAATTTGTATTGAACTCATGACACTGTCCTGCTTTTAGCCCCGACCAAGTTACATCACATTTTTTCCCCTACAATTTAAATGTACTGAAGCTATGCACGGCCTGGGGTGGAAGTCTAGATGGCCGTCAGTAGATCATAACGCACCTATGGGACGGAATAAAACATGGCGCTGCCTTAACAGCTGATCGTTGATCCACGCAAAATGTATCAGCTGTTGATACGCCACGCCGCCGTGTTTTATTCCGTCCTATCTTCACCGTCAACGACGATACCATGTTGAAAGCACTGGTTCTCATCAGATCACCGAAGTTAAGCAACATTGGGCGTGGATGCTACTTGAATGGGTGACCGCTAGGTACACCGCGTGTTGTTGGCATTTCTTAGACCGGTCCGTAGTCCAGTGGCAACACTTCGGACTCGTAAATGGAAGGTTGTGGATTCGAATCCCGGCGGAGCACAAAAAGCATACCATTCATATTTCCAAATGTGCTCTTCGCTGGGTTGAAAATTCATACACCTTTATCAAAGACCGGTCACTGAAAGGTCCATCCAGCCTTACAACAACTGGGTCTTGCTTGAGAATTGGCTTTCTACAGCGACGACCAAGCTCGCAGAAGGCTCTTGAGGTGCGATACACACAAAAACAGCGCTCACCAAATAAATCATCCTATAATCTATAATAATCTATAATCTAAGTTGCAAGGATATATTCATTTTAAGCTCTCAGATGTATGCCCACAAACCAACAAGTGTAGTTCGCGCTTACAAATGCTGAATGTGTACTTACAAATAAAATCCAAACCGCAAATGAACATAAGCCCCACAACTTTTGCCGACCTTCCCTGAAACAGGGGTGACATTGGCAAAGTGAACCATTTTTTACAGTATGGGTGGTCAGCCTCATACCAACCTATAAGTCAAGGAATATGAATAATAAATTATATTTAAATATAAAAAAGAACAAAACCTTACAAAGAAATCTATACAAAAAAAGTCAAAAATTTCCTATGCAAAAAATGTAGCAAATGAATACACCAACATTAGAAATCAACATTGCAGATTAGCCGCCACTTCTTCCTGTCCTTGCATACTTCTTTCATCCTAATATTATTATATTAGTATCTTCAAATAGGTACGGTAAGATATACTAAACGTCGTCGAAACTGCCCCCCCTTTTGATTTTTCTGAACGTAGCTTGGGTTCTACATTTGACAACATCTGGTCTGACAGAGTTATCCAATGATGAAATATAACAATAACCATGATGAAGAGGTAACGACGCAGTCAACTGTTGCGACAGGTGGTCGGCAGATTGTTGTTCCATCAAATGTTTTGTGATTTCTGCACTTGTTTAGCTTTGGCGAGCAGACCACCGCTGGTGCAAATATTGTGAACCAATTTGTCGTCGCTATAAATCAATAAAGAACGCAGAATGAATTGTGATGTTTTTGATTGAGTTCTTTTTATTTATGCTAGATTTTTTTTGGTTAATAAGTTAGTGCTAAAAGTAATATTTAGCTCCTTAATTATGAAGGTTTATTTTAAAAGAATAAAAAATATTAAATAAAAAATGTTATTCACGTTTTTTCTCAGCTCAGATTGTGTTGAATCTAATCTAATCTAATCTAAGCTGCAAGGATATATATCATTAGAATGTGATCCTTAATACCATTTCACTGAAAGGTCATCTTTGAATCAAATAGTAGATAAGCCAAACAAGCACTAGGACGACGACGTGTAAAATTTTTGCAAAGTTAACTTACAAATTGTATTGCAATTGGAAAAATTGGTCGAATTTAAGCGTTAGTCTGAAGCTTGGGAATATTTATTATTTGATTCTACATATGTGCCCTTTTTACAGAACCCTTAGTACGAGTTGCAAAACTTGAGAAAAGTAAAGTTTACGAAAAATATTAAAGCGTGATTTCTCCCAAAATCTGTCGTTTTTGTTTTTACACTTTGTGGTATTAGCAAAAGAGTTACAGTGATGAAGAAAATCAAGTTCAAACAAACAAAAACGGCAGATTTTGGGAGAAATCACTCTTTAATAATTTCCGTAAACTTTACATTACTCAAGTTTTGCAACTCGTACTAAGGGTAGGTACAGTAATTTATATAAAAGTAAGGCATCGAAAATCCCTGCAATTATGAGATTTAAATTGTTCATTGAAAAAAACCCTTTTCGTATAGATAAACCCTTTCAATGCCAGATAACATAATGCTTGCCATTGTCCCACAGGACTTCAATAAACTGTTGCCCATCAGATTGTGGAGCGGCATAGTGTTAACCCATTGTCGACCAACCTCTAATAATGCACTTAGGGAAATTTAAATAGAGACATCTGACAAAGTTTTTCAAATATTTTAAAAATAATCGGTACTATTCAGAGACTGTTTTTGAGTATTCTATCATCACTTTTTTGGTTTGTTTTTTTATTTTATTGATGCCGAAATACTAACGTGGTTATTCTGTAACTCTGTCGTCATTCCGCTAGGGGTGGCCAGAGCCTCTGCAGAGCTGCCTCCATTTTTTCCTTTCCTTACATACCTCTTTCAATTCATTCATATCCATCACCTTTTTCATGCATTTTCTTCTTGTACGCTCACTTTGTATATCCCATTCTTTCACAATCTCCTCAATCTGATCACTCCATACTTTTCTCGGTCGTCGCTTCCCTCTTTTTCCTTTCACACTTTCTTTGTATACATACTTTGTCAGTCTATCATCATTCATTCTTTCCACATGCCCAAACCATCTCAGCTCACATTCCCTTGTACCTTATTATAGATCACAAACAGGAAATCCATGCCTACCTACAGTTAATCTGCGGTCTACAGTTGATTCTCAAAACAAAAAAACGATTTTTCGAAAGAAACACAGAAGTCTCGATGACCGTTGATAGACATTACCGTATCTATTTGAAGATAGGACGAAATAAAACATGGCGGCGTATCAACAGCTGATCCATTTTATATGGAACAAAGATCAACTGTTCAGGCCCCGCCATGCTTTATTGCGTCTTATCTTCCAATGAGTATGGTTAGATCTACCAACGCCTAACGAGACTTCCACCCCTGGGAAGAATAAGCCATCAGATGTTCAGCTAACAAATGGAGAAAAAAAATCGTAGAGTGAAAGCTGCGAACAAGAAAAATAAGGTAGGAAGACCTCGAGTGATCATCTTGTAAAGGCAGTGCCTTGTTGTGCCAGCCATCTGTCTCTGTTGGTTGCCATCCTCTTGTAAAGACAGTGCCTTGTTGTGCTAGCTATCTGTCTCGTTTGGTTGTCATCCTCTTGTAAAGGCAGTGCCTTATTGTAACAACCATCTGTCTCTGTTGGTTGCCATCATTTTGTAAAGGCAGCGCTATGTTGTAACATCCATCTATCTCTGTTGGTTGCCATCTTCTTGTAAAGGTAGTGCCTTATTGTAACAACCATCTGTCTCTGTTGGATGCCATCCTCTTGTAAAGGCAGTGCCTTCTTTTACCAGTCATCTGTCTCTGTAAGTTGTCATCCTCTTGAAAAGATAGTGCCTTATTGTAACAGCCATCTATCTCTGTTGGTTGCCATCCTCTTGTAAAGGCAGTGCCTTTTCGAAGGAAGGCGCCCGTAGTTATATTTTTTTAAATACTTAAAAAAATCCAAATATTTTCTTGCTCCGTTCACAGCATTCTGCATTACTTTCTTCACTTTGTTGTCTCCAAACAACGCCTTTGAAAATCTGCATTCAGGTCCAAATCTCTACAACGTATTGTGTGTGCAAAAATGTGAACACTGCTTATATTAGTTCTGTCGGCGCTCGACTTTGTAAGAGACACGTCAAAATAAGGTTATTTTCTACTTAGCAAAATACACAACACACAGCCTAACAGATTATCGTATTAAAACCACAAAGAATACATTGAAATTTCAACGACAAAATGCATGGATTTCTAAAGAAATTGACGATTTTTTTCTGTTTATTCTATTCATTATATTCTGTGTTTACATTCTTCAACGTTTTTTCTTCACTGTTTAGTGTAAATATTTTTGTTTGTTTGTTACACTGGTTTCGGTGGTGAAAGAGTTAAATACAGAGAAATGTAATATTTTATTCTGTTGTATTTTCTTTTGAAATTTAAGATATTATAAACACATACATTGCTATTCACAAAACGTTTAATCCATAGCTAATGCATGGATCATAGTTTTTTTGTATGGAAACTTGGACTTAGGGGGAGGATGAGCCATAGATTTGTTGTTTGTGAATAACACCGATAGTTATGCAGGTACAAATGCAGGTCCTTATCTTAGCGCCAGGGAATTGTTAAAATAAAATAAATCCCTGATGATGACCATCGACACAATATACCTATTTCACAAAAAGATCAGAATAAAGTACACAAAATAAAAATAATAATCAATGATTACTAGGGACTGGAAAATTTCGCGATCGCGATAAAACGAATTTATTCGCGAATTTTTAAGGTTTTTACGCAAATAACGCGAAATTTTAGATTTTTCGCAAATATCGCGAATTTTCGTACTTTTGGTAGAAATTGTGCGAAAAAGTTGTGATGTGTAGCTTTTGCAATGTAACAATTTCGTGGGAGAGAAAAGATTCCTGCGAAAACCCTTTGCAAGGTGCAAAGCGCAGGAAAATCGGGCAGTGTTATGGCCGAGGGGGCCAAGTGGGCTGATCTTTGTATCGGGTTTGGAATTGAACAACGTTGGTTCGATCCCCGCCGGGGTCATTAGACCATAATTTTGAACCTGGTTCAACAGATGTTATTCGGTAATTATTAATTAATAATTTCAGATAGATATTGCCGGGTATTCCGTGTGTCATTGAAATATTAATACTTTTTCCATCAATGGTTTTTTTGTAAGTTTGTACTCGTATTGATTCGCATTTTGTTTATTCATTGTTTTTGTAAGTACATATTGTTTTTTATATAATTAATCATACGTATTAGTAATTTTTATTGTTTTGCAATTACATCATTCTTAATTTTGATCAAATCATCACTAAAAAATCTCCCTGTTTTTGATAAAAAAAAATAACGCGAATTTCCCTGTTTTCAGGGAAATAACACCGAAATTCACCAAAAATAACACCACTATTTTCCAGTCCCTAATGATTACACATGGAATGGACTGCATCATGGGGTACAGAGCCATAATGCGCCTGAGAAGAAGTTGCAGCGCCAGTGGTATGTTAGCTGAGGGCCAGCTACCACACTGGAATGGACTGCTGCGGCACCGAGTGGCAGGATTCCAAGAGAGGCTCCAGGAGTTCAGCAGCAACGACATCGTGACGAAATTGAAAGCCAGCAGATGGGAATCAAAGCTGTGGAGGTTTTGGGCGGGAATGCTGAGGCTGACAAGGATACACCACTGAGCCTGAGATGCTGCAGCTCACAACCAGGATTTGACGCTTTTTTTTTTTTTTTTTTTTATATAAAATAGATTTGTGAAAAGGAATGCAATTCACCAACCTATTCTGCCTGGCCTATTTCTATTAATCATCAATTAATAATTCATTATTGTTTATTTTAATGAATTATTAATTAATGATTACCCAATAACATCTGTTGAACCAGGGTCAAAGTTTTGGTCAAATGACCCAGGCGGGGATCGAACCAACGTTGTTCTATTCCAAACACGCTAGAAAGATCAGCCCACTCGGCACCCTCGGCCATGACACCGACAAACCGTTGTTAAAAACATAGGTTTTTCAGTCACAACGCATTCTTCATCTCCACGCTGTCATCTGTTTCTATTTTCTTATATGTTTTTTCTATTTTCTTATAATACCTAAGTATGTTTTTTTTTATTTTCTAGTTTTTTTAATGTTTTTTTTTCGATCAATGTTTTTTTTATATGGCTGGTCACGTATTGTACCCTCCGCTTGACCGGGCTGGTATAATTTTATTATTACTATTAGATGATTTTTTATTTAAGAAGATGATGTTTGTAGCGCGGGTTGACTGTAAAAAAGTGTCTCCACTCGGGTACGTGATTACTTATATTTTTATCATTATGCCGACAATGTAATAACCCGGCAACGTGTTGTCCTCTGTCCCCCCCGCCTGTCCCCCGCCTGTCCCCCGCCTGTCCCCCCCGTGTCCCCCGCTGCAGTAGATTGTCCCCTAACAAGCCCCCCGGCTTTGGGGGACGTCTGACGCCATTTTATTTTTCGCGCGCGGAGCGTAATCGCGCGTAATGGTGGAGAGAGGACGCTGCGCCGAATTGAAAAACAAAAACGCAACTAAGCTACACATGTTGTGTAACCCCTCACCTGCGCTATCTCCGAAGGTGTCGCATGTGGCGATTCGGGACCTATTTACTTTTATGTGTAAGGGAACTACTTTCAGTTGAAGTGGGGGTTTCTCAGCTCCCGGGGGGCTGGTTTTCATTTATTGTGAAGGCTGAGTTCACCTTGCTGGTATTTATTTTGGTTTTGAAATATACACCGAAACGGGAATCATTTCTGACACCCTCAGTGGGGATCGAACCCTTGCTCTCGGCATGAAGTGCAAGCATTCTACCAACTGAGCTATCGACCAGACTTTTTACGAGTTTGGTTGTCGCTAAAAAGCGCCAATACTCAAAAAAGACCCAGTTGCTGTTAGGCTAGATGGACCTTTTGATGATTGCGTTTTTTGATTTTAAATATTCTTTTTCTTTAGTGCCATTGCTTTCGAAGATCGGTGATTGTTTTCTTTTGGTGCCAATTCGGTTGAAACTCAAAGATATATTGTAAAATGTTATCTACAATGTACAAAACTGTTATACAATTCCTTTAAGATGCGCATTTCACATAAATCATTTAAGGGGCCGTCCATAAATTACGTCATCGATTTTGACCGATTTTCGACCCCCCTCCCCCCTTACAATCATCCTATAGTCATTATCTAATGACCCCCCCTCCCCCTCTTGCTGTAACAATGGATGAGCTAAATAATTAATAATGTTATATTACTTACATAATATTTTGTATATTTTGTAGAAATTGGTATTTACAAGAACGACGTCACTTTTGGTACTCGTACATCATTTGCCATCATCCGCAGACCAGACCCCCCCCCCCTTGATGCGAATGACGTAAAGTATGGACAGCCCCTAATAATAAAAAAGGTTTATCTCAGGTTAGTACTCAGTTATTGAAAATACAAAAAACCTTAATGCACAACAAAAAACTTTGTCAAAAATTGTGTAGAAATAAAGCCAAACAGCGAAAATCACATCTTCTACAGACGTCTACCCTACAAATATAGCGTAACTTCTTGCCGCGTTATCCCTGAAGCGTTTTTGAATGTGCCAGATGAAACCTATATATTTTTACAGGTAAGGAAGCCGGTCTTACACCAACCACTTCGGTTGAAGTGAAGTTTTCCCAGCTCCTGTAAAGAAATGTGATTAAATGTAAAATATATTTTGGCGCACACTCCGAGAGTTCATAGAGTAACAAATGACTTTTTAAATTAAATTTTGTCCGCGTTGCTTCAAAAATGGAAAAACAAATGAAATTACTTGCAAAGACACTATCAGATGCTGCCTTGTGCCTGTAAGGTATCGCAGATAAGTGTTCTGTAGGCAAATGTAAGGTATCGCAGTGAGCAGACTTCGTTAGGAGAGACGCGACAATCGCTAATGAGACAAATTCAAAAATGGAACACCTAATTTAATGATATTTTAATTATTATTTTAAATACAGATGGAGCTTTGTTACTCTAAGGTTTTAATTCATTTTTTTTTTTATCTAATTGTAGATCATCAATCTTCCAGCAGGTATTAATTAATAAATTTATAGTATTTCGTGAGAAAGGTTGTAAAGGCGCTAAAGGTCAGTGGTTCTAACCTGGGGGCGATTTCAGCTCTTAGTAAATGAAGACAATTTGATTTCCAGTAAATAGTTTTGTAGCATCGGGCCGGCCCCCTTACCTGTAAACGTAAACAGGTTCCACATGCGACCTCTCCTCCGACAAAGCGGTAAGAAGTATAGCACTATATGTGCAGCTAAAATTGTAAATTGTAATTTGTTGTGTAAGTTCCTTGACTCATAGGTTGGTATGCGGCTGACCACCCATGCTGTAGAAAATGCTTCACTTTGACAATGTCACCCCTGTTTCAGGGAAGATCGGCGGGAGTTGCGGGGTGTATGTCCATTTGAGATTTGGTTTTTATGTTGTAGGTTCACATGCGGCATGCGCAAGAGCGAACTTGTACCTACGTGTCTGCTTGTGAGAATGCAGGTAATGTTAATCCCCAATGTTACATATCTTTGCAACTTAGATTAGATTAGAAACTTTTTTTTTTTGATGTCGCTTTATTGATTCTTTACAACGCATATTACAATAATCTTTATCACCAATGTAGGTACGCAGCGGTACGCAGTGGCATACTTTTACCCACCTTGATGTATGGAAGCGAGGCCTGGACGGTGAATGAAAGTGAAATTAGTAAAGTCCATACTGTTGAAATGGACTTTCTAAGAAGTATGATTGGGAAAAAACGGAGTGACAGGGTGAGGAATGATTTTGTAAGAAAAGAATGTGGTGCAAAATAAAGTGTGAAAGTGAAGATTAAAAGAAGTTTGTTAAGATGGTTTGGGCATATGGAGAGAATGAATGAGGAAAGACTGACGAAGAAAGTATATGTTGGTAGAATAGATGGATGTCGTGGTAGAGGAAGACCGAGAAAGGTATGGATGGACCAAATATCCGAAATTGCGAATGAATGGAATATCCAGAGTCATAATAAAAGAAGAGCTTGTATGAAGAAGGTTATGACTCTGGAGGAAATGAAAGAAGTATGTAAGGATAGAAAGAAATGGCGGTCGATCTGTAATGTTGGCGGCTAGGGTTTATTAAAGTGAAATTGGTTTATGATTTAGTTTTTTTTAGTGTCCATGTTTATATTATTGTTTATTGATTTAAAAAATGTAATTTGCGATGTTTGTTCCTTGACTTATAGGTTGTTATGCGGCTGACCACCCATAATATAAAAATTGGTTCACTTTGCCAATGTCACCCCTGTTTCAGGGAAGGACGGCAAGAGTTGCAAGGCTTATGTTCATTTGAGATTGGGTTTTTATATTGTAGGTCCACATGCGGCATGTGTTAGCGCGAAATTATACATATCTGCTTGTGGGAATGCATTTAGTATAAATCTTAAATGATATACCTATATCTTTGCAGCTTAGATTAGATTAGATTAGATTAGGTAATGAGTTTATAAAGAAAAACTCATCTTCGTGTTGCGTTTATCCCAGCAGGTTTGTATTAATACGCTTGAAACCTATTTATTTTCCCTGGCAAGGAAATTCACCTTAAAGTGCCCCTAAAAGAATAGGTTCAATTGTTTGAGGCAGAAGTCGAGTAGGTACTTATATATTTCCAAAAGGAATTGAACCCTAATCATGTGGTTTCAAATGCAAGCGTTCTACCAATTGTGATAACGACCAGACAGACCACTAACCTCTTTGCATGTTTTATTTCATATAATTTTATTCTTGTATTTTTTCAATGTTGTACATTTTTGCCAGCCCTGGTTTATCACGTAATTTGATTTGGTTTTATATGCGCTCGCTTTTTTCGCGCCGTTATTTAATTTGTCGTCGTGCCGTCTCTCTCTGGCACGCACTCTGTATGTTAGACTTGTATAGCGCCGTCCCTCTCCCTCGCCCGGCATCATCACAAACGCTAAAACATCACAAATTGGGATAACAATGTATTCTTTTGGCGCGCTTTTGGATGGCAGGGTTGCCACGAAAATAATATTTATTATTGTTAAAAAAAAAAACTGAACCCTTTACAAATACATAATGAAGAGAGTTGCAAAATGAAAGCAATAATTGATAGGTACATCAATTATTTCATGATGAAGAAATGCCAAAAAACACGAAACTTAGCTTCACACATATTGAATCTGCTAATCGCGTCGTCCTAGGAAGGGTAGCATGTGACGTGCGTAACCTATTTTTTTTTACAAGTGAGGGGTTGAAACTATACCATCCTCTTAATTTAAAGTAAGGTTTTCCCAGCTCTCAAGGGGGGCGCATCCCATGCCTTATGGAAGGCTGGGTAAATCTTCCGTGCATTTTAATTTTAAGCTGAAATAAACACCTTTGCGAAAAATCATTTCGGGCTATCTTGGCAGGGATCGAACCCTAGCCGTCTTGCTTTAATGTCACGCAAATTCTTTAATTTATTTTTGCCAGAATCCACAAAACAACAAGAACAAGTCCAGAAAATGAAAGAAATAAACAAGATTTTTTTTTAAAAGATATCAGCCTAATCTACAATGTTGATTTCTAATGTTGGTTTATTAATTTGCATAGGAAATTTTTGACTTTTTTTGTATAGAATTCTTTTTAAGGCTTTGTTCTTTTTTATACTTAAATGTTATTTATTGTTCGTATTCCTTGACCTATAGGTTGGTATGAGGCTGACCACACATAGGTACTGTAAAAAATGGTTCACTTTGCCAATGTCACCTCTGTGCCAGGGCCGGTCGGCAAAAGTTGTGGGGTTTGGATTTTATTTGTAAGTACACATTCAGCATTTGTAAGTGCGAACTACACGTGTTGGTTTGTGGGCATACATCTGAGAGCTTTAAATGAATATATCCTTGCAACTTAGATTATAGATTACAGATTATTGTATAGCCCATCATAAGAATTGTGTTTTTCCTTAAAAATTAAAGTCATTTATTATTATTATTCACACATTTCGTTGACTTACAGTTTAATAATTGTATGTTTTTAATAACAGACTCTATTACTTGAAAACCATACCATATTATAATATATGAATGAGTCGTACCTTGTTTGTGACAACCCTGTTTTCGCCCCAACAATGGCCGCTCGTGATTGAAATGTTTTTTTAAAAGCTGCATAAGAATAATGTGATCAGGGACGCAAATGGGAAACTAATTATTATTGTCATTTTATACATGGAAAATATATAAAAGTAACAACAATAATAATAAAATTAAGGGTTCCTTGACTTATAGGTTGGTATGCGGCTGACCACCCATGCTGTAAAAATGGTTCACTTTGCCAATGTCACCCCTGTCTCAGGGAAGGACGGCAAGAGTTGCAGGGTGTATGTCCATTTGAGATTTGATTTTTATGTTGTAGGTTCACATGAGGCATGTGCAAGCGCGAACTTGTCTGGTTGTGAGAATGCATGTAATGTGAATCTTCAATGTAACATATCCTTGCAACTTAGATTAGATTAGATTAGAAGGGTAGATGTACATTGCAGTGTACAACACCCTTGGTGAAAATTGTTATAATAATAATAATAATATTAGGATGATTTATTTGGTGAGCGCTGTTTTTGCGTGAATCACACCTCAAAAACCCTGTGCTACCTTGGTCGTCGATAAATGTGCCGATTCCCAAGCACGACCCAGTTGATATAAGGCTAGGTGACCCCATGGTGACTGGTCAGTGGTAAATGTAGTATATGATTTTTGTAACTCAGCGAAGAGCACCTTGGCTTATAGGTTGGTATCAGGCTGACCACCCATATCGCACAAAATGGTTCACTTTGCCAATGTCACATCTATTTCTGGGAAGGTCGGAAAAAGTTTCAGAGCTTATGTTAATTGGAGGTTTGGATTTTATTTTGTAAATACACATGCCGCATGTGTAAGCGTGAACTTACATGTGCCTGGTGTGGCCATGCATTAAACATGAGCCTTAAATCATTGCAACTTAGATTATAAATAAATCATGTAAGTACACATGCAGCATTAGTGAATGCGAACTTACACGTGTCTCTTTGTTGGCATGCATTTAATATGATTTTTTAATTTTTTTTTTCTAAAACATAGTTTTTTTTTCACAATAATATTTTCTAACTCAAGCACTTTCGACCTTCAATGGTCAGGTCATTATCAAGAGTGATCTATTTCTAAGAGTGATTTTTAATGTTAATGTAGGTATCTTTGCAACTTAGATTATAGATTATAGAGAGTACCTAATTATGACTCAGGGACTCCCAATTTATGTGAGTCAGCCGGGTTTGTTTATGTAATTGCGTCAGGAATGAGTTTATTTTCAATTTTGTATTTCCATGTTTGAAAATTCTTTGTCAATTCTACTCAAAATGGGCTAAAGCGGATTATTTAAAAAATATCTACTCTTAACAACGCAGACAACGCGACACAAAAAGGTGCTCTGTATATTTATATCGTTTCTAAACTCATCTAATCTAATCTAAGTTGCAAAATATAAGTAACATTAGTAGACCGGTCCGTAGCGCAGTGGTAACACTGCAGACTCTGAATGGGAAGGTTGTGGGTTCGAATCCCGGCGGAGCACAAAAAATATACCATTTATATTTTCAAATTTGCTCTTCGCTGGGTTGAAAAATTCATACGCCTTTACAAATGACCGGTCACTGAAAAGTCAATCCAACCTTACAACAACTGGGTCTTGCTTGAGAATTGGCGCTTTCTACAGCGACGACCAAGCTCGCAGAGGGCTCTTGAGGTGTGATACACACAAAAACAGCGCTCACCAAATAAATCAGCCTAATTTTTTACTTTCTTGCTATAGCCGAAGGCTATAAAGAAAGTTATGATTTGGTGTAAAAAAAAAATTTCTAGGTTTTCACGGAAATGAGTTGTCCTGGTGCAGGACATGCCAAAAAACACTATCTTTCAAAAACGTCCGTCTGTATGTATGTATGTATGTATGTATGTATGTATGTATGTATGTATGTATGTATGTGTGTGTGTCACTTTCCAAAGTATAAGACCTAGAGATACCAAATTTTGGCTACATCAACTTTTTTGGACATGTATTAAGTATGAATAACATGGCATTACACCAACTTGAAAATTCAAGATGGCTGCCATACAAAAAAAACATAAAATTGCACTTTTCTCAAAAACGGCTCCAAGAATTTTTTTTAAATTTTCAGAGTTGCCATTTATTAGTTTTTAACTTAATAAATTAGTTATGGCAATACTCTTACTAATCTGTGTCTATGGGCTGCCATATGAAAAAAACAAACGATTGTGATTTTCTCGACAGTTAAGGGGTCAACAAAAATATAATGTTCTACAATATTACGGACAACATAAATTTCTACAAATTTACAAAAAAAATTTTTTGAAAAAATAAATATAAAGCACCGTTTACACGACCTGAAATTTTAAATCGAAAATATTACAAAAACCTATTAAAATGCAAGATATTTGAATTTGTTTTAGATTTGATAGAAAGAACAAGCTTATCACTTTAATTCGTAATCATTTTTTTTTTACTTTTTTGAAAATTCAAGATGGCTTCCGAAGAGCTGAAAATTTAAAATGCGATTTTCTCAAAAACGGCTCCGACGATTTTTCTGAAATTTTTTGTGAATCTATTTATATAATAGTGCTATCTAATAATTATAATCATTTCTTCATCATAATCTCGATTTAGGGAGTTGCCATATAAAAGAAAAAAATAATGGAAAAATTCTCGGCAGTTAGAGGGTTAATAAAAAAATAATGTAGTACAAATGTAAAATAATAATAATAACCTATATATTGCCATCATTATTTTTTCCAAAAAGTGAATCTAAAGTATAGCCGCCATACAGAGTGAAAATTTTCCATACAAAATGTATTAGCAATTTTCTTGGTAGTCAAAGGGTTAAAAATAGATAAATGGCTGCGATTCTTAAAATTTTATAAATACCAATAATAATCAGTCGTTACTTTTTCAAAATATAACTAAAAAGTTTACCCACCATACAAAGTACTAGTTTGCATACAAAAGGGTTCAATGACCATCTATAATAATCTAGAATATAAGTTGCAATGAAATATAAACATTCAAAACTAATATGAAATGCATGCCCACAAACAGGTATGTGTAAGTTCGCGCTAACGAATGCTGAATTTGTACTTACAAATTAAACATAAAACTTGCAACTCTTGCCGACCTTCCTTGAAACAGGGGTGACATTGACAAAGTGAATTATTTTTTACACTTTGGGAGGACTGAGAAATGCGAGAAAATTGAGATAAAGACTGAATGAAAAAAGAGTGGAGGTCTATAATAATCTATAATCTATAATCTAAGTTGCAAGGATATATTCATTTAAAGCTCTCAGATGTATGCCCACAAACCAACAAGTGTAGTTCGCGCTTACAAATGCTGAAAGTGTACTTACAAATAAAATCCAAACCTCAAATGAACATAAGCCCCACAACTTTTGCCGACCTTCCCTGAAACAGGGGTGACATTGGCAAAGTGAACCATTTTTTACAGTATGGGTGGTCAGCCTCATACCAACCTATAAGTCAAGGAATGGAGGTCGTGAAAGAATTTGATTATCTGGGAAGCAAATTTGAGTCGAATGCGAAATTGACGAAATAATTGGAAAAGCGCGCTAGTAGAGGAAGAAGTGTAATGGAAACGATTGGAAGAATTGCAAGAAATAGGAAACTTACGAAGAATATGAGATCGGCGGTCCACAATGGCATATTGGTTGGTGGAAGTGAGGCTTAATGAATGTGAGCTGAGTAAAGTATGTAAGTACGGTTGAAATGGCTTACCTGAGAGCAATGGCTGGAAAGACACTGAGTGATAGAGTACGTAATGCTTGAGTGATGAACGAGTGTGGTATAAAAGAGAATATGAGAATGAAAGTACAAAAAAGTACGATGAGATGGTTCAGACATCTTGAAAGAAAGGATGATGAACAACTAACGAAGAAAGTGTACAAAGGAAATGTCAGAGGAAAGCGCAGAAGGGGAAGGCTGAGGAAAGAATGGTTAGACCAAATAGGTGAGATTGCGAAATAATGGATTCTGCAGAGTGAGAATAAGAGAAGAGTATGTATGAAAAAGGTGATGACAGCAAAAAGTGGAGGCGCATCTGCGGAGGTACCGGCCACCCCTAATGAAACGGTGGCAGGATACAGTACAGTACAGTACTGAGGTCAGCTTCATACCAACCTATGAGTCGAGGATCTTTCTTGTGTAATTGGTACTTTTTCAAATAAATCAACAAAATATTTATATTCATTTAAGTATTTATATGCCTATATCCATATTGTACGAGTATGCAGGTACACACCGCGGTGGAATAAAATTGATTTATTATTGATATATTACATTTTTATTGAAACGGCATAAGCTGGTAGATGATTCTAGCTTTACATACGTCATACAGTGGGTAAATTTTTGCAAGAAAGTCGAGTACAGATTCTGTGCAATTTTTTTTTTTTTAATTATAAGTGTATATTAAACGATGCTTCGTATTTTGAGTATACCTAATTACAATTCTGTTGAGTGTATTCCCTACAATGATGCGGTCATACTAATGACGTTTCTATGGAGGTACAGTTAGCCAATTAGAAATTTATTGTAAAGGCGTCTAGAGGCGGCCATATGGGTCGTATAAATGCAAACGCCGTCAACTCCTTACGGGATGATTTTGAGAAAAATAAACTTGTAAACTTGTAAAACGACAACACCAGTTGGAGATGACGGCGTTTGCACGAAATCATACTTTTTCAATTAAAATTACGAAGGATTAAGTGAGGTTTACATTATATCGCACATAGCAAATGATTTGTTACACTGCGTAGAATGAATCAAATTCAATCATTATCTCAAAAATCATAAATTTTGGAGATGACGGCGTTTGCAGTTATACGACTCATATCTAAAGATTCATTCCAATGATCATATACATGTCGGTGACATAGGCAAGCGGATCAAGACGGTAACTTTGATTGGGGTGTTTGAAATAAAAAAAAACAACGCTGGTTCGGATCCCGTCAGGCTCCTTGGCTTTACTTATGACCTTGGATCCACAGTTGCCATGGGGCTATTATTAATTAATTAATTCAAATAAAAATATGAATTATTAATTTTATTTATGCCTGTTTCTGACCAAAATGGGTTGGATTAGGATTAAGTTCCTTTTCTCTAATTTATTTTAAAAAAAAATCCGATAAAATAATATTTTGACGTATTTTTTTAAGGAATAAGAGTCCTTAGATTTCAGAGACTCAAGGGGTCTATTACACTTGTTGTAGTGCCGTAGAGATGTTGGTGATGTGGCGGTTGATGTCCTGATCTTTTTTGCAGGCCTGTTAGCTGCGTAGTGTTTTAGTGTGTGAAGGGTTGCAATGCAAATGCAAAAATAATGAAATATTATTTGTGAAACCTCGGACTCGTAAATGGAAGGTTGTGGATTTGAATCCCGGCGGAGCACAAAAATATACCATTTATATTTTCAAATGTGCTCTTCGCTGGGTTGAAAAATTCATAAACCTTTACCAAAGACCGGTCACTTAAAAAAGGTCCATCCAACCTTACAACAACTGGATCTTGCTTGAGAATTGGCGCTTTCTATAGCGATGACCAAGCTCGCAGAGGGCTCTTGAGGTGTGACACACACAAAAACAGCGCGCACCATATAAATCATCCTAATATTATTATTAACTCTATTCGGTTGGGTGTACTGCCTACTGTTATCTAGTCGAATTAACGATGTTTATATGTAGGTACAGTGAGTCAAATTGAAATTCGACCGCGAAGTCAGTTAATGTGATAAATGACATAATAATGTGTCAGCGAGGGCTCACACTTGGGTTGGGTGTACCCCCTGCAGTAATTTGGTCAAACTAACAAAGTTTGTATGGGGTACAGTAGACCAAATTGAAATCGGACCGCAGCTTCGGGTAATCGCATTGAAAACCCATTAAACTGATAATAATCAATATGGCTACCCATCAATTAATATTTCATTACCGACAACAATCTAAGTTGCAAATTTTACTCAAGTTTGCCAAACTTAGAATAGCACTTCGTGATGAACAAAAATCATAATTACTCAAAAGCTCGGGTTCGAATCCCACCGAGGGTGTCAGAAATTATTTCCCTTTTCGGTGCTTATTTCAATCCCAAAATAAAATACCGGCAAGTCTTACTCAGCCTTCACAAGAAATGAGTATTAGCCCCCTCGAAAGCTGGAAAATCCCCCATCAACTGTAGTGGTTGGTGTGAGGCGGCTCTCTTACCTGTAAAATTAAATAGGTTACAATCGCCACATGCGAAGCCTTTGGGGAGTAGGCGGCAAGAAGTTACACTATATCAGCGGCATACCAGAGTTGCAAGGCTTATGTTCATTTGAGATTGGGTTTTTATATTGTAGATCCACATGCGGCATGTGTTAGCGCGAAATTATACATATCTGCTTGTGGGAATGCATTTAATATAAATTTTAAATGATATATATCTTTGCAGCTTAGATTAGATTCGATTAGATTAGATACCAACCTATTGCGTCCCCCTAGTGCCTGTTTGGCTTATCTACCATTTGATTTAAAGATGACCTTTTTAATTTTTACATTCTACACAATCTGAGGTAAGAAAACAACGTAAAACACATTATTCTGAGAGTTGTTTGAAATATTTTTAAAATCAATTTCCAGTTTTCATAAGACACATTGGTCCAGTACCTACACATACAAACGTTGCTCATGGGAACCTCTGATGGATACAAGACTATAAAGTGAAGGAACTATAAATAATCTATAACATCTAAGTTGCAAGGATATATTCATTTAAAGGTCTCAGATGTATGCCCACAAACCAACAAGTGTAGTTCGCGCTTACAAATGCTGAATGTGTACTTACAAATAAAATCCAAACCTCAAATGAACATAAGCCCCACAACTTTTGCCGACCTTCCCTGAAACAGGGGTGACATTGGCAAAGTGAACCATTTTTTACAGTATGGGTGGTCAGCCTCATACCAACCTATAAGTCAAGGAATATGAATAATAAATTACATACATTTAAATATAAAAAAGAACAAAACCTTACAAAGAAATCTATACAAAAAAAGTCAAAAATTTCCTATGCAAAAAATGTAGCAAATGAATACACCAACATTAGAAATCAACATTGCAGATTAGCCGCCACTTCTTCCTGTCCTTGCATACTTCTTTCATTTCATCCAGAGTCATAACCTTTTTCGTACAAGGTTATGACTAGGTTATACATAGGTGTGAAAGGAATAATTGTGTTAAATCAATCAACCGAAGTTTTTATTAAATTGAACCTGTAAATCGTATCAATACTATGGCGCACAGTTGTCAAACCAGCAGTGGTGTAGTCATATAAAACATGTTATTACTTACCTGTGAAATCCTATGTTTTGTTGCATTTTTCATTTTGATTTTCGGCACCCAATATTACACGTGCCATAATGTTTGTAAAATTTAAAATTTGACAAATTTCCCGATTAAAAGATGTATAACGCGTGTCCACAATCTTCGTGCAGGTGAGAGTTTCAAAGTACCAACATTCTGACACGATTTCGTAGTTTCACTTACGTTATTCTTGTTTATAAAGAAAATACACTGTGAAGATCTTTGTTCTCTTTCTAGCTTACGACGATTTACGGTTAAGTATGTTGAAACGGATATAGTGTCTAACGGGGCTATTATTAGATATTTTAGTCGTCGGTTGAGCCCACGCTTTGACAAACTAATGATGTCTGGGCTAAGAGCCTCATCCCCACGGTCATTCTTACCTACCGAATTTTGTAATCTTTGTATGAAAACAAATCAGCTGTTCACTTGCGGCCATCTTGGATTGACAGGTCTTCATACAAATGCATCATTAGTTTGTCAAAGCGTGGGCTCAACGGAAGACTACAATGTCTAAGAATAGCACCGTAGGTATTTTCGTTAGCGTAGTTTCTAGTCCACATATATCATATTCTCAATGGTTACAGATTTTATGCCTGGAACTAGAATTGTATTAGCTTAACTTGTCTCAATCTGCGTTTAATTAGAGGTCCCCTATGTGTACAACCTGCGAACCTTCGGTACAGAAGTTCCAGATTCAAAATACATTCAATTGAAATTAATTGTTTTCCGGTCTATAGCTCAGTTGGTACAGTATTTGCACTCCGTGCCGAGAGCTCGGATTCGAATCCCACTGACGGTGTTAGAAATGATTTCCTATTTATTTAAACCCAAAATGCAGGGTTTACTAAAGCTAATATAATCTAATCTAATCTAAGTTGCAAAGATATGTTACATTGGAGATTCATATTACATGCATTCTCACAACCAGACACGTACAAGTTCGCGCTTGCACATGCCTCATGTGAACCTACAACATAAAAACCAAATCACAAATGGACATACACCCTGCAACTCTTGCTGTCCTTCCCTGTAGCAGGGGTGACATTGGCAAAGTGAACCATTTTTACAGCATGGGTGGTCAGCTGCATACCAACCTATAAGTCAAGGAACAAGCCTTCACAAGAAATGACTACCAAGCACTCTCAGATGCTAGGAAACCCCCACTTCAACTGAAGTGGTTGGCATTAGGCCGGCTCCCTTACCTGTAAAAATAAATAGGTTCCAATCGTCACATGCGATCCCTTCGAGGAAAACGCGTCAAGAAGTTGCACTATGTGTGCAGCTTAGTAGCGTTTTAAAAAAACGCGCAGACCTCTATGTTGCAGCTGTAAGCTGGGCGTATTCACCCTTCCTGTAGTACATTTCTCTCCTCCCCCTACGGACGGTGTGCCGGATTTCTAATAGGGTAAGACGCCCTGTAAGTGACACGTGACGTCAGCGACAGAATAACCTTTATCAACCCGGCCTGCTACCCCGTGCACTTATTGACTGTATTAAAGTTACAACCGCCAGTAAAAATATAAATTGTAATATCCACATTCTCGGTGTTAACTTTCTGAAAGTTCATTTGTATAAATTTTAAATGAAGTTCAACTTGACTAAAATTCAGTTACTGGTTTATTTTGTTGATGATGATGATGATGGATGATTTCTTTCCTGTGGAGCCATTTAATGGTCCAGGACCATCTCAAGGGCGCCATGGCTTCTGGAGAAAAGCAGTGTCTTCAGTTCCTTTCTGAAGGTGGTGGTAGGCTGGTTCGCGCGAACACCGACGGGCAAATTGTTCCAGGCAACCGGCTCGGCATCCGCAAAGCTCCTGTCTGCAAAATTTGATGTCTTGAGAAGCAGTTTCGGCAGAAGCAGTACCTCACATCTTCAAGTATAAAATGATACTTTCCCGAAACTAGTGTTGGGTACAAGTCTACAAGATAAACTCAGAAAGGGAATTTACCTTATATTACCTGTAAATCTGCATAGGTTTCAAACGCCAATGCAACTATAATATATAATCTAAGTTGCAAAGATATATTGAAATTTAAGGCTCATATTAAGTGCATTCTCACAAGCAGATACATGTAATTTTGCACCTAAACATGCTGCATGTGTACATACAAAGTAAACCATACCTTACATGGGCATAAACTTTGCAACTCCTGCCGTCTTTCCCTGAAACCCTGGCTGGCATTGGCAAAAGTGAACCGAGCTTTTACAGCATGGGGTTTCAGCCTCATACCAACCAATTACTCAACGAACTTATTTTTATAACTGAGATTAATAATTAAACATAATAAGAGAGAATTCCTTGACTTATAGGTTGGTATGAGGCTGACCACCCATACCGTAAAAAAATATTCGCTTTGAGAAAGGAAAACCCCTGTTTCAGAAAAGTTCGGCAAAATTTGCTGGTTTATGTTTATTTGAGGTTTGAATTTGAATTTGTAAGTAGAAGGTACCTACACATGCAGCATTTGTAATCGCGAACTTTCGCGTATCTGTTTGTGGACATGCATTTAATATCTCTGAATTTTAAATGTTAATGTATCTTTGTAACTTAGATTATAGCGAAAGAATCAGGTGAATAGAATCGTGTGTATCGATTGAAGTGTTGTTGCTGTCGCGCATGCAGGACGCCGTAACTGCGAAAGCGCGCCGCGGGATCGCGTGCCGCCAGCCCGGCAGGTATCCCTCCAATTAGCAGCTGTTAATTGCATTTACGGCTGATATCGCTGAAGCCGTGATTTGCTTTCTGAAAAGGGTTAAGTGATTGAAATTGTGAACGTAGCAAGGCTTGCTGGGCCCCAGGCAAAAAACGGATTGAGCCCTTACGATGGCTTGATTTTAAAAAAATGAAGTTTTAAAGAGAAATGCAATTCACCAACCTATTTTGAATAGTTAGAAACAGGTATTATTAACATTTACAAAAAAATAAATATTGAAAATACTACAGAGTTTTAGTTTTTCAAGTTGAGCATTTGTTTGACCTCGAGTCCTTTCGACTTCCATTGTCAAGAGGACTCGAGATGAAATAAACTCTTAGCTTGTGAAAATAAAACTGTTTACTTTAACTTTTTTTTTAAACATTTTATCTATAATCTAAGCTGCAAGGATATGTGAACATTTAAGGCTCGTATGAATTGCATGCCTACAGACAGGCACATGTAGGTTCGCGCCTACACATTCTGCATGTGTGCATACAAATAAAGAAAACCTCACATGGACATAAACCTTGCAACTCCTGCCGCCGTTCCCTGAACCGCGGTGGCATTGGTAAAAGTGAACCGATTTTTACAGCACGCGTGGTCAGCCTCGCACCAACCTATCATTCAAGGAGCTTATACTTTCTCATAAAAATGAATTTTCGCTGTGTGAGTACATAAACTCGAAGTTTATAAAAACATAATTTAATATTTTGAATGCATTATTAATTACCCAATGACCTGTTTTGTGATGCAGCAACTGGGTGTTGCTTGAGAATTGAAGCTTCTTACAGCGACGCCCAAGTTTATTTTTATTTTTTTTATTGTAGCAAAATAATGCTAATTTAAACAATTACATATTAAGTCAAAACAAAAACAGTTTTGTTATGTCAGAGGCGCTGTGCAAGTAGGAACCTGACAGCTTTCTCCTTAAATTTAATTACGTCACTAGTTTGCTTGATTTCCGCTGGTATTTTATTATATTCATCAAATCTTCTGTGCACAACTCCTCTGTCATATTTCACCGTTCTTACTCCTAACTTTCTTAAATCATTTTTTCTTCTAGTATCATAGCTATGTAGGTACATCCTTAAGAGCTTGTAGAGGGCTTTTGACTTGTAATTCCTACAAATGCTTCGCTCACCAAATAAATCATCCTAATATTATTAGGTAGATAATTGGACTAAATTGCATCTTTAATTCAACAGTTATTTTTGAGGTTACCTGGTAATTTCTCTGCTCACTTTTGCCTCTTTCCCGCTCTGACGAGTGACTTTTTAGCTCGCAGCAATTACAGCAAGCCTGCCGTCAGCAGGTACCTTAGCACAGACGTGACGTCATTGTTTGATGTGGATATTTTACTTGCGTGACAGAGCAGCGAGCTGGCGTGTTTTTAGCATTACACGTTTTTGCGCTTACGGAGTATTGCAATCCGGGCGACGATTTATAACGAAATTAATTAAACTAATAACATTTGATGCATGCAATTTTTTTTACTCATTTTAATCTAAGCTGCATATCGCCACCTTAAAGGTTAAACTGAATAAGCGCTGATTCACTGATTTGAGAAATCGTGGATTTTTTTTTGTGTGTAACTTCTCATAGTACCTAGATGAATTATAAGAAAGTCCTCATTAAAAACTTCTAAACCAAACGATTTTCACACTTTTTTAGTTCCTTGACTTAAAGGTTGGTATGAGGCTGACTCCCCATAGGTACTGTAAAAAATGGTTCACTTTACCAATGTCATCCCTGTTTTAGGTAAGATCGGCAAGAGTTGCAGGGCTTACGTTCATTTGAGATTCGGGTTTTTATATTGTAGGTCCACATGCGGCATAAGTGAGCGCGAAATTATGCGTGTCTGCTTGTGGGAATGCATTTAATATGAACCTCAAATGATACATATCTTTGCAACTTACATTAGATCTTTAATATTCATTCTAGTTGCTTTGTATTTGTTACTTGGTCCGTGTGATGCTGCACTGTCTGCAGCTGGTCGCTTTCTGGCCGCCATTGGTGGGGACAGAGTGACGTCACACGAGACCACGCCCCCTGGCAACCGTTGCTAGGGAGGAGAGCTACAGGGGAGGAGGCTGGGGAGACAAAGAACAGAGCGGCAACAAACATATTGTTTCTATTGATACCCTCTCTTTAAAAATCAAAAAATGAGGAAGACTTGGTTGAAGGTTTTTCTTTTTCGTTTTTATTCTCTTTTTCTCTTTTCAGTACAAGTTACAAACAGAACCGGTCTTCGGGCCAACAGGCCGACAACCTTGTGACAAATTATTCCCTTTTTATTACAATAAAACACAAATTTTGTTACAGTAAATTCGGCTCGGCCGGTGTCTTGCCGAACGCCGGCCAATCAGCGTGTAGGGTTAAGTTTTGTCAAGGAGTTCGACGGATGGCGAAATTCAGGGCCTGCACAAAAAAGTGTGCCGTATCAATTCCCACCATCTTCTGTTGACAAAACTTAACCCTCCTTACGCTCTCAACCCTTGCCACAGAATTTTCACCCCTGGCCACGGTTCCTTCATCCTTTTCCTTCTCTTCCGATGTTCGTGGAGAGGTGGTGCGCGCTGAAGGCGAGGCGTCGTATCCGGCGGCCTTGTGTACTGCTCGATCGGATCCTCCTCCTGCTTGTCGGGCGGTAACCTAAGCTGATCTAGGTGCACGTCTCTGCTGGTGCGGGGTGGCTGTTTCCTGGCCATCCCATGGCTCTGATTCCTCTTCGAGCCGGAGTCCTCTAGCACGAGTTGTCGTCCACTCTGCACCTCCATGCTGACTGGTTTCAGGTCCCTCTTGCTCGTGTCAAACGTCGAGTCTTCCACTTCGCACACTTGCGGGTGGGCTTCGCGTTCAAAGTACAGCTCTCTCTCCAAAGGGTCATCTTCCATGTCTCTTGGCAGCACGTCTGCCTCAGGCTGTACAGGCCTCCCATCCTGGCTAGGGCAGACGTGGCTGGATTCTGAAACTTCTGGAGCCAGTGTCTCTTCCACACGTTGAAACTCCTCGACTGCTCTCAGAGTGTCCTCAGGAACTTTCGCGTTCCTCAGCATGCTGACACTTGCATGCTCCGGTTCACCTTCATCCTGGCTTGATTCCGGTTGCGAAGGCTTCCCCTCACGGTCGGGGCAAGACCGGTCGAGATGTGGCCCTGAATAGTGCCAGTATGTCCGTGCGGTCTCTTGCTCGCTACCTGGCCGTGGCTGCCATGCCATTGGACGATTTTTCTGGCCTGGTGACTGCCTTTCGGTCTGATGGTGATAGGCTGCTGGCTGCCAATCCCCTTGTCGCTGTTCCTGGGCTGGCCGTCGCCCTCCTTGCTGATGAGATCCGACGAGTGGATGTTGGTCATCGCTGCTGCCCCTGCTTTCACAGCCTGCCGCAGCTGCGAGAAGCTTGCTCCAGGAGGCGCTGGCGCTCTGAAGCCTCGCCTGGCACTGCGGCAACAGGAGGTCCATGGTGTGCTGGATGACCTCCTGCTCCGAGTGCGTGCTGCAGAAGCGCTTGGCCAGCGCTCTCTTCCTCAAGATGAATCCCATTGCCTCCTCCCTGAGCTCCTGCCGTCCATAGAGGTACAGGAAGTGGCCTCTCTCCCTCCTTGACTTGCTGTTGAATCTTCCCTCCAGGGCACATTCAACCTCCAGCCAGTCTGTCACTGGGAGCTCCGCCATCCAGGCAGCCGCCTCCCCCCTCAGCCAATCCATTGCCCACATCACCCATTCGCTCTCTGGGGTTGCATTCTCCTTGAAGTACGCCAGGGCTGACTCCAAAAATAGCCCTGGGTCTTCCTCCGGCTTCCCCGAAAATGGCATGGGGAGCCGTGCCACTGGCGTCCTGTATTCATTGACTGAAGCTCCCTGCTCCATCAAGTCATCACAGGGCCGCGCAGTCTTCATTGTCTTGCTTCTGGTTCTTTGTTGGGCGCCACAAGTCAGTCCTCCGGTACTTGGGTTGTCACTTTCCAAGTGACTTGGCCCCACGTTGGGCGCCAATTGATACCCTCTCTTTAAAAATCAAAAAATGAGGAAGACTTGGTTGAAGGTTTTTCTTTTTCGTTTTTATTCTCTTTTTCTCTTTTCAGTACAAGTTACAAACAGAACCGGTCTTCGGGCCAACAGGCCGACAACCTTGTGACAAATTATTCCCTTTTTATTACAATAAAACACAAATTTTGTTACAGTAAATTCGGCTCGGCCGGTGTCTTGCCGAACGCCGGCCAATCAGCGTGTAGGGTTAAGTTTTGTCAAGGAGTTCGACGGATGGCGAAATTCAGGGCCTGCACAAAAAAGTGTGCCGTATCACTATAATAATACATAATCTATTATATTTTTAAGCGTAAATCTATTCACACAGGGAAAGTCCATTGTATTATTTAAAATTTCAATAGGATAAAACAGAGTTTTAATTCACTTATTATTTCATTTTTTGCTCAAACGTTTTCGCCTAATAAGGCATCTTCGGGAGCATAATTCTTACAATATGCAAGGTAATTATACTAGGTTACTATATTAGGTAACAGTTATGCTCCTGAAGATGCCTTATTAGGCGAAAACGTTTGAGCAAAAAAATGAAATAATAATTCAATTAAAACTCTGTTTTATCCTATTGAATTTTTAAATAATACATAATCTATGTTGCAAAGATACATAAACATTTAAAATTCATATTAAATGCATGCCCACAAACAGGCACGGGTGTGTGAGCTTACAAATGCTGCATGTGCACTTACAAATTAAAATTCACACCTCAAATGAACAGAAGCCCTGTAACTTTTTAGGACCTTCTTTGAAACAGAGGTGACATTGGCAAAATGAAGCTTTTTTTTTTAATATGGGTTGTCAGCCTCATACCAACCTATAAGTCAAGGGATGAGTTTCCTTGTTGTCATTCGGTTTCCGAAAAGTGACAAAAAAAAACACAGACTCTTAATTTTAGAAATTGAATTTTTTTTTTTCACCTCACGTATCTACTTAAAAATGCAGTGCCCTCTAGAAAAAAATATCTCTTCTTATCAATTTTGTTATGCTGTGCTGTGAACCGAACCCACGACAATCCGTGTACAAATCCGAAGCGTTAACCAAGTACCTATATACTTTACAGGAAAATACATTAAATTAAAGATTAAGATTAAGTTGTCGGGGTTATAGCCGCGGGGGCCAAGAGGGCTAATCTTTCTAGCGTGTTTCGAATGGAACAACGTTGGTTCGATCCCCGCGTGGGTCACTTGACTTTAACTTTGACCCTGGTTCAACAGATGTTATTGGGTAATTATTATTTAATAATAAAATTCATTTATAATAAACAATAATGAATTATGAAATTATGATATTGATACCTGTTTCTGGCCAGGCAGAATAGGTTGGTGAATTGCATTCCTCTTCACAAATCTATTTATAAAAAAAAAAAAAAAAAAAAAGTTGAAGCTTTGTTGGTTTGAAATGACAGTTATTTGGATGGTTTCATTTGAATGAAAAACCACGGAAATAGCTTACAAATAACTGAACTAAGAAATTACAATATTATCTTTATCTATCAAATATTCTGCGCCACTGCGTAGCTACTCGTGAAACCCATTCAGGGGTGGCACAAACGAGTTCCAACCACAAATTACTCAACGGAAATAAAACATCAGTGGGACAACCCTTTCAATTCTTACTCCCTCGATTATCACCAAATACATTGTCTTTGTTTTTTCTTTCAAAATTTATATTTTTTTGTAAAGTTTCTTAACTTTTTGAAATAGTACCTAAGTATATAAATATATAGAATAGCAATGGGACTGAACATGAATTAATTCTAATGTTTTTATCAAACGACTTATACGCATCAACGAGTAGGTTATTAAGCATCCATTTTGTTTTGAATGTTGCTGTAAAAACATATGACGTCTTTGTTGATAAAGCGATGAGAAGTTGAACTATAGATACAAACCAACGAGTATACCTATAAGCTTTGTTTAGATTTAGATTAGTTGTTTTTTTGTGGAATTGTATCATGGTTTCTTGACTAATCGCTGCCTTAGTTCTTGTTTATCGTAAACGCCATTGAGAAAATTTTACATGAGCAATGTTTGCATGTGTACTGGACCGATGTGTCTTATAAAAACAAGAAATTTATTTTATAAATATTTAAAAGCACTCTCACATTATCGAGTTTTACGGTTTTTCTTAGCTCAGATTGTGTAGAATTTGATTCATAAGACAACTGCATGAAAAAGTCATCTTTGACAAGATTTGCGTATACGGTAAACAAGAACTGGGGGAGCGTAATATCTAAGCTGGTATGAAGCTGACTTCCCATGCTGTATGCCCTTTCTTCAAATTTTGCCAATGCCAATGCCACCCCGGTTTCAGGGAAAGGCAGCAGAATTTGCAAAGTTTATATTCATATGAGGTTTAGTTTATTTCGTTTGTACACATGCAGCATGTGTGAGAGCAAACTTGCATGTGCCTGCTTGCGAGCATGCATTACATGTCAATAAACCTTTGCAACTTATATTATAGATAGTGGCTAATACAAATTAACCTCATGAGATATAAATAATAATTTTAAATTTATTGAATCTATAATTATTTCACTTTTAAAAATTTATTTGTATTAAAAAAATATACATGGCAACCAAAAGCAGGTTTTAGCCTACGAGTATAAAGACATTTTCAAAAACAATTAATTCATAGACTTACAAAATTCCCACAAAATGAAATCTTATTTAATTTAACAATAGGTACTTTATTTTTGAACTTTTCTCCACGCCGAGTTTTCTTGCCGTAAATTCTCTTGCAGTAAATTTTCTTGCTGACTCCGCCTAGTTAAGTCGTTAGAGAGGACGCACTGGGCTTGGAAAGTACGAGTACGAATAGGTAAACGCGCAGGTACTCGTGTGCAAAAGTCGAGCTGCGAGCTGACAGCAAAAGCTCTTAAAATTTGATACTAATCTAAATCTAAATCTAAGCTGCAAAGATATGTATCATTTGAGATTCATATTAAATGCATTTCCACAAGCAGACACGCATAATTTCGCGCTCACACATGCCGCATGTGGACCTACAATATAAAAAACCCAATCTCAAATGAACAAAAGCCCTGCAACTCTCGCCAACCTTCCCTGAAACAGGGGTGACATTGGCAAAGTGAACCATTTTTTACAGTATGGGTGGTCAACCTCATACCAACCTATCAGTCAAGGAATACAAGCAATTAAATACTTTCAAATATATAAAACAAATGAACTCTAAACAATTAAATAGTAAAAAATTAAAACCTACAAAACATGTTCTTTTAAAAAAAAATTTTTGTTCAAAGCCTCAGCTACTTATGAAAGTCCAAAAAATCTGAAAACAAAAACTCAATTTATTTTAACAAATTATTAAAAAGGTTTCCTATCCCTTGTTCTGTACACTGAGTACGAGTTGCAAAACTTGAGTAAAGTAAAGTTTACGGAAAGTATTAAAGAGTGTTTTTCCCCAAAATCTGCCGTTTTTGTTTGTTTGAACTTGATTTTATTCATCACTGTAACTCTTTCGCTAAGACCATAAAGTGTAAGAAACAAAAACGGCAGATTTTGGGGAAATTCACTCTTTAATACTTTCCGTAATTTTTACTTTACTCAAGTTTTGCAACTCGTACTCAGGGTACAGAGCCCGGTTTTTGTTATTTTTGTAGAAAGTATGAGTCGCAGAAAATTACAACTAAAAACGCAACTAAGCTACACATATAGATAGTAAGTATATATAGTGTTACTTCTTGCTGCGTTCTCCCCGATGGAGTCGCACGTGAGTGAATCTATTTATTTTACCTCAAATGAACATAAACCCTGCAACTTTTCCGTGAAACAGATGTGACATTAGCAAAGTGAAATATTTTGTTACAGTACGGATGGTCAATCTCATACCAACCTATAAGGCAAGAAATGGCTCTTCAGAGAAACAGCGCTTACCAAATAAATCATTCTTTTTTTTTTTTTTTTTTTTTTTTTTAAATAGATTTGTGAAGAGGAATGCAATTCACCAACCTATTCTGCCTGGCCAGAAACAGGTATTAATATCATAATTTAATAATTCATTCTTGTTAATTATTAATGAATTATTAAATAATAATTACCCAATAACATCTGTTGAACCAGGGTCAAAGTTAAAGTCAAGTGACCCAAGCGGGGATCGAACCAACGTTGTTCCATTCGAAACACGCTAGAAAGATCAGCCCTCTTGGCCCCCGCGGCTATAACCCCGACAATTTTTAATTCAATTGGAAAACAAAGATTTAATTAACTTTTTATTTTATTTATTGCTTAAGCGTTTTCGCCTAATATGGCATCTTCAGAAGCATAATTGTTACGAATATATTTTTATAATATAATTTTCAAAACATTTTTTTTTCAAAACGAAAATTCATAGACATGATGCCTTATTAGGCGAAAACGTTTGAGCAAAAAATAAATTAAAAAGTGAATTAAAACTTTGTTTTTCTAATTGATTTTTTAAAAAATACAATGGACTTTCACTGTGTGAACAGATATACACTTAAAAATACAAATCATTCCAATATTATGATTATCATTATTTTAATTTTTTATTTTATGGTCTTAGAAAAAAGTATTGCATGCCACTGCACGTAATTAGCCATGGTAACACGAGTGCCCTCAATAATTGGCAGTGGCATCTATTTTTTTTAATTTCAGATGTTTTGCTCGCACCTCAACAGCCACGCTACTTATGTGAGTCTACTCGGCGAACCGCAGACATACAGCACTACTTTCCCTCCTTTTCCCGTTTCCAGGCAAAACCTTCTTAAAATGTGGACCTTTCTTGGATGTCTTCCGCACTCTTCTGGCGCGCGTGCGAGTGTATGCGCATCCTGCTCGCTCACATGCATGATTACCCCTCTCTTTCCTTCGTACGAAAGTGGTCTAAAAGCATTTGTAGAAGAGAATCTCAAACTTTTCAAATATTATAAAAGCGTACCAAAAAATATACGTTGCATTCGTATTTTCAATTCTGTGAGTTATATCAATTCCTTGACTTACAGTTTAGCATGCGGTGGGTCATTCATTCAGTAAAAAATGGTCCACTTTGCCTATTAAGAAAAAAAAAAAAAAAAACTGATATATATGGTGAGCGCTGTTTTTGTGAGCATCACACCTCAAGAGCCCTCTGCGAGCTTGGTCGTCGATGTAGAAAGCGCCAATTCTCAACCAAGACCCAGTTGCTGTAGGTAAGGCTTGATGGACCTTTTGATGACCGGTCTTTGGTAAAGGTTTTTGAATTTTTTAACCCAGCGAAGAGCACATTAAGAAATATAAATTATATATTTTTGTGCTCCGCCGGGATTCGAACCCACAACCTTCCATTAACGAGTCCGAAGTGTTACGACCGGATTACGGACCGGTTATCCTATGTCACCCTTATTTTGTTGCAGGCAAAAGTTGCAGGGCTCATGCTCATTTGATGCTTGTATTTTAATTTGTAAGTAGTTAGGTATACATGCAACATTTGTAAGCGTGAGTTTTCCCATATCTGCTTTTGTGGGAATGTATTTAGTATGATTCTGAAATCTATATCTATAAAGAAGGATGTGTGTATGTATGTATGTATGTATGTATGTATGTATGTATGTATGTATGTATGTATGTATGTATGTATGTATGTATGTATGTCCCCTATAGACTCATAAACCGCTCATCCGATTTTGACGAAATTTTCAGGAAACATGTAACATATTCTTAGAACGAATCCTGTGAAGTTTGATGGTGATCAAATAAACAGTGGTTCTCAATTCTCGATATTTCAGCAACGAGGTCGGTAAATTTTGAAACCACCCAATAGAAGAAGACCATTATATTCAACTACAATACATAATCTTAGTTGCAAATATACATTTACATTAAAGATTCATATAAAATGCGTGCTCACAAGTAGACACATGTAAGTTCACGCTTACAAATGCTGCATGTGTACCCACTCATAATTTAAAATCCAAATCTAAAATGAAAAACCCAGTAACTTTTACTTTACGCCTAAAAATGGGAAAAAAAAAAAAAAGTTGGGAAATTTCCCCAAAAGTGGGGAATTTTTTTTTTCCCCAAAAGTCGGGAAAAACCTAACCTAACCTAAAAATGGGAAAAAAAAAAAAAGTTGGGAAATTTCCCCCTGCGCATTGTTCCCACTTATCCCCCTGCGCATGGTTCCCACTTTCAAATCTGGGAAAAAAAAAAAAAAGTTGGGAAAATTTTTTTTCCTTAAAAGTCGGGAAAAACCTAACCTAACCTAAAAATGGGGAAAAAAAAAAAAAGTTGGGAAAATTTCCCCAAAAGTGGGGAAATTTTTTTTTCCCCAAAAGTCGGGAAAAACCTAACCTAACCTAAAAATGGGAAAAAAAAAAAAAGTTGGGAAATTTCCCCAAAAGTGGGGAAATTATTTTTCCCCAAAAGTCGGGAAAAACCTAACCTAACCTAACCTAAAAATGGGAAAAAAAAAAAAGTTGGGAAATTTCCCCAAAAGTGGGGAAATTTTTTTTTCCCCAAAAGTCGGGAAAAACCTAACCTAACCTAACCTAACCTAACCTAAAAATGGGAAAAAAAAAAAAAGTTGGGAAATTTCCCCAAAAGTGGGGAAATTATTTTTTCCCCAAAAGTCGGGAAAAACCTAACCAAACCTAACCTAAAAATGGGAAAAAAAAAAAAAAGTTGGGAAATTTCCCCAAAAGTGGGGAAATTTTTTTTTCCCCAAAAGTCGGGAAAAACCTAACCTAACCTAACCTAACCTAAAAATGGGAAAAAAAAAAAAAAGTTGGGAAATTTCCCCCTGCGCATTGTTCCCACTTATCCCCCTGCGCATGGTTCCCACTTTCAAATCTGGGAAAAAAAAAAAAAGTTGGGAAATTTTTTTTCCCCAAAAGTCGGGAAAAACCTAACCTAACCTAAAAATGGGGAAAAAAAAAAAGTTTTACTTAACTTTACCCACTTTACTTAACTTGAAATGGATGTTATTCAGCTCCTGAGTGGCTTGACACTCATTTCTTATGAAGGCTGAGTAAGCCTTGCCGGTATTTTATTTTGGGTTTAAAATAAACACTGAAACGGGAAATAATTTCTGACAACTTCGGTGGGATTCTAACTCGAGATCTCGGCATGGAATGCAATCTATAAAGAAGGATGTGTGTATGTATGTATGTATGTATGTATGTATGTATGTATGTATGTATGTATGTATGTATGTATGTATGTATGTATGTATGTATGTATGTATGTATGTATGTATGTATGTATGTATGTATGTATGTATGTATGTATGTATGTATGTATGTATGTATGTATGTATGTATGTATGTATGTATGTATGTATGTATGTATGTATGTATGTATGTATGTATGTATGTATGTATGTATGTATGTATGTATGTATGTATGTATGTATGTATGTATGTATGTATGTATGTATGTATGTATGTATGTATGTATGTATGTATGTATGTATGTATGTATGTATGTATGTATGTATGTTCCCTATACTCATAAACCGCTCATCCGATTTTGACGAAATTTTCAGGAAACATGTAACATATTTTTAGAATGAATCGTGTGAAGTTTGATGGTGATCAAATAAACAATGGTTCTCAATTCTCAATATTTCAGCAACGAGGTCGGTAAATTTTGAAACCACCCAATAGAAGAAGACCATTATATTCAACTACAATACATAATCTTAGTTGCAAATATACATTTACATTAAAGATTCATATAAAATGCATGCTCACAAGTAGACACATGTAAGTTCACGCTTACAAATGCTGCATGTGTACCTACTCATAATTTAAAATCCAAATCTAAAATGAACAACCCAGTAACTTTTACTTTACGCCAACTTGAAATGGATGTTATTCAGCTCCTGAGTGGCTTGACACTCATTTCTTATGAAGGCTGAGTAAGCCTTGCCGGTATTTTATTTTGGGTTAGAAATAAACACTGAAACGAGAAATAATTTCTGACAACTTCAGTGGGATTCTAACTCGAGATCTCGGCATGGAATGCAGTTACTCTACCAACTAAGCTATAGACCGGACTTTTTACAAATATGGTGGATCGATATCGGTTTGGTTAGGGGTAAGCAACCTGCGGCTCACCAGCCACATGCGGCTCTTTGGGTGTGAAGTTACGGCTCTTTAGCTTCATACGCAAATATAAAAAAAACACAGAATTATACTTCTGATCGAAAAAAACTAAATCGTTCTGAATCGATTAACGATCTCTCCGCTACTTGTACTCGCTTTTCACCCCCCACCCTCCCCCCAACTACAATATAAAAACCCAATCTTCAATGAACATAAGCCCTGCAACTCTTGCCGACCTTCCCTGAAACAGGGGTGACATTGGCAAAGTGAACCATTTTTTACAGTATGGGTGGTCAGCCTCATACCAACCTATAAGTCAAGGAAAAACTTTGAAATTTGTAAATTGTAATTTTTGGCTCTTCCGACTCAAAAGGTTGCCGACCCCTGGCCTAGACAAAAGTTCCAAATTAAAAAATGTTATTCAAGTATTCCAAGTTGAATTTTAGAAATGTAAGAAAGCTTTTATATCCCGCACTTATAAAAAATACGATAAACAAAAGTTCGTAGGTCACAACTAGAAGACCATATTGAAATATATTATTATTATGAAAACCTTTTATTGAAACATACTTTTAATTAAAATATACATAATATAGTTGTTTTTTCAAAAAACGCATTTCTGTAAAATTATATACTCACCACAAATTTAAAGATCGTTTTTTTCTCGGCGGTTAAACGTCTTTCTTCTATGTGACAATGGTCCAAAGCAACCAAGATAAACAAAATGTTTGCCTTTTACCTAACCCGGCCGTGCGACTTACAATTTTGTTGTCAATAGAAAATGTTCCGTGTGCACTACCTAAAACTTCACTTATTGAAATAATGGATAGAGCACATTTTAAATGTGGGGAAAAAATGTGAATTCACTTGGCCGGGATAAAGACAGGACAGGGAGTCAAAAATTCAACATAAATTAAACACTTTCATGGAGATAGTTGAAAAAACACTTAAGTGCATCATATTGTATGAAGCATTTTCCCCAACTGCATACGTTTCACAGTGCGGTTACATTGAAAAATATTCCTGATTGTTTGGAATACATTTATTTCTTCACTTTGCTCAAAGAGTATAGTGAATTTTATAGATTAGTTCTTTAATTGTATGATTATAAAATTTAATGTATTGTTTATATTCTTTTCTTTATATTCTTTTCTCGTTCCTTGACTTATAGGTTGTTATGCGGCTGACCACCCATAATATAAAAATTGGTTCACTTTGCCAATGTCACCCCTGTTTCAGGGAAGGACGGCAAGAGTTGCAAGGCTTATGTTCATTTGAGATTGGGTTTTTATATTGTAGGTCCACATGCGGCATGTGTTAGCGCGAAATTATACATATCTGCTTGTGGGAATGCATTTAGTATAAATCTTAAATGATATATATCTTTGCAGCTTAGATTAGATTAGATTAGATTAGTATAGGTCAATATGCATCTGACCAACTATAAATAGAAAATGGTTCACTCTGCCAATGTCACCCCTGTTTCAGGGAAGGTCAGCAAAGAGTTGCAGGGTGTATGTTCATTTGAGATTTGGGTTTTTATGTTGTAGGTTCACACGCAGAATGTGCAAGTGTGAACTTATACGTGTCTGCTTGTGGGCATGCACTTAATGTGAATTCCAAATGTAACAATTATATCCATGCAACTTAGAATAGATTAGATGAGTGACGTTACATAGCCGATTTTTTTATCTTAAATATAAATGGAGCACCGCAATCGATTTTCCCTATGCTTGGCTCTGCTGCTTAACAGTTGTACCTAGACCTTTTTTTTTAGAAAACGTGAAGATTAACCTAGAGATAAATTGTGTGAAGCTTGATTCCGATTAGCACACTTTTTTTTTTGATCCTGTTGTTTCCTCTTTTATCTGTAGAAAAAAATTGATACCACATGCCCAAATGGCGTAGTGAAACACGCCGGGTACTGCTAGTTTTTATATATCTTTGCAACGTAGATTGTGGATTATTCTTACCTACAGTATTTTTGGTAATCTGCTGCGCCTGTAGATAGGCAATGAACCAAGTTTGTACTGTACATTTGCCTATATGGAATGCTCACCCTCGGTGTCATTATCTATAACCTATAATCTAAGTTGCAAACCGGTCCGTAGCTCAGTGGTAACACTGCGGACTCTGAATGGGAGGGTTGTGGGTTCGATTCCCGGCGGAGCACAAAAAATATAGGTACCATTTATATTTTCAAATTTGCTCTTCGCCGGGTTGAAAAATTCATAAAGCCTGTACAAATGACCGGTCACCAAAGGTCCATCCAGCCTTACAGCAACTGGGTCTTGCTTGAGAATTGGCGCTTTGAAGCGATGACGATCAAGCTCGTAAAAAGGTCGAAAGCTCAATTGGTAGGAATGCTTGCATTCCATGCCGAGAGCAAGGGTTCGATCTCAAAGGTTTACTCAGCCTTCACAAGAAATGAGAACCAGCCCCCCGGGAGCTGGGAAACCCCCACTTCAACTGAAAGTGGTTGGTGTGAGGCCGGCCCCCTTACCTGTTAAAATAAATAGGTCCCGAAGCGCCACATGCGACTCCTTCGGGGATAACGCAGGCAAGAAGTTACACTATATGTGTAGCTTAGTTGCGTTTTTTTTTTAAGTTGCAAAGATATATTGACATTTAAAGTTCATATTGCTGACAATGCATGCCGACAAGCAGGCATACCTATGTATGTAGGTTCGCGCTTACACATGCTGCATGTGTACATACAAAATACACCAAACTTCACATGAAAATAAACTTTGCAACTCCTGCCGCCTTTTTCTGAAACCGAAGTGGCATTTGCAAAATTGAACCGTGTTACTACAGAATGAGGCGTCACTCTCATACCAACCAGGAAAAATGAAAAAAAAAGCTCTCAAAGGCAAAAAATTCAAATTCCAAAAAATAAAACTAAGCTGGCACCAAAGGGGTCGTCACATGTAGCTTGTGGAACCTATTTATTGTCACAGGTAAGAGGGCAGGCTTACGCCAACCGCTTTACTTGAAGTTCGTCATGGGATATACAAAGTGAGCGTAAAAGAAGAAAATGCATGAAAAAGGTGTAGGATATGAATGAATTGAAAGAGGTATGTAAGGATAGGAAAAAATGGAGGCAACTCTGCAGAGGCTCTGGCCACCCCTAGCGGAATAGCGACAGAGTTACAGTCGTCGAAGAGGTCGTCTTTTTTGTCTAGGGCTCTAAGATAAGGGTGATGTTGGAATTTTTCTCGGCGAACCAACGCCAGCCTTGTATGAGACTGCCGTCCTTATCAACCAGTAACTAAAATATTTGTTTGCCTCTACCGGTTGACGACTTAATTATGTCAATTTATGTGTGGAACTCATTAAAAAAAATCACAGAAAAAATATGTACAACTTTGTGAATCGCTGTTATGATTAGTCTGTACTCACACATTAACAATATCGCGTCACCTCCCTCCACGCCCTCTCTCTCTCTCTCTCTCTATAGACTGCTGGGCATGCAGGTGCTCTGTCTCTGTCTGCCCCAACAATAGCGTAATCTGGCAATTAGTTATATTAAATCACACGTTATTTGTTACGTCGCAGACAACGCCACAGGAATCACTTGAGGTGAACGCGGAGGGCGGTTCAAGAATACCCTAACACCATGGGCACAAGAAACAATAAAATATTTGATGATGATGAGGATGCAGCATCCATTCTTCCGGGATTGTAGACAATGGCCCAGTATTTCTTCTCGGAAGGCTGTTTTTTTCTTCTTGGCAGGCTGCTACGTTTCGTCAGTCAGTCTAGTACGAGCCTTGAAGAAGTCAGTCACAAGTTCAATATACAAACAAAAAATACAAACGTCAAATGAACATACCTACATCCTGAAACTTTGGTCGACCTTTCCTGAAACAGGGGTGACATTGACAATAATGCAACTAAGCTACGCATACAGTGTAACTTCTTGCCTGCGTTATCCCCGAAGATGTCGCATGTGGCGATTCGGGACCTATTTATTTTTACAGGTAAGGGAGCCGGCCTTACACCAACCACTTTCAGTTGAAGTGGGGGTTTTCCAGCTCCCGGGGAGGCTGGTTTTAATTTTTTGTGAAGGCTGAGTAAGCCTTGAGATAGAATCCTTGCTCTCGGCATGGAATGCAAACATTCTACCAATTGAGCCATCGATCTTTTTACGAGCTTGATCGTCGTCGCTACAGAGCGCCAATTCTCAAGCAAGACCCAGTCGCTGTAACGCTGGATGGACTTTTTGGTGACCGGTCATTGGTAAAGGTTTATGAATTGTTCAACCCAGCGAAGAGCAAATTTGAAAATATAAATTGTACCTATATTTTTTGTGCTCCGCCTGGAATCGAACCCACAACCTTCCCATTCAGAGTCCAAAGTGTTTCCACTGAACTACGGACCGGTCAAGTACGGTGACGAAGTGAAATATTTTTAGAGTGTGGGTGGTCAGCCTTATACCAACCTATAAGTCAAGGAATACAAATAATCAATAACGATTACACAAAATACCGAATTGATTTTTAAAAATTGTTAGTATTTTTTTAGCACAGAAAAAAATACATTTTAAGGAAAGAACATGTAAAAATAAACGTAAAATGTTTTTTCCTATTGAGTGATGTAAAAGAAAATTTAACATTGAACTACCCTCACATTCCTTTTGTTCAGCACAATCCTCTTACAAATTACATTTTTTCCCTTCAGCAAATGGCCTCAATTCCACACTCAGAGCCTCCCTAAACTCTGCATTAGGGCAATAAAGAATAAGGGTGAAAATGGTATGTAGAGATTAGTGTCTGTTAATCCCTTGTAGAGGCTAGCACAAAGGCATGTGTTTATTAATTTTATTATATAAATAACGAAATCTTTTGTACGAAAAGAATGAAAAAAAAATGGACGGAAAGGTGTGAAGTTTTGCGAATAATGAAAGGAACTAAGTACAGGGTGGATATAAAACTTTCTATTGTATAACTACAGATATGTAGGTAAAATAATATAGCTAGTACTAAATAAATTATCTTGCATATTCTAATCTACTCTAATCAAAGTTGCAAAGATATGTTACATTGGGGATTTACATACTCACGTACAAGTTCGCGGTTGCACATGCCGCATGTGAACCTACAACATAAAATCCAAATCTAAAATGGACATATCTACACCCTGCAATGAAATTCTTGCCGTCCTTCCCTGAAAAAGGGGTGATATTGACAAAGTGAACCATTTGTTACAGCATGGGTGGTCAGCTGCATACCAACCTCTAAGTCAAAGAACTAAAGGTATTGAAATGTTGTAATATGCAAGTCTTTCCATTTTACGTCCGAAGGGGCAACATTGGCGTGTAGAACCTATATATTTTCTCAAGTAAAGACTCCAGCCATACAGCCAATGTTAACTACTTATTTGGGGATGCTTTTGTTCCTGTTGATAGCTCAGCTGATAGAGTGCCTGTATTCCATGCAGAGAGCTCGGGTTCGAATCCAAGCGAGGGTGTCAGAAATGATTTCCGTTTCGGTGTAAGCAACACTCAGTTGCTGTTAGTTTAGATGGACATTTGGTAAACGGTCTTTGATAAATTTGTATGATTTTTTCAACCCAGCAAAGACCGTATATGATTATTTTTTTGTCCTTCAGCAGGATTCGAACCCACGACCTTCCATTTACGAGTCCAAAGCGCTAACCACTAGACTACGGACCGGTAAGCTTCAAAAGACGTGGAAATGATACATTATTGTCTACTAGCTAAGTTGTTATCAATGACATCCCTGTTACAGCAAAGGTTGGCAAGAGTTGCAGGGCTTATGTTCATCTGAGATTGGGTGTTAATGTTGTAGGCATGTGTAAACGCGAACTGATAGATATGTATCTGCTCGTAAGAATGCGTGTAATATAGATCTTAAATGTAATATATCTCTGCAAGTTAAATTATAGATAAATAAGGTAAGTAAATAAGATATCTGTTCTGTTTGATAATCGGAAAAATCCCATATTTTTGCCTACCCATGACTGAAATGCTATGCACGTCCCTGATAAATAGTAACAATTGTTTTTGTTTACCGTGTTCTGGTGTAGCTTAAAATATAATAATAAAAAACTATGAAATAAAAAAGAAATTCATAGCAATACCTAAGCTATTAAAAAAATTATATATTTTGGTTTTAATTTTTTTAAACACAGTGTAGAAATTTATATTATTAACAAAAGGAACACAATGAATTTCTACATACATACATAGATAAATACAAAAAATAAAAATTAAATAGTCAAAACCTACCCTCATTTTCTACCACATTTATAAACTTGCGTAATATACATAACGTTTCAATTTTATGTTACAAAAAAAATACAATTAAAATACATATACCTACCAACAAAAAAATAACCACTAAGTGGGCATCAACAAAAAAAACCTACCCCCTCCTCATTTCAAAATAAGCCCCTCCCACCAATAAGCTCCGCCTACTTTTATTTATATCGCAACACATTACAGCTAAATGGTACTTTGATACAAATTAGTTTATTTTTTGTATGCAGGGTGAAGTTAGTAGGTGTTTTGTTGTTTTCGGTAGGGGTAATACTGGGTGTCGTGCAGGCTTTGAGCTCAGTCTTGCTCCGACCGCGCTCGGAGATGGAAGCCGAAGTAGTGCGAGGGGAGCCGAGCTTTCCCGAAGCAGAGAGTCCTCCGCCGCGATCAGACACGAGCAGTCCGAACAGTAACGTGTCGGTTTCTTGTCTGCCGGGAGAAGTGATGAGTTTGGCGGCCGCGCAAAATACCGCCGACAACTTCCATAGGATATTCTTTCAGGTAATCTAATCTAATCTAAGTTGCAAAGATATGTCACATTGAAGATTCACATTACATGCATTCCCACAACCAGACGCGTACAAGTCCGCGCTTGCACATGCCTCATGTGAACCTACAACACAAAAACCAAACCTCAAATGGACATATATACACCCTGCAACTCTTGCCGTCCTTCGCTGAAACAGGGGTGGCATTGGCAAAGTTAACCATTTTTACAGCATGGGTGGTCAGCCGCATACCAACATATAAGTCAAGGAACATACACGACAAATTACATTTAGGTAGATGGGATATTGGTATATTGAAATTTCAATAAAAAAAAGTGTATTGGAGGAAATGAGGGAAGTGCGTAAGGACAGAAAGAGATGGCGGTTGATCTGTGATGTTGGCGGCTAGGGTTTTTTTTAAATAAGAATTTGTTTTCTGTTAGTTTTTGTGTCCATACATATTTTAATTTGTTGATGTTAAAAATGTAATTTTTTGTGTATGTTCCTTGACTTATAGGGTTGTTGGTATGCGGATGACCACCCATGCTGTAGAAAATGGTTCACTTTGCCAATGTCACTCCTGTTTCAGGGAAGGTCCTCAAGAGTTGCAGGGTGTATCTATGTCCATGTGAGATTCGGGTTTTTATATTGTGGGACCACATGCGGCATGTTTAAGTGCGAACTTGTGCATGTCTATTTGTGAAAGTGCATATAATGTGAATCTTTAATGTTACATATATTTTGCAACATTGATAAGATTAGAGATAAGATACTTACTGTTTTGTCGTGCCGTTGCTTTTGACTTTGACATTAAAAAATAATAGCACTAAAAATATAAGAAAATTGAATTACATTTTTTCTGAATATTAATACAACTTATTTTTCATGAGTAAGGGGCACACCTCTGACCTAGAGGTTCTTGTTTTGTCGTTCCGTTGTTTTTATTTCCCGTAAAGGCCTTCCGCCACTTGAGAAAATATATAGCTTTGCATGAGCGTCCATTTGCTGTGGGTCCTTCTGACACATGTGTACAGGACAGGTGTGAGCATATCTATACTTATACGGATGCCACCCCTGTTTGAAGTAGAGGCGTTAAGAGTTAGTCAGTCTTGCGGACTGCGATATCAAGTCGTATAAAACTATTCAAAATACGTTTCGGATTTATTTTTAAATAAGTGTCAATATAATTAAACCTTTTTTTGTGGCTGTTACTGTAACTGAAACTCTATCGCCGTTCCGCTAGGGGTGGCCAGAGCCTCTGCAGATTTTAACACCTCTTTCAATTCATTAATTTCCATCACCCTTTTCATACATTTCCTTTTTTTATATTCGCCATGTATATAGCATTCTACTACAATTTCATCATTCTGATCCAGCCATACTTTTCTCGGTCTTTCCTTTCCTATTTTCCCATGTACAATTTAGAGCCCGTTCCCATTTGTCGGGTGTCGGATCCGTATATTCATCGGAGGTTCCAGTTGCATGGCATTTTGGACAAAATCGGGTTCCGACAAGTGTGAATAGCTCCATACTTACATAATGCTCTGCCACTGGAACCTCCGATCAATGTACGGATCCGACACCCGAAAAGTGGGAACGGGCTCTTACACTAACTGTAACTCTTTCCCCATCCGTTATTTCTACATGTCCAAATCATCTCATCACATTATTTTGTCTTCTTACCTTTCACATCCTCTTTTGACTTACTTTTGCTTTTTACCCATTCATTCTTAACCCTTTTTTCTTGGAGTGTTTTCCTGTCATACTCCTCAAGTGTTTTATTTCCACCGTACATACCTTACTCATTTCGCTGTCATCCATAGTCTATCTTCACTTCCATGCATTAACGTTGACGGTAGCCGAAAGTACTCGAGGTAACAATAAAAACTGTGTTTTTTTGTTAAAAAAAAAACTTATTATTGTTCCGAATATGAATAGTTGTGTTTTGTTTGTCTGTGTTAGTGTGATAAGAAATAAAACGACGATTTGGTAGGTAATTTGTGATATAATTTGTGGTTGTTCGAGATTAAATAAGTGTTGAATCGAATGTTCTGGTGAAGTCTAGCTACGTGGTGTGTAACGATTCTCCTGTTTCGCGAATAATCTTTATTTTTAGTATAAATTAAAGACCGAAATTCCCTGCAGCTTCAGAAATCAATCAACCGTCGAACTATACCTACTGTGCAAATGTGACTCTGAACCGAAAGTGACACACAATAAGTTATGTAAAATAAATAAAATAAAAACATAAAATTATTATATTAAAAAGATTCTGCTCCCTGAAGATGCCTCACTAAGCGAAAATGTTCGAGCACAAAAAATAAATAAATAAGTGAATTAAAACTATGTTTTACCCATTTGAATTTTTAAATAACATAAAATTATATTTGTGATAAAAAATATTTTTTACTCTGTAAATTCGCAAACTCTGAAAAGTGAACAATTAACTGTTTAATAAAAGTAATTTTATTTTATCATTAGTGAAAAAACGTTGTGAAAGTTCTAAAGGCCTTACTAAAGTATTTTTTCAGTGCAAAAACTTAGAAATTCCTACTGAAAATATGAAAACTAAATACTGCTAAAAGTGTTGATATATGAAATTTACTTGTCTGCAAATTTTGTGTTCCTTGACCAATACGTTGATATGAGGCTGACTCCCCATGCTGTAAAAAATTGGTTCACAATTGCCACTCTAGTCTGAGGGAAAGGCGGCAGAAGTTGCCAAGTGTATGTTTATGTGGTTTATTTTGTGTGTAGGTACACATACAGCATGTGTAAATTTTAGGAAAAAAAACTTTTGATTAGACCATATTATGCCAATGTCACCTTTGTGTCAAGGAAGGTCGGCAAAAGTTGTAGGGCTTATGTTCATTTTAGGTTTGGATTTTATTTGTTAGTTCACATTCAGAATTTGTAAGCGCAAACTGCACGTGTTTGTTTGTGGGCATGCATTTGATATGAGCTTTAAATGTTAATATATCTTAGCAACTTTAATTATAGATTATAGAATCATTTTTCAGATGTTTCTCAAATTTGCGTCGGAAGCGAATCTGAATCAGTATATTTTAGGGCACGAAATATGCAATGTAGTAAATTAATTAGTTAATTAAGATTATGCTTATTTATTTGATGAGCGCTGTTTTGTGTGAATCACACCTCAAGAGCCCTTTGCGCTAAAGAAAGCGCCAATTACTCAAGCAACACCCAGTCGCTGTAAGGCTGGATGCACCTTTGGTGACCGGTCTTTACTGAAAGTTCATGAATTTTTCAAACCAGCAAAGAGTATGATGTGACAATTGAATGAATAAATTGTTTTGTTCCGCCGGGAATCGACCCAACAACTTTCCGATAGCGAGTTTGCAGCGTTATCAATTAGACTACTTTCTTGGACCAGTCCGTAGTTCAGTGGCAACACTTCGGACTCGTAAATGGAAGGTTGTGGATTCGAATCCCGGCGGAGCACAAAAATATACCTTTTATATTTTCAAATGTGCTCTTCGCTGGGTTGAAAAATTCATAAACCTTAACCAAAGACCGGTCACTGAAAGGTCCATCCAACCTTACAACAACTGGATCTTGCTTGAGAATTGGCGCTTTCTACAGCGACGACCAAGCTCGCAGAGGGCTCTTGAGGTGTGATACACACAAAAACAGCGCTCACCAAATAAATCATCCTAATATTATTATTATTATGGACCAAAAAAAACCTTGGGTCTTGATATAATTGAATCAAATAGAAGATAATGATTATATATAGATAGAAGAGGAATGTGCGCCATAAAGCCAAGAAATCCATGCAATGCGCACGGTGAAGCTAAGTTATAATTCGTAACTTCTATAGCGTCTTTTCATGATACTATATCATCCCGAAGTCGCTTGTCCATACGTACGTGTGAAGAGGTGAGCTTTAAGTGCTCTCCTAAACATATTTTCCAAAACGATGTCTTTCAGCGTCCCTGAGATCTTCTCCCCTCAATCTTACCCTGTATGAAAAGATAAAGGAGACGGTATTTCTCATTTTTCAAAATGTGACCGAAGTAGGTACCTACATCAGTTTTTTGTGCTTATATTTTGGCAGAAGCTCCTTTGTAGTGCACATTCGTTGGAAGACTTCTTCATTGGTGACTCGATCACGCCAAGAGATCCGAAGCATTTTTCGGTAGAGACACATCTCGAACGCTTCAATTCGTCTCTCCAGCCGTCGCTATAAAGCGCCAACTTTCAAGCAAGACTAAGGTGCTGTGAGGCTGGATGAAACTTCGGTCACGGGTATTTGGTACCTAAAGGTATATGTAATTATCAACCCAGCGAAGAGAACATTTGAAAATACAAATGGTATATTTTTGTGCTCCACCGTGATTCGAATCCACGACCTTACATTTATGAGTCCGAGGTGCTTACCACTTTGACCGGTCCGTAGCTCAGTGGTAACACTGCGGACTCTGAATAGGAAGATTGTGGGTTCGAATGCCGGTTGAGCACAATAAATATACCATTTATATTTCAAAATTGCTCTTCTCTGGGTTGAAAAATTCATAAACCTTTACCAATGACCGGTCACCAAAGGTCCATCCAGCTTTACAGCAACTGGGTCTTGCTTGAGTATTGGTGCTTTGTAGCGACAATCAAGCTCGTACACCTCTGCGGCACTACAATAAGTCTCATAGACTCCTAGATTCTCTAGAATCTAGCGAGTCTCCCGCACAGAATTTCTTAAAAAAAAAAAACTACTATCCACTAGACTACGGCCGGGTCCTTTATCACGACCATTATCATGACCAAGAAGTGGAGGCAGGATTAACGTGATGTCCTTGATGTTCCAGCAAGCGCACATGCACCACCTGGGGCAGATGAACCAGATGGGGCTGGACGTGATGAAGAGGATGCAGGCTGGGGGCGCGGCAGGCGTGGTCACACTGGGCTCTCTGCAGACGGGGGCGTCAGAGGGGCCCCGCCACACCATAGACAACATCCTAGGGCTCAGTGGCAAGCCTGGCAGGCGGCACAGGCACAGCGACAGGGCGGGATCACCGGCCGAGAGCACAGGTAGGATTGTATAAATAATAATAATATTAGGATGATTTATTTGGTGAGCGCTGTTTTTGTGTGTATCACACCTCAAGAGCCCTCTGCGAGCTTGGTCGTCGCTGTAGAAAGCGCCAATTCTGAAACAAGACCCAGTTGTTGTACGGTTGGATGGACCTTTCCCTCGTTGGAATTCGAACCCGAGTTCTCGGTATGGAATGCAAGTCTTCTACTAATTAAGCCATCGACCGGACTTTTTATGAGCCTAGTCATCGCTACAAAGCGCCTATTCTTAAGCAAGATCCAGTTGCCGAAAGTGTGGATAGACCTTAAGTGACTGGTCTTTAGTAAAGGTTTATGAATTTTTCAACCCAGCGAAGAGCACATTTGAAAATATAAATGGTATATTTTTGTGCTCCGCCGGGATTCAAATCATCCACAACCTTCCATTTACGAGTCCGAAGTGTTGCCACTGGACTACGGACCGGTCCAAGAAATGCCAATAACACGTGGTGTACCTAGCCGTCACCCATCCAAGTAGCATCCGCGCCCAATGCTGCTTAACTTCTGTGATCTGATGAGAACCGGTGCTTTCAACATGTTAACAATTTAAGTTTCACAAAAGCAGACACATGTAAGTTAGCGCTTACACATGCTGCATGTGTACTGATAAAATAAACCAAACCTCATGTGAGCATAAACCTTACAGCTCCTGCCGTAAAACTGGAATAGCATTGGCAAAAGTGAACCAATTTTTTAAAGCACGAGGGATCAGCCTCATAGCAACATGTTAGTAAAATAATATATTTAATTTATTGATGGAGCAAGTTAGGACACATCGGAGATATCGCGGCAAGAAGGTACACTAGATGTATGGCTTAGCTTAGTCACAACCACGTAGGTATTTTGTAAAATTCCGTATTTCTTTTGAAATGGCGATTGATCTGTAATGTTGGCAGCTAGGGTTTATTAAATTGGAATTTTTTTTCTGTTTTAGTTTTGATGTCCATAGGTAGGTAGGTACCTGTTATTATTTATTGATTTAAAAAAATGTAATTTATCGTGTATGTTCCTTGACTAATAGGTTGGTATGCGGCTGACCACCCATGCTGTAAAAATGGATCACTTTGCCAATGTCACCCCTGTTTCAGGGAAGGACGGTAAGAGTTGCAGGGTGTATGTTCATTTGAGATTTGGATTTTTATATTATAAGTACACATGCGGCATGTTTAAGAACGAAATTATACGTGTCTGCTTGTGAGAATGCATATAATGTGAATCTCCAATGTAACATACATCTTTGCAACTTAGATTAGATTAGATTAGATTTTTAAATCCAGAAAAATATATCCTCACCCAGAACATTCAAGTGTTCTTTTAAACCAAGCCTTTTCAATATTATGCAACACACTTGGGTCTCGCTTTTAAAATTGGCGCTTATTAGCTACAAACAAGCTCGCAGAGGGCTCATGTGGTGTAATGCATTCAAAACAGTATTCACCATATAAATTATAATGATGTTTTTATTGTCTGCAAGAAAAATACGTATTCATGTAACAATATGTTTTATTATGTGCTTCCTCACTTGTAGAAGTATATAGGCTTTATGGATTAGGGTAGTCCAGCACCCCTGCGAGCTCTGACAGTTCATTATTTTGTATTTTGACGGTTGGCAGCGCTGGGGGAGGGACTGCCGTCGTTTATCCTCGAGTCTATGGTACACACGGATACAATAAAATATCACATGGCTAATAGGGGGCGAGGTTATCCTACATATTAAGTTATTTTATAAAGTGCCTTGTTTTTCAGTAAATATATTCTATTTTAATTTTTCAATGCGGGTGACAGGTCCGTGGTCTAGTTTTGAACTTGTAAATTAAAGGTCGTGGGCTTGAATACCATCGGAGCACAAAAACTACACCATTTGTATTTTCAAACATGCTATACCCTGGGTTGAAAACTTCATATACCTAATACATTAGACTTTTTAAAGTTTGTGTATTCACACAGTGAAAATTCATTTTTATAAATAATTATAAAAAATTATAAAAAACACAGAGTTTTATTTTCACAAATTGAGTTTTTATTTCCACCTCAAGTACTTTCGACTTATTCACGTCATTATCAAGAGGATACTAAATTACAAAAATTGACAAGACAAATACCATAGAGAAATAAAATAAAAATAATGATTTAGGTACGACAAATAGGTACAATAAGGAAATGACACATAATATAATTACAATATTATATAATGATATAACAAATTGACAAAACAACAAACCATAGAGAAATCTAAATAAAAATAATAATTTATGTAAATAGGTACAATAATGAGATGACACATATTATAATTACAATATTAAAAAATTGACAAAACAAAAACCGTAGAGAAATCAAATTAATAAGTCACGATAAAGAAGCACAATTAGTTAATAACAAAGGTGAGGCAGCAGGAATTTGGACATTGACCAAATTGTAAGAATTAGAATTTTTATGTTTGTGGATTTCTAAAGTTTCTAGGGCAATTAGTTGTCTGCCCTTGCATCCGGAATGGAGAACCCTGACACCGTCATTATTGAACGAGTGGTCATTTTCGATACAGTGGTCCGCCATCTCCGAATAACCAGACAAACCCCTAAAAGCCCTCTTATGTTCTTTCAACCTTACATTTATAGATCTGGAAGTTTGTCCAACATATACGGAATTGCAGTCATTACAAGATAATCGATATACACCCCCACCATCCATACGTTCAATCTTATCCTTATTGTTGAATAATATTTGACCTATATTACTGTTGGTATAATAGGCGCAACTAAAGGTATTTTTTACTAAGTGACCAAGGTTGGTACTCACTTGCCCTACATATAATATTCTTCTCCATTTCTGATCCTTACCATTATCCAAACAATGAGGGTAAATATATTTTTGGTACATGAGTTTTTTTTGTTTAGATAGTAAAAGGTCATTAATAATGGCCTCTTTATACCCATTATTTGACGCTATAGTCTTTATCGTATTCAATTCCAGGTTAAAAGCCTCCCTCTCGAGGGGTAAGTTAATCAGCCTATGAATTAAGGAATGAAAGACAGCCATTTTTTGCGATATAGGATGGTTAGACGTTGCATGAATAATTGCTCTATGGTATTTGTCTTGTCAATTTTTGTAATTTAGTATCCTCTTGATAATGACGTGAATAAGTCGAAAGTACTTGAGGTGGAAATAAAAACTCAATTTGTGAAAATAAAACTCTGTGTTTTTTATAATTTTTTATAATTATTTACCTAATACATTTATCAAAGACCGATCGCCAAATGTCCATCCAGCCTTACAGCAACTGGGTCTTGCTATAGCATTGGCACTTTATAGTGACGACCAAGCTTGTACAAAGTCCGGTCGATGGCTAAGCTGGTAGAGTGCTTGCATTCCATGCCGACAGCAAGAGTTCGAATCCCACCAAGGGTGTCAGAAATGATTCCCCGTTTCAGTGTTTATTTCAAATCCAAAAATAAAATAGGCAAGACTCAGTCTTCACAAGAAATGAGTACCAGCCCCCTCAGGAGCTGGGAAACCCCCAGTTCAACTGAAGTGTTTGGCGTAAAATGGCGACCCGCTTATCTGTAAAAATGAATATATTCTACTCGCCACAATTGCGACCCTTTTCGGGGAGACGCAGCAAGAAGTTACGCTATATGTATAGCTTAGCCACGTTTAAATCCCAGGATTGGTTGGCTGAGATAGCTCATTCATATTTTTCTTTATGCCTCCTTATTATTAAAATATTCGTATTTCCCATCCCTATTTCTGTCGGGTTGTTGCATTAAGTATGATTGAATTAGGGATGTGCCACGCTCGCCTGCTCCCCCGGGATTCCTCGACTCCCCGAGATGGGAATACCGGGCCACACTTGAGCCGGGATTCGGGATCCGGGATTCATTTCATGTTATTGTGTGGGACATGCGAATATGTCAAATTAGTTTCGGCAAATCCTTTCTAATGAGGCGCAAGCTTTGCTCACTGTTTGGTGTTTCCTTTCAATTTAATTTGGGTTCAACAAAAGATTAAATATTTAAAAAATAATAATAATCGGATGATTTATTTGGTGAGCGCTGCTTTTGTGTGAATCGCACCTCAAGAACCCTCTGCGAGTGGTAATGATTCAAACTTGTAAATGGATGGTTGTGGGAATGCGTTTAAAATATGCATCTTTAATGATAATATATATCTTTGCAGCTTAGATTTAGACCTTTGAGGTATCTATATGTGTAGCTTAGTTGCGTTGTTGTTTTTTAGCCCATGGTTTTTACGTTATATTGCCCCTGCTGATTGAGTTAATACAATCATAATTTTACCACCAAGTGCTTCGCCCTGTTCAACCTTCAGTGATTGTTTGTCCTATCTCCATTAGAGGTTATTTCACATGAGCAATGTTTGTATGTGTACTGGACCAATGTGTCTTATGAAAACTGTAAATTATTTTTAAAAATATGTAAGATTGTAAATTTCTATTTTAAGATCTCACACAGTTGGTTTTAGATATTAATCAAATTAACAAAGTACTAATTCACTGTTTACAATATTTTATTTCTGTCTAGCACTTTCGCCTACAAGGCATCATCAGGACAATTGATGATGCCTTGTAGGCGAAAGTGCTAGACAGAAATAAAATATTGTAAAAAGTGAATTAGAACTTTGTTAATTTGATTAATATACAATGGACTTTCACTGTGTAAACCACCAAACCCTTAAAAATAGTTTTTAGATAAGTCAAATAATTTTAATTTTGTGAAATCGTATATCTTTGTTCCTTGACTTATAGGTTGGTATGCGGCTGACCACCCATGCTGTAAAAATGGTTCACTTTGCCAATGTCACCCCTGTCTCAGGGAAGGACGGCAAGAGTTGCAGGGTGTATGTCCATTTGAGATTTGGTTTTTATGTTGTAGGTTCACATGAGGCATGTGCAGGCGCGAACTTGTACGTGTCTGGTTGTGAGAATGCATGTAATGTGAATCTCCAATGTAACATATCTTTGCAACTTAGATTAGATTAGATTAGATTTGAGAATATTGGATAGTTGGAGTTGCGTATTAGTTATAGAAACTACAATCACGTCGTTTTATCCTCCTTTACAATCTTGTCGATCCGTATTGCACTCGATCTAGCACGCGCACCGTCCGGCAAAAACGGCTAATGGCTGTTCACCAGAACGTAGGTAAATACCTGCGTGCCGACCGATAGTTTATTCCGCAGATAAACAATAATTCATATAACAAATATTTAAAACAACTAAAATCTTCTTAAATCAAGGATTGAAGAACCTATAAGAAAAGTTAACACAATGGTTGGAGAGCGTGCATTTGCAGTTGCTGGTCCTCTGGCCTAGAACCACCTGCCACATCATGTGAGAGAGCTAGAGGACCATGGAAAGTTCCGGAATGCACTGAAGACAAGCAAATTTCTGGCATCGTTTGCACCAGCGCCCTTGGAGTGACTACATCACGAAACGGCGCTATAAAGAAATCATCAACTCATCATCATCATCAACTCTCACATTATTGTGTCTTACGTCTTATCTCAGATTGTGTAGAATGTGATTCTAAGGGCAGTTTCATTGAAACGTCATCTTTGTATCCAATGATAGATAAGCCAAACAAGCACTAGGGCGACGATAAAGTGAAATGAACTAAAAGCCTCGCGCAGGTTGCGTCTTGGCGCTTTTTTGTTGCGTTACCAGCGCTCTCGTTAATCAACAACTTGTTAATCACATTCTGTATGGGGTACACCAAATCAAATGAGAAGAAAACTATGCTATACTAATTTCATTGATTTTAAAAAGTGAGCCTAAAAGAAGAAAATGCATGAAAAAGGTGATGGATATGAATGAATTGAAAGAGGTATGGGGCTGTCCATATATTACGTCATTCGCATTAAGGGGGGGGGAGTCTGGTTTGCGGATGATGGCAAATGATGTACGAGTACCAAAAGTGACGTCGTTCTTGTAAATACCAATTTCTATAAAATATTCAAAATATTATGTAAGTCATATAACATTATTAATTTTTAAGCTCATCCATTATTACAGCAAGAGGGGGAGGGGGGGTCATTAGATAATGACTATAGGATGATTGTAGGGGGGGGGGGGGGGGGGTCGAAAATCGATGACGCAATTTATGGAAGGCCCCTATGTAAGGATAGGAAAAAATGGAGGCAGCTCTGCAGAGGCTCTGGCCACCCCTAGCGGAATGGCGACGGAGTTACAGCTTACAGTAAAGGTTTCCATCTCCCATTCTCCCCTCTCTAATGAGGTCACATGTGGCGTGTGGAACACATTTATTTTCACAGGTATGCAGCTGGCCATAAGGCTTGAATCTAATCTAATCTTAGTTGCAAAGATATGTAACATTGAGAATTCACATTATATGCATTTTCACGAGCAAACACGTATATGTTCGTGCTTAAACATTTCGCATGTGGACTTACAATATAAAAACCCAAATCTCAAATGAACATACACCCTGCAACTCTTGCCGACCTTCCTTGTAACAGGGGTGACATATTGGCAAAGTGAACCATTTTTTACAGTATGGGTGGTCAGCCTCATAGCAACCTTAGATTGTATTTTAGTTTAAATAATAACCGTAAAAATAATCAACGCCAGCCAGTTTATCTGAAGTGAGGGTTTCCCAGCTCCCGAGGGGGCTGGTACTTATTTCTTGTGAAGGATTTGAATAAACCTTGCTTGCATTTTATTTTGAGTTTGAAATAAACACCGTAACGGGAAATCATTTCTGACACCCTCGGTGGGATTCGAACCCGAGCTCTCAGCATGGAATGCAAGCACTCTACCAACTGAGCTATCGACCGGAGTACATAACACGTACGACAAAAGAAAAGTATCTTATAAGAGAAAGAATTTTCAATTTAATAGTTCTTTGCAATTTAGTCCACATGCGGCATGTGCAAGCGCGAACTTATACGTGTCTGTGTATGCGTACTGCATTTCATATGAATCTTAAATGTAATATTGTGCTAGAAATAAGACGGTATCGGTTGGTTCCATTTGTAAGTGACACCCTCGGTGGGATTCGCGCCCGAGCTCTCGGCATGGAACGCAAGCGCTCTACCAGATGATCCATTGACTTGACTGGCACCTTATTTTAAGGTTTTTTGTTGAGCACGTCCAATCAATCCATCATAGTTATTGAATAACGTGAACAGTCGATGAATAAATACCCACCAATGAGAGGTAATTCATTATAGCGCTACAAAGCGACTGCCATTATTATCTATATCGCTACGTTCACCTCTCTAGCACACTTTAAAACTCCCAAATTCGGATGCCTCGGGTGACGAGCAGTTCTGAAATACGAACAACGTGGATGATAAAGTAAAGCACCTGGGATCTAAATCTAAATCTAAGCTGCACAGATATGCATCATTTGAGATTCATATTAAATGCATTCCCACAAGCAGACACGCATAATTTCGCGCTTACACATGCCTCATGTGGACCTACAATATAAAAAACCCAACCTCAAATGAACTTAAGCCCTGCAACTCTTGCCGACCTTCCCTGAAGCAGATGGGATAATCTTTGTTATAACTAACCCGGTTGATAGCTCAGTTGGTAGAGTGCTTGCATTCCATACCGAGAGCTCCAGTTCGAATCCCATCGAGGGTGTCTGGATGATTTCCCGTTTCGGTGTTTATTTCAAACCCAAAAATAAAATACCGGCAAAGTTTATTCTGCCTTCACAAGAAATGAGTAGATACCAGTCCTCTCGGGAGCTGGGAAACCCCCACTTCAACTGAAGCGGTTGGCGTAAGGCCGGCCCCCTTACCTGTACAAATAAATAGGTTAAAATCGCCACATAGGTACTACTCCTTTGCGTGAACCAGCCTACCACCACCTTCAGAAAGAAACTGAAGACACTTCTTTTCTCCAGAAGCCATGGCGCCCTTGAGATGGTCCTGGGCCATTAAATGTCGCCACAGGAAAGAAATCATCCATCATCATGAAATGGACTACTTAAGAAGTATGATTGGAAAAAGACGGAGTGATAGGGTGAGGAATGATTTTGTTAGAGAGGAATGCGGTGTAAGAGAAAGTGTGAAAGTAAAGATTAAAAGAAGTATACTTAGATGGTTTGGACATTTGGAGAGAATGAATGAGGAAAGAATGACGAAGAAAGTATATGCTGCAAGAATTGATGGATGTCGTGGAAGAGGAAGACCGAGAAAGGTATGGATGGACCAAATTTTCGAAATAGCGAGTGAATGGGATATTCAGAGTCATAATAAAAGGAGAGCTTGCTGATTTGTATGCTGCTGATTTGTAATGTTGGTTTATTAGCTTGATACATTTTTTGCATAAGACATTTTTGACTTTTTTGTATGGATTTATTTTTAAGGTTTTGTTGTTTTCTTATACTTAAATGTTATTTATTACTCGTATTCCTTGACTTATAGGTTGGTATGAGGTTGACCACCCATACTGTAAAAAATGGTTCACTTTGCCAATGTCACCCCTGTTTCAGGGAATGTCGGCAAGAGTTGCAGGGCTTAAGTTCATTTGAGGTTTGGATTTTATTTGTAAGTACACAATCAGCATTTGTAAGCGCGAACTACACGTGTTTGTTTGTGGGAATACATCTGAGAGCTTTGAATGAATATATCCTTGCAACTTAGATTATAGATTTATAGATAGATCATCATCACCATCATCTACCCGTTCTGTAAAATTTGGTTCACTTTACAGCTTTTCCTTGATTTCCAGGAAGGTTGTCAAGAGTTGCAGAGCATAATATGTTCATTCAAAAACTCTCACGTAATCGTGTTTTACGTTTTTTTCTTAGATCAGATTGTATTGTGTAGAATGTCATTCTTAAGACATTTTAATTGAGAGGTCATCTTTGTATCAAACGGTTAGTAAACCACATAGGTTGGTATGCGGCTGACCACCCATGCTGTAGAAAATGGTTCACTTTGCCAATGTCCCCCCTGTTTCAGGGAAGGTCGGCAGGAGTTGCAGGGTGTATGTTCATTTGAGATTCGGATTTTAATATTGTAGGACTACATACCTACGACATGTTTAAGCGCGAACTTAAACATGTCTGTTTTGTGAAAACGCATGCGATGTGGACCTCTAATGTTACTTATATTTTGCAACTTAGATTAGATTATATCAGATTAGAAGCCGAACAAGCACTGGCTGGACGATTTGCATACTGAGGTGTGACTTTTCTGTTTGGTTTTTATTTTAAAATAAATTAACTGCCAATGGCTTCCAATTAATCCAGACAATAATAATTTAAATTAAGCTGTCCATTAAACGAACAAAGAGTTGTTAATTACAAGTTAGACCGCACGCCGTCCCGCTCTGTCTTGTACTATGTGTAACGAGAGGGAGCGAGATGAATACAGCTGTCCCTGTGTTACGTCATTTTTATCCGCGCAATGACGTGATCTGATGGATGTATAGTCGCGCAAATGTAAAGCGAGTTTAATTACTAATTTAATTTGTAATTGTTACGAATCTGTAGTTGCGTGTTGTGTTTGTCTGTGTGAGTCAATACTAAAGTCTCTCTAGAAATAAATCGCAAACTTAAAGCTAAAAATGAATAAGTGCTGCTTCACTGATTTGAGAAATAAATTGGGGGTAGACCACCCGTACTGCATAAAATTTCTCACTTTGCCAATGTTACCCCTGTTTCATGGAAGGTCAGCAAAAGTTGCAGGGTTTATGTTCATTTAAAGTTTGGATTTTACTTTGGAAGTACTTACATATTCAGCATCTGTACTGTAAACATGATATACTTAAATGTAATTAATTGTTTGTATTCCTTGACTTATAGGTTGGTATGAGGCTGACCAGTGACCCCCCCATACTGTAAAAAATGGTTCACTTTGCCAATGTCCCCCCTGTTTCAGGGAGGGTCGGCGAGAGTTGCAGGGCTTATGCTCTATAGTAAGTGAAGATATTATATAGAAGTGTTCATGAACTACAGGATTTTCCCACTTTTGTAGTATTTTTTTTCTAGGAAATTGGAAAAAATGGGTATTTATCTACGAAACCAATGTTAGCTTATTATGTCACTTATTCAGTTTCACCTTTAAGATTTCAAAATAGATGTAAGGTACTTATTTGATTTGTTCAAGATGCTTGAGTGTTAGGTAGAATGTTCTGGCAAAATCTAGCACGTAGCAATTCTTCATATTTCGAGAATCATCTTTATTATTACTATTAAATAAGGACCAAAACACTCTGTAGCTTCAGAAACCAACCGACCGTTGTATTGTTCAAGTGTAAAGGGACTCTGTGCACGAACCGAATGTGAAATAAATTGTGCAAAATAAATCACCGCAGGTTTAATTAAATGGATCTCGCGAAAAACATAATATTATTTTAGCACATTTTTTTTTATATAAAAGACAATCGACGTAGTAAAAGTGGAATACGAAGTTTCTTTGAAAATGCCATTTTTCAAAATTTCAAGCTACGTCTTATACTTACTTTTTTGAGCAAGAATTAAACAATTTTGGACCGATCGTGGTCTAATGGTTGACGCCTTGGGCTGTAAATCAAAAAGTATCATGTTCCGATCCCCGAAAAGCTACTAAGCTTAGCTAAAAATATCACTACCATAGTTTTTACAGTTATCCAACTAAATTTGATATTTGAAAGCGGGGCTTGTATTGTTCTCGTGTGTAAGTGCTACTATGAGGATTTCTTTATTGCTATGTATGATATTAATATTTAATTGTTTAAACACGTAGTTAATAAAATGTGCTCATGATGTGTGGATGTATGGAGGTGTGTATGTGTGCCTGTATGTTGATATTTTTATTTATGAAAGTGTCAATTGCTTTTTGAAGATTCATTGATTTTGTTATTGTTATTATTATTATTAATATTATTGTTATTAACGGAAAATGTAGAGACAATTTTTTCAATTATTTATTAATCCACTGATTTTATTGTAATTATCCGAAGAAATTTGTTGTTTTTTTCCTGAATAAAATAAAAAAATAAAAAAAAATATACTGTAACGTCTTGCCGCTATTTCTTCGAAGGATTTGCATGTGGCGAACGGAACCTTTTTATTTTTACAGGCAAGGGGCCGGCCTTACGCCAACCACTTCAGTTGAAGTGTGGGGTTCCCAGTTCCCGAGGGGGCTGGTACTATTTCTTGAGAGGGCTAAGTAAGCCTTGCCGGTATTTTTATTTTGGGTTTGAAATGAACACCGAAACGGGAAATAATTTCTGACACCCTCGGTGGGATTCTAATTCGGCCTCTCGGCATGGAATGCAAGCACTCTACCAACTGAGCTATCGACCGGACGGTTGAATTATAAAAAATATAATGCATTAATCTAATTCCATCATATTTTTCCCTTTTCCAAAGATAATTTCATTAACTCTTAGCTTTGTGTCAAATTTGACAGCTCTCTTTTAACTGGCAACATTATTGATAAAATAATATTAAGGGTCCACTAATGCGTCCTAATTTGTTCAATAAAAAATAAAAACACCATCTCTTTCACTCGTATTTATTTTATTCACTAATTCACGTTGTGGGAAAGAGATGTCTGTATGTGTGACAGGTTAGTTTTTATTTTACCATTTAATACACCGCATTAGTGATGTAGCCGTGTCGTTTTTTTTTTGTTTTTTTTTGTTCGTTTTAAAATATTTGGAGTGAGCTGTCCAAGCGTCATGTTTTCATATTGAAAACTGATTATTAGGGTTGTCGCAACGATTTATTTACATTGTTTTTACGGTGTTTATTTCAAACTAAAATAAATACCGGCAAGGTTTACTTACCCTTCACGAGAAATGAGAACCTGCCCTTTTTGGGAAAGCTAAGTGTTTGGCGTAAGGTCGGTCTCCTTACCCGTAAAATAAATAGGTAACAAATCGCCACCTGCAAACCCTTCGGGAGTAATGCAGGCAAGAAGTTACACTATTTGTGTAGTTTAGTTGTGTGCGTTTCCATTTACTTAAAGTCCTGTATTTTCCAGTACAATAAATTTGAATAAAATGCAGTTTTAGATTGTTTAATAATATTTAGCTCACTGAATTTCGACAGTAAATATTAAATTAATTTATGATTTTCAAGATGAAAATACTGGGCCTTACTATTGTGATAATATATGGAAGAATAACTAAGTCGTCATAATTTTCTGATGGGGCTTCCACACGCTTGCCAACCCATCTCAAGTCAAGCGCACAGTGTGTCGTCTAGAACATGCTAGCTGGACAAAATTTTGTCTAATTGACTAATTTTGTCCAGCTAGCATGTAGAACATGCTAGCTGGACAAGATGAGTCCATTAGACAAAATTTTGTCCAGCTAGCATGTTCTAGACGACACACTGTGCGCTTGACTTGAGATGGGTTTGCAAGCGTGTGGAAGCCCCATGACAACCCAAGGTTGGGGGGGGGGTCGGTTTTCTTGATTAACAGCAGCCAACGCTGCCTGTCTAACGTCTTAATCTGTGTCTTCCCTATTAAGTATTATATTATAAGAATAACTAAGGCCCTAAGCCTAATGATGTTAATGATGGCAGCATGCAAGAAAGGATTTTTTTGTAGTTTTTTATATTTCTTAGATTCCTTGTGGCAGCCCTATCGCTAATTGAATCTAAGTAGGCACTTAATAAGCTCATATCCGAGCATCTTGTAGTTTACAGGTAAAGAGCGCATCGTCAACACGCTGCTGCCGTCTCACTCTATCAATCTAATGTAAACACACACAAAAAGAGACGGAGCATAATTATAGGCGCCTTTATACATGACCATACATCATTTTAGAGCGAAGAGATGGGAAGGTTTTTGTGTAGCAATAAAATCTGAAAAATACCTATATTATACGAGTATCTGTTACTATAAAGGCGACTTTGTCACTGGCGAAGTTATTGTATTTTGTAAGTGAGAAATCAATATACCAAAACAAGGAATATTTGTAATCTCATGAATATGACACGTAAAGCATATATAATAGTATTTCCTTAACTTATAGGTAACATACTGTAAAAGATGGTTCGTCACCCCTGTTTCAGGGAAGAGTTGCAGGGCTTATGGTTATTTAAGATTGGGTTTTTATATTGTAGGTCCACATGCAGCATATCTCAGCGCGAACTTATACGTGTCTGCTTGTAGGAATGCATATAAATATGAATCTCAAATGATTAGGTATATATCTTTGCAACTTAGATTTGGATTTAATCCAGCCGCACTTTCTCTGTCTTCCTTTTCGTCTTTTCCCTGCACGTTTCCTCTGTAAGTCTTTCATCATCCACTCTTTCTACATATCCAGACCATCTCATCACTTAATTTTGTACCTTTACTTTCACACCCTCTTTCAAATTGCTCTTTCAGCTACTCTTTAGTATCAAAATGTAAAACTCTTCAAAAACCTCACGTTTGCTGTGATTCTAAAAACACATACATAAGTTCTAGAACCTTTTTTAACCTTTTTTAAGCCTAAAATGTTACCTGGGCTTGTATTCAAAATTTCGTAGAAAATAATGTAACAAACGATGCGAGTCTCTTAGACATCACTACGCCTCGAGTAGTGATGTGTACCTACTTAAGTGGTGGGCAGCACTTAATCATGATTGGGATGCGTTATTTGTTTTTATTTCCTCACAGATTTGTTAAGTCCCACTTAAGCCTCGCTCGACATGATAATATTACACGTTATAAGGTACTACTTAGAGCGTCGTATAAAATATATTAAACATCAGGAGGTACCGCTCAACTTAGCAGAGTATGATTTTGAGTTTTGAGGCCCTGAGTGCTGAGGCACGGGCACGACATTAAAACAAAACTGCACGCTGATAAATTATATTAATCGGTAAAAAAATTCTCGTTCAATGCATTTTTTGTGCATTTTCCATTTATAGTAGCTCTATGGCATTATCATATGGTTTATGATAAATACGGTTATATTATATTGGAATGCTCCCCAGCGTTGCTCAAAAGGAAGGTGACCGGTCCGTAGTTCAGTGGTTACACTTCGGACTCTGAATGGGAAGGTTGTGGGTTCGATTCCCGGCGGAGCACAAAAAATATACCATTTATATTTTCAAATTTGCTCTTCGCTGGGTTGAAAAATTCATAAAACCTTCACCAATGACCGGTCACCAAAGGTCCATCCAGCCTTACAGCAACTGGGTCTTGCTTGAGAATTGGCGCTTTGTAGCGACGGCGATCAAGCTCGTAAAAAGGTCGATAGCTCAATTGGTAGAATGCTTGCATTCCATGCCGAGAGCAAGGGTTCGATCTCAAACGTTTACTCAGCCTTCACAAGAAATGAGTGCCAGCCCCCCCGGGAGCTGGGAAACCCCCACTTCAACTGAAAGTGGTTGGTGTGAGGCCGGCCCCCTTACCTATAAAAATTATTAGGTCCCGAGGCGCCACATGTGACCCCTTCGGGAATAACGCAGACAAGAAGTTACACTATATGTGTAGCTTAGTTGCGTTGCGTGAGGGATGAAATAAAACGAAGCAAAAATAACAATACATCCCTTAGATTAGAATGTATTTTCAAGCAAATCAAAATACTAAAAACGCGAACATTGTAAAAAATAAAGCATTTTAATATAGGTTTACCTTTCCCTTAAAAACAATTGATTTTTGTGTCGTTTTTCAGTTTATTGAAGGCTGAACATTTGATTTGTATGACCAGTTGTTTGTTTTAAAGCTTTTGACATTGCAATAATTTCTAAGATTTTGGGGCGGGTCTTGTCACTTCGGGAATTTTCGGTTTAAGTTTTAAGTCGAAATTCAGTTTTTTTTTAAATAACAGTTTAAGTAAGTGATAGTTAACTAAACTTGAAAATCCTACATCCATACTTTATGTCACACTGATGACATAAATATTTTCTCTTCAATATTTTGTTTTCTCTCTAAAGTATGTCGTGACATGCAAACTTTTGGGTTTATAATTACAAACAAATAAACACACGATAGTAATGCTACTCTCTTCTTAAGAAAAAACTGTTTTAGTCGTATAAGAATTTTTCAATTGGTTCCTTTGAGTTTTTATTAATGGTATAATTCCCAAAAAGGTTGCGGCCACTCAGCGCGATCGTGTTTCATATTAAATCATTGATTTATTCTGTTCGAACAAATAAACAAAAATTGACGTCTCACTCTTACACATCACTATTGAGTGATGCACAACCGTAGGTCTTCAAACATTAAAATTATTCATTTTAATTTCTAAAAGAGGTTAAACATATATTTTTATTCCAATAATAAATAAGGAAATAACTATAAAGTTATTGCTTTGCACTGTTATTCTCACTTATTTATTTCTTGTGGACCGTCATGAAAGTTCTTATTATGTACATAAAACTATAAACGTCATCAATTCTTAAGCCATTTAAAATCTATAAGCTACGTTTCCTTGACTTATAGTTTGGTATGAGGCTGACCATCCATACTGTAAAAAATAGTTCACTTTGCCAATGTCACCCCTGTTTCAAGGAAGATCGGCAAGAGTTGCAGGGCTTATGTTCATTTGAGATTGATTTTTTTTATACTGTAGGTCTACATGCGGCATGTGTGAGCGCGAAATTATGGGTGTCTGCTTGTGGGAATGCATTTAATATGAATCTCAAATGATACATATCTTTGCAGCTTAGATTTAGATTTTTTTTTACGTCGCAAAGATTTATTACCATTTAATATTCATATTTTATGCACACCCGCCAGCACGTAACACATTGACAGGGTTATTCACAACACGTTTGATCCGTATGTGATCTATGGAACATCGTTTTTATGTGTGGTAAATTCACATTAAGTAATGGTTGAGCCATCGATTTGCTGTGTATGAATAACACTGATAGAGTGAACCATTTTTTACTGTATGGGTGTTCAGCTTCATACCAACCTAGTAAAGTCAAGTAGTCAAGGAATTGTGATCCACAAAAAAACTTCATATCCACTCATAAACCCTAAGAGGAGGATGTCCATTGTCCAGTATCCTTAGTACGAGTTGCAAAACTTGAGAAAAGTAAAGTTTACGGAAAATATTTAAGAGTGATTTCTCCCAAAATCTGCCGTTTTTGTTGCTTACACTTTATGGTCTTAGCAAAAGAGTTACAGTGATGAAGAAAATCAAGTCAAACAAACAAAAACCGCAGGTTTTGGGGGAAATCACTCTTTAATAATTGCCGTAAACTTTACATTACTCAAGTTTTGCAACTCGTACTAAGGGTACAGCTATCTTTCCACCTTTTAGGAGGTCGTTCAGCTGGCCGATGACTGATTGACATCTCATCGAAATATTTAATTTCATTTCACCAAAACTAAAATCATTTAAGTTCTAAATAAAAGGTTGTCATTTACTGCCAGGCGTATGTATGTATATGGGATCCCACTCATGAGTCCACTTAGTGTTGTGTATGGAGAGCATGAAGTCCATATAATTAATACATTACAGGCTGTTGGAGAGTTCTTCCCTCCTCATCCACACACACACAAGCGTTGACTGAGTGTGGGTAATGGAGGTGGCTGTATTGTGATCCACGACAAATCGGTCAGAGACAGTTTGGCCATGGACAAATTCGATCACATGACATTTTAATTCACACAACTTTCTTTTTTATGACATTTCCGTCACATTATCTGTAATTATCTATAATCTAAGTTTCAAAGATATATAACAATCGACCGGTCCGTAGGCCAAAAGGTAACACTTCGGACTCGTAACTGGAAGGTTGTGGGTTCGAATCCCACGCGGAGCACAAAAAATATACCATTTATATTTTCAAATTTGCTCTTCGCTGGGTTGAAAAATTCATAAACCTTTACCAAAGACCGGTCATCAAAAGGTCCATCCAGCCTTACAACAAATGGGTCTTGCTTGAGAATTGGCGCTTTCTACAGCGACGACCAAGCAAGGTGTGATACACACAAAAACAGCACTGACCAAATAAATCAGCCGAATTTTTTGTTTTTTGTTTTTTAGCATTAAAGATTCATACAACGTGCATTCCTATAAGCAGACACGTATAAATTCACGCTTAAATATGCCGCATGGGAATAAAACAAAACCTCAATCTCAAATGAGCATAAGCGCTGTAACTCTTGCCTATCTTCTCTGAAACAGGGATGACACTGGCAAACTGAACCATTTTTTACAGTATGTGTGGTCAGCCTCACACCAACCTATAAGTCAAGGAATAATCTAGGAACACATAATCTCTAATAATCTATGATCTAAGTTGCAGAGATATTTAACATTTAGGATTCATACTACACGTATAAATTCACGCTTACACATGCCGCATGGGAACTGTCAACATAATAAAACCAATCTCAAATTAACATAATATGTTCAGCAAAATTTCGTCCTTCCTTAAGCCTCCCACCTGGACGGGATCTTGAGTGGCCTGTGTGGAGTGCACTCAAAAGGCTGAGAACGGGTGTTGGCAGAGCTCGCTGTAATAATATATATGTGACTGAAAAGTCGCGTTGGCGAACTGTCATGTGACCAAATTGTCCGTGACCAATGTGTCTGTGGTCGAGTTACCTGTGATCGAGTTGTCTGTGACCGAAATGTCGCTGACCGAAAAGTCGTGTGGACGAGTTATCTTTGACTGAATTGTCGTGCCACGGTTTTCTTCATGCCAACTAATGCAACGATTTGTTTAATGCAATGCTAATTCCATCAAATTAACTTAGAGGTCCGCTCATGTGAAGCAACACAAAAGTCACTCAAATGATACGGGACGCGAATCAATGCTTGATCCCTTGAATCTCCTTTTTCAGAGACGGTCGCCAAAAGTTGCAGGGTTGGTGTTCATTTGAGATTTGGATTTTGATTTTTTTAAGAACAATTAAGGTACAAAAGAATATGATGAGATGGTTTGGGCATGTGGAAAGAATAAATGATGATAGACTGATAAAATATGTATACTGAGGTAGTGTCAAAAGAAAAAGAGGTAAGGGACGACCGAGAAAAGTATGGAGTGATCAGATTGCGGATATTGTGAAAGAATGGTGAAAAAATTGTGAAAAAATGGTGAAAAAATTGTGAAATTCCTTGACTTATAGGTTGGTATGAGGCTGACCACCCATACTGTAAAAAATGGTTCACTTTGCCAATGTCACCCCTGTTTCAGGGAATGTCGGCAGGAGTTGCAGGGCTTATGTTCATTTGAGTTTGGATTTTATTTGTAAGTACACATTCAGCATTTGTAAGCGCGAACTACACGTGTTTGTTTGTGGGCATACATCTGAGAGCTTTAAATGAATATATGCTTGCAACTTAGATTATAGATTATAGATTATAGATGGGATATACAAATTGAGCGTAAAAGAAGAAAATGCACTAAAAAGGTGATGAATATGAATGAGTTGAAAGAGGTATGTAAGGATAGGAAAAAATGGAGGCAGCTTTGCAGAGGCTCTGGCCACCCCTAGCGGAACGGCGACAGAGTTACAGTTACAGTAAGAACACACGCATACTTTATAAATTTGTACATTTGAAATTACGAAATCTTTCCAGAAAGTTCGCAGTTTTGAAACTCACGGCTGTGCGAACGTTTTGTGTGTGCGTTTTAGATCTTTTCCAAACGAAAATTGCACTTTTTTATGACATCATGGCATGTGCAGTTTTTAGGTTTGAAAAAACTAAAAGGTGAAACCAAGATAACACAAGATTTCACGTAATTATGAAGTATTCTGTGGTGTTTAAATGCTCTGTGGTTGTCAGGTGACCCGTTTAGTATGGATCAATGCTATTGACTAATAACATCTGTGGACAAGAAGTTATTTTAACGAAAATAGACATATATATTTGTCTCAACTTACTTACGAAAATGGCCATTAGTTAGAAAGAGAACAAAGAACTTCACAGTTGCATTTTCGTTTGTACACAAAACTCAACACAGCCCCAAAAAAAAAATCTTGAATGTTGGTGCCATTGCAAAAAATGGCTGCCGATTTGACCGGAAATAGCTAAAGTTGACGGATAACACGCGTTATAAATATTGTAATCGCCAAAATTGATGCCAGTATTTTATATTTTCAAAGTGTATAATCTTATTTTAATTTTATCACTCATTTCATTATAACCATTGTGATATTTAATGCGTAATATTTGTAATTGTTGCCGCCGTACATTCGGGGTACCACTGCAACGTTTGACACATGAGGAGCGCAACAGGGAAAAAGTATGAACCAATTCAGTACTTTAGTTACCGCTCCCCTATATTATAACTCCATGATCAATGCCGTAAGCTAGTTTCTTCTTCAGTAATTTCTCTTTTTTTATTTCGTATAATGATACACTATCTTTTAAAAAATGCACCTGCGTTTGTAAAAAAATATATCTGGCTTAGTTTTTAAATTGTAGCTCTGTTAAGTTCACCCATTTTCGATTTCCGGCAAAACATGTAATTTTATTTATTTAGGCGGATGTGACGTCAATGGATCTTACGATGTATGGAGTGTACCGTTGGGTCCCTTAAGACCGATGGATCCATCTACGTAATTTTGACGTCACAGCGTGGCTAGTCGGTCCCGCTACGTTTTGGCACGATTCAAATTCTCCACATTTTATTTTTATTATCAATGATATCTTTATTTTTACTACTTAAAAAAATATATGGTTGTGATCCTTGAAATGTACTGTACACAACCATAGTATTTTAAACCGTTTTCCCCACCACTGCAATTACCCTAATCACTTTTGAGTCGCGCGACGTGAAGGAAGCCAAAACTCAGTAGGTCATAATTTCATTACATTTTAGAATGAATTAGCGTTGAGTAAGGAATGTTTTTTAGTCTAGTAGTGTATTTAATTTTTACATTAATGTATTTATTTTTTACATTAATGTATTTATTTTTACATTAATGTATTTATTTACCATTAAATACTGTTACTTTTTAAATACTTGCCAAATTTACTTTTGAGTTAATGCATTATTGAATTATGTTTAATTTTACATAATTTTAATGTAACATCTGTTTTATGCTGTTTTTTTACATATTTTTTATTTTAACCGGTGAATCGCTCATATCATAATGGGTCTACCTTAGTAAAATTTTATCTTATGGATCTTTCCTTTCATCCTGTAGAAAATAACAATAATAATAGAAGTCTCTGATATTGAACGATATCTTTACAAAATTACTGATAAATCATTCAAATTTCATTAAGAGTGCTTCATAAATATGCAATAATGCAATTGACTCCCCTGATTTATTATGTAACATATAATTTCTTATACCAAACAGACATACCCGCTCGCAAAATTTATTTCACCTACCCATCTGTCATACCAATTACCGATACCACTCAACTTTATTTAGAATACAGCGTGACTATAACCAAAATTTCAAAAATCTAGATATTTTCCATGACTCATTAACAACCTTTCGCAATAAATTGAGATATTTTTCAACTCTGTCCCCTAACTCCCTCAATCAAGCTCCTTCACTTACGTAATAATCCCTCCTTTTCCTCATTCCTTTCCACTTTACTTTTACTTTTAATTTTATTTTGTTACACCTTGTTTCTTTTTTTTCTTTTTTGTTGCTTGTCAACTTGTGTCTTTTTGCTTTTTGTTTTTTGTTTTGCTCTCTTTTTCTTTTTATTTTCTTGTCTTCTCAATTTTCTATTATATGTCAATACTAGCTCAGCATACTGATCAAATTATTATTCTATCTCTATAATTTTAAATAGAAGAAACAATTTTGGCTTATATTAATTTTAAGAACACCATTGTAATTACTTTTTATAAAGCTGTAGTTTTCTCAAATAAATAAATAAATAAATAAATAAATAAAATACCGTTGGTCTGTCGTTTTCGTTTTTTTAAGTTTATGGTCTTAGTAAAGAAGTGACAGCAATGAAAAAAATCAGGCGTATTTATTAATTACTTAACTAAATTATAAAGAGTACAAAAAAATTATTTTTAAAAAATGTCGTTACAAAAAAATATTTAGACAACACGTTTTTTGCACATTTTTATCGTTTTTTGTATAATTATATTTTGGATTTTGTTTTTTTTTTTAAAATACAGAATACATTGCTTAGTCTCGCAAGAAGCCAATTTTTGATGATGTGGATAGTTTTTGAGAAAATATGAAAAATAAACTAAAACTACTAAATTAATTAAATTTCTCGAATTGAGTTTTTCCATATTTACTCAAAAACTATTAAAATTATCAAAAATCGGCTTCTTGCGAGACGAATCAATGAATAATTCTGTAATTAAAAAGAAGAACAATGTTTTCCAAAATTTTGCACGTACAAAAAAGAACAATACAGAGGTGAAAAAAATGTGATTTTGTAAAAAAAATTTTGTGGTGAAAATTTTTAAGTTCTAATTTTTTCGTAACCTTTAGTATAATGATAAAAACACCTGATTGTTTTCATTACTGTCACTCTTTTCCGAAGACCATAAAGCTGAAGAAACAAAACCTACAAGTTTAGGGTAGGTATAAAACTCTTTTAAAGTCACATATTAAGCTAGCGTTGAAAATACCGGGCTAATAAGGTTGAAACAGCCGTGCTTGGGGAGGTTAAATTTTTGTTAGATCCATAACTCATGCTACCCCACAGTTGTCGTGTTGCGGGCATAGTGTGTAACTGTAACCAGCAATTATGTTATTTGGCAAGCGCATAACTTACACGTACAGGAAGCCTTAAGTAAAGCACGCCTTAATGGACACTTTGTACTGACAGAGCGTACCAACGGAATAAAACAACAAGTTTTAGACAGAGGCGTAGCAAAATAACTATTTTTTTGTTAGTGGTTAAAAAACCTTCTAAATTTATCCTATCAGGTAAAATCTTAGTTGCAAATATATTGGCATTTAAGGATCATATTGTTACGAAATTAGGGTTCAAAAGTCTTTCAAATTAAAATACACAGGTCTTCTTATACAGTTATTTATTTTACACTTTTAAATAATTTATCGATGCTTCACGTAATACCTAGAGACTTCTCCATGTACGCACAACCATCAATCCTACCCACCAATGCAATACAGAATTCCTATAATTATAACAAATACCTACTTAGCCTAGAGAATTCTACACTTATACACAATTATCGATCTTACCCACCAATACTTATGAGGATTCTTATAACTATAACTACCCATACTTATTTCAATATTTATATTTACATAACAATATTTAATGCATACCCACATGCATTATAGGTTGGTACGAAGCTGCCCCCCAAAACAGTAAAAAGTGATTCTATTAGGCAAAAGTTGTATGTTCATTTGAGTTTTGGAATTTAATTTGTAACTACACGTGCAGCATTTGTAAGCGCGAACTTGCATTTATTACGAATTAAAAATGTAAATACATCTTTGTAACTCAGTTTATAGATTAAAAAGCTTCATTTAGAACTTAACATGCTTTTACTAAAACCGGTAACCAAAGGTCTATCCAGCTGTACAGCAATTGGGTTTTTCTTGTGATGTGAGTCATACAAAAACAGGGCTCACCCAATAGGCCACTGATTTTATTTGTGGATAGTCAGTCTGTTATAGGTACCATATTTATAGTTAAAGAACAATAAAAAATACTTCTTTTATCATTCATCTCACGTCACTCTTAATTTAACTAAAATTAAAAAAAACTCGTTACTCCACTGCCTTTACACAACCCTTTCAAAAATATCAATCTAAATTTTAAACGCTATTTTTATCCTTGTTACACTCACGCAAATTCATACCTCCGTTTCACTTGCTGAATAGATTTTATACGAAAATTGATATTTAGGCGAAGAAACCTTGGTTTTATATGCATACTCGTGAAATTTAACGTTTTAACTAGAGCGTTAAAGTTTCGTTTTTTTCGTTAAAGCGTTTTTAACGCGCATCAAGGCGTCAGCGTTTAAACGTCGCGTTCATTATGTTTGAACGTCGTCTGGGTCGTCGAAGGGTGAAGACGTTAGCTACATCGCTAACGAAACGTCGATAATAATGTAAGTTCTCTTATAACGGTTCGTCTTATATCAAAGTAATCAAGTTGAACTGCGTAGTTATTATTATTGTAAATATGTTCAGTGCAACTGGTCTAAAAATGGTCTAAGCTGGTTCGGATGTCGGAATCAGAAAGGATGGTAGGGAAGAGAGGAATCCTGGCCAAAATTGGAGTGGGCTACAACTCGCACAAATCAAACTCGACGTATTTTTTAGCACGGCATTTATTTGGCTCACTGCCGCAAACATATGTTGACAGTAGGGCTGGTAGAACACGAGAGAAAGTTTTACAACTAAAAAAATGAGATAAGACGTCAGACAAGTCTTCTTCCTCTTTTAACTTTTTAGTTGTTAGACAAAATGAAACACCCTCCTCCCCCCTCCCCCTCTGTTATTCAAATCCTCATGTCATAATGTATTGTATGTTAGTTTATATTTACACCTGAAGATGGGAGGTATTGCTTCGACCGAAACCGGTAGTGTTTTTAAAAAATAAAAACTCATGCGAATTTTAACAAAGAATATTTTATTTTAATCTGTTAAAATGATATTAGACGTCAAAATCGTCTTCTTCTTCTTTTAATGCTAGTTGTCATATTAAATTCAGACCAGCAACACAACGCAGTGATATAAACCTGAAGTGCTATTCTGATAAATTCCTTACGAACTAAAGGCGACGAGCTTGCGATTCTTATCCAAAAATAAGGTGTGCTGTGACTTTTTTATATTTATCTATGGAGTGTTTTCGCAAGCGCTAGCGCTCCCGACTTGTATGGATATCCAAAGTGTAAGGAATTTACTAGAAAAGCGCTTCAGTACCTACAATACAGCGCGGCGCTATAAACCTGGATGCTTTAACACTTTGACGCGCGTTAAAAACGCTTCCTGGTTTTCAAAGCCTTAATACTCGTAACAAATATGAACAAGAATTTCAACGCTCACCATAGGGGAGGCTTTTCTTGCCATACACTTTAGGGTAAAACACTATGATTGAGTTTGAACGCTAGTTTTTATACTTGCGTGATGTTACAACCCTTTTACGGCGGTTAGGTAGGGGCAGTAATTTTTCATAATTCCCAGATCGTACATTTCGATAGTGTTGTATTCAGGGCTTGTTCAAACATCGTACATTTTGTACGATTTATGCTTTTCCATTGTACGGTAAACTACGCCGGTCAAATTCTATATTTATTGTTGAAATAGGTCCCGAAACGCCACATGCGACCCCTTCGAGGATAACGTGGGCAAGAAGTTACACTATATGTGTAGCTTAGTTGCGTTATTGTCAAATAATATAACCAGCATCATCATCATCATCTGTGCTTATCCCAGTTTTGAAAAAAAAATGTACAAAATGTCAATAACATTAGAATCGAACATTTAAAAGCTTTCGCCGCCAACATTGCAGACCAAACGCTATTTTTCTTAATCCTTACGTTCTTATTTCATTTCATCCAGAATCTTAACCTTATTCATATACGATGAATTATCGCCACATGTGATCTCTTCGGGGATAACGCGGTAAGAAGTTACACTGCATATGCAGATTAGTAATCACTGGGATGGTCGAGGGGATAGAAGGCATTGGCGCTCGAAGTTGTGCTTTTGACCTAACGCCGGTTCAAACCCCGCCTGCGTCGTGTCCTATCGAAAATAAGTACGACCCTGGTTCAATAGATACGATTGGGTAATTATATATTTATAATTCATAACGATGATTTTAATACCGCTTTTTGGCCTGGCAAAATAGTTCGGTGAATTCCATTCTAATCTAATCTAATCTAAGTTGCAAAGATATGTTATATTTAAGATTCACATTACATGCATTTTACAGACAGACATGTACAAGTTCGCTCTCGCACATGCCGCACGTGAACCTACAACATAAAAACCAAATCTCAAATGGACATACACCCTACAACTCTTGCCGTCCTTCCCTGTAACGGGGTGACATTGGCAAAAGTGAATTATTGTTACAGCATGGGTGGTCAGCCGCATACCAACCTATAAGTCAAGGAACCTCTTCACAATTTTTTTTTTTAATAATTAAAAAAAAAGTTACATTTGAATATGAATTTATAAAGTTTAAGGCCAAGCAATAATATGTTGGTGAATAGAGTTAACATTAATACAGTAAGGTGGAATATCGCGTGCTTGAGCGATATGAAAACTATTAAAAAGTGTAAAGTTAGGGGGAGGCCCAGCACCACTAGGGAATGGAATAAAGCCGCGCTTAAGCGACGCTTAAGTTGTCCTTATCAATCACTTAAAGTGAAATTATAATCATTAAGTAATGGGTAGAGAAGGGGGCGCTAATATGGGCCCACTAAAACACGACTGTGAATCTATTACACCTGGATATTAGTAGCATTAATTAATCTATAATCTAAGTTGCAAGAATACATCAATATCTAAGGTTCATATTTAGTGCACGCTCTCAGGCTTCGCGTGTAATTTTGTTCTTACATATTCTAAATGTGTAAGGCGAAAACTCAAATAAACATTAATCCTGCAACTTTTGCAGACTTTCCCTGAAACAGGGTAAAGTTGGTAGAGTGATCATTTTTTTAACAGAATGGGGGTCAGCCTTATACCAACATATAAGTCAAGAAACACAAATAATGAATTACATCCAGCTATATAAAACCAACACACACTTAGAGAAAACAGTAACACAAAAATCTACAAATCATCTGCAAAAAACGGAAATTGAAAACTTGCAAGCCTGTATGGAGTGATCAGATTAAGGAGATTGTGAGAGAATGGAATATACAAAGTGAATGTAAAAGAAGAAAATGTATGAAAAAGGTGATGGATATGAATAAATTGAAAGAGGTATGTAAGGATAGGAAGAAATGAGGCAGCTCTGCAAAGGCTCTGGCCACCCCTAGCAGAATGGCGACAGAGTTACAATTACTTTGCCTTAGCCGCCTACATTACAGATCAGCCGTCATTTTTTTTTATCCTTACATACTTCTTTCATTTCATCCAGATCTATAAGCTATAATCTAAGTTGCAAGGATATATTCATTCAAAGCTCTCAGATGTATGCCCACAAACAAACACGTGTAGTTCGCGCTTAAAAATGCTGATTGTGTACTACGAATAAAATCCAAACCTCAAATGAACATAAACCCTGCAACTCTTGCCGACATTCCCTGAAACAGGGGTGACATTGGCAAAGTGAACCATTTCTTACAGTATGGGCGGTCAGCCTTATACCAACCTATAAGTCAAGGAATACGAGTAATAAAAAAAACAACAAAACCTTAAAAAGAAATCTATACAAAAAAAGTAAAAAAAATCTTATGCAAAATATGTAGCAAACTAATAAACCAACATTACAAATCAGCATTGCAGATTAGCCGCCACTTCTTCCTGTCCTTGCATACTTCTTTTATTTCATCCAGAGTCATAGCCAGATAATATGAAAAAACTGTCTTCACGAATTATTATATTTATTAGGGGAAGTTTCTTTTTTCCAGGAGATGGATCTTGCCACAGCAACGACGCCAGCGAAAACCTGGCGCACTCATCGTCCCTGCAATGCGGGGCGGAGAGTTCAGACGGAGACTGTCCATCCGGAGACCAGCCGGGAGGACCTGGCTCCACCCCCGGCGCGCAGGACAGCGGCAAGAAGAAGCACAGGAGGAACAGGACGACCTTCACCACGTACCAGCTGCACGAGCTGGAGAGAGCCTTCGAGAAGAGCCACTATCCTGACGTCTACTCCAGGGAAGAGCTGGCCATGAAGGTCAACCTGCCGGAGGTCAGGGTGCAGGTGAGACTCCACAATTACCATTTCTGATGGCATTTTCAGCAAACAACAAGGATTTAAAATTGAAGACGACAGGGGAAAAACAAAGAAGTCTTCAGGAGGCACCCTCTCTAATAAGACCGCAATTCCGTCTTAAACCTGAAAAGAACAAAGACTATCTTCAATATAGGATGCAATGGTATATTGACACTTAATGCATGCCCACATTTAATGCATGCTTACAAGCAGGCACATTTAAATTTGCGCTTACACATGCTGCATGTGTAATCTATAATAATCTGGAATCTATGTTGCATAGATATTTTAGCATTTAAGATGCCTCATATTCCTTGACTGATAGGTTGGTATGCGACTGACCACATATACTGTAAAAAATGGTTCACTTTGCCAATCTCACCCCTGCTTCAGGGAAGGTCGGCAAGAGTTGCAGGGCTTATGTTCATTTGAGATTGGGTTTTTTATATTGTAGGTCCACATGCGGCATATGTAAGCGCGAAATTGTGCATGTCTGCTTGTGGGAACGCATTTAATATGAATCTCAAATGATACATACCTTTGCAGCTTAGATTTAGGTTTAGATCTAGAAGATTCATATTGAATGCACACCCACAAGTAGCCGTGTAAGTTTTCACTTAAAAATGCTGCATTTATAGGTACTCAAATGAACATAAAACCTGCAGCTTTTGCCGACCCTCCCTGAAACAGTGACATTGGAAAAGTGAACCATCATTTACAGTATGGTAGGTCAGCCTCAAACCAACCTACATACATATAAGACACAGAATGTGTACATACAGAATAAAGCAAGCCTCACATGAACACAAGCTTTGCAACTTGCATTGGCAAACGTGAACTAATACCTACAATCGTCAATCAATAACTGAATTCTAAAAATAAATAAAACAGCATGCATGTTGAATACACTTTTAGTTTTTGTTTTCAAAATTAACCCTTTCACTGCCAATCATCGAATTATTAAAACAAATAATATCCCGTGGGTATTGTTCTTGGGTATTTATTTCCTGATTTGAAAACGCCATGGTCTCCGCTGATTGGCTGTCAGTTCGGCTCATTAAACATCAGGCTTCAGCGTGAATACCGCTCGCCATCTGTACTAATACACAACTTCCACGTTGGGTGGAGCGCTTGTGCGTACGTCATCATTTAAGCTCTGACGTGAAAGGGTTAACACAGTCTTCACAAACCATCGGTGATTGTACATCAAATTTTAGTGCATGGAAAAACTGAAAGTAATTAAATTAGACTTTTTAAAGTTTGTGTATTCACACAGTGAAAATTCATTTTTATAAATAATTATAAAAAATTATAAAAAACACAGAGTTTTATTTTCACAAATTGAGTATTTATTTCAACCTCAAGTACTTTCGACTTATTTACGTCATTATCAAGAGGATACTATCTAGAAGATACTATCATTACAAAGAGGATACTAGTATCCTCTTGATAATGACGTAAATAAGTCGAAAGTACTTGAGGTTGAAATAAATACTCAATTTGTGAAAATAAAACTCTGTGTTTTTTATAATTTTTTATAATTATTTATAGTAATTAAATTATTTAATTCTTGGAAACAGTTTTTTTCTGTTCACATTACCTAAACTAATATCCGTCGTTTTATAGACATTGTGTCCTGTGTGACATTGCTCCTTGACTGATTGGTATAAGGCTGACCCCCCGTGCTGTGAAAATTGGTTCACTTTTGCCAATGCCACCCCGGTTTTAGGAAAAGGCGGCAGGAGTTACAAGGTTTTGTTCATGTGAGGTTTTTTTCATTTGTATGCACACATTCAGAATGTGTAGGCGCGAACCTACATGTGCTTGTCTGTGGGCATGCATTTAATTTGCGCCTTAAATGTTTATACATCTTTGCAGCTTAGATTATAGATTAAAGATAAAAGTGTTTTTCTTTCATTATAAAAAATAAAAACATTCCCAAAATATAAACCGACAAAATGAAACGAAAAAAACGTGAAAAAAAAGGTAGGTAATTTTCAGTTTATTTTTTGTGGAGTCATTTTTTAAATTATATACAGAATCTGAACTTCATTATTTAGATTAAACATCATTATACACGTGTGATTTTTTTGATTAATTTCGCTCCTTTACTAAGACATAAAGTATAAGAAACATATTTTAAAAAAACGGACAATTTTTGGTAAGAGCCTTCTAAAAATAATTCTTCATTTATAAATCAACGATAATTCATAACTATTAATTGAATAATACTATAAAGTCCATGGTAATTTGAGTACTTTGATGGAAAAGGTTGACGCTGACTGACTAGCGAGCTTAAATTCGATTACTCCACTAATAACGAGCCTGAGAGATAATTTGTCCGTGAACCATCGTTTGCCACCACTGTCCATCAGGGCTTTCGCAGGCGATGAGAAATTACTTACCACATAATAATATGAAATTGTAACATGCGTCTACCGAGGTACCGAGAGGGTTAAGAAAATTATATTGATCCTATAATCTAAGTTATAGTTAAGCAAAGATATATTGAGATTCCAGGCTCATATTTGATGCATGCCCACGAGAAGGCACATGTTAGTTCGCGCTTACACATGCCACATGTGTACTTACAAAATAGACACCCAAATCTCGAATTAACATAAGCCCTGCAACTTTTGCCGACCATCCCTGAAACGTTTTATACCTTCTTACAAAACCAAACCCAAATCTTAAATGAACATGCAATCTTTATCGTCTTGCCTGATTCGTCCGTGGTCTAATGGTAAAACTTCAGACTCGTAAATGGAAGGTCTTGGGTTCGAGTCCTGGTGGAGCACAAAAAGTTTACCATTTATATTTTCAAATATGCTCTTCGCTAGGTTGAAAAATTCATATACCTTTACCAAAGACCGGTCCCCAAAGATCCTTAAAATTGGGTCTTGCTTGAAAATTAGCGCTTTCTATGGCGACGACTAAGCTTGCAGAGGGTTCTTGAGGTGTTATTCACACAAAAACAGCGCTCACTAAATAAATTATTCTAATACGAGTATCATTAATATTAGTAAAGCGAACCTATTTTTGCTATGTGCCAATAAATTTGTATTTACTTCTACAGATTTTTTCAATTAAAGAGTTAGATTGAAATTAAGGCATGTTCATAATGGAGTAGACAAGGGACAGTTCCTTGCTGTTTCTGTGAAGGCTGGGTTGTCTGCGGTGCGGCTTAGGGTAGTGACCCTAAGTGAGACTTTAGGGTAGTGACCCTAAGTGAGACTTTAGGGTAGTGACCCTAAGTGAGACTTTAGGGTAGTGACCCTAAGTGAGACTTTAGGGTAGTGAGCCTAAGTGAGACTTAAGGTAGTGACCCTGGCTGAGGTTTAGGGTAGTAGTGACTCTGAGTGAGGCTTTAGGGTAGTGAGGCTTAGGGTAGTGACCCTGGCTGAGGTGTAGGGTAGTAGTGACTCTGAGTGAGGCTTTAGGGTAGTGAGGCTTAGGGTAGTGACCCTGGCTGAGGTTTTGGGTAGTAGTGACTCTGAGTGAGGCTTTAGGGTAGTGAGGCTTAGGGTAGTGACCCTGGCTGAGGTTTAGGGTAGTAGTGACTCTGAGTGAGGCTTTAGGGTAGTGAGGCTTAGGGTAGTGACCCTGGCTGAGGTTTAGGGTAGTAGTGACTCTGAGTGAGGCTTTAGGGTAGTGAGGCTTAGGGTAGTGACCCTGGCTGAGGTTTAGGGTAGTAGTGACTCTGAGTGAGGCTTTAGGGTAGTGAGGCTTAGGGTAGTGACCCTGGCTGAGGTTTTGGGTAGTAGTAACTCTGAGTGAGGCTTTAGGTTAGTGAGGCTTAGGGTAGTGACCCTAGCTGAGGTTAAGGGTCCGCTCAGGTTAATGGGATTCTGATACAATTATCACACGTCGCCTTGTGTACCGAATTACGACTAAACACACAAGCCCAGCGTAATCGGCGACACAGCTACCGGTATTCTAATATACCCTACATCCGTGGGAGGTCACTTCAAGCTACAAGATCCTTAATTGATAGCAGTGGCGACACCTCAATAAAGGAAATTTGTTGTTGCCAAACTTAATTAACAATAAATTGAAATCGATTTTAACTTACAATTAATGATTTGTTCATACCAACCTATATGTAAGTCAAGGCTGACCACCCATACTGTAAAAAATGGTTCACTTGACCAATGTCACCCCTGTTTCAGGAAGGTCGGCGAGAGTTGCAGGGCTTATGTTCATTTGAGATTGGATTTGTATATTGTATGTCCACATGCGGCATGTGTGAGCGCGAAATTATGCGTGTCTGCTTGTGGGAATGCATTTAATATGAACCTCAAATGATACATATCTTTGCAACTTAGATTTAGATTTAGATTAGATTTGTTAGTTTATACGGTGTTACTCTCAAACAGCCAAGCCATGGCTCATCCGCAGTCTAAAGAAAAAATTCTATACAAAAATCGATGATCCTTAGATCAGCTATAAATAAAATGTTTTGTGAACAGACTACCTTTAGTACTAGTTGCAAAACTTGAGTAATGCAAAGTTTACTGCAATTATTAAAGAGTGATTTCCCCCAAAATCTGCCGTTTTTTTTCTTACACTTTATGGTCTTAGCAAAAGAGTTACAGTGATGAAGAAAATCAAGTTCAAACAAACAAAAACGGCAGATTTTGGGGGAAATCACTCTTTAATAATTGCCGTAAACTTTACATTACTCAAGTTTTGCATCTCATACTAAGTGTACTGTAAGGGCCTTAGAACGCAAGACATTATATTTGATTTATAATCTTGCGCGAACAATTGACGATCACACATGCAGAGAGAGAGCTCTTTAAGTGTGATTCACACAAAAAAGAGCTTATAGGTTGCTAAGTTGCAGCAATCCCATAAAAAACTGACGCTTGCTCGCCGATTAAAAAGCTCAAAATTCAAAAATGTTCCGTCCTCATTTCAAAACTTGACCGGTCCGTAGCTCAGTGGTAACACTGCGGACTCTGAATGGGAAGGTTGTGGGCTCGAATCCCGGCGGAGCACAAAAAATATACCATTTATATTTTCAAATTCGCTCTTCGCTGGGTTGAAAAATTCATAAACCTTTACCAATGACCGGTCACCAAAGGTCCATGCAGCCTTACAGCAACTGGGTCTTGCTTGAGTATTGGCGCTTTGTAACGACGACCAAGCTCGTACACCTTTGTGGCACTACAACAAGCGTCATAGACCCCTAGAGTCTCTAGAATATAGGGAGTCTCACAATTTACATGTCCAAGAATAGTTGTGGAGAAGTCTGTATTGATTTCCCCAAGTTCAGATGGTAGAAGGTAGATTATAGATCTACTGTCTACACATATCCAGCGTACAGTCAGTGCATCATGCAGCAGTGCATTTGATGAGGTGTACACCCGCCCTTAATCGACTTAACCAGAACCCCACACGGCAGGGCTGCCAACCAAAGTTATTGTAAACTTTTAATTGTTTTCTACCACCTTGTTACACGGCATGTCCGACCCTGGTTGACCGCTGCGCCAGTTACGAAAACAGTCAGCAGAAATAATCATAATAATATTGAGAAAAAATATTTTGTGAGCGCTCTTTCTGTGTGAATCACACCTCAAGAGCCCTCGGCAAGCTTTGTCGTCTCTATAAAAAGCATCAATTCTCAAGCAAGACCCGGTTGCTGTAGGGCTGGTGGGACTTTGTTGACCGGTCTTCAGCCTAGCGAAGAGAATATTTGAAAATAAAAATGGTATATTTTTGGTGCTCTGCCGGGATTCGAACACAGAACCTTCCATTTACGAGTCCAAAGCGTTAACCACTAGACTACGGACCAGTAGTTTCAACTTTACTACTATTTTTATTTTGTATTCAGATCTATAATCTAAGTTACAAAGAGGATAAACATTCGAGATTCACATTTAATTCACGCCTACAAACAATCTCGTGAATGTTTAAATACTGCACTTGTAAAAATAAATCCCGAATTTCAAATGAACGCAGGCAGTGCAATTCTTTTCGCCTTTTATCTGAAACTGGTGTGATAAAAGACTGTTTTTTTACGTGAAGTTGATCAGCCTCATACCAATTCATAAGTCAAAGAACTAGATTTGGTTTTATATTATGTGATGAGACAATGGGTGATATTTATTCCTCAGCGGGATAACCTCACAGGTCTATGTGACTAGGGTTCTTAGCATTCTCTTTGTAATCATAAGATACAATATAAACAACTTTGTTTTTTATTACGGTAGGCATATTCAGTTCCACGACCGGTTTTGTAAACAATCCGCTTGCATCATCAGGTGGTTCAATAATTACTTAGCCACCTGAGGATGCAAACGGATTGTTTGAAAACCGTTTGTGGCATTGAATATACTCGTCGCAATCAAAAGCAAAGCTGCTGAAGAAATGTTTTCCTGGATTTGTTGACGCGATCGTGGGAGCTGGAGCTTTTTGAGGTTTCACCCATGTCTACGATGGGCTTCTTCAGTGTGAAAGTCATATGATGAAGATGATCTTGATGAAAACTGTGAAAACACAAAATTAGTTTATTTTTTATCTCTTCCAAATATTAATTTTAATTTTTCCTAGCAAATCCGCCCGCGCTACGTTACAATTTCGTTGTGTATGGAATCCATCCCGAGTCTGATAGCGAATGTGATAGCGGAATGAGTAAAGTATGTACGGTGAAAATGAAGCATTTGAGAAGCATGACAGGAAAAACTCTGAGGGATAGAGTTAGGAATGAATGGGTAAAAAAATAATGTAATTTGAAAGAGGATGTGAAAGTTAAAGTACTAAAGAATGTGATGAGATGGTTTGGGCATGTGGAAATAATGAATGATGATAGACTGACAAAGTATGTATGCAAAGAAAGTGTGAAAGGAAAAAGAGGGAAGGGACTTGAAGACTGGAAGGAGATTGTGAAAGAATGGGATATACAAAGTGAGCGTAAAAGAAGAAAATGCATGAAAAAGGTGATGGATATGAAGGAATTGAAAGAGGTATGTCAGGATAGGAAAAAATCGAGGCAACTCTGCAGAGGCTCTGGCCACCCCTAGCGGAATGGCGACAGAGTCACAGTTACAGTTACTGTCTGTTGTATAACGTATATTGTTTGTTCCTAGTGTGAGTGTTTGCCGATCCCTGTCGCGTTTAGTTTAACTAATCGTTATTGCTTCGTAATTGCAATTATCCGACAGTTAGCGTTCAATATACCGACACACTCGCCATAGCGTACAGCGTGTATAGCGAACGGGCAGGAGCGAGAAATACAAATAGGCGAAAGCAGGCAACACAGAAGAGATATGAATTTAACTTTAAAATTAGAATACGCTATAATATCTATAATCTAAGTTTTGGATAGATCAACATTTAAAATTCATATTGTTATCATTTTACCTGGGTTCTTTTAATAAAACTGCAATTTATTTATTTTTTAAGATTTATTTTTTACAATAGACGGTTGCACAGTACTAATTACTTTTTATGGCTCTGCCTATATCGACTTCACGTCACAATGATTCAAGCGTCTCCGGCCCCCACACAATTGCGCCTCAAATGTACACCGTTCATATGGACGGCTCTCGCGCATTCCAGATCCTTCCATCCACACACCTTTACAAAATTCGACACTATTCTAGTTACGCATACCAGCAAACTACGTGCCTTGGCACATGCACATACAAACTCACAGTAGACTGTGCTAGATGTGAACAAACACACACACAAGCAAGCCACGCAATCAGGCTCATGTCTCCATGAACTCATGCGTTCGTAGAAATATTAAATGCATGCCTACAAACAGCCACGTGTAAGTTATAGCTTAAAAATGCTGCATGCGTTCTTACAAATTAAAATCCAAACCTCAAGTGAACATACACCCTGCAACTCTTTCCGACCTTCCACGAAACAAATGCGGCATGTCGCACGCTTAATAATAAAGCGAAATAACTCGAAAATTGGAAAAATCGAGATTTTGTAATAAAACGCAAGAACAATGCGAGAAGAATAGGTAGAATGCGACAGCCGTTCAATTTGGACGAATATGACCGAGATAAAACATCGGTCGCCTTTTTCATCCCATACAAGTTGTACTGGTTGTCTGAACTTCAAACGTGATTTCCCAACATTCATGTTTTTTGAGTTATTGCTCTTTATTATTAAACGTGCGATGTGTATTTAAAAATTAAAATCCAAGCCTCAAGCGAACATAGTCCCTGCAACTTTTGATGACCTTCCCTGAAACAGGGGTGACATTAGCAAACATTTTTTACAGTATTGGTAGTCAGCTTCGTAGCAACCTATAAGTCGAAGAATGATATAGCTAAGTATGATAAATAACATTAAAAAAGTACATATCTGCACATGCTTCGGTTCGTGAGAAAAAGCCAGGTGTGCGCACGTTTAGGTTCGCGAGCTGTATTAGGGTTACTCGCTGAAATTATCTGCAGGGGGGGTGAACGCCTAAATAAGGGTGGAGTGATATCTGTATCTAATGATGAGGATTAAGTTTTTTTAGATTAATAGACCAAGGAAAATTACCTTTATTTGTAAACGTATTTTATTAAAGTAGATGCTCTGGATGAAATGAAAGAAGTATGCAAGGATCGAAAGAAATGGCGGTTGATCTGTAATGCTGGCGGTTAAAGCTGAGGCTTTTTTAAATATGTTTTGTATATTTGAATGTATTAATTGCTTGTATTCCTTGACTGATAGGTTGGTATGCGGCTGACCACCCATACTGTAAAAAATGGTTCACTTTGCCAATGTCACCCCTGCTTCAGGGAAGGTCGGCAAGAGTTGCAGGGCTTATGTTCATTTGAGATTGGGTTTTTTATATTGCAGGTCCACATGCGGCATGTGTTAGCGCGAAATTATACATGTCTGCTTGTGGGAATGCATTTAATATAAATCTTAAATGATATATATCTTTGCAGCTTAGATTAGATTAGATTAGATTAGATTAGGTGCCATGAAAAAATAAAGGCGAATTACATAAAAGTGTCCATTTTTGTGATACAAAACTTTGATGTGCTAGCTGAGCACATATTTGACCAATCCCAAGTCTATTGGTCAAAGCTACAGACTCGTAAGCGAAAGGTCGTGAGTTCGTTTCCCGGTTGCACAACAAGTTTTTCACATATTTATTCTATTTAAGACCCAAAAGCAAAATACCAGCAACGTTCACCCAGCTTGCACAAAAGGAAGCAGGGATATCCCTACTTCAATTGACGTAAGGCCGGCCACCTTACCTGTAAAAATACAAATGCTCCACATGTGCATGCGACCCTTTCGGCGACAATACAGTTATAAGCGTTTCATTTAATTTCGTCGGCATTTCATTTCATATGCAGCCTAGTTGCGTTGCGTGTCAAATGCATTATTTGATAAAGCATTCCTTCTTTGCCAATGTCACCCCTGTTTCAGGGAAGGTCGGCAAAAGTTGTAGTGCTTATGTTAATTTCTTTTTTTAATTTTTAAGTACTCATGCAGAAGGATTTATAAGCGCGAACTCGCACACGTGTATGCTTGTGGGCATGCATTTAATATGAATTTTAAACGCTGATATATCTTTGCATCTTAAATTATACGCAACTAAGCTTGTCATATAGTACTTTTTGCTGCGTTATCCCCGAAGGATTTCACCAGGCCCGGATCTAGGGCGGTTCGAGCGGTGCGACCGAACCAGGGCCCCCGCTGCCAAAGGGCCCCCAAAAGTTTTATTCTTATCATTATTCTAAAAAATAAAGCACAGAAAATGTAAAGAAATGCCACTTTTTTTACTTCCACTTTATAACGCTACGTTTCATACGGACAAAGTCTTCAATACTTAGGAAATACAAGCTTCTCACAACAACTATTCAAGGGCCCCAGAAGAACTGAATAGGGCCCCGAGCTTTCCAAACAGTAATCAAGTAATAAAAGTTTCTCCTCAAACTAAAAAAAAAAACAAAGCAAGCAAAGGTACCGAATATCTGCAGTCGTACCCGTCCATGTCAAACAATAGAGCCTTAGGGATTATAGCGCTTTTGTTCCTGCCATGTCGGCAACAGTTCCGAGGACAGGATTATAAATCTTTCTCTACTAAGATAAGAAAGTATAAACTATGCAAATATCAAAACAAAATATTTGGTTGAAAAAAATAATAGTGTTGAAAATAATTTTTGCTATTCTTTAAAGAGCTTCGATATTATTTTAATCTAACTAGATCTTCCTTTCAAAAATTTATTAATTCACACTAACATGCACACGCATTTCCTTAACATATAGGTTGGTTACCATACTGTAAAAAGGTTCACTTTGCCAATGTCACCTCTGTGTCAGGAATGGTCGGCAAAAGTTGCACGGTGTATGTTTGTTTGAGGCTTGGATTTTAATTCGTAAGTACTTATTCAGCAATTGTAAGCGTAAACTTGCACGTGTTTGTTTGTAGGCATGTGAATATATCTTTGCTATATCAATAGCAATATTCCTGAAGGGTTCCGTAAGTGGCAAGTGGAACCTATTTATAAATAATAATAAATAATAATATCAGGCTAATTTATTTTAAATTACAAATGATAAGAGAGCGCCGTTTTTGTGTGTGTCACACCTCAAGGGCCCTCTCCGATCATGGATAAGACTTTCTAAATAGGTGTGTCTTGATATATACATATTTACAGTTAAGGGGGCTGGCTTTACGCCAACCACTCCCGTTAAAGTGGGGGTTTCCCAGCTTCCAAGGGAGCTGGTACTCGTTTATTGCGAAGGCTGAGTAAGCCTTGCCGGTATTTTATTTTTGGGTTTGAAATAAACACCGACACGAGAAATCATATCTGACACCCTTGGTGGGACTCGAAAACCGAGCTCACGGCATGGAATGTAAGCACTCTAACAACTGAGATATCGACCAGACTTACATTATAGATAAATACAAGTTAATAGATTTACATTCTGCTTAACATAAGTACGCCAGTGATATTTCAATTAATTTGAAATGAAAAAAGTTATTCCATTTCAGTATATTTTTTAACAAAATGAAAATACTTTTACGTTCTTTGATGTTATGAGGCTGACCAACAAAAATGTGAGAAGTGGTTCACTTTGGCAATGTCATTCTTGTTCCGGGGAAGGTCGGCAAAAGTTTCCGGGGCTATATTCATTGAAGGTTTTGGTTTTTATTTTGTGTGTGCATATGCAGCATGTGTAAAAGCGAACTTACGCGTGTCTGCTGATGGGCATGAATTTTATGTACATCTTAATTTATCAAATGCAACGTATAAATTGTTAAACCCTGGAATGCTAACCTAATTGCGATTTTCTAAGACTTCTTTCTTTATCCGCAGCTTCTTTTTTCGATTACCTTGAAGATATATTTCGGTTAATTTATATTATTGTTCTAAAACCTTATTTGTAAAAAGCAAAACGTAAAAACTTTAACTAGTAGCTCCTTTATCGTAAAAAGGTACGCAAGTACTTGATTATCAAGTCGTGTTTTTTTATATTGTCGCGTAAAATGTATCCATAGCTCAATTTGTGGAATGCTCAATCAATTCCCACGAAGAGTATCAGAAATCATTTTCCGTTTCAATTTTTATTTCAAACCCAACTAAAATAAGTAAAATAAGTAAGACCTGTAAAATTAAATAGGTTCCACTCGCCACATGCAATCCTTTCGCTGACCACATGGTAAGATACTGATGCTGCAAAATATAAGTGCAGCTTTTATAAACATTAATTAAATGAAAATATCAGATTTTTGTTTTTGAACTGACACCTTGAATTGACAGATGCGATGGTTATCTTACGTAAGTGCTCGTACATCACAAAAAAAGGTAAACGTTTCAGGGTTCAGTGAATACCATGGAAGATTTTTGTTTTAAAATATATTCCTTTCATTGTACTAGTAATTTCATAAGAAAAATGAAACAAAGGAGTTAGGGGAAGGTGCGGCCGGCGCGGCGAGGCGGCGGCTTTGAACAGTATTTACTTTTGTTTTCAAACTATCCCTTTTGATTTATTGCGTCAATACATTTGGCTTTGCAAATAAAATAATTGGAAGAATGCATTACCTTTGCCCAAAAACAAGTTTATGTGTGGAAGCAAATAGAGGTATTCTTTATTATTACTGGTATTATCATCACTGGTATTATTATTGTAAGAACAAGAAGATTTTTTAAAGAAAACGCTACTAACGCCACTAAGCTACACATAAAGAAAAACTTCTTGCCGCATTCCCCCCAAAGATTTCTGATACTTTTGGTGTAAAGACCACCCATATTGTAATAAACGGTTCCCTTTGCCAATGTCTCTCCTGTTTCAGGGAAGGTCGGCAAGAGTTGCAGGCTTTATGTTCCTTCGAGATTGAGTTTTTATGCTGTAAGTCTACATGCGGAACATGTATGCGCGAATTAATGTACTTATTATGAATCTAGAATGTACGAGGTTTAACTTAATAAATTAGTTATAGCACTCGTAATATATCTTTGCAACTATGACTATAGATTATAGAGGTCAGTTTCACACAAACTTATGTGTCAAATAAGCTTTATCTATTATGTGTGAATCACACCTCAAAAGACCTCTGCAAATTCGGAGTGAAAATTGCTAAGATGTAGCATTGTACTTGCATTTTTTTTACCTAATTAGTGCCGTTTTTGATTCTGATCTAAATCTAAATCAAAGATGAAAATCAATTGAGATTCATATTAAATACATTCTCGCAAGCAGAGACGTATAATAAGTGTTTTTAGGCTTTCATGGCTGGCTTCAGATGATGATGATGATGATGTCTCCATCCTTCCGGGCTTGTAGACCATGTTCAATAATTGTAGGCTGCTTTATTATTTTTTCTTTTTGTTTCAAACTCTGCCTTTCCCGACAAAATTTACAAGCCCCGCCCACTCCACAGATGACACATAAATACCGCATGCTCTAATCAAAGCGATCAGTCGAAGTACAAGCCCTGAAGAAGTCAGTCGTACGTCACTGACGAAACGTAGCAGCCTTACAAAAAGAAAAAAGAATAAAGCAGCCTACAATTATTGAACATGGTCTACAAGCCCAGAAGGATGGAGACATCATCATCATCATCATCAGAGACGTATAAGTTTGCGCTTACACATGCCGCATGTGGACCTACAATATAAAACCCAATCTCAAATGAACATAAGCCCTGCAACTCTTGCCGACCTTCCCTGAAACAATGGTGACATTGGCAAAGTGAACCATCTTTTTACAGTTTGGGTGGTCAGCCCCATACCAACCTAAAAGTCAAGAATACAATCAAGGGATTCAACCATTCAATTAGCATGTTCGTAAATTGTATATTTTGCGTTCTGAAAAAAAATAAGCGCGAGGGGAGGGGATTTTGTGATAAGAAGGGAGGGGAGAGGGGGGAGGGGGGGGGGTTATAGGGGGCCCCGACATTTTTTTCCGCACCAGGGCCCCCAGAGGGGTTAATCCGGGCCTGGATTTCACATATAACGAGTGCAACCTTCTATTTTTTGCAGGTAAGTAGGCCGACCTTACGCCAACCACTTCAGATGAAGTGGAGGTTACCCAGCTTTCAAGGGGGCTGGTTTTCATTTCTTGTGAAAGCTGAGTAGGTACCCCTTGCCGGTTTTTATTTTGTATTTGAAGTAAACACCTACTATTTCTGGCACACTCGGTGGGGATCGAACCATGCTGTCGGCATGGAATGCAAGCATTTCACCAACTGAGCCATCGAGTGGACTATTTTTGCTTCTTAGATTATAGTTTATAGATTAATTGTTCTCAATGAAATTCCATCACGTCACAGTTCTCACCCTCCCCTCCATCTATTGTCGGGGGTGGAATAGAGGTTGTTTAGGAGCTTTTGTCGCCCAGCCGAGCGGCAAGATTGCCACTTTTACCGCGCTATCCCTGATCGCCCAGGTTATCGCACCATTTGTGATAATACTGGTGCAATTATTACAAAGAATAAATAATGGTTTGCTTCCATCAGTGCAAAGAAGGGGAATAAAAAAACACATTAAGAGCAATTTGCTCTATGCAGGATGAAATTATCGGCTATAATGATAATAATAATAATATAATATTTATTTATTTGGTGAACGCGAGGAGCCCTCTGCGAGCTTGGTCATCGCTGTAGAAAGCGCAAATTTTCAAGCAAGATCCAGTGGCTGTTAGGCTGGATGGACCTTTAGTGACCGGTGTTTTGTAAAGGTATATTAATATTTCAATCCAGCCAAGAGCATATTTGAAAATATAAATGGTATATATTTTGTGCTCTTCCGGGATTCGAAGCCACAACCTTCCATTTACGAGTCAGAAGTAAATAAACACCCAATCTCAAATGAACATATGCCTTCCAACTCTTGATGATATAGTTCCTCATTGCTGGGGGTTGCGATCCTTGTGGAAGTAGCCACTCTTCTCCAGTTCTCTCTTGACTGTGCTGTCCGCAGCGCTCCAACCACCAAGGTGCCTGGTGCTGTCTCCCCTTGATCGGTCCATCTTTTTATTTCTCTCTTTCCCTTCATTTTGGTCCTGGTACTCATTTTTTATGAAGGCTGATTAAACCTTTCCCTATTTTATTTTGGGTTTGAAATAAACACCGAAACACGGAATCATGTTGAGTTGAACCTATTTATTTTTAGAGGTAAGAGAGCCGCCCTTACACCAACCACTTCAGTTGAAGTGGGGGTTTCCCAGCTCCCGAGGGGGCTGGTACTCACTAAGCCTTGCCGTTTTTTTTTTATTTAAGGTTTGAAATAAACACCGAACGGGAAATCATTTCTGACACCCTCGGTGGGATTCAAACCCGAGCTCTCGGCATTAAATGAAAGCACTCTGCCAAATGAATAATCGACCGGACTTCCAAAAAAAAAAAAATATGTTCAGAAAGGGTTAACCTAATAAAAATCTTATAAAAATAGGTCAAATTTCAAAACCTTCCATCTCCATTATCCGTCAAAAATTTTAATAACAAAAAAAAAATGTTTTTTTCGTCTAACGCACAAAGCACTTCAAAGCTTAATAATATGATTGAGCCGTCATATAAGTTGAAAGGATTCGAGCCCATGATTAACCTCCTGCCAGGCATTGTGCTCGACTCAGCCATGTAATTGATCCAAACGAATTCGATTACGGCAGTGTTAAGTGAATTAAAGGTTTTTTTCTAAAAGATTTGCTATCATAAAAAAATGGACTTATTGTGTTTTTTTTTTGTACAACTAATGTGTAACGTATCCTATAATCTAAGTTGCAAATATGTATTGATATTTAAGGCTTATATTTAATGCATGCTCATGGAAGCAGACGCGTGTAAGTTTACGCTTATACATGCTGCATGTGTACATACTAAATATACAAAACCTCATATAGGTTCTGTGAGGGTTTTTCTTACTTTATTTTATAAGGATCTTCAATGTGGTGTTTGGCCGTGCTCTGAAGAATTATGACTGCTTGAGTGCAGAGCGCCAGGAATCATATCACTTATACAAAAGAGGATAATGAACCAAAAACTTTGTAAACGCTTTTATTTATCCACAATCACAATATTTATATAATTATTTATTTTATCCACAATCACAATGTATTAATAAACCACAGCAATATTAATTATGACCAAATTCACATGCTTGTGACTCTCCCGCCAGGGAAGCTTTTTCTCTCTCTTTCTGCATTCTTTTGTTTTCCTTTTTCCATTCAAATTCAAATCTAATGTTCCATTCCACCAAACAAACAAATTCATCTCGTTACAGTTCCACTCGCCTCATGCGACCCTTTCGAGGAAAACGCGCCGAGAAGTTACATTATAGGTGCAGTTTAGTAACGTAGAAGCTTCACATGAACATAATCCTTGCAACTCCTGCCACGTATGACGAAACCGCGATAGCATTGGAAAAAGTGAACCAAGTTTTTACAGCATGGGGGGTCAGTCTCATACTCATCTTTTAGTCAAGGAATATTTTTCCTTATTTTTGATATTGAAATTTTGGGCATAGTCTCATTTTGAAAATAGTCTTGAGGGTCTATGTCACCCTGGAAGGATGCCGCAGAGGTGTTGCTTGAGTTGTTGCTTCTGCCATGAGGCGTTGCAAGGAAGTGGCGATTGATGTTGGTTTTGAATAAAACCGGATTAAATCGGGAAGGGAACACAGATACAGTTAAAACCTTTCTAGCAGTAGAGTTATTTCTTAGAGGTCCACATTTCAAATAACAGTTTTATCAACGGCCGGCGCCTGAACAGCTGATCGTTGTTCCATAGAAAATGAATCAGCTGTTGATAAAATGACATGTTTTACTCCATCCTACCTTCAAATAGATACGGCAAGATCTACTGACAGATCGTACCTACCGTATTGAAGATAGGACGAAATTAAACATGGCTACGTAAGAACACATTTTACATATAAAAAAATTAGCTGTTTAGGCATGACCATGCTTTAATCCGTCCTATTTTCAAATAGATACGGTCTTCTTCTTCTTCGTGTCAGACACTACACTACTCTTGCTCAGTGTCGGGCAACATCCACTGCTTCACCATTACTCTCCATTAGGTCGGCCAGTGAGCAGCTTGTTGGGCAGGCCGGGCAGATCCGAAGATGATCCATTGACTGTTGGGCTCCGCATTCACAGAGCGTGGTGTCATCTTGATGAAGGATTCCCCAGGCCCTCATGTTACAGCGAGCTCTACCAACACCCGTTCTCAGCCTGCTGATTAAATAGTTGAATAGATACGGTGAGATTTATCGACTTCCACCCCAGGTTGTAGCGACAATGATTCTGGAGGTACAAATGCATTTCAATAACAAGTCTGAGACGCTCAGCACTGGACTACAAGCGAAATACTTCTGAGATAAAGAGCGGTACAACAACAGCCTTATTTATTTCAAAAAGGACGACACCGACCATGTAAGAATAGGTATCGCTGTGACAATAACACAAAAAAGTAAACGAAATTCGGACGACAGCCTGTATGAGCCCTATCGTATTACATTCTACCTCTCAGATTACTACCCTGTATAGCAGAGGTACTAAAACGGTCGATCGCGAGGGCTTTTTGAGTCGATCTTGAGAAAAAATTACAAATGTTTTGGGCAATTTGGAATACTAATACGAATCTATGAGTTTGTGTCTACATTTTTTTTTTTTTTTTTAAATAGATTTGTGAATACGACTGCAATAGGGTATACAAAGAAAGTGTGAAAGGAAAAAGAAGGAAGGGACGACCGAGAAAAGTATGGAGTCATCAGATTGAGGAGATTGTGAAAGAATGGGAAATACAAAGTGAGCGTAAAAGAAGAAAATGCATGAAAAAGGTGATGGATATGAATTAATTGAAAGAGGTATGTAAGGAAAGGAAAAAATGGAGGCAGCTCTGCAGAGGCTCTGGCCACCCCTAGCGGAATGGCGACAGAGTTACAGTTACAGTTACAGTAAAAATAAAGATATCATTGATAATTTAAAAAAATAAAATGTTGAGAATTTGAATCCCGCCAAAACGAATTGAGACCGAAGAAACACGCTGTGACGTCAAAATTACGTAGATAGATCCATCGGTCTTAGAAGACCTAACGGTACACTTCATACATCGTGAGATCCATTGACGTCACATCCGCCTAAATAAAAAAATGAGCTGTTTTAGCGGAAATCGAAAATGGACGAATTTTACAGAGCTGTAATTTAAAAACAAAGCCAGATTTTTTTTAAAAAAAAGACAGATGCATTTTTTAAAAGGTAGTCTATCATTTTATGAAATAAATAAAAAATGTGAAATAACACTATTCACGAACCTATTCTGCCTGGACTAGTGTGTCTCACGAAAACCCCAAATTTATTTAAAAAACGATTAAAACAACTCTCACATTATCGTTCTTGATGTTTTTTTTTAGCTCAGATTTTGTAGAATGTGATTCTTAAAACAATTTCATTGAAAGGAATCATCTTTGAATCAAATTGAAGATAAGCAAAACAAGCCGGTCCGTAGTAGGTACAGTGGTAACACTTCGGACCCAGGAAGGTCGTGGGTTCAAATCCCGAGGGAGCACAAAAAATATACAATTTATATTTTCAAATTTTCTCTTCGCTGGGTTGAAAAATTCATAAACCTTTACCAATGACCGGTCATTAAAAGTTCCATCCAGCCTTACAGCAACTGGGTCTAGCTTGAGAATTTGCGCTTTCTACAGCGACGATCAAGCTCGCAGAGGGCTCTTGAGGTGTGATGATACACAAAAACAGTGCTCACCAAATAAATCAGCCTAATTTAATTTAATTAAGAACTGGAAGCGCGAAAAGTTTATGTTTGAGAACTCCTGCTGTGCACCAAGTATAAAAAAATACGTTTAAACCAAAACATAACGTTTACAAATAATGCATACAAACTAATACACTCTGTAGAAGTGATATTCAAGTTTCTGTACATATTTTGGGAAACGTTTTGCTTGAGTACAATTTTTTTTTTTTTTTTAATTTTGCTTCTCTGATCACAATAAGCTTTTCTTCGGCGTCCTTTTTCACTGCGCGGAATGAAATGATCCGTCTTTAATAAACTAATAATGGTATGGAATACTCGTGGCCCCTTTATCTTGCTAATTTTGAATTAATTCCTATTGTACAACTCAGGTATATTTAATAAAAAATATATTTAAAAGGTAAGAAACTAAAATTTACTTTTATAATAGGTAGAGTGTCTGTTGTCAGAATGAAAGGTTTTGATTCGAATCTAAGATGTTTTTCAGTTCCTCATAGTTTAGTTACTCGAGGTCATATTTTGAGCAAACAAAAAACTTTTCAAGTCCTGCCGCCCTTCCCTGAAATCGAGGAAACACATACCACAACGCTACGCAGCTAACAGCCCTGCAAAAAAGGGTCGGGACATCAACTGCTACATCACCAACACCTCTGCGGCACTACAAAAAGTGTCATAGACCCCTAGAGCCTTTTAAATCTGGGAGTCTCCCTCTCAGGATTCCTAAAAAAAAAGTAAAACAAGTTTTTACAGCATGTGGTGTCAGCCTCATACCAACCTAATACTAAAGGAACAGTTGTGAATACACACAAATTAAGTACAAAAATGATAAAGCCGCCAATTTCTCGCTTAGTTTGAGCGCATTACGGAATCGAGTTACGCCTTTTAAATTTTGCGCGCGCAGTTACGCCCTTGTGTTCCGCCAGCTTCGGCAAACGCTCGGCTAAATAAATTATGCAGTTAAGAGTTTAAAACAAAGCCCCCCCACCTCAGTCTCCAGCCGGGGTACGCCTCTGACCCCGAAACTCTCTAACTCAACTCCCAAACCCAAAACTCACCCCCCCCCGTTTTTGACATGGGTGAGTTTCAGGGTGACGGCACTGAAGATCAGGGCTGAAACAACGCAACTAAACAACACATATAGTGCAATACATTATCGCGTCAAATGTGGCGAGTGGAACCTATTTATTTTTATAAATAAATGGGGCGGCCTCACGCCAATCACTTCATTTGAAGTGAGGGTTTTCCCATCTCTCAAGGGGGTTCTATAAGCTATAATCTATAATCTAAGTTGCAAGGATATATTCATTCAAAGCTCTCAGATGTATGCCCACAAACAAACACGTGTAGTTCGCGCTTACAAATGCTGATTGTGTACTTACAAATAAAATCCAAACTCAAATGAACATAAGCCCTGCAACTCTTGCCGACATTCCCTGAAACAGGGGTGACATTAGCAAAGTGAACCATTTTTTACAGTATGGGTGGTCAGCCTCATACCAACCTAAAAGTCAAGGAATAACCTATAATAACCTATAAGTCAAGGGTTGGTTCTCATTTTTTTGTGAAGGACAAGAACCTTGCCGGTATTTTATTTAGGGCTTGAAATAAACACCGAAACGGGATATCGTTTCTGATGCCCTTGGTGGGATTCGAACCCATGCTCTCGGCATGGAATGCAAGCACTCTACCAACTGAGTTATCAACCGGACTAACAAATATAATGGAAATCTAAATTCAATCGACGAAAACAAAACATCCTTCTGTATCTAATCTTTCTTGTAAAGATATACTCACATTTCAAGTATATATTTAATGCATGCCCACAAGCAGACACATGTAAGGTCACGCGTACAAATTCCTTATGTAAAAAAACGCAATGTTTTCAAAAAAAGTTATTTCAAAATTTTTTTACGAGAACATATTTTTATTATTCATATTGCAACTTTTTCCGGCCTTTCCTTGCAAAGTTAACCATTTTTTATAGTATGAGTGATCAGCCTCATACCAATCTATCAGTCAAGAAATAATCGATAAAATAATATCCAAGAAAAAACCAAAAACATATAAGTATGTGAATGGAGTCATCACAAATTCAGACTTTGAATTTTTTCTGTATTGAGCTATGGTCCTTAGCTAATCTAAAACTAAGCTGCAAAGATATGTATCATTTGAGATTCATATTAAATGCATTCCCACAAGCAGACATGCATAATTTCGCGCTTACACATGCCGCATGTGAACCTACAATATAAAAAAACCCAATCTCAAATGAACATAAGCCCTGCAACTCTTGCCGACCTTGCCTAAAGCAGGGGTGACATTGGCAGAGCGAACCATTTTTTACAGTAGGTATGTAAAAATACCAACCTATCAGTCAAGGAAACTAATTTAAAAAAAGTTTTCCTTTTCCCTGGTAATCCGGCGGCGTGACGTCACAATTTTGTCTACGTCAAATCAAATGCGGAACTCGTTATACTCCAGATGTTGACTACAAGGAAAGGCAAACGTTGGATGAAGGAAACAAAGACGTTTAGAGTATGTGACAACCTTGCGTGTGACATTTTCTCCTTGCGGGAGGAATGTGGGAACGGGGTAACCCCCCCGTAACCACACCCCCTCCCCTGCCCCTGCCACCCTCCCCCCCGGGTGGCAAACAAGTAAATTAATTAAATCCCCGTTTCATCAGATGCAAACTTAATTACGCTCTGTATTTTCAGCATTAATTCTAATTTGTACTCCTCAAAGAGATTGGCTCGCCAGAGTGGGACAATCGGGCGCGGCGCACACGACGACACCGAGAAACGACTTTGCATTGTTAAGAATGTGTAGGTTCATGCCTGCGTATATTTGTGATTCGCTCCCCCAGTTCTTGTTTATCGTATACGCCAGTCTTGTCAAATATGACTTTTTCATGTAGTTGTCTTAAGAATCAAATTCTACACAATCTGAGCTACGAAAAACCGTAAACTCGATAATGTGAGAGTTATTTTAAATATTTTTTAAATAAATTTCTTGTTTTTATAAGACAAATTGGTCCAGTACACATGCAAACATTGCTCATGTAAAATTTTCTCAATGGGGTATACGATAAACAAGAACTAAGGCAGCGGATTGTGTCCGGTCGATAGCTCAGTTGGTCTAGACTCTAGAGTGCTTGCATTCCATGCCGTGAGCTCGGGTTCGAATCCCACCGAGGGTGTCGGAAACGATTTCCCGTTTCGGTGTTTATTTCAAACCCCGAAATAAAATACCGGCAAGGCTTACTCAGCCTTCACAAGAAATGAGTATCAGCCCTCTCGGGAGCTGGGAAACCCCCACTTCAAATGAAGTGGTTGGCGTAAGGCCGGCCCCCTTACCTCTAAAAATAAAAAGGTTCAACTCGCCACATGCGATTCCTTCGGGGATAACGCGGCAAGAAGTTACACTTTATGTGTAGCTTAGTTGCGTTTTTCTTGTGAGGTAGTAATTCTATGAATGTTATGTAGTTCCAAACGACATGAAGCCAGTCTTTGTCACCGTATATTGTTGCTATTGCTGCCTTAAACAACGCAACTAAGCTATATTTGTTTTTTTTTAATTCAAATTCAAATTTTTACATGTTCCATTCTACCTACCTAACCAATTCATCTCGTTACAGCATGGATTTATAGGAATGGATGGGGTGAGAAAACAATCCTTTGTGAATTAGAAATGCGCTACCCCACTCATCATACAAAAATCCGAATTCAGTCTATCCGTAACCTTTCAACTATTAACAGGTGTGTTTCCTAACTGGAAAGAAAAATCGTAAAAATGCCAAGCCATACAATTTCCAAATGCACAAACAATACGAGAAATTGTAATAAAAAATCTGGAGTAACTTTTCACTCGTAATTACCAGTGAATATAAATATTTAAGTAAATTCAATTGATATTTTATCTGCCGATACCTTTAGCCACAAAACAATAGCCCCGCTGTCAAACCGTCGGCCATTTTTAGTGATAGAGATGTGATGATGATAAAATATAGTATCTGATACCGTCATGTGAGAATTTTTTTTTTTGTGAAACGTATGTATTTGAAGTGGTCTGTATTTAAAAATTCAAAATTTCAATTTCTACCCTACACTTTTTGTTTCATTTATCCTGATATATTTCAACGAAATTTGATTTAAAATAATGTTTTTTTTTCTTTGTCTTTTATAGATATTTCTCCTAACGTCATTGGAAAAACTTAAAATTAAAATAATGTAATTTAAATAATTTTCACAAGTAATTGTAACATTGAGTACAATATTTACGTTTATGGAACAGAAGCATTAAAAAGTATCAGATATTTTCAAAACCTTTGACAACACTAAATTATGTTGTCAACGAAAATAACATCAACAATTCGTTGCTAAGTAACATTACCTGCTTACATAAATTAACGACGGAGTAGAGACACATAACGTGATAGAAAAGGACAACAACAAAAAACGTTGGTTGTGCGAGCGAGACAAAACAAGGGACAGTGTCTGGCGAAATTAGATTTCAGTGACTGTATGGATCACAGTGTTTAGAACTAAATCAAATAAATAGCCTCTCCATTTAATAGAACTCGATGCGTTACAGAATGTATTTATTAAGTTCATGCCTGCGCGTTTTTGTGATTGTGTGTCTAGACGTTTTTACTCGTTGTGTATGTATAGACGAAGAGTGTTTGACACTTTGCAGTGTTGGTACTTCTAGTACTCTCTGAAAAAATCCAATCTAGAGGCGTCTCGTCTGGTCAGGAACACGCTAGAATAGGCCTTGGTCCCATGCAAATATTGATTGCGGCTCTGTGAAGCAGCAGTGATCGATTAACGCAAAGCCGTGAAACCGACAATACAGAAGTGGGAAGAGTGAACAATATTACGAAATCAACTTGTTAAAAAATGAAATACCTACTGTGAAACAAATTCAAAATAAACCATAACAATATTGTTATGACTTTACTGCGTTCAATTTAATAAAAATTGCGGTCAATTATTTCTGATATTCTGACGTATTCAGACATTCTGTCAATGTGCATTTTGTCGTGACACGACCTTTACAGTCACCCGGTCACCAAAGTTCCATCTAACCTTACAGAAACTGGGTATTGCTTCAGAATCGGCGCTTTCAGTAGCGATGACCAAGCTTGCAGAAGGCTCAAAAACAGCGGTCTCCAAATAGATCTATCTATAATCTAAGTTGCAAGGATATATTCATTCAAAGCTCTCAGATGTATGCCCACAAACAAACACGTGTAGTTCGCGCTTACTAATGCTGATTGTGTACTTACAAATAAAATCCAAACCTCAAATGAACATACGCCCTGCAACTCTTGCCGACATTCCCTGAAACAGGGGTGACATTGGCAAAGTGAACCATTTTTTACAGTATGGGTGGTCAGCCTCATACCAACCTATAAGTCAAGGAAAGGAAAAAAAGAATAATCTAATCTAATCTAAGTTTCAAAGATATGGTTCATTGGGGACTCACATTATATGCATTCTCACTAGCAGACACGTATAGGTCGCGCTTTCGGTGTTGCATGTGAACTTACAACATAAAAACCCAATCTCAAATGAACATAACCCCTGCAACAGTTGCCGACCAGAGAAACGACTAGGTATATATAGTCAAATTTAGGTTAGGTTAGGCAGACACGTGTAAGTTCTGTGAAAAAAGATTCACTCTGCTAATGTCATCCATGTTTCGGGGAAGGCTAAAGTCATATTTGTAAAATTATTATTACAATAAATAAAAACGAGTAGTTGGGTATTTAGATGGATATAGTAGATAGACTTTATGCGAACCGGTGATGGAGAATAACAGTAGGTACTCTCGACGTTTTGCTAGCGTCGTAGCCAACGTCTTTTCCACCTACGAAACGTCTAAAGCACTGATTTTCTCTACCAACGGTTCGTACAAATATCCGTTAATTCATTTTAATAATAATTAATACACTTTTACTTACCATACACTGGACACCAAAAGTCCGTCCAGTCGTACAGCAAGCATACTAGAGAAATGGCGCTTTCTATGGCAACAATCAAGTCGCCGAGAGGGCTCTTTGGATGTGAACGCAGCCAACGTCATCACGAGACACTCTTTCTGATGATGAACTGATTTTTCAATCACAATTTTTTTCACAAATCACTTTCAGTCGCCTACCAGTAGTTTTTTAATTGCATAACTTTCCAGTAGCTCGCTGTGAGTACGTCCTAGTACACATTAGAGCGAGAGAGACGGTTGCCGGATGTGAGAGAGATAGCGCAGGCGCGTCAACATTACCTTAATAAGTATCCACCCGGATTATTTAATTACGAATTAATTCGCATGTACTGGTTCTGGTAATTTCTACACACTAAGCACACATGATTAAATCAAAATACAGTAAAAAGCTTGACTACGTGATAATGTAATAATATCAGGATGATTTATTTGGTGGGCGCTGTTTTTGTGTGAATCACTCCTCAAGAGCCCTCTGCGAGCGTTGCCGTCGCTGTAGAAAGCGCCAATTCTCAAGCGAGATCCAGTTTTGTAAGGTTGGATGGACCTTTCAGTGACTGGTCTTTGGTAAAGGTGTATGAATTTTTCAACCCAGCAAAGACCACATTTGGAATTATGAATGGTTTATTTTTGTGCTCCGCCGGGATTCAAATCCACAACCTTCCATTTATGAGTCCGAAGTGTTGCCACTGGACTACGGACCGGTCCAAGAAATGCCGACAACACGCGGTGTACCTGAGCGGTCACCCATCCAAGTAGCATCCGCGCCCAATGTTGCTTAACTTCGGTGATCTGATGAGGACCGGTGCTTTCAACATGGTATCGTCGTTGACAATGTTCCATGTTCTATAACACATTTACTCTCTTTTGTTCGCACGTTTAGAAAATGCCCAGTTTGGCATTTATATGGATTTTTTTTCCAATTAGGTAACACACCTGTTCACAGTTGGAAGGTTACCGATAGACTGAATTTGGATATTTGTGTGATGAGTGGGGTAGCGTATTTCTAATTCTCAAAGGTTCTATATATCGATGGGATACAGTAACATGAATAAATACATGAATATTTTCATTTCCACAAGAGGAGATCTGCCAAGACCGTGCGGGGTTGTTCCTTGTGATGTTCACAATGCTAATAACATACTCCTGACATATTGTCCCCGCGGATAAACAAGCTATAATTGCCGGTACTGCTGGTGGCCTTGTTTGCTGGCAAGTTTGCGCTTGCACATGCTGCATATGCCGGCCTGTGATTAGCTGAGGAGGAGCGTGGCGCGCACGCGGCGCCCGAGGGGTTATACGTCACCCGCACTATTGTGCACACTAAATGTGCGGAGGTTTGTTGTGAAGCTAAAAGTGTACGGTTACAGATGCAAGTCATTAGAACGGATTTATCATTTGCTCCTAATACTTAAAAAAATAAAAATAAAACAATGACTTTGATTATTAAATAAGATGATGCTGGAGAGTTTCTCTCCGGGATCTGTTGCCGTGGTCTGTGGGAGCTGGAGCTTCCGGACGTCTCGCCCACGTCTGCGATGGGCTTCTTCGGCGTGAAAGCGAAATTATGAAGATGATCTTTGAACTTTCATCACAGTTTTATTAAAATCATTTTAATCATTTCACTTTCACACTGTGAAAGTGATATTTTGTGATATTGAAAGTGATATTTCATCGTAGATATGTGAAAAACGTCCGGAAGCTCCAGCTCCCACATACCACAGCAACAGATCACGGAAAGCATCTCTCCAGCATCTTTGCTCTTTCTCGACCACCATTGACCATTTAAATTGTTCCTCTTGACATAATATGTAGTACCCTGAGGTTTTCAATTTTTTCAAAGTGCTTGGATCTTGGTACAACAACCCGGCGTGTTTCACTACGCTAATTGGGGATTTGGAATCAATTTATTTTCACAGATAAAAGAGGCAGCCTTACTTACTTTACTTTGCGTATGGCCGACAGCAAATATCTTGGCCACTGGGCCGCGTCAGAGGCGAAGATTCAAGCTCTACATCCACATCACTGCTCCTGGCGTGGCTTTGTGGAGGTCTTTCAGGTCAGGAGGGTGTCTCCTGATGGGTGTGCCGGACAGTCTGGTTCTCCGCCCCACAGTGGAACAAGGAGCTGCAACGTCCTTGCTCGGTGCGGACCCTATTTAAGGTAGTCCACAGTCCTCTCTGAAGATTGAACCCTGGGACTGGGATTTTTATTAAATTAAGCCCAATAAAATCATAGCAATATATATAGATTTTCAAACCTTATTAGTAAAAGAAGAAGTTTATCCCCTTTTGGGGGGAAAGTGCGCTAGATACGCGGTAAAAGTGTGGCTAATGGCGCGCGCAGCGACAAATGCCCGAACTAATGAGGCCGATACAGACAGACAAACTGCGCAAACAACACTGGCGGAGAATGATAATAGACTGCCGTCCCTCTCGCACCTAGGGGAGGGAGGGTGCTCTGCTGGGAGAGGGAGGGAGATGAACTAGATCTCCCACTCCTCCTCTGCGGTAGATTGACACAAAATAAAGGTGAAATGACTGACAGTGAAGTTGGACGTGTTTTCCCGGCAGGGAACGCACGTAATCATGTCAGTTTTAGCGAATAAATTTGGCGTAATTTTGTGCATTACATTGTTATGTTTTATTTTCATTTCTTTTACGCGATTTATTTTCTCTTTTTCGGTTCCGTGAGAGATTGTACATTTGAACGGTATGACGGTTGATTTATATCTGCCCCTTCGAGGGATTCTGATCCTGATTTATACAGATTATTAAGATCATTCTCGAAACATGAACAATCGTTCCACATCCTTGCTGGATTTCCCCAGAATAGTAAATATTTAGTTATTTAACTAACGATTTGTATTGTCGGTTATAATATATTTTGTAAGAATTTGGGGCGGGGCTTGTCACTTGGGGAATTTTCGGTTTTGGTTAACACAAACTGGAGCATTTTGAATATTTGCAAAAATACCAGGCATTAATGGTGCTGAGCTGACTTGTAAGTACTCTGTGTGATTCATACAAAAACGGTCATAAATGCCTAAAACATAGTTAAGTTAGGCATAATAAATAATAATAATAATCTAAGTTGCAAGGATATCTCTATTTAGAGTTCTCAAATGCATGCCCACAAACAAACACGTGTATAGTTCGCGCTTACAAATGCTGAATGTATACTTACAAATAAAATTTAAACCTGAAATGAACATAAGCCCTACAACTTTTGCCGACCTTCCCTGACACAGAGGTGACATTGGCAAAGTGAACCATTTTTTACAGTATGGGTGGTCAGCGTCATACTAACCTATAATTCAAGGAATACAAGCAATTCATTACATCCAGTTATACAAACAAACAAACAAACACAAGAAAATCTACAAAACTTCTATAAAAATTAAAATTGATTCTTGGCCTTAGCCGCCTACATAACAGATAAGCCCCCACTTTTTTCGGTTCTTGCATACTTCTTTCATTTCATAATAGGATTTTTTTTTTTTTTTTTACATAAATTAATTGTTTTTTTTCACGCGTCGTCCATTCCCAAAATGTCGGCCATCTCACGCGCTCCCCTACCTCCCCGCGTGTCGTATTACCCCCCACAGTCCTTTATTTGGTTTGGCAACTTTATTAAAAATCGTTTTCATCCCCCCCCTCCGTTCCCCTCCGCTTTATTTTAGCTGGAACCGTTTCCATTTACCCCTGAGGGCTCACCGACCCCAACCTACCCCATTCTCTTTGTTTTTTGATCTATCGCCCTGTTGTTTTTTTTTTTGTTTTCCTTTTTTGGGGACAGTTTGCGGAGAAATTATTTTGATTAATTTTCAACAAGAATCGATTCGAATAAAGTCTAGTTTACTGCCTTATAATAATAATAATAATAATAATAAACACAGAATTTATACAGCGCCTTTTATGACAATGTGTCACTACAAAGGCGCTTGTCCATATGATTGGACGAAGAGGTGAGTCTTGAGACTTCTTTTAAATTGCGTCTCCAAATCCAGTTCCCTCAGTGTGTCAGGAAAAGCATTCCAGGTCATTGGAGCGGCTGCCTTGAATGCCCTGTCTCCAAAAACAGTGTGGGGTCTTCTTGCTGGGACTTCCAGGCAGCTGCTTCTTGATGCAGCTGACCTCAGTGTTTGTCCACGCAAGGTTATAGTTGTTGGAGACACCAGCTCCATCAGGTACCCCGGATCAGGCATCAGGTGCATTTTACTTGGGCCCAGTATTTCCAAAGTTAGCAATATCTTCCCTCTCCAAGCCTCCACAAGAAGCTCTCTACGCCTGAGACACAGATTTTCCTAGTTCAGGCACATGTATTGCATCCTATGCGTAAATCTTCTGTAAAACACTTTTCATGAATAAATTATTATTATTATTATTTCCTTGACTGATAGGTTGGTATGAGGTTGACCACACATACTGTAAAAAATGGTTCACTTTGCCAATGTCACCCCTGTTTCAGGGAAGGTTGGCAAGAGTTGCAGGGCTTATGTTCATTTGAGATTGGGTTTTTTATATTGTAGGTCCACTTGCGGCATGTGTGAGAGCAAAATTATGCGTGTCTGCTTGTGGGAATGCATTTAATATGAATCTGAAATGATACATATCTTTGCAGCTTACATTTAGATTTAGATTTCAATGAAATAGTCTTAAGAAATCCAAATATTAAATGAACAAAAGTTCTGCAACTCTTTCTCTTGCATAGGGTGACATTGGCAAAGTGAACTTTTTTTTACAGCAGTGTTAATTGGCCTCATACCATGCTTAAGTGTACTTACAAAATAAAAACCCATGTCCCAAATGAATATAGGCCCTGTGACTCTTTTGAAACAGACCTTTCCTGAAACAGGGCTGACATTAGATAAGTGAACCGAAAATAATAAAACTGTACACATATTTAATAATTAAAAAATAGCAGCGGATCATATGTCCCCGTCGATAGCTCAGTTGGTAGAGTACTTGAATTGCATACCGAGAGTTCGGGTTCGAATTCCACCAAGGATGTCAGAAATGTTTATTTCAAAACTCAAAATAAAATACCGGCAAGGTTTACTCAGCCTTCATAAAAAGAATAGTACCAGCACCCTCAGGGCAGCTGGGAAACCCCCATTTCAACTGAAGTGGTTGGCGTGAGGCCGGCCCCCTTACCTGTAAAAAACACACCACAACACTAAGAATCGGGACATCAACTGACACATCTCCATCACCTCAGCGTCACCACAACAAGTGTCATAGACCCCTAGTGTCGCTTAAATCTGGACAGTCTACCGCACAGAATTCCTTAAAAAAATAGGTTCCACTTTTTACATGCAAAACCCTTTGGGGATAACGTGGCAAGAAGTTGCATTATATGTGTAGCTAAGTTGCGTTGCGTATCAGTTTGATGTTTGTTGTCTGGATTGTCTGTATAGACGCCGGAAATGAGCTGAATAGAAAGAGACAGGATGATCCATCATACTTCCGCCTTGGAGCGAGACGTCCTGTATCGTTCTGTCTCGCTCGCTCGGTACTGGGGGGGGGGGGCAGGCTCCATCTGGGGGGGGGGGGGGGGGGAGGCAGGCTCCATCTTGGGGGGGGGGGGGGCTGAACCAGAAAGTTGCACAATAAATAATGTTTACCTACCCTTAAAGTGAAGGGAGAGACATCTGGAGGGGCTGCGGGTGACTATATGCTGCCTTTTTTTTTTAAATAAATTTGTGAAGAGGAATGCAATTCACCAACTTATTTTGCCTGGCCAGTTGTCTTCATGCGAAAGCAGAAGCTTGTGTGCATGCAATGACATCTGTTGAGCTAGGGTCGAAGTTACGGTCAAATGTGATTCGAACCAACGTTATTCAGTTCCGAATACGCTAGTCGAACATGCGACTTGAAACCCTCGGCCATTACACAAAATAATAATAAGAAGATACTTTAAAAAAAAAAGCATGCAGTTCCGATTTACTTTGTGTTCACTTTAATCAAACTTCGCTTGAATTTATTTCAGAATTTACTTACATATGGTTCACACTTCAACTTTTGTACTGGTGGCTTCACGGCTCGAGTATTAATGGGGTACGGACTGCTTTAAAGGACCACAGTCCGTATTTATAAATGACTAAAGCTTATCCTTGGATGTACCAGATTATACGAGAGGCTTCTCGAGTGGACGCTTCGAGCAAATACGAGAAGTACAACTATCAAATACACACCAAGACCAAGCTCGCAGAGTGCTTTTGAGGTGTGATTCACACAAAAACAGCGCTCACCAAATAAATCATCCTGATTTAATCATCCTACCTATCTCTAAAATTCTGGACCAACTAATTGTTACGAATGTATAAGTTCATGTCCATGTGTTTTTATGATTGTGTGTCTAGGCAAATATACTGGCGACACTTTGAACTGTTGGCACTTCTGGTACTCTTTGGAAATATCCATTCGAAAGGCGTCTCGTATAGTCTGGAACATTGTCAACTGGAATTTTATTAAAAGTGTACCCGAAATAAATCATGACAGTATTTATAAAACTAAGTACATAAGTTTACGTTTTTTGATACAAAAAAATAAAGTACAAATTTATCAGTGGCGTAATGGTTCCCCAGCCTTCGCCCCTCCTGTTTTACCTCTCGCACTTTGCAACAGTCTCTCCCCTAAAAAGCAGCTCCACCAAACATCTTAAGTGAAAATAACGACCCTTATTGCATCCTCCCCTCTCTGTCACACCACCGGACAAACACCGTCTCCCATCTCTCTTTTTCACTTACACATCTTCACGATTGTTGTATTGCAGGGATGACGTCACCTCCGTGAAAGGTCTATGGAATTAGCTCCATTGTTTTAGAAATAATTTTGCACCATTTTGCACCAGCTGCAATTAAGCTGCGCAATAAAAACTGTTTTACAGACATTTTAATTAATTTAGTAGTTTCAGTTTTTCGGGTTTTCTCGAAAATTCTACAAACGCAACGCAACTCAAAACGCAACTAAGCTACACATATAGTGTAACTTCTTGCCGCGTAATCTCCGAAGGGGTCGCATGTGGCGAGTTGAACCTATTTATTTTTACAGGTAAGGGGGCCGATCTTACGCCAACCACATCAGTTGAAGTGGGGGTTTCCCAGCTCCCGAGGGGGCTGGTACTCATTTCTTGTGAAGACTGAGTAAACCTTGCCGGTATTTTTAATATGGGGTTTGAAATAAACACCGAAATAGGAAATCATTTCTGACACCCTCCTCGGTGGGATTCGAACCCGAGCTCACGGGGTAGAACGCAAGCACTCTACCAACTGAGCTATCGACCGGTTCAAATTATCAAAAATCGGCTTCTCGAGACTAAACAATGTTTAATTCTGTAATTAAAAGAAAAAATCTTGAATATAGCACACACGATGTATAATATAATTGAGTCGTATAAATGCAAACGCCGTCAACTCCTTACGCGGTGATTTTGAGAAAAATAAACTTGTAAAACGACAACACCAGTTGGAGATGACGGCGTTTGCACGAAATCATACTTTTTCAATTAAAATTACGAAGGATTAAGTGAGGTTTACATTATATCGCACACAGCAAATGATTTGTTACACTGCGCAGAATCAGATTCAATCATTATCTCAAAAATCATAAAGTTTGGAGATGACGGCGTTTGCAGTTATACGACTCAAATATAATCTAAAATGCAAATATATGTTAAGATTTAAGGTTTATATTAAATCCATGTACACAGACAGGCACATGTAGGTTAGCGTTTACTCATTCTGCATGTGTGCATACAAATAAACAAAACCTCACATAAACATAAACCTTGTAGCTCCTGCCGCCTCTCCTTGAAAGCGGGGTGGCATTGACTAAAGTGAACCAATTCTTACAGCACGAAGGGTCAGCCTCATACCAATCTATCAGTCAAGGTGCAACCTTTCCTAATACAGGGGTGACGTTGGTAAAGTGAAACATTTTTTACAGTATGGGTGGTGGTAAAAAAAAAATAACCAAACATCCCAAAACTCTATAAAACAGAATAAAAGTTAAGAAAAATACTGCCTTTTTATTTGCGGTTTTCTTATGGCCATTTTTTTTTGCGGTCGTTTTAATTTGATTTTTTTGTGGTCATAATTATAAGTGTTTTTTACGGTCGATAGCTCAGCTGGTAGAGTGCTTGTGTTCCATGCCAAAGGACGGGGGTTCGATCTTCACCAAGTTTATCACTCATCTCTAGTTTCGGTTCAAACCTGAAATTGAGATAGCGGGCACATCACATGTAAAAACAAAAAAAAACCGCAACTAAGCTACACATATAATGTAACTTCTTTTCGCTTTATCCCCTCTGGAGGAAATGAAAGAATTGTTTAAGGACAAAAAGAAATGGCGGTTGATCTGTGATGTTGGCGGCTAGGGGTTTTTAAATGAGAATTTGTTTTCTGTTAGTTTTTGATGTCCATACATATTATAATTTGTTGATTTAAAAAATGTAATTTGTTGTGTATGTTTCCTTGACTTATAGGTTGGTGTGCGGCTGACCACCCATGCTGTAGAAAATGGTTCACTTTGCCAATGTCACCCCTGTTTTCAGGGAAGGTCGCGTACGCGTACGCGTCATGCGTACATACATAAAGGGAAGGGCGGCTGACCACCCATGCTGTAGAAAATGGTTCACTTTGCCAATGTCACCCCTGTTTTCAGGGAAGGTCAGTACGCGTACGCATAATGCGTACATACATAATAAACGAATCCTCACATGGGCATACCTTTGTAACTCCTGCCGCCTTTCCTGGAAACCGGGGTGGTATTGACAAAAGTGATTAAAGTTTTTACAGCATAGTGGGTCAGCCATATACCAACCTATTGGTCAAGGAACTACTCTATAATCTAAGTTGCAAATATGTATTAACATTTAAAATTCACATTGATCGCGCGTAAGTAAGTAAAACCAAACTTCCAATGAACATACACCTTGCAACTTTTGCTGACATTTTCTGAAACAGGTGTGACATTGGCAAAGTGAACCATTTTTACAGTATTGGTGGTCAGACTCATATTAGCCTTTTAGTTAGGAAATTACTCTATAATCTAAGTTGCAAGGATATATTAACATTTAAAGTTATCAAATACATGCTCACAAACAAACACGTGTAGTTCGCGCTTACAAATGCTGAATGTGTACTTACAAATAAAATCCAAGCCTAAAAATGAACATAAGCCCTACAACTTTAGCCGACCTTTCCTGACACAGGGGTGACATTGGCAAAGTGAACCATTTTTTACAGTATGGGTAGTCAGCCTTATACCAACCTATAAGTCAACTCTCGTTGGAGATATTGTGGTAAGAAGTTAAACAATTCGTAGTGTTATGTAAATAGTAGATTAATATAGGTGTACATCATAGGTAGTGATGGTTATAGGCCTAAGAAATCTAGAAATTAAATGATCCTTTTGTACTCTTGAACTTGGTAGAATGTTCGCGAGTGTACTAGCAAAATTAGCTCCTAGAGAGTTCTGTCACTACACTATATAAGGAGCAAGATTGAGTGCACTAAGACAGTGAGATAGTTGCTTTTGATTTGAATAGTGTAAGCGATACTAAACTGTGAAAATAAATTTGTGTTACCAAAAGTGTTAAAAATAAATGTAAATTTGTAAAATAAATTAAGTGCAAATAAAGATCCTGAAAGAAGACCTGTATGTTTTAATTTAAGGACATTTCAAACCCAAAAACATTACAGTATGCGATTTTAAAACGCAATTTTTAAATTATGTTACTTTAAGGTAAAACGTTTGAAGACATAATAAATTAGCCGACGTCAAGTTGTTGAGAGTGTGGTAATTTTAATAATTTCCATATTTATAAGATTCCTTTGACAATCTTCCCTCCTTAATGGAAACCCAGCAACGGAGAAATCAAATCAACTATTGTACCAGGGACGAACATAGCATACGCAATATACTAAGGAACATTTTTTTTTATGAATAGGTTGGTATGCATCTGACCATCCATGCTGTAAAAATGGTTCACTTTGCCAATGTCACCCCTGTTTCAAGGAAGGACGGCAAGAGTTGCAGGGTGTATGTTCATTCGAGATTTGAGTTTTTATGTTTTAGGTTCACATGCGGCATGTGCAAGTGCTCAATTATACATGTCTGCTTGTGGGAATGCGTTTAATATGAATGTTAAATGATATATATATCTTTGCATCTTAGATTTAGGTTTAGAAATAAGTGAACTAATTATAAAGAATTGCTCATAAAAGAATCACATATCATAAAAATCATAAAAATCATAAAAAGAAGAACCCCCACTTCAACTGAAGTGGTTGGCGTAAGGCCGGCCCCCTTACCTGTAAACATAAATAGGTTCAACTCGCCACATGCGATCCCTTCGGGGATAACGCGGCAAGAAGTTACACTATATGTGTAGCTTAGTTGCGTTTTTTTCATAAAAGAATAATCCTACAGTATTATCACTCTTTATTAGTATTTTCTCTCATAAAAAAATATAAAAAAATGTGCATTAATCTGAGAAACCCATTATCCTTTTCTTATAAGATAATAGTTTGTATCTACGATCTCTTGTTCAAAAAATGTGCCAATAATGATTAATTTAATCAGTTCATTCTGGCCCTCTGACGAACAAGGATGTGTCTGCTGGTGATGTTGGATTAGAAGCCAATGAAACGTCGAGAGTACTGAAGTTCTATTACTTACGATTCGTATTATCCTTTGTTATCCTTATCAAAACATTTGTCGATGTTGATGTTTTTTATTTGGGACCGGCTGTTAATCTATTGATTGTTGACACTAATGAAGAAATTGACCATGGACTGATTGGAGTCCTGAAGGATTTGTGTTCGAGGAGACTTACGTTTCTGGTTATTTATTTAATTTAAAGTCGTTCTTTACTTTTTTTAATGATATATTTTTTCTGAAATTAACAGTACCTAGAGCAAAGCCGCAATGCTTCGACGGAGCGTCCGCCGCTGACAAGTATTTTGTTGAGAGCCAGGGCTGCCCAACAGGTACAAATAATAGTATAATAAAATGATAATTAATAATTGGTCTTTGAGGACTTTTAATGGAAACCTTTTTTAAAAATGTCCGCCAGGGAAAATTAGCAATTTAAAAATTAACAATTTTTATTCCGCGCTTTCTGCAAATTAATTTATTAACTCTTGGGCTTTTTTTTTGGAGAAATTTAATTTTCAATTTCAGGCGTACCTTGTTAAATAAAAGGGGGGCTGTGGACGGGGAGGAAGGGGGGGGGGTTATAATCATTTTAATTAAAAATTATTTGACCGTTTTTCTCTCGATCGTTTTTTTTTTTTTATTTTTTAAGAGACCGACTTTTATTATCACGATTATTGTTCTTTGTAATTTTTTTTTATGAAAACTGTAATTTTGACATATTTTTCTCTGTTTTTTTTGTTAACCATCTTAAATTTTTTTGCTCCTTGACTGACAGGTTGGTATGAGGCTGATCCATTGTGCTGAAATATTGGTTCACTTTTACCAATGCCACCCCGGTTTCAGGGAAAAGCGACAGGAGTTGCACGGTCTATGTTCATGTGAGGTTTTTTTATTTGCATGCACACTTGCAGAATATGTAAGAGTGAACCTACATATGCCTGTCTGTGAACATGTCGCACGTTTAATAATAACTCAAAAAGCAATAATGTTGGGAAATCACGTTTGAAGTTCAGACAACCAGTACAACTTGTATGGAAAGAAAAAGGCGGCCGATGTTTTATCTCGGTCATATTCGTCCAAATTGAACGGCTGTCGCATTCTACCTATTCTTCTCACATTGTTCTCGCGTTTTATTACAAAATCTCGATTTTCCCAATTTTCGAGTTATTTCTCTTTATTATTAAGCGTGCGATGTATTTAATATGAACCTTAAATATTAACATATCATTGCCGCTTAGATTATAGATTATAGCGCTTCCGGCCACCCCTAGCGGCATGGCGACAGAGTAACAGAGGGTTACAGTATTTAAATTTGCAGAATTTGCCAACAATTTTCCGCCATTTGAGCTGGCTTTGAAGCCTCAAAGTCTCCATTTTGTCGCGCCGGGAATTTTCATTTCTTTGTGAATTTTCCCTCCCTCCAATTTTCGTAAATATATTTCGGTTAGCCGCCAAAACAGATTCAGGTGCTTTCGAAAACAGCAAAACATAGGTATGCAGTTTATACCTCTATAATCTATAATCTAAGTTGCAAAGATATATTCACATTTAAAATTCATATTAAATGCATGCCCACAAACACGCACGTCTATGTTAGTTGGTAATTTGGTTTTTAATTTGTAAGTACACATGCAGCATTTGCGAAAGCTTACACGTGTCTTTTTGTGGGCGTGCATGAAATATTAATAAGAAATGTTAATATATCTTTGCAACAAGGATAGAAAAAAAAGAGTGGCAGGTATGCTGAGGCTCTTGCCACCCCTAGTGGAATGGTGACAGAGTTATAGTTAAAGTAACATAGACTATAACCCTTCTGCGGTACTAGGTACAACAAAAGCCATAGACACTTAATTTTTTTTATCGGATATTACACGAACCGTTTTAAAAGAACTTACATTATTCTCGACGTTTCGTTAGCGACGTTGCTAACGTCTTCAAGAGACACCCTCTCTGCACGACGACTGAGCTTTTTATGATGCATTTGTATGAAGACCTATCAATCCAAGATGGCCGCAAGTGAACAGCTGATTTGTTTTCATACAAATATTACAAAATTCGGTAGGTGAGAATGACCGTGCTTATGAAACTTCCAGCTCAGGCACCATTAGTTTGTCAAAGCGTGGGCTCAAACGACTACTATAATATCTAAAATAGCCCCGTTAGAGTCACTGAAATCTAGAGAGCCTCCCGCACAGGATTCAATAAAAAAATATCTATTAATATAGACGGATACTGTATCCAGAGTTATATAAACAAATTGCATGAATACCTAAATTCAATTCGAAAAACAAAAACAGCTAAATCCTCATTTTGTTATAAGCGGATTTAAGTCAATTTATTTGATTGATCCCGCCGCCTCCTTCCTCCGCATCTCCCCCTTCCTCCAGGAGCTCCCTGCTCCACATTTTGCCTCCTCCAGGAGTGTCTCCCACTCTTCCTCTTCCAGATGGACGTCAGGAGTAATGATAGGAGTCGCATTACTCCGGAGCCTGGCAGGAAATAAATCCGACAGCTACGCGAAGTAAGCTTATTAAAGAATTACTTGTATTTCTCCGGTAGACATGTTTTCCACTCAGCCGAATTGTATTTATTGGAATTGGAAAAATTGCTAACGAAAGCTTAATAGTCACTTTAATTTATATGAGTGAGTAGCTCAGAAATTAGAGTTCTTAGAATTATAACAAATACAGCTTTTTGTTATTGTACGAAAAACAGTAAACATCTGTAATCTAAGTTGCAGTTCACAAAAAATATTTTAGACACGGTTCAAATTTTATTCTAACACAGAGTTACTTTTAGACTGTATAGCTCGGCGGTTGGGATAAAGGTCTGATGCTATAGACAGCTTTGACCCTTTTTACAGCAGGCATAAGGATTGTTCTCGACTCACTAAGAACTGGCAAATGCGAGATTTTGCCAGAATATTATACTTAGGACATTTGAGTAAACACTTTAATAATCTCGAGCCAATACAATTATTTATGTACCTACACCTAGAGACTTCACAGACTTAGACAGACAATACGACTTCGAAGAAACGTTAAGAGTCCCTTTCTTCTACAAAACACAGTTCAATAAAATCTGCTTATCAATTATTTAAACGTAAAATATTTCATCTTTTTTATCAGTTCTCTCCTACCATTCCATAGTTATTTGTAAAACAAAAAATCGGATTTACGTTAGCAATCAAAAATATATTTTTTCTAGTAAATTGTCACCACAGTGCAAGCCGAGGCTTAGTTATTGGAGAGCCGTCAAATGAAATCCTCCCATACGAATATTGTATGAAAACCTGTCTGCACGATTTGTGATTTGGGGGGTTTTGAATCAGGAGCGCATCTCCTCTCTGTACCTAATACCAGCTATTTTATAGTATCAGTTCCAAGGTTAATAGTGTTATGTAAATAACAAATACCATAAATGTTAGGTAGGTAGGTAGGTGTATTAGTTATAGCGGATAAGAATTGGAGTAATTATTATAGGTACCTTGAAAAGAGACATTTAATTGTGTACCTAGTCGAAGCTTTTAGTCGTTCTAGAAGGTTCCAGCAAAATTGGCTTCTAGTAACTACTCTTTTTTTTATGAAAAAAAAGTGTTATGTAAATAACAAATACCATAAATGTTAGGTAGGTAGGTAGGTGTATTAGTTATAGCCGATAAGAGTTGGAGTAATTATTATAGGTACCTAGAAAAGAGACATTCAATTGTTTACCTACTCGAAGCTTTTAGTCGTTCTAGAAGGTTCCAGAAAAATTGTCTTCTAGTAACTACTGTCTTTGGGAGTATATAAAGTGCAAGTTGCTTGCAAGTCAGTCAGCCCATATACGACGCTCTGCTTTTGAACAAGAAATACATTGTAAGGGAAGACCAGCTGTGAAATAAATGTAAAGGGCTAAACCATAAATGTGAATTGTTAAAAAGAAATATTAATTGTTAAATAAATCTATGTGTTAAATGAATATCCATGAAAGAAGACCAGTTTTTTTTAATTCAAAGACTTTTTGAACCCTAGAAACACAACAATAGTACTGTTACGAATACGCAGGATGTTGTGTTAGTGTAATAATAAGTCTTTCTAGAAGTGAGAAGACGCTTAGCTAGGTAATTTGTATTTGATATTAATTTATAATTGTTCGAGATTGGCTGAATCGAATGTTCTGGTAAAATCTAGCAAAGTGGTAGATAGCGATTCTCCAGGATTCGAGAATCATCTTTATTTTTAGTATAAATTAACGGCCGAAATTCCATGTAGATTGAGAAGTGAATCAGCCGATGGACCATACTGTGCAAATGAAATTCTAAATAAATCGTGTAAATTAAATTAATCGGGGTTTTAATTAAATAGAACTCGGCTACAAACAAACACAAATTTAAATCCAAACCTCAAGTGAACACACACCCTGCAACTTTTGTCGACCTTCCCAAATGGGGGTGACATTATCCAAGTGAACCATTTTTTACAGTATAGATTGTGAGTCTCATACCACGCTAAGTCAAGGAATCTTATATATTCACGAAAAATATGTAAAACAAGAAAAAATAAGTTCTAGGGATTACAAAATTGATTTTGGGAAAAAAAAAAATTTTTTTGCATCTACTGCACTGGTTTTTCTTGTGCAAGAGATTTCCGGTAAATAGGACGAGTTATATATGAGTAAAAATTGATTTTTCGCGCGTCACTGGTTTTGTGTGGCGGTTCAGAAAAGGCGCCATTGTGGTTCCTGATGGAATTTCCAGGAATATGTTCCGATCGTGGAATATTCCAGGAATCTCTGAACATTTTGGAAATTTCGAGGATGATGTATGTTTCGAAATGCATTGTCACTTTCATTAACTTCGTGATTGACTTCGGGCATCAAGAAACTTCCAAGAGACTCGGGAACAAAGCGTGCAAACCATCACAATAGGAAAAGTCATTAAATTATGTGGGTGTTATGGCCGCGGGGATCGAGTCAGGTTATTTGGAACCGGATAACGTTGGTTCGAATCTCGCGACGATTACTTCGACCCTGGTTTAACAGATGTCGTTGCATGCGCATAACCTTTTGCTTTTGCATGAAGACAACTGGCCAGGCAAAATAGGTTGGTGGATTGCATTCCTTTTCACAAATCTATTTTTTTTTAAATGTTGGAGAATTGTAAAATTTTCTTAAAATTCAGCCAATCCAAAAGAAACAGAACCTTTTTGCGTGCGAATCTATTGGACTCTTTGACTTATAGGTTGGTATGAGGCTGAGTACGCATACTGTAAAAAATCTTCACTTTACCAATTTCACCACTGTTTCAGGGAAAGTCAACGCGAGTTGCAGGGGTTATGTTTATTTGAGATTGGGCTTTTTTGTTGTTAGTCCACATGCGGCATGGAAGCTGGGAAAGCTGTACTTCAATTGAAGTGTTGGCGTAAGACCACTCTTACATGTAAAAATACATAGGCTCCACTCGCCACATGCAAAACCCTTCGGAGATAACACGGAAAGAAGTTACACTTTTGTTGTGTTTTTAGGGTTCTAATGTTTTTTTAACTTAAAATATTGGTCTTCTTGATTAACAACTGCCGGAGATTTATTTTAAGGTAATTTATTTTATCATTAATTGATGAGGCATTCACTTTGTAACCTTTCATTTAAAAAAAAATAAAAATAAAAAAAACAAATTGTATAAGGTTACGGGGCGTTACATTTTACTCGCCCCGTAACCTTATACAATTTGTTTTTTATTTTTATTTATTTTACAATTCACATGTATGGTTACCTTTCGCTGACTTGGCCTGTAACGGCTACTAATACTTGGAGACTGCTTCACCTGCAGGCGATTCGCGCATTTTATAGCAGTGGCTATCAAACTTTCTAGACTTAATTTCGCCTGTAAACGTCTATGATATTCCAAAAGCTTCCAATACAATTATTACTTATTTAATATTTCCTTACTCTAGGTACTTAATAATAATTCATCCTACAGCTATAATCTATGTATATGCACCTACCAGTGACGAAGGGTGCCATACAAGCCGGTTTCCATCGGTTTTCCGTTTAAAATGAGGCAGAAATGATAATAAAGTAGACTGCATGGTTTCAATGGGGGAAAAATACGTATTGTTTCTTTGGTTTTAAATGTATTTTTTTACTTTGTGCCTATATTTTTTAACTACTTTGTTGCATCATTTTAAAAGGGAAGCCGATATGAACCGGCTTGTATGGCACGCTTCGCTACTGATATGCACCTACCCTATTTATTTTGTTTATACCTAAGTACTATTTACATAACACTATATTAGATAGACACTGAATGTATTTTCTGGGTGGACAACAATTTTTCATTTGTCATTTTTAATTTCTCTTCACGTCTATTAAAAAACAATGAACCACTCGATTAGGGAAGTTAATTTGATTTCATTGACTCATTTCCATGCGCTTGATGACGAAGGGGGACCCGTGAAGGGAGAACAGCCCCATGCATCAGGCCAGGCTATTGAATATACTATAAGTAAACAAGGGTAGGGGGCTCATTATTAATTGTCGAGGGTGGAAAAGGACATGCAAATTTGGACCGGTCCGTAGTCCAGTGGCAACACTTCGGACTCGTAAATGGAAGGTTGTGGATTCGGATCCCGGCGGAGCACAAAACATATGCCATTTATATTTCTAATGTGCTCTTCGCTGAGTTCAAAGATTCATAAACCTTTACCAAAGACCGGTCACTGAAAGGTCCATCCAACCTTACAACAACTGGGTCTTGCTTGAGAATTGGCGCTTTCTACAGCGACGACCAAGCTCGCAGAGGGCTCTCGAGGTGTGATATACACAAAAACAGCGCTCATTAAATAAATCATCCTAATATTATTATTATAATATTAAAAATCTCTGAAATAGCGAATGAATGGGATATCCAGAGTCATAATAAAAGGAGGACTTGTATGAAAAAGGTTATGACTCTGGATGAAATGAAAGAAGTATGCAAGGACAGGAAGAAGTGGCGGCTAATTTGCAATGTTGATTTCTAATGTTGGTGTATTCATTTGCTACATTTTTTGCATAGGAAATTTTTGACTTTTTTTGTATAGATTTCTTTGTAAGGTTTTGTTCTTTTTTATATTTAAATGTAATTTATTATTCATATTCCTTGACTTATAGGTTGGTATGAGGCTGACCACCCATACTGTAAAAAATGGTTCACTTTGCCAATGTCACCCCTGTTTCAGGGAAGGTCGGCAAAAGTTGTGGGGCTTATGTTCATTTGAGTTTTGGATTTTATTTTTAAGTACACATTCAGCATTTGTAAGCGCGAACTACACTGGTTGGTTTGTGGGCATACATCTGAGAGCTTTAAATGAATATATCCTTGCAACTTAGATTATAGATTATAGAAATGATCGCGGGCTTCATAACTATGAGCGAAATTTTAGGAAGAAATATGAAACGCAATTAAGCCTCACATAACGTGTAATTTCTTGCCGCGTTCTTCCTGAAGTGATCGCATGTGGCGAGTGGAACCTATTTATTTGTATAGTGCTGGAGGGCATGTTTTCCGGGATCTGTTGCCGTGGTCTAAGGGATGTACCGAGATGAATTTCTGTACCTTAGAGCATAAACAACGGTAGTCACATTTAGTAAAATGTGCAGGAGACGAGTTTTAGTGAAAATGTGCACTTTTATAAAACCATCATAACTTCTAAACTAGACGAGATATTTTTGATCTGTAAAAACTGTTTATCTTCTTTTATCGATATTCATTTAACGTGAAATAATGTGAACAACGTGTGTGGAACTTCCGTGGTTTATGGTCACATTTATATGCGCATCCCATATTTATTACACTTGATATCTCAGTAACTATGAGTCCGAGGACTCCAATATTTTTACCACTTATAGAACAGCTAATTGTGATAATTTCTGCATCATTAACTCAAAAACACAAAAAAGTGGACTTTCGTTGTTTATGCTCTAAGGTACAGATTTGTTTATTTAGTGGAATGGAACATTATATTTGAATTTGAATAAAAAAAAAGGAAAACAAAAGAATGCAAAAAAACGGAAGAAGCTTCCCTGGTGAGAGAGCCACAAGCTGGTGTAAATTATGATGATAAATATTATTGTGTGTTGTTGTTATTGTAATTGTGAAACGAATAAAGTAAACATTTAATGTGGTTGTTGTATTAACATTGTTTCGTTCATCTGTCAGTGGGTACTTTCGCTTGTGAAGTGAACTGAATAAATCCTTCTAGTCTGTGATGAAGAAATCAAATAAGTGCGGTATTGAAATTGAAGCAAATTGTAAACAAACACCTCATTGTCCATTGACGATCTTATTAAATACTCGTAAGTAAGAAAAACCCTCACAGGGAGCACGAGCTTCCGGACGTTTTGCCCATTTCTACGATGGGCTTCATGATCTTGATCATCTTCATCATCATACTTCACGCTGAAGAAGCCCATCGTAGAAATGGGCGAAACGTCCGGAAGCTCCAGCTCCCTCAGACAAAGGCAACAGATCCCGGAAAATATCACTCCAGCATCATCAGCTGGTCGTGAAAGCCTACAACTCTTATTTGTATAGTATTTGTCGGTGTAATGGCCGTGGGAGTCAAGTCGCTGTTCTTGATTAGCGTAATTGGAACGGAATACGTTGGTTCAAATCATGTCTGCCCATTTGAACATAATTTCGACCTTGGTTCAACAGATGCCATTGCATACACACAAGCTTCTGCTTTTGTATGAAGACAACTGGCCAGGCAAAATAGGTGGGTAAATTGCATTCATCTTTACAAATCTAATTTAAAAAATGAAAGGACGCCGGCCTTACGCTAGCTCCTTTGAGGTAACGTACTTATTTTTTGTGAAGGCTGAGTAAACATTGCCGGTATTTTATGTTGAGGCTTAAAATAAACACCGAAACGGGAAATCATTTCTGACACCCTCGGTGGGATTCGAACCCGAGCTCTCGGCATGGAATGCCAGCACTCTACCTACTGAGCTATAAACCGGACCTATGTATATGATAAGAATGTAATCCTGAACTTTAAGTTAACATAGGTAATCACGTCAACTCTTACTACCTTTCCTTGAATATGCATGGCGTTGGAAAAAAAAGTGAACCACTATTTTTATTGTATTTCTGGTTGGGCTGAAATAAAGGCACTTAGTTTAAGGAACGAAAACTTTAAGGAAAAAATATTGATTTTTAACCTCAAATTTCCCTTTATGTTTTGTTTTTATGATTTAAAAAAATAAAAATCTACATTAATGGGCAAATAAAAAACAATTACGTAGCTCGTTTAGTTTGGGCAGATCCGTAATCTGGGATTGAGTGGAACCTATTATTTTATACAACATACAAGCAATATGAATTCCCGCAAGGAGCGTGTACTGCCGCCTTGGGAATTTGCCCACCCCTAGTGAAATCGGGGGAGGAGGTAGTACATGGTAAGGAGACGAAATGCGATTGAATTTTTTTCGTTTGCGGAAAAATATGTTTCGCATGTTTTGGCAATACGTATGTTTTGGCAAGTGACAGGAAAGGACTGCACAGTGACAAAACAACACATGACATAACGTCGCAAGACTTTACATCACATGACAAAACAACACATGACAAAGCGTCGTAAGACTTTAAATCACATGACAAAACCTCACATGTCATTGCATCACAATGACAAAACATCACAATGATAAAACAACACTTGGACAAAACATCAGATGACACAACATTACATACCTAAAACAGAACACATTAACGGTACATGAAAAAACCTCAACACGACAAAACAACACAAAAAATATTAACTAATGCATTCAATGCCTTTTTTTTTTTAAATTAAGAATTACAATCGATGGAGCTAAATTTTTGTATTAACTTTTAACCAAATAATATGTGCATAAGTTCTATTTTCTCATGTACTCTTTTTCATGTCGTTTACGGTATTTTCTGTTTTGTGATGTTTTTTCATCTGTCGTCTGTTTGAGGTATGTGATGTTGTGTCATGCGATGTTCTATCATGCGACATTATGTAATGTGTTGTTTTGACACAGTTCCGTTCTATCATGGAACCATTTTGACATTATGTATGTTTAGACAATACGTATATTTTATAAATGCGTATGTTTTAGCAATGGGCTGGTTCTCATTTCTTGTGAAGGCTGAGTAAACTTTGAGATCGAACCCTTGCTCACGGCATGGAATGCAAGCATTCTACCTATTGAGCTAACAACCTTTTTACGAGCTTGGTCGTCGTCGCTACAAAGCGCCAATTCTCAAGCAACACCCAGTTGCTGTAAGGCTGGATGATGGACCTTTGGTGACCGGTCATTGGTAAAGGTTTATGAATTTTTCAACCCAACGAAGAAAAAAAAGGTATTTTCTTGTGCTTTGCCGAAATTCGAGCCCACAACCTTCCATTCAGATTCCAAAGTGTTACTACTGAACTACGGACCGGTCCGGTGTACAGACGATACGTTTATTTAATTTTCGTCTAGTTTCGCATCCACGTAATTTCCTCCTCGCTACTAGTGCTGGTCGTGTATGGTTTCGGTACCGCCATGTCGTGTTTAGATTTGACTTAATTCGTTGGATTGTTTATTTCTGATAAGCATATTACCTTAATTTTTATCCATGAGCGTAACTTCATATTAACAAGAATAATAACGCAGATTTTTAAAATAATAATAATAATATTAGGATGATTTATTTGGTGAGCGCTGTTTTTGTGTGTATCACACCTCAAGAGCCCTCTGCGAGCTTGGTCGTCGCTGTAGAAAGCGCCAATTCTCAAGCAAGACCCAGTTGTTGTAAGGTTGGATGGACCTTTCAGTGACCGGTCTTTGGTAAAGGTTTCTGAATTTTTCAACTCAGCGTAGAGCACATTCGAAATATAAATGGTATATTTTTGTGCTCCGCCGGGATCCGAATTCACAACCTTCCATTTACGAGTCCGAAGTGTTGCCACTACGGACTACGGACCGGTCCAAGATGCCAACGACACGCGGTGTACCTGAGCGGTCACCCATCCAAGTACTGTCCGCGCCCAATGTTGCTGAACTTCGGTGATCTATGGGAACCGGTGCTTTCAACATGGCTAACGTCGTTAACGTGTCGTAATTTTTTTTCATATGTGAAAATTTATATCGATAGTTTTGAAAGGTAATGAAAATGGATTACTTTAAATTTTACGGCGTAATTTACACATATGCAAATAAATGTGTCTTATACCTTAAACATATAAACAACTCCCACGTTATCGTGTTTTAAGTTTTTTTCTTAACTCAGATTGTGTAGAATGTGATTCTCAAGACAATTTAATTGTAAAGTCATCATCGAATGATATGGTAGATAGCAAGCGCGTGCATGGGTACCTATAGGCAACTACATTTCAGAATAAATATTTAATCCTATTCCTTTAAAATAACTCATTTGAAATCGACTAAAGTGCTAACGAGGCTCCAATCTTACTTAAGTTTTGAATTTTAAATCTGAATATCAAGCTTAAATGCGTTTTTACCATATATTGCCTACCCATTAGGCGCATATGCCTGTATGGGATGCACACCCCTGGACTAGATAGGGACGTTCTTAGGGTTATGACACCAACGAAAATTGCAATTTATGGTGAATTGGTTAACATTCCAAATAACCGAAATTTTAGTTACAATTCAAAAGACAATCAAACCTAAAACAATCCGCTCATTAATGACTGACCATTGTTCCTTGACTTATAGGTTTGTATGAGGCTGACCACCCATACTGTAAAAAATGTTTCACTTTGCCGATGTCACCCGTGTTTCAGGGAAGGTCGGAAAGAGTTGCGGGGCTTATGCTCATTTGAGATTGGGTTTTTATGTTGTAAGTCCAAAAGCGTGAAATTATACGTTTTTTTTTTTTTAAGAAATTCTGTGCGGGAGACTCCCTAGATTATAAAGACCCTAGGGGTCTATGACACTTGTTGTAGTGCCGCAGAGGTGTACGAGCTTGGTCGTCGCTACAAAGCGCCAATACTCAAGCAAGACCCAGTTGCTGTAAGGCTGGATGGACCTTTGGTGACCGGCCATTGGTAAAGGTTTATGAATTTTTCAACCCAGCGAAGAGCACATTCGAAATATAAATGGTATATTTTTGTGCTCCGCCGGGATCCGAATCCATAACCTTCCATTTGTGTCTGCTTATGTGAATCTTAAATGTAATATATCTTTGCAACTTAGATTGTAGATTAAAGATAGATTGAGCAGTCAGCGAGTCAGTTAGTGAACAGTCTAGCTTGGACGTATATGAGGCTCATCTACGATTTTTTTTTCTACATGGAATCTGTGAAATGTTACGCCTCTGCTGAAAAATCATTACCTTGGTCGTTTGTGTGGAGGCAGTGAAACGGTGTGTTTGCTCATTATGCTAACAACTTACATGCCCCCCCTCCCCCACCACCCACCACCCCCTGGGCCGCCCAAACCCACCCCCTTACATAGACCATGAAGGCGCACTATGGGAGAAAACATTTATAAGGAGAATAGGAGTTTTAGGCTTACATGGCCGGTTGATGATGCTGGAGAGACGTTTTCTTGGATTTGTTGCCGTGGTCTGTGGGAGCTGGAGCTTCCGGACGTTTCGCTCATGTCTACGATAGGTGAAACCATCCCGGGAAACATCTCTCCAGCACTCATATAGAGATCATAATATGTAACTTAATGATATGGACAGGAATATTATTTGGAAATAACAAAAAGGTTTTTAGGCTTTGAAAGCCGACTCGGATGTTGACAGCCCACTCGAATTCGTGTTGTTGAGGAATGCAATTAACCAACCTATTCTACCTGGCCAGAAACAGGTATTAATATCGTCAATATCAATCCTTGAATTATAGGTTGGTATGAGGCTGACCACCCATACTGTAAAAAATGGTTCACTTTGCCAATGTCACCCCTGTTTCAGGGAAGGTCGGCAAAAGTTGTGGGGCTTATGCTCATTTGAGGTTTGGATTTTATTTGTAAGTACGCATTCAGCATTTGTAAGCGCGAACTACACGTGTTGGTTTGTGGGCATACATCTGAGAGCTTTAAATGAATATATCCTTGCAACTTAGATTATAGATTATAGAATTAATAACTCATTATTGTTTATTTGAATGAATTTTTAATAAATAATTACCCAATGGCATCTGATGAACCAGGATCAAAGTTATGGTCAAATGACCCAGGCGGGGATCGAACCAATGTTATTATGAAATACGCTAGAAAGATCAGCTCACTTGACCGCCTCGGCCATAACGGCTTTAACTATTAAGTACAATACCCTTCCTCAGTTATTTAATTAAATTAAATAAATTGTCGTACAATTCCTTTATTTCAGCGGCGTTATCGCGGGCATCGTAGACCCCCATCCCCTCTACGATAATTCCTAATCCGTAGAGGTATATTTCTCTACGAAAAAAAAATGTCGTTTCACTTTTGGTAGCAAATATTTATTTGTCCCCGCGCTATCAAGATCGTGGTGACAAGTTAGAACGGTACAGTGACAAAACGACATATGACATAACGATATATGACAAAACGACACATGAAAGATTTTTTGTTGTAGGTTCACATGAGGCATGTGCAAGCGCGAACTTGTACGTGTCTGGTTGTAAGAATGCATGTAATGTGAATCTCCAATGTAGCATATCTTTGCAACTTAGATTAGATTAGATTAGAAAGATCGACACATGACAAAACGACTCATGAGAGAACGACACATGACAGAACAACACATGATAGAACGACACATGAACGAGCCACACATAAAAGAACGACACATTAAAGAAGAACAACACATAACATGAATTATGTGGCACAGGCCGAGTCGCTTTGATTATTGTAACGCGAAGCAGAGAGTTATAAGTTAACGTAAGCAGAGAGTAAAAAGTGAACAGTACATTGTAGCCTATATTGTGAAAAATAAATCTTGTGGAATAAATTTAAATCGCAATTTAATTAAAAGAACCCCAAGTTAAATCACAACAGTATGTTTTATTTAGTTTTGTGATGTTTTGTCAGGTGATTTTTCGTCATTGTGATGTACTTTCCTGTGATTTTTGGTCACGGTGATATTTTTTCATGTGAAGTTTTGTCATGTGTCGTTCTGCCATGCGTCTTTCTGCTATGTGTCGTTCTGTCATGTGCCATTATGTTACGTGTCGTTCTGCCATAATAATAATAATAATACAGTATTTTTATAGCGCCTTTTCATGACTCTTGGTCATCCCAAAGGCGCTTGCTCATATGAGCGCGCGAACAGGTGGGTCTTCAACCCCTTTCTAAAAGTACTCTCCAGATCCATTTCGCGCAGGTCATCTGGGAGGCCGTTCCATATCGTTGGAGCAGCCACCTTGAAGGCTCGATCTCCAAAAACGGTCTTCTTTTTCCTTCTTGGAAACTCTATCCGACTGCGACATGATGCTGCTGATCGCAGTGTTGCTGTTCTGCTGCTTGTGGTGGCTGCAGTTATCATATCCTTTAGATATTTCGGTGCGGTCCCACGCAGGCTCTTGAAGACCAGCAACCCTATCTTATACTGGACCCGTTCATGACCGGCCGTTGCGTCTTTCTGTCATGTGTCGTGACCGTTCAGGACCCGGCCATGCGTCTTTCTGTCATGTGTCGTTCTGTCGTGTGTCGTTCTGTCATGTGTCTTTCTGTCACTGTGTCATTTTATCATGGAACCCGAGATCCGTAGCATTATAACTGTGTAGGCAACTGTGAGGCACTGAATAAAACAAGCGCTACGCTTTTGTCGTAGAGGGGGCGGAGAGCTACGCACGCAAATTAAATGTCCCATTGTAGAGGCGAGTTTTATTGTACAATTAAAATAAGGTAGACAGCCGCGTTCCTAATCCCACTACAATCTAATTTAATGTTTATAGACTTTATATTCCTGGGACTGAAAAATCCTAATGTGCGTTCGTAGCTCAGTAGATAGAATGCTTGCATACCAAGCCGAGAGCTCGGGTTCGAATCTCACTGGGAAAGTTAAAAATGACTTCCCATTTTAGGGAAATTAAGCCCAAAATATATCACCCCTTAGTGCTTGTTTGTCTAATGACCATCAGAGGTAATTTCACAAAAGAAATGTTTGTCCGGTCGATAGCTCAGTTGGTAAAGTGCTTGCATATCATGCCCAGAAGTGCAATTCTCGATGTTCGGTTGCACTAAAGATATAAGTTGCCGGTGGAGATTAATAGCCCTTGCGAAAGAGTTTCTTTGCCGTTTTGCGATTCTCGTTCCTACCGACCTTCCGACTATCCTTACAAGGGACAGCAATGGGTTTTGTATGTTTTTTCTCGATTGGCCAGACTGACGGATGATCGATGTGATAATCGTCCGACAGGTGCCAGCCCAAAGGGTAAATTTCCCCATATATTTTAAAAAAATACTAAAACTTCATCAAAAAGTAGTAAAACAATAATAAGTGCAAATAAGTACGAAACAACGGAATGAAAATACATAAAACTACATTACAATTTAATAAAAAACTCAGTTCTCAACAATACAATGTTTGGTGAAAACTATTGTTTATATTGTACTTTTACTCCTTCAACTTGTTAAAACTAGCCCAATTTATTTTAATTAAAAATTTTTAGGTGATTTGTTTATTTCAAATATGTTAAAATTAGGAAATGATTAAAAATAACATTTTATGTGAAATTATTTTTCCTTGGACTTTGGGGGCAATTCTCATAGTTCACAGCTCTCGCATAGCAGGCTGGCAAATCAGGCTAACTTCACGTGTGCTGTCAACTGACATTTGACAATTAAATCTATGCTTAAATCTTTGTAAATTGAGCGTTATAATGATTGAAAATCACTTGTAAATAATTATGTTTACAATTTATCACAAATGAAGATGAAACTGTGAAAAAATAACGCAAATTCTTAGTGCAAATTTATTGTTGTCAAAAGCATAATAATTATCTGCATGACGTACTTAGCGACGCGCATATTATGCCGTTCAGAATGCCAATTTTCGTAAGATCGTAATTCCTATTCTACGTCATAATTTCCTATAATAATGTCACGTGGGTCACAAATAAACATAAGGAATGAGTTTGCGAATACATTTATTTAGGTCATTAAAGAAAATAAGTCATATATTTGTAATAATCTACTGACAATTTCTGTCCTTCGCTGTACGGCGGGGTAAATCGGCCGCGCTATATTTTGACAGTTCCGGGAGATTCCTCACCTTTATAAGAAATAGCCTTCAGCCAAATTTTCAAACGAGAATCACAATTCACCTTTCATTCGGCAACGAATCGGTATCAGTCGCCTTCGGCCTCGCCTTTGAGATCCCGAATAGCCCTTCAGAGCTCGGGTTTGAATCCCACCGGGGTGTAAGAATTGATTTACCGTTTTGGTGTTTGTTTCGAACCCAAAATAAAATACCGGCAAGGTTTACTCAGCTTTCACCAGCAATCAGAACCAGCACCCTCGGGAGCTGAGACACCTACAATTCAACTGAAGTGGTTGGTGTGAGGCCGGCCCACTTACCCATAACACTCTGTCGGTGTTATGGCCGAGGGGGCCAAGTGGCTGATCTTACATTTATTATTAGCGTATTTGGAATAGAATAACGTTGGTTCGATCTCCGCTTGGGTCACTTGACTTTAACTTTGACCCTGGTTTAACAGATGTTATTGGATAATTATTAATTCATAATTAATTAATATAAACAATAATGAATTATTAATTGATGATATTAAAACCTGTTTCTGGCAAGGTAGAATAGGTTGTTGAATTGCATTCCACAGAGCGATCATTAAAGGTCCATCCAACCTTACAGCAACTGGGTCTTGCTTGAGATTTGGCGCTTTCTACAGCTATGACTTAGCTCGCAGAGGGCTTTTGAAGTGTGATACACACAAAAACAGCGCTCACCAGTTACAATATATGCGTAGATTAGTTGCGTTTTTAGTTACGTTATTTTGAAGGTCTTTGATAAAAAAAAACATGTTATTAAAGATTTTTTTTCAAGATTTTGATTATTTACTGTACACCATAAAAGAAGCTCTCGTTCATGTCACTCCTTGAAAGGTTCGGTGATGGCACTAGTTGTTATGACAAATTTAGTGTTTACTGAAACGTCACCGAAGGCTGTACTATAAAACACTCACCAACAGCCCAACTAACTTTAGGCACGCGACAATACCCGCGGAGCTTTCAGGCTGTTGAATAATTCATTCTTACATTACACACCTAGTGTCCTTGAAAACAAGCTTCAACTTCCAGCTCTTGCTTTTATTTAGTTTTTAACTTTTAAAAAATATTATATTGGATTTTTGTCTTCTGTACAGTACGTCCCCTTAATGCTTGTTTATATTATGCCCTTCAGAGGCAATTTCAAATGAGCAATGCTTGTATGTGTACTGGACCAATGTGTCTTATTTTTTTTTTTTTTTATTCAGTAAAAAAACAACAAATTTCTTCGGGTAATTACAATAACATCAGTAAATTAATTAATGATTGAAAAAATTGTCTTTACGTATGAAAACTGGAAGTTGAATTAAAAATATTTAAAGCAACTCTCACATTATCGTGTTTTACATTTTTTTCTTAGCTCAGATTGTGTAGAATGTGGTTCTTAAGACCATCTCATTTAAAGGTCATCTTTGAATCAAATGGTAGATAAGCCAAACAAGCACTGGGAAGACGAGAACGCAAACGCAACTGAGCTACACAGATAGTGTAACTTCTTGCCTGCGTTATCATCAAATGGGTCACATGTGGCAATTGAAGACTTATTTATTTTGACAGATAACGGAGCCGGCCTTACGCCAAACACTTCAGCTGAATTGGGGTTTAACAGTTTCCGAGGGGACTGGTACTCATATCTTGTAAAGGCTGAGTTAGCTTTGTTGATATTTATTTTGTGTTTGAAATAAATACCGAAATGGGAAATAATTTCTGACACCCTCGGTGGGATTCGAACTTGAGCTCTCGGCATTGAATGCAAGAACTCTATCAGCTGAGCTATCAGCCTTATCCAAAACGAGAAAACATTTTTGTCACCCTTGGTGGACAATTTTGTTTGTAAATATATAAAAGTCAAATAAAATTATGCAAATTCGAAAACTTTAAACAATTTGTACCCCGTTGAATGTTGTAAATCAATTTTGAAATCGTAATTAATACATTATAACCCGTTTATTATAATTTGTAAACCCCACCCTCGTTCCATATCATATGCATAGTATTTTTCATCCCTCACAGATAGCGTGCAGGGGTTTTTTAAAAACCCACTCGCTCAATACGAAGCATTTCACCCTTGCTCCGTCACGATATGTTTGGAGCTTTCGTAGACTGACACCAAAGGTGAAATAAACCCTATTCCACCGAAACATATTCACCAGCATAATAGTCACAAGAAAATCACAAAATCAACCCTGAAAAAATCAACTTGATAACGTTTTAAACAACTGACTTGTTCCACTGTGAATACAGTCACAATTTAACAGATTTCTTGCAGAACATATTCAAAATCATTCCAGTCTTAACAAAATCAAGAGAAAATCACAAAATTTCTCTATAAATTTCAAGTTAGTATCAATTTAAAGTAGAAATAAATTTCACTTTGAATGTAGTCACAATTTAACAGAGTTCTTTATTGACTCGTGTAAATCCTGTTGACAGTGAAATTTATTTGATATACTTTTTTTGTAATTTTTATGATGTCTTTTTGTACTGAGTTTTATGGTGTTTTTATTTATTTGTTTATTGATAAATTTATGGTTGCCGTAAATAAAACAGAATACCTGTCTTATTATTATATTTTTAACTTGACACTCATCTTCATCATTGGCTTCACTTCTAAAATGACATCTGTTGAACAGAAGGAAGAATGAAATTTTAATACAAATTGTGATATTTCGTTCCAGCCCACAAGATGATTGACTGTTTTTATTTATTAAAAGGTTGTTTTCTGAGATCTGTTCTAAGCTGTGGTCTATCGAAATCGAAGCCTTTCGACGTTTCACATATGTCTTCGATGGGCGTTTTTAACGATGCAATTGTCTAACTGTTTTCCACAATTGTAAACCCGGTCGATAGCTCAGTAGGTAGAGTGCTTGCATTGCATGCTGAGAGCTCAGGTCCGAATCCCTCCGAGGGTGTCAGAAATCACTTCCCATTTCGATGTTTATTTCAAACCCAAAATAAAATACCGGCTCAGCCTTCACAAGAAATAAGAACCAGTCTCTCCGAGAACTGGGAAATTCATACACTTACCTGTAAAAATAAAAAGGTCATCTTCGACACATGCGATCCCTTCGAGGGAAATGCGTCAAGAAGCTGCACTATGTGTGTAGGTTTTTAACGTTTTTTTCTTTAATTTTAAGATAAATACAAAACAAATTCCAGACGCGTGGTGAAATAAAACTTCATTCTTCTTCTGAAATAAAGAAATCGGAGATTGTTTTTACTTAAATTACTTTTTCTTTTTTTTCAGGTGTGGTTCCAAAACAGACGCGCAAAATGGCGTCGCCAAGAGAAGATGGAAGCCGCCCGGCTGGGTCTCTCCGAGTACCACGCCGTGGGTCAGCTGTCCCGCATGGGAGCCCAGGGTCTGGCACTCCCATCAGACCCCTGGTTGGGTCCTCCTCTCCTGTCAGCGCTTCCAGGGTTCCTCTCGCATCCTCAGGCAGGCTACGCCAGCTACCTGGCTCCTGCTCTCATAGCAGACTCCAGAGGACCTCCTAGTCCACCCATGAGGCACCAGAACCAGCAAATGTCGCCAGGAATTGGAGATCCAAGGTCTACTTCTATCGCAGCCTTGAGAATGAAAGCGAAAGAACATGTGGAGAGTATAAGCAAAGGACTTCAGATGGTGTAGTTTATAAAAGTGTATTTAAAATTGAATTAATTAAAGTACGTACCACTGGCTCAGGGTCTAATAACACGATTCCAATCGGCTTCCCTTTTAAAATTACGCAAAAAGTTATGTATGAAATTATTCCTTTGATTAGTAAAAAAAACTAACTGCCTGTTTTTGAAAACCGCGCGAACTTTCTTCGATCTTGTAAAATAAAGCTGTAGACTGACGAACACAGCCGCATACAACCTACTTTCAATTTCTGTCGGACCGTGTTTCGACATACGGTATGGTTTTTCAATCAGGCTACCTTCTGTAAAAATCACCCTTCGCCACTGGTACATACATAGGTGTGTATCAGGAAGGATAGTGGTGAAAATAATGGAAGGCCTTCCGCCACATGACCAAATTAAAGCTTTGAATTTGGTCTGACACGTTCAAAAAAGGGTAAGAAAAAGGTTTGAGCATGTTTAACTATCAAATCTGCAAACTGTCCATTAATTAATCCTGTACATTTCAGTAATTCTAAGATTTTGATCTCTCCAAGGGTGTCAAAACAAATTTCCCATTTCCTGAAAAATGGGTGGGTTGCCCGAAAGCTCCAGACCACAGAATCAAAACTTGGAACAATTTCCCAACGAAGGGTTTATTCAATAGATATCTTTTTTGTCTAATATAAGTATTGATTTGCAGCAATGTTGACCCATCTTGTCCATTCCTTTCTACCCAAGGTTATCCTTTTGTGCTCATTCTAAGGGGAACACCACATATCTGTAAATATAGTTATCTTGTAGGAAATCTTGGCGGGTTTGTCTTCTGAGGTTGTCCCTTCGGTCATCCTCTCGCTATTCTACTAAGCTACACATGCAGTGCAATTTCTTGCCTCGTTTTCACCGAAGGGATCGTACGTGGCAAGTGGAACCTATTTATTTATTTTTATGTATAAGAGGGCCGGCCTAGGTCAAACATTTCAGTTGAAGTGGTGGTTTACCAACTTCCGAGGGGGCTGATACTCATTTCTTGTGACGGCTGAGTAAGCTTTACCGGTATTTTGTTTAGGGTTAGAAATAAACACCGAAATGGGAAATCATTTCTTACGTCCTCGGTGGCATTCGAACTCAAGGCATGCAATTCAAGCAATTTACCAACTGAGCCATCGAACTATTTTATTTAGGAGCTTGTTCATCGCTACAAAACGCCAATTTTCGAGTAAAACTCAGTTGCTGTAAGGCTGGATGGACCTTTGCTAAAGGTTTATGAGCTTATCAACCCATCGAAGAGCATATTTTAAAATCTAAATTGTATTTTTTTGTGCTCTGCCGAGATTCGAACCCACGACCTGCCATTAGCGAATCCGTAGCGTCACCACTAGATTACGGACCGGTTTGATCATCCCCTCAATTTTGGAAATCTATAAAATGAAAATTAATAAGGCACAATGCATTAAAAATATTTTCTTTTTAACAAAGTATGCAGAGTGATCCAAGAAAAATACCCGTAGAAACAACTGAACAAATTACAACAATGTTTTACCATTTATATTTTTAAATATTTATAACTGAACAAGGCATTATAAGCCTTTTTAAAAATTACAAGATATTCTTTATGTGTAAAAAAAATCAAAGGATCATATCTTATTCCCTAAAGTTATTATTTTCTTAGATTTAAGCAACCCTTGTGTAAATAAATTAATAAAAAAAGAACTTCAATTATAGTGCTGTATATATATAAATTTAGATTATAATATATTGTGTAGAAAATAATAATATTTGATGTAATAATTAAAAAAAATTAAAAACAAAAAATTCAAGAGAAATTTACTTAAAAACTTATATTTTGAAAAAATCTTTCTGTCCGTTTTTTTATGTAAATGATTTCTTTTAGTTCACACCTGGATATTGATTTCAATCATACTGATACAAAATAAAGAAACATGTTCTGTTTTTGAATGATTATTTTGTTAGAAAAAATACATTTTAAGAGAGTTCCTAAACCTGTAGTTTTTGTTCCTTAAACTGTAAAAAGAGTGAAAGTTATTAAAAAAAAAATAAGGTGACTAATCGATCATATTTTATCAAGATTATTGAAGTCAAAAAAATATATTTAATTTCAAAGTTTCACCATACAAAAAAAAAAAACAATTTTAATCATTTATTTTGGAAAAAAAATCCTCAAAAAATTAAATTAATTTAGGCTGATTTATTTGGTGAGCGCTGTTTTTGTGTGTATCACACCTCAAGAGCCCTCTGCGAGCTTGGTCGTCACTGTAGAAAGCGCCAATTCTCAAGCAAGACCCAGTTGTTGTAAGGCTGGATGGACCTTTTGATAACCGGTCTTTGGTAAAGGTTTATGAATTTTTCAACCCAGCGAAGAGCAAATTTGAAAATGCACATGGTATATTTTTTGTGCTCGGGATTCGAACCCACGACCTTCCAGTTACGAGTCCGAAGTGTTACCACCTGGACTACGGACCGGTCGTTTTCATTACAGAATTATGTATTATTAAGTCTCGCAAGGAGCCTATTTATGATAATGTGAAAGGTTTTTCAGAAAATATGACAAAACTGAAAACACTTGTTTCATTAAATCTCTTTAAAACAGTTTTTCCACATTCTATGAAAAACTGTTGAAATTACCAAAGATCGGTTTCTTCTGAGACTGAAATATGTTTAATTTTGTAATAAAAAATAGAAGAATCATAAATATGGCACATGATTTTTTTTTTTTTTTAAATGTGCAAAATTATTATTTTTAATATTTTTTTGCGGTGAAATTTTTTAAGTCATGTTTTTTATGTTACGTTTATAATTTAGTTAAATAATCAATAAACACGCTTGATTTTTGCCATGACTGTCACTTTTTTACTAAGACCATAAAAATTAAGAAACAAAAACGACAGGCTTAGAGTATGAAGCGCTCTTACCTATATTTAGAATTTTTTCTCATATTCGAAAGAAACTCTTGATTGATGTTATGTTTTTAAACGACTTAAATAAACTCTCAAGCATAAATATCTTTCTTATTTTTTTTTTATAAAAAACTATATTTCCGTTTAGTTGCAATGATTAAGCTCTAAATGACTTTCAATTATTTCAGAATTTTAAATTATTGTCATTCCAATGTATATATTTCAATGTAAAATAAATATAATTATAATGAAATGAATATAAAACTAGGGCTATAAACTAAAATCCTATATACATTATATTTAGTTTTATGATTGTCTTAAGTGTATTTATTTATGGAATTCGTACTGATGTCAATAAGTGTTAAAACATTAAAACTAAAATAAAGAAATCTCCAACTACCAAATAATTCATTTCATCTGTTTTTCATTTGTTTTTACGTTTGTGCTCCTTCCCCAAAAGGTTGGTATGAAGCTGATGATAAAGTGCAATCATCTTCAATGATGAAGAAGCCCATCCCGAATGCTGAAGCCCAGCCTGAATGCGGAAAAAGGCCTATCGTAGACATAAGTGAAACATCCGGAAGCTCCAGCTCCCATAGACCACGACAACACATCCCGGAAAACATCTCTCCAGGATCATCAGCCGGCCGTGTAAGCCTAAAAACTCTTTTTCAATGAAGAATAAGTTTTTTTAAAGTAAATAGTGAGTCGGTAAGTATAGTTTAGTGAAAGCATGGAGGTATATTCAATGAGGGCTATGAATGTGATTTAGTACCAATCGACATGATGCAACGTCTTTGACACCATACATTGTTAATAGTGCTGTCTCGCTCACGACATATGAAATGCTTTTGTTAGGGTTATTTTCTATGTAAGCAAAGTGTCTCTACTCCGTCTTCAATCTATGTACATATCACCATAGAAACCCATGACATCACTGTGGTAACGTGTTTGTTACTAGTGTTGTTGAAAGTATGAAAATATCTGATATGATTTTCACAAGTATCAATTACCACGATCATAGAAGTTACATAATGTACTTGAAAAAGCAAGTACCAATATATTTGAACACCACTAGTTCTAGAAATGGCTGTCACTTTCGCGAACAAAATATTTCGACAAACGAAAAATAAATTTTATCAACGTAATCATATAGAATAGTGATTAAAGTGAAATACTATTCCATGTTCTATAACACATTTACTCTCTTTTTTTGGAACGTGTAGAAAATACCCAGTTTGGCATTTATATGGATTTTTTTTCAAAATAGGTAACACACCTGTTGACAGTTGGAAGGTTACCGATAGACTGAATTTGGATTTTTGTATGATGAGTGGGGTAGCGTATTTCTAATTCTCAAAGGATTGATTTCTTAGCCCGTCCAGTTTTATACATCGATGAGTGAAAGTACACCGGGGTAAGTGAACCAGCAAACAAAATTCCATACAATTTTGACATTTAATAAATCGCCCCTCTTGTTTAAAGTTGTTTAATAACAGAGTAAGTGGCGCTCGATGTGGGGCGATCGTTCTGCAAGTAATTAAGTGACTTCAGAGGGGAGCAGTGCAGGGGAGCAGTGCAGGGGCGCACTGCCCTCGTGCAAACTTACTTAGTTACTTAACCCCCTCTACCCTAAAGTACTTATAACTACAAGTAAATATGAAGGAAAAATAAGTATTCATTTTAAGATTGAGAGGATGTGAAAGTAAAGGTACAAAAGAATATGATGCCACCCATGCTGTAGAAAATGGTTCACTTTGCCGATGTCACCCCTGTTTCAGGGAAGGTCGGCAGGAACTGAAGACACTACTTTTCTCCAGAAGCCATGGCGCCCTTGAGATGGTCCTGGACCATTAAATGGCGCCACAGGAAAGAAATCATCCATCATCATCATCATCATCAGGAGTTGCAGGGTGTATGTTCATTTGAGATTCGGGTTTTTATATTGTAGGACTACATGCGGCATGTTAAGCGCGAACTTAAACATGTCTGTTTTGTGAAAATGCATATAATGTGAATCTCTAATGTCACTTATATTTTGCAACTTAGATTAGATTAGATGGTTTAGACATGTAGAATGAATGGATGATGAATCACTTACATCGTGCATATGCAGAGGAAATGTGGAAGACCGAGAAAAGTATGCCTGGATCAGATTTGTGGAATTGTGAAAGAACGGGATGTACAAAGCGAATGTTAGAGAAGTAAATCAATGAAAAAGGTGATGGATTATCAATTGAAAGAGGTATGCAAGTATAGGAAAAAATGCAGGCAAATCTATAGAGGCGCTGGCCAACCCTAGTGGAATTAGGTACAGAGTTACAGATTCAAATAAGGTACTAAGAATAACTTTAACCACTCTACTACAGACCGGTCATGTAGCTGTTTAGATACAATTTGTATGAAGTTCATTTGACAGTTTGATTAGCTGTTTACGTGCAGCTATGTTTCATATCTCGCTATCTACTGAGACGAGATTGCTGGGGTAAATCTGCCATTTTGAAAGCACCCACTGTATCCATCAAGCAATCAACCATGTCAACGAAAAATTCAAGAAATCAGTTTACTTCCAAATTGGCCTCATAGATGTCGTTAGTAGCGCATCAGAAACTAATTCCGATCCTAAATCAAATCTGCTGATTCGATTCCATACCTACCAGCCAATTTGAAACTTGATTCGCTAATTTGGTTCTTATTTATTTACTCCATAAGAGGGGAGGCGCCCTAAACAAATACATAGCGAGCAATAAATACTTAAAACACATACCCCACGTAATACCCATTATTAAGCTTGACTTATAGATTGGCATGAGGCTGATCCCCACACTGTAAAAAAAATGGTTCACTTTGCCAATGTCAACCATGTTTCAGGGAAGTTCAGCAAAAGTTGTTTGAATTATTGTAAGTATGTATTGTAAGTTACTTGACTTAAAGGTTGGTATGCGGCTGACCACCCATACTGTAAAAATTGGTTCACTTTGCCAATGTCACCCCTGTTTCAGGGAAGGACGGCAAGAGTTGCAGGGCTTATGTTCATTTGAGATTGGGTTTTTATAATGTAGGTCCACATGCGGCATGTGTTAGCGCGAAATTATACATGTCTGCTTGTGGGAATGCATTTAATATAAATCTTAAATGATATATATCCTTGCAGCTTAGATTAGATTAGATTAGATTAGGTACACATGTACGAACTAACGCATGTCTCTTTGTGGGCATGCATTTAAGATGAATTTTAAATGTTAATATTTATATCTGCAAATTAGATTATAGATTTGAACGGTCCGTAGTCTAGTGATAGCTCGTAAATGCAAAGTAGTGGGTTCGAATCCCGGCGGAGCGTTTATATTTTTAAATATGCTCTTCGCTAGGTTGAAAAATTAATATACCTTTACCATAGACCGGTCACCAAAAGTCAATCCAGCCTTACAGCAACAGGGTATTGCTTGAGTATCGGCGTTTTCTACAGCGACAAACAAGATCCCAGGTGTGATTCGCATAAAAACAGCGCTTACTAAATAAATCATTCTAATATTGTAATAGATATAGAATAATGATGATGACTTGATGATTTCTTTATAGCGCCGTTTCGTGATGTAGTCACTCCAAGGGCGCTTGTGCAAATGATGCCAGAAATTTACTTGTCTTCAGTGCTTTCCGGAATTTTCCATGGTCCTCTAGCTCTCTCACATGATGTGGCAGGTGGTTCCAGGCCAGAGGGCCAGCAACTGCAAATGCACGCTCTCTAAACATTGTGTTAACTGTTCTTATCGGTTCTTTAAGAATGCATGGACATTACTATATTATATTGTTCTTCGAATCGCAAAAAGAGAACGCGCGGCATGCTCTACGCTCTGCTAATTTGATTTCGCCGGTGCAGAGTTGGTTTAATTCTACGCGGAAGGAGAAGAAGAAGAAAAAGGGGTGGCGGCGGCAAAAGTGAGAAAAAGCAATAAAATGCTAATCACTGTTTGTCCACCGCCTCCCTTCAAGAGCTCGCCTATTCCGCATCCCTGCCCAGCACGAGATCACCATATCTGTAATTTTCTATAATCTAAGTTGCAAATATTATATTTTTACATTTAAGACTCATATTTAAGCAGGCGCATGTAAATTGGCGCTTACACATACTGCATGTGTAGGTAAATCTAAATCTAAATCTAAGCTGCTAAAATGATATATCATTTAAGATTCATATTAAACGCATTTCCACAAGCAGACACGTATAAGTTCGCGCTTACACATCCCGCATCCGCATGTGGACCTACAATATAAAAACCCAATCTCAAATGAACATAAGCCCTGCAACTCTTGCCGTCGTTCCCTGAAACAGGGGTGACATGGGCAAAGTGAACAAACAATTTATTACAGTATGGGTTGTCAGACGCATATCAACCTATAAGTCAAGGAACATACTCGACATAAACTTTGCAATTCTTTCAGCCTCCCGCTGAAACGGTGTGGAATTGGTAAAAGTGAACCAAGTTTTTACATCAAGGAGGGTCAGGCTCTAGCAAAACCCTCCAGACGTATCCGTCAAAAAATACAAATAATAAAGCATATCGATACCTTAAATGTAAAACTGAATAAGTGACATATGAAGCTAACATGGGTTTCTCAGATAAATGCAACTTTCCCTTATTTTCTACGAGAGAAAACACTAACACAGCAACTCTGCAGAGGCTCTGGCCACCTCTAGCGGAATGGCAAAAGAGTTACAGTTACAGAGAAAACACTATAAAAGTGTGAAAATCCTGTAGTTTAGAAGTTTGCCATGAAAACGTCCTTTAATTAGTTCATATAGGTACTATGAGAAGTTACTCCCTATAAAATGTTTCATAAACGATTTCACAAATCAGTAAATCAGCATTTCTTCAGTTGGCGATATCTTACGATAAGATTAGAATAATCACAAATGTTATTATATCTTTGCAACTTAGATAATAGATTAAAGGGGACTCAAACATGATCATTTTTCTTGTCAATTAAAATTTCTTGATTAATTTTTTCAATCCAGAGCTCCCTGAAAGGTAAGGGTTCGATATTCGTTCACCCTCCTCTATCGTTTCGGTCTGGCGGGTTCTGTAGAGAGTGTCCGTATGTTAAACACCCAGTCCCACCCTGTTGGACCCCTTCGTGCTCTAAACTAATTCAATAACTTCAACTGCAATACATAATTCATCTCTTTAAAAACCCCTGCACTAAATTGCACGTTTAGGATCTTGCACGAATTTGTCAGAGGGATTCATTCTTTGACTTGTAGGCTGGTATGAGGCTGACCACTCATGCTGTAAAAAGTGGGAAAACCCTGTAGGTACTTCAGAAGCTTTTCATGAGGACCTTTTTTCATGAGTAAGTGAACTAATTATAAATAATTAGTTAACTTCTCATATTAAAGAATGAAAAAAACGGATTTGACTGACCGTGCAAAAGAGAAGAACGATTTTCTCTACGTTTCGTAGGAGTCATATCCGACGTTTTCAGGAGACGTGTGTCCTCTACAAGGAGGAACCACGAACTGTTGAATTATTGTTGTTTGATCGAGGCCGAAGGTTGTAGGTATTTTTATTTTTATTAACCTTCGGAGATACATCCATAGATGGAGGCCAGTACTAACTTCAATGATCCACCCTTTCATTAATCGGACGATTTCACAAGAAGACATAATATCGTCCTTCTGTACAACTGGGGCTATAGCGACATCTATGGATGTATCTCCGAAGGTTAATAAAAATAAAAATACCTACAACCTTCGGCCTCGATCAAACAACAAAAATTCAACAGTTCGTGGTTCCTCCTTATAGAGGACACACTTCTCCTGAAGACGTCAGATATGACTCCGACGAAACGTAGAGAAAATCGTTCTTCTCTTTTGCGCGGTCAGTAAAATCCGTTTTTTTCATTCTTTAAAATGTCTAACGACCGTAATCATAATTTAAACTCTTTTATAACTTCTCATAGTAAGTGAACTAATTATTTTAATTAGTTCACTTACTATGAGAAGTCACACACAATAAAATATATATCCACGATATCTCAAATCAGTGAATCAGCACTTATTTATTTTTTCCTTATAAGTGGCGATATACATGTTAAAGGTAAGTGTACACAAATAGAGGAAATTGCACTAGAGTAAAAAAAAACTAAAAAAATAACTGAGTAATTGCGAGTGGAGTGTTCTCACATTGTTTGCCGGTTTACTCTTTGTTCTTTGGCGCAATTACTCTCTCACTTACAAATGGAAAGTTGGCAAAAAGAAAGCTGTGTGCATAAGTAAGATGGCAGGCTAGAACATGTTAACTTGGCGTGCCGGCAAACAATAAGCCGGACATTGCGGGCTTTCAAATGAAATTATGAAGTATTGGTACAAATTTAAATTATCGTTAACATGAGAGTTATTGGTCAAGTGGTTATCGCCGTGGACTTGTTTTCGTAATGTACATAGCTTGATCACAAGTTTTTTTTGCATCTCAACTGGAGCTTTGTGACAGGACCCATAGAAACTTATGTGAGAGGTAGCTTTAAAGCTATATCTTTGATGGTTTCCATCCTCTTGTAAAGACAGTTCCTTGTTGTATGAAGTATTGGGACAAATTTAAATTATCACTAACATGAAAGTAATTGGTCAAGTGGCTATCGCCGTGGACTTTTTCGTAATGTACATAGCTTGATCACAAGTTTTTTTTGCATCTCAACTGGAGCTTTGTGACAGGACCCATAGAAACTTATGTGAGAGGTAACTTTAAAGCTACATATATCTGTGATGGTTTCATCCTCTTGTAAAGACAGTTCCTTGTTGTGATAGCCATTTTGTCTCCTTAGTGTTTGTTTGTCAAATGTCTATCAGAGGTAATTTCACATGAGCTATGTTTGTATGTGCACTGGGTCAATATGTCTAATGAAAACTGGAAATTTATTTTAAAAATATATAAAACAACTCTTACAGTATCATGTTTTAGGTTTTTTTCTTAGCTCAGATTGTGTAGAATGTTATTCTTAAGACAATACCATTGAAAAGTCATCTTTGAATCAAATGGTCGATAAACCAAAGGGGAGGGTCAATTTCTCTCTGCTGGTCGCCATCATCTTATCGATAGGAGGTGTTGTCCGTGGCAATGAGGATAGCCTGGAACGACTGGTTGTAATCGGTGTCTTGGATGGGAAAAGAGGAAGAACCTCTATCTGATGGACCGATCAAATAAATACAGCAGCAGGCACCGGTTCTTAGTCTTGTGGTACAGCTTTGGACTCGTAAATGGAAGGTCGTGGGTTCGAATCTTCGCGGAGCACAAAAAATACATAATTTATTTGCATTTTCAAATATGCTCTTCGCTGGGTTAAACAAATCTTTACCAAAGACCGGTGACAAAAGATCCATCCAGCCTTACAGCAACTTGGAGGGAAAGAGAGGAAGAGGAAGAACCCCCACACGATGTACCGATCAAGTGAAGACAGCAGCAGGCACCTCGGTGGTTGGAGCGCCGCGAGCAGTAAAGAGGGAACTGGAGAAAAGTGGCTGCTTCCACCCTCAGCAATGAGGAACATGATTAAGAAGACGTGTGAGATGGGACTTTCCAGTGTCGTGATTGTGCCGGGGGTTCGTGCAAGCCCGCGCACTATTGCGTTACTCACATTAACGACTAACTTATTACTGAACCAGCAATTACAGGCAGCGTGCCTAGGAAAGCTGGAAACGCGGACACTTGCAGGAACGGCAGAGTGGGTTAACTGACACTCTTGAATTCTGAAAAAAATGTTGAAAAAAACCTTAAATACAAAGTGGTAAATAGAATCCTGGTCGATAGCTCAGAAGTAGAGTGCTTGCATTATGACGTGAACTCGGGTTCGAATCCCACCGAGGGTGTCAGAAATGATTTCCCGTTTCGGTGTTCATTTCAGAGCCTAAAATAAAATACCGGCAAAGCTTACTCAGCCTTCATAAGAAATTATTACCACTTCTACTGAAGTGGTTGGCCTCAGGCCGGCCCCCATACATGTAAAAATTAATAGGTTCCACTCGCCACATGCAAACCCTTTCGGGGATAACACGGCAAGAAGTTACACTATATGTTTAGCTTAGTTGCTTTTTAGTTCACTATAGTATGCCTGGATTTTTCCATATACCTATCTCTACACCTGCACGCCCAAGGACCTACATACTAGAAGACTCCAGACATGCATTAAATCACACAACTATCTTCTATAATCTAGTTTGTGAAGATATATTGACATTTAAGTGTACGTCCGCGACGAGACACGTGTAAGTTCGCGCTCACAAATGTTGCATGTGTACATACAAATTAAAATACAAACCTCACCTAAAATACACCCTTCAATTCTGCCAGTTTTCCCTGAAACAGGGTGGCATTGACAAAGCGAACCATTTTTTACAGTATGGGCGGTAAGCCTGTAAGTTAAGGAGTCAAATAATAAATAAACTTAAAATCAAATTGAAAAAGTAAACCAAATCCAATTAAAATAAAACGCTTTAGCCTCCAACATTGCAAATCAACCGCCATTCCTTTCAGTGCTTGCATACTTCTTTCATTATTCATTCAAAATGCATTTCAAACAATCGTCATGAACAAGAAAAAACTTCATTTCAGCCCTTTTGCGTTTCCACATGTAAATATCGTGTCGACCATTATTTGATTTAACCATCAGTTGAAGTTTAAAGCGTTTTTTTCCTTCCCCTGCCCGCAACTACTGCCAGCCCTACTCCACCCTGTGACTTGGCTTGTTCGTTTTTAGGGCTGATCGTTCATAGATGCAAGATAAAGACATGTGGCCACAAACTAGTTTTTTACATCCAAACCTCAAGTTTCGAATGAAAATGCTTCACTGAAGCGAAATGAGTATAGAGCTTCCGGACGTTTCACCCATGTCTACGACGGGCTTCTTCCGCATTCAGGCTGGGCTTCAGCATTTGGGATGGGTTTCTCATCATTGAAGATGATTGCACTGCATCGCCAAGGAACAAAATAATGTGATGAGATGGTTTGGGCATGTGGAAAGAATGAATGATGATAGACTGACAAAGTATGTATACAATGGTAGTGTGAAAGGAAAAAGAGGGAAGGGACGATCGAGAAAAGTATGGAGTGGTCAGATTGAGCAGACTGTAAAAGAATGGGATATACAAAGTGAACGTAAAATAAGAAAACGCATTAAAAAGGTGATGGATTTCTTTTAATCCCTTCTTCTAAAATCGAAATCTAAATTTAAGCTTCAAAGATATTTATCATTTAAGATTCATATTAAACGCATTCCCACAAGCAGACATGTATAATTTCGCGCTAACACATGCCGCATGTGGACCTACAATATAAAAACCCAATCTCAAATGAACATAAGCCTTGCAACTCTTGCCGAACTTCCCTGAAACAGGAGTGACATTGGCAAAGTGAACCATTTTTTACAGTATCTATGGGTGGTCAGCCTCATAGCAACATTTCCCTTCTTGATGTTCGTTAACCGAGACATCCGAATACCAAATGCACCAGTACAGCCTCGCTACCCCATTAGTGATGGGGGTACACAATTTTTGACAGAAATTAATTAAATTACATCTAGATGGCGCCTTTTCAGAAATAATTTGACGTGTGATTAGGCAACTTACCTTGCAAATGAACTTAAAATGTTTTTTTTTGTCGAAATTGCCTCATAGGCTTTATAATAGACTTTTATGCTTTTAAAAACATACCTACAAAAAATATGTTTTTATGAGATCGCTACGTCACTACCACTCCAATAGAATTTCAGGGAGCTGATGCCCTAGCACTGCCATCTTTTTATGAATTACGGAAGTTTTATTTTCGTACAAAATTGCAATCTTTGAATTCACTGTAAAAAAATACTGATCGTATTTTCATTGTTGAAATAATTCAAATGATTGTTGAAATAATGTTGTAAAGCAAGAAAATTATTCAACTTTTTCTGTTTAATAAAAAAATCAATGCCAACGATTTGTCATAAATATTTAAAAATTAAAATAATTCAAACTCTCAGTAGTAGGTACCCGGCGTGTTTCCATACGCCATTTAAACGCAACGTAACGCATCTAAACGCAACTAAGCTACACATTTAGTGTAACTTCTTGCCGCGTTATCCCCGAAGTGGTTGCATGTGGCGAGTTGAACCTATTTATTTTTCAGGTAAAGGGGCCGGCCTTACGCCAACCACTTCAGTTGAAATGGGGGGTTTCCCAGCTCCCGAGGGGGCTGGTACTCATTTCTTGTGAAGGCTGAGTAAGCCTCGCCGGTATTTTTATTTTTTATTTGAGCATGTGAAATATTTTTTTCCACAGATATGGTAGCGTAACGCAGCGATAGCGCCATTTTGTTTGATCGACATCAAACTTCACAGGAACCATTCCGAGAATACTTTAGTCTTTTCAAAAAAATATTAACATCGGTTGAGCGGTTTGAGTCCACAGGGTGCACACATCGTCACCTAAGTGCTTGTTTATTGTATCTCCAACAGAGGTAATTGGAAATGAACAATGTTTGTTTGTGTACTGGACCAATGTGTCTTATGAATGCTGAAAATTGATTTTGAAAATATTAAAAACAACTCTCACATTTTCGTGTTTTAAATTTATTTCTTAGCTCAGATTGTGTAGAATGTGATTCTTAAGACGATTTCATTTAAATGTCATATTTTAATCAAATGGTAGATAAGCCAAACAAGCATTGGGGGGATGACATCGCGATATGAAATTTTATATTTTAAAAGAAATTAAAACCCTGAAGGCTACTAAGCTATACATCAGTGGCAAAAGGTGCCATACAAGCCGATTCCCATCGGTTTCCCCTTTAAAATGAGGCGAAAATGATAATAAAGTAGACTGCATGGTTTCAATGGGGAAAAAATACGTATTGTTTCTTTGGTTTTAAATGTATTTTTTTACTTTGTGCCTATATTTTTAACTACTTTGTTACATCATTTTAAAAGGGAAGCCGATGGGAACCGGCTTGTATGGTACCCTTCGCCACTGCTATACATATAGTGCCACTTCTTTCCGCGTTTTTCCCCAAAGGCGTCGCATGTGGCGTGTGGAACCTTTTCATGTTTACAGGTAAGGGGGCCAGCCTTTAGGCATTTTAAAATTTTTACAGAAGTTAATACAAGAAGTTGTATTTATTTGCAACTTAGATTATAGATTTTAATCACTGCTACTATTCGCAACCCTAGATTTTCTGACGTATGCGAGTGAGGGACTACTAGTAAGTGACATAACTAATTGTTTCGTATTAATGTCTGGACGCAAACATAATAATCCAGTGAAATAATTAATCATGGAGCTGTTGGTGTGACTGTGACTGTGGCTGTTCCCGTGTACGCGCTGCGGGTGAGATATGCATAATGTGAACTATAAATATGAAAGGCATAGTGAAAATTATCAGAGGCGTACTAAAAGATATTTCATTTAATTATTTCCAGTATAATTATATTTATTGTTGTGTTTTTCGCGTTCAAATATTTTAAAAATCAAAATACTGGTCTTCTTTTAGAGTGTTTATTTCACACTAGATTTATTTTATACAGTTATATTTATTTTTAACAATTCACATTTATGGTTTAGCAATTTACATTTATTTCCCAGTTGGTTGGTGTTCACTTACACTGCATTTCTTGTTCAAAAACAGAGCGTCGTATGGCGACTGACTCCTGCAAGCTGCTTGCAGCTTTTTATACTCCAAAGATAGTAGTTACTAGAAGCCAATTTTGCTTGAACCATCCAGAACGACGGTCTTCTAAAAGCTTCCAGTACGTAAATTTGAATATCTCTTTACCCTAGGTACTAATAATAATTATCCTACTTATATACACTCTTATCAGCTATAAATGACACACCTACCTACCTAAAAACCTATAAACATTTGCTATTTACATAACAATTTGCTATTTCATTTATTTTTACGTATTTTATTACTACACACTCGTTCCCTTCAACCGTAATAATAATAATCTTGTTTAAGGATTCATTACATTTAAGACCGGTCCGTAATCTAGTGGTAACGCTTCTGACTCTTAAATGGAAGGTTGTGGGTTCGAATCCTGACGGAGCACAAAAAATATACCATTACATTTTCTATAATATGCTCTTCGCTGGGTTCAAAAATTCATATACCTTTACCAAAGACCGGTCACTAAAGATCCATCCCGCCTCACAGCAACTGGGTCTTGTTTGATAATTGGCGCTTTCACTTGGCCGAGTGTGACAGAAATGGTTTTCCGTTTAGGTAACCCAAGAATGAAAGGTTTACTTAGCCTTTACAAGAAATGAGAACCAGCCACCTCGGGAGCTGGGAAACCCCCCCTTCATCTGAAGTTTTGGCGTGAGGCCGGCCCCCTTACCTGTAAAAATAAAAAGGTCATGAATCGCCACATGCAATCAATTTGGGGATAACGCAGGCAAAAAGTTACACTACATGTGTAGCTAGTTTTTTAGTTGCATTGTACACTACTTATATCAAACATTCATCATACATCATTAATTTATTCTACACATTTTTATTATTTTCAACATATGCTATAGTTACGCTCATGGTTTGTAATACAGGGTGGCTGTTAAGTTTTATTGTGTTTATGTATTTGCAGTAATTTAATTTAACATCACGCGCACGAACAAGTGTCGCTCCTTGGACGGTAACTAGAAGCAGATACGGCGCCAGCACACCCGCAACGCTGCTAAACAATAACCTGACTCGTGAGACCACCCTATACCGGCGAGTAATGTAAGAACGCTACTAAACGCAACTAGTCGCTACGAAACGCTACTCAACGCTACTAGACGCTACTAAACGCTACTAAACGCTACTAGACGCTACAAAACGCTACTAAACGCTACAAAACGCTACTAGACGCTACTTAACGCTACAAAACGCTACTAGACGCTACTAAACGCTACTAGACGATACTAAACGCTACAAAACGCTACTAGACGCTACTAAACGCTACAAAACGCTACTAGACGCTACTAAACGCTACTAGACGCTACTAGACGCTACAAAACGCTATTAGACGCTACTAAACGCAACTAAACGATACTAAACGCTACTAAACGCTACTAGACGCTACTAAACGCTACTAGACACTACTAAACACCACTAGACGCAGCTTAGACGCTATTAGACGCTACTTAACGCTATTAGACGCTACTAAACGCTACTAAACGCTACAAAACGCTACTAAACTGTACTAAACGCTACTGAGCTAGAACTTCTAGGCGCGTTGTCCTTAAAACTGTCGCATGAAGGTCATCTTTGAATCCAATGGTAGATAATCCAAACACGCACTGGAGGATTCAGACTGCTGTTGATAAAGATCATGAATATTAATGTAAATCGACGTAAAAAACTTGACTAAAAACTGCTTTAAATATTTCAATAGAAATTGCATTACATCTTTCCCACCACCCCGTAGCTTAGTGTTAATTTTTCCTAGTCCAACACACCACCCCAGTAATTGTCGGCACAGAAATAAAATAAATAAAAAACCACCCCCCCGTGTTATCAGATTCCTCCCGTGTCACGACACAATGTCCATTGACAAAATGTCCACGTGACATAACGTCCACGCGACAAAATGTCCACAGACATAATAAGCATGCGACAAAATGTCCACATAAAAAATGCCCATCGACAAAATGTCCACGCGACAAAATGTACACAGACATTATAATGAGCATGCGACAAAATATCATAATGTAAATATCAATATAATATGCGAAAAAATGTATTCAAAAATTCAAAACCATATTATGTATGTAAAAAAAAAATATTAGTATTAAAAAAACTAATTTAATCAATAATTCGGTGATTTTTTTGCCGGTACATTGGTGGACATTTTGTTGCATGGACATTATGTGGCGTGCACATAATGTCGCGTGGACATGTAGTCACGCAGACATTATGTCGGTGGACATTTTGTAGGTGGACATTTTATCGGTGTACATTATGTCGTGTGGACATTTGGTCACGCGGAAATTATGTCGGTGGACATTCTGTAGGTGGATATTTTGTCGGTGCACGTTATGCCGCGTAGGCATTTGATCACGCAGACATTATGTCGGTGGACATTTGGTCGATGGAAATTTTGTCGGTGGACGTTTGGTCGGTGGACATTATGTCGGTGGGAATTTTACCGCGTGGACATTTTGTCGGGGGACATTATGTCATTGGACATTGTGTCGTTGGACATTTTGTCTATGGAGATTTTGTCCTGGAACCGCTTCCTCCGAGCAGCACTGAGTTAGAGTCCCTGTGGAGCTGAAGGCGCGGCGGGCAAACAGCTACAGTAATTAATTGTTCAACTGAAAAAGTGAGACGTTGGAATTATGATTGGAAATGAAAAAAAAATCTTGGAGAACGCAATACTTTCTTACATGCATATTTATTGAGCAACGAAAAGAAAAGTAACGGGTGCAGTTTAGAATTAGGTGGATATGTTATTATTGAAAATAAATAATTTTAATGAAATAAAATGAAAATGAAAAGGAAATGACGTCATGCGAATTTAAACACAAATAAGACGAAATAAAATGAATGATAAATTAAAAAAAAAAAAAACAATAAAATAAATTACAACAATAATAAACAAATTTAGAAAAAAATTAAATTAAAAAAGTGAAGTAGAGCAAAACACAAAATTAAAATGAAATAAAAATTAAGAAAAAAAGATTAAGAAAAAATCCCATTGTGAATACATATAATTTTTTTTTTTTTTCATTTAAACGTTTAATTTACCCATTAATGCAAACTACACAGAAAAAGAAAAATATATAGAACTACTAAACGGTTAAAATTCTTAAATTAATCGTTTAAAATTCTTCGCTAAATTTAAGATTCAAATTCATGAGAAGCAAAAAACAGAATTCCGCGCGTAGATAGCGCCAACTAGCGAGTGCGAGAGTGAGTAAAGAATTTCAAGTTTGCCAACTCGGTAAAGTGCAAAATATAAGTGTAAATTGGCGTGATAAAGGCTAACGGCGGCACTGAAACCAAAACACCAACTCCGCATTCATATTAGGGAAACACCAACAGGGTGCGCACAAATACATATATTGTTACAAATACTGCTTGTTTGTCTTATGTCCATCAGAGCTAATTTCACATGTTCAATGTTCATTTCACATGAGCTGGAAAGACACTGAATGATAGAGTACGTAATGATCGGGTGATGAACGAGTGTGGTATAAAAGAGAATATGAGAATGAAAATCCAAAAAAGTACGATGAGATGGTTCGAACATCTCGAAAGAATGGGGAAGAAAGGGGAAGGCCGAGGAAAGAATGGTTAGACCAAATAGGTGAGATTGCGAAAGAATGGAACCTGCAGAGTGAGAATAAGAGAAGAGTATGTATGAAAAAGGTGATGAATATTGAGGAAATGAAAGAGGTTTGTAAGGACAGAAAAAAGTGGAGGCGCATCTGCGGAGGTACCGGCCACCCCTAGTGGAACGGCGGCAGGATACAGACAGAATGTTTGTAGTGCACTGGACCACTGTGTCTTATGATTGTTAAAATATTTAAAATAACTATCACATTATCATGATTTTTTAACGTTTTTTTCTTAACTCAGATTAAATCTAAGACATGGGCGAAACGTCCGGAAGCTCCAGCTCCCACAGACCACGGCGACAGATCCTGGAAAGCAGCTCACCAGCATCATCAGCCGACTTTCTATTTACGAGTCCGAGGTGTTACCACTAGACTACATATTATGATGATGATGATGATGATAATGATTTATAGAGCGCCGTTTCGTGACTACTGTCACTGCAAGGGCACTTTCAGGCTTGACGCGGCGGTGAAGAAATGGGTCTTCATTCCCTTCTTGAAGCTCTCGATCCCTTCCTTGGCACGCACTTCAGGAGGCAGCTGGTTCCAAGTGGACGGTCCCGCAACGGCGAAAGCGCGGTCTCCGAACACTGTACATCTTTTTCTGTGTTGAGTGCTGACAGATGTAAGAGCACTGTCGGCAGATCGCAGAGTGAGCCCCCTCTCGCTCAGACTCCTCGGTAGTATAAGCTCCTGCAAGTACTCTGGCGCCACTCCATGCAGCGCTTTGTGTACCGTGAGGCCCAGCTTGAATTTAATCCTTTCTGGGATCCTCAACCAGTGAAGCTTCTGCAGGAGTGGAGTGATATGGCAGTACTTGCTCTGACCATAAATCAGGCGGGCGCTGGCGTTCATTACAGACTGTAATCTGTTTAGCTGGCATTTTGGTTGTGCAGCATAGATACCGTTGCAGTAGTCTACCTTGGAGATGACGAAGGCATTTATCAGCGCCTTCATGGCGTCAGGTGGTACGCAATTTCTTGCTTGTTAATACCGGTCTAAGTTTGTGATGTACTTTCCTGTGTAGTTTACTTTCCTGTGTAGTTTACTTTCCTGTGTAGTTTACTTTCCTGTGTAGTTTACTTTCCTGTGTAGTTTACTTTCCTGTGTAGTTTACTTTCCTGTGTAGTTTACTTTCCTGTGTAGTTTACTTTCCTGTGTAGTTTACTTTCCTGTGTAGTTTACTTTCCTGTGTAGTTTACTTTCCTGTGTAGTTTACTTTCCTGTGTAGTTTACTTTCCTGTGTAGTTTACTTTGTAATGTTTTGTCATTAGATGTATTGTCAGTGTCATGTAATTTATAAAAATCTCTATAATCCATAATCTAAGTTGCAAAGATAAATTAAGATTTAAAGCTCATATCAAATGCATGCCCACAAACAAACACGTTTAGTGTAGATTTCATGTGAGTTTTTGTCATGTGTCGCTCTGGCATGTGTCGTTATACCATGTGTTGTTTTGTCACGGTGCCATTCTAACATGGAACCGGTGTTTTAAAATTCAGCCCCCATAATTTGGTTACTCGGGGAATTCATATCTCGAGCATGTTAAGTGTTTACAGGATTCAGGAGGCTCACAATGCGAGTTCACAAAACCTCCCCACACTAAAACATAACCAAACTTTTAATTCATAAAGATAAGGGAGAAACAAACGGAGCAACTGAAAGGACATCAGAAGCAAACTCGTGGTCTGCAATCATCTATGACATGGGTTACAAAGATATCTTAACATTACAGATTCATCATATATATGTATGTTAACACGCAGACACGTGTAAGTTCATGCTTACACATTACCGCATGTGTACTTACATAAAAACACAAACCAGCAACTCTTCCTGAAACAGGAGTGATATTACCATTTTTTTTTCTTTTAAGCACATGTTTTCCTAGCTTTGCGTCCATAAAAAGAGAATAATAGATGACAGATATCATTGACAGTGAGGGTTGGTGGTAGTGCTATAACAAGCTGACACAACAACCGCGTAAAAAACAAAAATGACGCCATGTCAAAGTGACAGCGCATTAAAATAAAATTGTAAAGAGTACTAAAATATCCTCAGAAACAATATCTCATATGATTTTCAAGAAAACAATAACAAACATTCGCTCTCCTTCACAGTTGTTAATTTTTTCGCTTTTTGCACCATACCAGTGCTAAAACATCGTTTTCCCCACATTACTGAATTAATTTTGCTGGGATTTTTTTGGGATTTCTCCGTGAGTGCTGGGCACACAATGATGGGAGTGTTTGCGTAAAATGCATTTGTATTAGTAGAAATAATCCAAACAAAGTGCTTAAACTCTGCTGCTAAGTGTGCTAGTAAATTTACAGTTGCTTCCTAGTTGCAACTCGAATTGCTCCGTGCGTGTGGAGCCAATATGCAACTGGCAGTTAAAAAGTATTACCTAACAAGCAGGCCTTAAATTTTACCGCATATTTTGTTCTAACTGAAAATTCCCGAGAAAACAAGCGTTCTTTAAACTGGCTAATTCCTATTAAGTTAGTACAAAATACTGATAAAAAAACAGTAAACCAGTTATCTCCCAAGCGCGTGCATAGGGTATAGGCAACTAATCTAATCTAATCTAAGTTGCAAAGATATGTTACATTGGAGATTCACATTACATGCATTCCCACAACCAAACACGCTTGCACATGCCTCATGTGAACCTACAACATAAAAACCAAATCTCAAATGGACATACACCCTGCAACTCTTGCCGTCCTTCCCTGAAACAGGGGTGACATTGGCAAAGTGAACCATTTTTACAGCATGGGTGGTCAGCCTCATACCAACCTATAAGTCAAGGAATATGAATAATAAATTACATTTAAATATAAAAAATAACAAAACCTTAAAAAGAAATCTATACAAAAAAAGTCAAAAATTTCTTATGCAAAAAATGTAGCAAACTAATAAACCAACATTACAAATCAGCATTGCAGATTAGCCGCCACTTCTTCCTGTCCTTGCATACTTCTTTCATTTCATCCAGAGTCATAACCTTTTTCATACAAGCTCTCCTTTTATTATGACTCTGGATATCCCATTCACTCGCTATTTCGAAAGGTGTGATTCACAGAAAAACAGCGCTCACCTAATAAATCTTCTAAATTTTAATATCCGGATATTTTGTGATGCTTTCAGCAAGAATAATGTGACCGTTCATTTGAACACCACAAACCATTCGACCCATGGCTGATCTAAGGATCATCGTTTGGATGTAGGCTGTAGGCTGTGGACGAGCCATGGCTTTGATTTGCTTCCCAGTTATTGAGGTGAAATTGGAGAAGAAAAGCAATGGATAGACAGCGTTGGCAACAAATTTCTTGGATCGGTCCGTAGTCCAGTGGCAGCACTTCGGACTCGTAAATGGAAGGTTGTGGATTCGAATCCCGGTGGAGCACAAAATATACCATTTATATTTCCAAATGTTCTCTTCGCTGGGTTGAAAAATTCATACACCTTTACCAAAGACCTGTCACTGAAAGGTCCATCCAACCTTACAACAACTGGGTTTTGCTTGAGAATTATCGCTTTCTACAGCAACAACTTGAGGCTCCACAAAAACAGCGCTCACAAAATAAATCATCCCAATATTATAATTATTAACGGTCAAAAAAGGAGGCTACGATCCACAATATGCTTATATTTTTTTTAAATAGATTTTTGAAGAAAAATGCAATTCACCAACCTGTTCTGCCTGGCCAGAAACAGGTATTGATATCATCAATTCATTATTCATTTTTATTTATTTTAATGAATTATTGATTAATAATTACTCAATGACATCTGTTGAACCAGGATAAAAGCTATGGTCAAATGACCCAAGCGGAGATCGAACCAACGTTATTATTTTCCAAATACACTAGAAAGATCAGTCACTTGACTCCCTCGGCCATAACACCGATATAATATGTGGTACAAAGAACGATGCTGATGAAGTTAGTACACTTTTAAATAATAAGCCATTATTCCTAGACAGTGACTCTCCATTTGAACTCTTTCCCTTTCAAGTAACAATTAATTTTCTGTCATTACAACTACCCGCTGTACTTGTCACTTGTACTTGCTACTTGCTACTTGCACTTGCCTGCTATCCCGCAGATCTGACAACCTCGCGGACCAACAATCATCTCGTTCGGAAATTAGATTTTTTGCAAAAACAAAAGGTAAGTAAATACTGGCGAGCTCAACTTAAGTACTAACTTAACAATCAACTGGAGACAAGGGCGTAGCATTTCTATAATTTATAATCTAAGTTGCAAGGATATATACATTTAAAGTCCTCAAATGCATGCCCACAAACAAACACGTGTAGTTCACGCTTACAAAAGCTGAATGTGTAGGTACTTACAAATAAAATCCAAACCTCAAATGAACATAAGTCCTACAACTTTTTTCCAACCTTCTATGACACAGGGGTGACATTGGCAAAGTGAACCATTTTTTACAGTATGGGTGGTCAGCCTCATACCAACCTATAAGTCAAGGAAATTACTACATTTATTTTTAGAAAATTATGAGATATGGAGAAGACATCTAGGAATATCTTGGTAAGATCACATAACAACCGGTCCGCAGAATAGTGATTAACACTTCGGACTCGCAAATGGGAGATCGTGGGTTCGAATCTCGGCGAAGTTCCATTTATATTTCCAAATATGCCTTTCGCTGAGTTGAAAAATTCATACACCTAAAGACCGGTCAGTTGGTAGAATGCTTGCATTTTATGCCGAGAGCAAGGGCTCCCCACCCAGGGTGTCAGAAATGATTTCCTGTTTCGGTGTTTATTTCAAAACCCAAAATGAGCACCGGCAAGGCTTACTAAGCCTTCACAAGAAATGAGAACCAGCGCTCTGGGGAGCTGGGAAACCCCCACTTCAACTGAAGTGGTTGGCGTGAGGCCAGCCCCCTTACTCGTGAAAATAATAATAAAGACAAATACGATCCCTACAGGGATAACGCAGACAAGAAGTTACACTGGAGAGGTGTTTTCCGGGATGTGTTGCCGTGATCTGTGGGAGCTGGAGCTTCTTCAGCGGGAAGTATGATGATGATAAAGATAATCTTGATGAGAACTGTGATCAAGATCTTCATCATCATAATCATAATTCACGTTGAAGAAGCCCATCGTAGAAATGGGCGAAACGTCCGGAAGCTCCAGCTCCCCCAGACCACGGCAACAGATCCCGGAAAACATCTCTCCAGCATCATCAGCCGGCCGTGTAAGCTTAAAACTCTTATCAGTTACACTATATGTATGGTCTAGTAACTAGTTGTGTTGTTGCACTTTACCACGATATTTTTTTTAAGTTAGTAGTAGCAAAAGCTTAATTTTATTATGAATAATCAATCGCAAAAAAAATAATGAATGAATTATTTATTAGTGTTGAAAGATAATGGGAAGGTTTCTGCGTTACGTCCTTTGCGAATCGGCTTTGAAAAGAGTTGATGACAAAAAGTGCGCTAATGAGTTGTGGGAGGGGGGGGGGGGGGAGGAGGGCGGGGGATGCTGTGGTAGGAAAACAATGGGCAACCTAACCTGCAGGACAAGGGAGTAACGGCTCCTGCACTCAAGATAAGTTTTTAATAAACGAAAATAAAGGTGCCCTGAAATCTTGGTTGTATATTTAATCTAAGTTGCAAAGATATGAATAAGTCGTGATTCATTGGCATTCATTGATCCCCACATTTATTTTAGTAGGCTATTTTTGGGAGTGTATCTATCTGCAATCTAAGTTGCAAAGATATATTGTATTTATGATTCATAGATATTAAATGCATCCCCACAAGCAGACACGCATAATTTTGCGCTAACACGCATGTGGACCTACAATATAATATAAAAACCCAATCTCAAATGAACATAAGTCCTGCAACTCTTGCCGACCTTCCCTAAAACAGGTGTGACATTGTGTGACACAGTACCTACTTACCTATGAATGGTCAGCCTCATACTAACCTATAATTTAAGGAAAAGGAGTGTGCGCGTAAATACAATTGTATTTGTAGAAAATATCTAATTAGATCGTCTAAAAATTTTGCCACAAGGTGTCTTTTACAATAGCAATTCTTCCGTGTGGCGTCACAATTTTTCATTCCTATTTTTTTTACCTAGCACACAAGTTACGCCATTCTGTCACCTGAGTAAGTTTAACCCTGAGACAAGCAATTACCTCACTAATCACCCTTGCTCCTGTGACGTCAGATAATGGCTCTGGACCTGGCAGCTGACAGCTGACAGATAAAAACTGACAGCTGACTCACTGACGCCCAATAGCAGCTGGCCGGCCTCCTTCAACAATGAAAAGACTGGTGATCTTTTTCATGTAGGTAAGTATAACAACAATTTAAAATACGTATCTACATTTTATAAGTAGGTACATGTGTTTGATGACACTTGAGGCACATGTAAGTTCGTGCTTACAAATGCTGCATGCGTACGTAAAAATTAAGCCACACCAACACGTGAACATACAACATGCAATTCCAGCCGTTTTTACTTTTTTTTAGTAAGCCTCATACCAACCGAGTAGTCAAGGAAGTATTATGAAGTAAAATAACAAAAATATTATATTTTTTAAATAAAATTTAAGTATCTTTATTCAAAATTGAAATAGAAAATAACAATCGTATTTTTTGAAAATATTAAATAAAATAATTCGAAATATTAGGTGAGCAGAGACATCTATGATTGAGTAGATAAAGTAAAAGCTTTCTATTGAATTAGTTAGTCTACCATATCATAGATGGCAGTGCCTAGCCGTAAAAATAATTTGAATGTATTTTATTTAAAAAAATCCTCATCAAAGCAGTAACTGATTTTGTTTATTCTAGGGGTGGCCAGAGCCTCGCTATCATTTTTTTTTATCAATTTTGTCCTATATTTCTACCTACAACAAGAGACATACATTTTTACGTAATTTCTCTCATCAATTTCACTAAGATTTTTTCAAATGCATTCTGTATCGATCAACTTCTAATAACTCGTATGGAGTATCCGAGCAGTTTGGCGTGATAAAAATACTATGATATTGTAGTCTTTAAAGAAAATGTCCACCATTTGATTCAAAGATGAAATTGTCATGAGAATCACAGCAAAGAAAAAAACGAACCTACCACACGATAATGTGAGAGTTGTTGGAAGCATTTTTAAAATCAATTTCCAGTTTTTCACAACACACTGGTCCAGTACACATACAAACGTTGCTCATGTGACATTACCTCTGATGGACATAAGACAAACAAGCACAGATATATTATCTCTCTATAAAACTCTTGAGGTGTGGTTCACACAAAAACAGTGCTCACCAAATGAATCATCCTAATATTATATTATGTTATTATTATATTATATATTCCTTGACTTATAGGTTGGTATGAGGCTGACCACCCATACTGTAAAAAATGGTTCACTTTGCCAGTGTCTCCCCTGTGTCAGGGAAGGTCGGCTAAAGTTGTAGGGCTTATGTTCATTTGAGGCTTGGATTTTATTTGTAAGTTCACATTCAGCATTTGTAAGCGCGAACTACACGTGTTTGTTTGTGGGCATACATCTGAGAGCTTTAAATGAATATATCCTTGCAACTTAGATTACAGATTATTATTATAGATCGATGACATCTGCATATTTTTTCTTTCCGCAAATTTGTGTCCAAATTAATAAAGTTAGTGGGCGGTTGGTGCTGTGGTGAAGTTTCGTCGGAGTTGTATATTTTGCGGCTCCTCGCTCTTCCAGCAGATGGATTCGCAACGAGCGAGGAGGATTCGATAATTGCCCCGTCAGACGCTGCTAGACTCGGCAATGAGGAACCAGCTGCATGGGCGTAACCAACGATACTGTAAAAATAGTCGGGAAACAAAAAAAACTAAATGTTCATGAAAGTTTGTGAAAATACTGCCCATTATATTATTTGCTTGCCTTTTCAGAAGAGTTGTGTCAAATATTTTGACGTGTTTAAAATGAACACATTGCCATCTATGTAGATTCAAAGTAACCTCCTTGTTGGCATTTACTAAGTGCTAGGTAAAAACCAATGTATTTATGTTTCTACAAGTTGGTACTTCTGTCACTTTTGGATTTATTCAGTTTTCATGTATTTTTTTACTTTTCCTTCCTTGTTCTAGAGTCTAGACAGTGACACATAAAAACATCACATCTACTTTTGTATCGTATAAAATCTAAAATAAATCTTCCGTTTAAAACCATCATCTGGAGTTTATTAATCAACCAGTTAATCAGATCTCAAGAATCATCTAAAATTCTAAACCACCACAGAATCTTTGACAAGTTGAATGCCATCATTGCAATGCAAACGCAACACATAGAGCGCAACTTCTTACCGCGTTATGCCCGAAGGGTTTAGCATGTGGCGAGTTGAACCTATTTATTTTTACAGTACAGGGGACCGGTCTTACGCTAATCACTTCAGTTGAAGTGGTGATTTTCCCCCTCTTGAGGGGTCTGGTACTCATTTCTTGTGAAGGCTGAGTAAACCTTGAGATCGAACCCTTGCTCTCGGCATGTAATGCAAGCAATCTACCAAGTGAGCTATCGACCGGACTTTTTACGAGCTTGGTCGTCGCTATAGTAAGCGTCAATTCTCAAGCGAGAAAGTTTCTGCAAGACTGAGTACTTTTGGTGACCGATCTTTGGTAAAGGTATATGAATTTTTCAACTCAGCGAAGAGCGTATTTGAAAATATAAATGTTTTTTTTTTGTGCTCCGCCGGGATTCAAACCTACAACCTTTAATTAACGAGTGCAAAGTGCTACCATTGGACTACGGAAGGGTCTGGTAATACTTATAAAGACAGTGGATAAATGGCGATAAGTATTTTAAATTTGCATTGCTACATCACAGATCAAATTATATTCTATGATCTGCGGCTACAACTCTACAGGCCAATCCCAGGAGTGAAACAACAGAAGGCACTCTCCCACCACCTCCCACCCAGTTCATACAACTGATGCGGAGTTGCTTCACTCGGTGAACAACATTACAATTTTGTTTTCAAGTGGCTGAGGGCCTTCCCGATGAAGTTAACCAGCCAGTGTAACTCTATTCGTGTCAAAGAAAAGAAAGTCCTCCAGATCAGAGGCTATTGCATATATATATATCAGGCTTATTTATTTTTAATTGCACATGATAAGAGAGCGCCGTTTTTGTGTGTGTCACACCTCAAGGGCCCTCTCCGATCACGGATAAGACTTTTTGAAAAGGTGCGTCTTGAGAGCTCCGCGAAATATGCCCATAGATTTGGAGTTCTTCACTCCATGACTCTAAGGAACCCCCCCTTCCCCGAATTTCGATGTTACTGAAGCTAATGTGCCTGACGGGAAAGCCTCCCTGACGGGTATTTCGAAGCAGATTTCATATTCCTAGTTCCGGCACTGGTGAAGAGGAAGCCCCATGAATTTTATTGAATTTCAGCATCTTGTTTGTTCAACCCGCCGCCAATGTTTGTAACCAAGTTTAATGAAAACTCAACTCTGCTCTCTCTCCCTCTCTCTAAATCTCTCCTCTCTCCGCTTCTCTCTCTTTTTTATTACTCTCTTCGCCGCGCTCTCCAGTAATAGACTCGACTAGTGGAGATTATTTTTAATTAAGGCTGTTTGATATCACAGATGAACATTTAGCCAACATAAACTGTCAGCTCTCTTTGTTTAAGAAGAAATAATTGTTTTTAAGCGGATAAAAGATAATCACGATGAGCGAATTTGAGAATAGAATTTGGAACGGAACCGGTTTCGGAGACAGGGCTTTTAGTTCGGCTGGTCCATCCTGATGGAACAGTCTACCTCTTGAGTTGAAAACAGAGACCAGTGTTGGCAGTTTCAGGAAGCTGCTTAAGACACATTTGTTTAACAGAAGCTTCATCACATAAAAGCGCCCTTGGGGTGGCTAGGTATTAAAAAAGAAGATCTCAGGGACGCCGAAGGACATCGTGGCTGAAGAACCTGCGACAGTGGTTCAGCAGAAGCACCAAGTCCGTGTTTCGAGCCGCAGCATCTAAAATCAAAATAGCTATGATGGTCGCCGATCTTTGTTAGAAGTGGCACAAAAAGAAGAAGAAGAATTGATGTGTTCTTCCATTCGCAGCTCAAGAGGATCACTTCGACAGGGACAGATGGTTGGCATAAAAAGAAACTGCAAAGCGTGGCGAGTGGAACCTATTTATTTTTACAGGTCTCACGCCAGTCTCACGCCATCCACTTTCTGCTGAAGTGGAGATTTTCCAGCTCTCGAAGTGGCTGGTAATCATTTCTGGCCGGTATTTTATTTTGGGCTCGAAATAAACACCGTAACGGGTAATCATTTCCGACACCCTCGGTGGAAAATTGAACACGAGCTCTCGGCATGGAATGCAAGCACTCTACTGAGCCATCAACCAGACTTTGTTCTTTTTTACTTTGAAACTTTATTTTTCTCTTTTTTTATTGAGGTATTTTGATCAGCGCTATGGAGGAGCGGTCAAAAGGTTGTGGTAGATCTCACGTGTTTTTTTTTTAATAAAACATCCTTACCCCTAGTGTACAGCATAACGTGAATCTCATCTCGATTGCTTAAATCGGAAATGTATAGAATATACGACGGCACTCCTTAAGAGTGATTTCGTTTTCATACAGTTTTTCGACTTACACAATTTAATCTAATCTAATCTAATCTAAGCTGCAAGGATATATATCATTTAATATTTATATTAAGTGCATTCCCACAAGCAGACATGTATAATTTCGCGCTAACACATGCCGCATGTGGACCTACATTATAAGAACCCATCTCAAATGAACATAAGCCCTGCAACTCTTGCCGTCCTTCCCTGAGACAGGGGTGACATTGGCAAAGTGAACCATTTTTTCCCAGTATGGGTGGTCAGCCGCATACCAACCTATAAGTCAAGGAACATACATGACAAATTACATTTTTAAAATCACTAAATCATAATATGTATGGACATCAGAAACTAACAGAAAACAAAATTTAATTTAAAAAACCCTAGAAAAAAAAAGTAGAGGTGAGAAAGAGAGGGTAACGCAACTAACGCAACTAAGCTACACATATAGTGTAACTTCTTGCCGCGTTATCCCCAAAGGGGTCGCATGTGGCGAGTTGAACCTATTTATTTTTACAGGTAAGGGGGCCGGCCTTACGCCAACCACTTCAGTTGAAGTGGGGGTTTTCCCAGCTCCCGAGGGGGCTGGTACTCATTTCTTGTGAAGGCTGAGTAAACCTTGCCGGTAATTATATTATGGGGTTTGAAATAAACACCGAAATAGGAAATCATTTCTGACACCCTCCTCGGTGGGATTCGAACCCGAGCTCACGGGGTAGAATGCGAGCACTCTACCAACTGAGCTATCGACCGGTAGTTTCAAAAAATGTTGAAAAAGAAGAAAGAAAGAATGCTAAGAAGAAAAGACGCTCAGGGCACAGTTGTGCGGGGCAGAGATGATGTTTTTAATAGCAGCAGATTTGCTCTTTAGCGCCGCGCCTCGGCCACCCTTATTGGTATATTACCCTAAGGGTAGGGTAGGGTAGTCGGGGGGGAGAAGGGAGTCAGGGTCGGAGGGGGAGGGACAAATAAAGCGTGGGTAAGTTGGTATCATTGCTGAATTTATTGGAGAAATGAATGCGACGCAACGTTGAAAAGACGTCATTTATTTTTTTAGAATTTTCTGTGATCTAAAAACATACGAATATGTTTTGTTTAAATCATTAGATGGCATGAGGTTCTGTAATCTAAGCTGCAAAGATATGTTAACGTTTAAATGCATGCCCACAGACAAGCACATGTATATACATAGATTCGCGCCTACACATTCTGCATGTGTGCATACAAATAAACAAAAATTCACATGATCATAAACCTTGCAACTCCTGCCGTCTTTCCCTGAAACTGGGGTGGCATTGGCAAAAGTGAACCAATTTTTACAGCACGGGGTTCAGCCTTATACCAGTCAAAGAGCAGGTTGACGAAAAATGCTAAAATAGTGCACTTTTGCCGATTACTTTAGGAAAAAGCTCCACAGGTTATATGTTTACCATATTTCCTTACGTTAGTATTAAGTACACATTATGAGTAAGCTCGAACTTAAACTAGTAGTGGTTATCGCTTCACACGCGTAAATGGAAGCTTGTGGGCTCGAATCGAGCTCATTTAGGAGTCTGAAGCGCTAAACACTAGACTACGGACCGGTCTAGTCGTTGATGAAAGGCTGGTTCCGATACCTGTGAAGTGAAGTACCTAGACATAATGCACCTTTTTTTACATTTAGCCTATGTCACCCTAATCTGGGCCAGGAGTCCGTAGGCTTTCCTATTATTGCTTTTATATACTTAATTATTTATTTAACGATTAATCTTTTATAAGGGGCCGTCCATAAATTACGTCATCGATTTTTGCCGATTTTCGACCCCCCCCCCTTACAATCATCCTATAGTCATTATCTAATGACCCCCCCCCCTTTTGCTGTAATAATGGATGAGCTTAATAATTTATAATGTTATATTACTTACATAAAATTTTGTATATTTTGTAGAAATTGGTATTTACAAGAACGACGTCACTTTTGGTACTCGTACATCATTTGCCATCATCCGCAGACCAGACCCCACCTTAATGCGAATGACGTAATATATGGACAGCCCCTTAGGAATTGGCCTGAGGCTAGCCTCCTCACCTGTAAAAACAAATAATGTCAACATGCTACTAGCGACCACTATAAAAATGCTCTATTTATGCAACTAAGTTACATTCCGCGAATCTACCTATAGGTACGTTTTTATATTAACATATCAACCTATTTAAAATTGATTGATTGTAATTTATTATTTGTGTTTCTTGGCTAAAAGGTTTGTGTGAGGCTGACCACCCATACTGTGAAAAAAATATCATTTTGCCTTTCGCTGCCTTAGTTCTTGTTTGCCGTATAGACCATTAAGCTAATTTTACATGAACAATTTTTGCATGTGTAGGTACTGGACCAATGTGTCTTATGAAAACAGGAAAATGATTTAAAATATATTTAAAACAACTCTCACATTATCGAGTTTTACGTTTTTTCTTAGCTCAGATTGTTTAGAATTTGATTCTTAAGACAACTGCATTAAAAAGTCATATTTGACAAAATTGGTCTACACGGCAAATAAGAACTGGGGGAGCTCTTTCTCACCCTTGTTTCAGAGAAAGTCGGTGAGAGTTGCAGGACTTATGTTTATTTGAGATGGGGTTTTTATATTGTGAGTCCACGTGGGGCATGTGTAAACGCAAACTTATACGTATCTGCTTATGGGAATGCATGTTATATGTGTCTTAAAAGTAATATACATATTTGCAACTTAGATATTTTGTCCTGCACTCGATGACGTCCCGGCAACGTCACCTCCGCGGTTTCCCCTCGGGCTGTGATTCGTTCTATTGGGAGACTTTATTGAGGACATTTCCACAAATCCGGCGGCGCTCTATTCAATTTCGTTTAATCTCCCATACCAGGAGCGGCCTGGCGATATGGGCAGAGAAATGCCGACTAAATAATCCACGGAACTCATCTACTAATTGATGCTAGTTTTTACAACAGCGAAAAACGAAATAATAATAATAGTTAACTCTTTAACTTCTGTATTGGCGGCTTCACGGATTGGGCGTTAATGGATCATTGATATTTCACACAGCCGCCGCTCGTATTTATACATGACCAAGGCCTAATCTCGCATGTTCCAGACCATACAAGATGCATCCATTTGAGAGAGTACGAGAAATACAAGGTACAAACACTAACTCTATTCACACATATATATGGCAAGTAAATACGCCTAGACCAGGGGTCGGCAACCTGCGGCTCGCGAGCCACATGCGGCTCTTTGGGTGTCAAGTTGCGGCTCTTTCGTTCCATACGCAAATATTTAAATTGATCAAAAAAACCCTTCTGATCGAAAAACACAAAAATCGTTATGAATCGATTAACGAAGATTAGGCACCGATTCTATCTCTCAGCCACTTTTATTCGCGTTCCCTCCCCCCCCCTTCTCTCCCCGTCGACGCTATTTATGTCGCAGTCGGATAGAGTTTCCAAGAATGGAAAAGAAGACCGTTTTTGGAGATCGAGCCTTCAAGGTGGCTGCTCCAACGATATGGAACGGCCTCCCAGATGACCTGCGCGAAATGGATCTGGAGAGCAGTTTTAGAAAGGGGTTGAAGACCCACCTGTTCGCGCGCTCATATGAGCAAGTGCCTTTGGAATGACCAAGAGTCATAAAAAGACGTTATAAAAAGATTGTATTATTATTATTTTTAAGAAAACATTTGTGGCTCTTAACACACTTTGAAATTAGTAAATTGTAATTTTTGGCTCTTCCGACTCAAAAGGTTGCCGACCCCTGGCCCAGACACACAATCATAAAAACACATAGACATGAACTTATACATTCGTTACAATAATATACGGATGATTTATTTGCTGAGCGCTGTTTTTGTGTGAATCACACCCGTGTGATTTGTCCATATGAGAACTTGCGCCCGATGATGCACAACCGGCAACCCGCATTACTTAGAGGAACAGAAGTTGGTTTGTTATAAAATTGCCTATGCAGTAGGCGCTAATAGATTTTTGAATCGAAATGAATACAATATAAAAACCCAATCTCAAATGAACATAAGCCCTGCAACTCTTGCCGACCTTCCCTGAAAGTAGTGACAATGTCAAAGTGAACCATTTTCTACAGCATGGGTGGTCAGCCGCATACCAACCTATAAGTCAAGTAATATATACAACAAATAACATTTTAGACATAAACAAATGGATAAACACTCAAATCAAATACAAAATACAAAATTCTAATTTAAAGTCTAAGAATGCAAATAATAAATAACATTTTATGTACCTTTTTTTTTGGTGCTTCGCCGGGATTCGAGCCCACAACCTTCCATTCAGAGTCCGAAGTGATACCACTGAACTACGGACCGGTCGGACAGAGAATAAAAAGAAGAAATACTTTTTGGTGATTTTAAAGCACTTTTTCCCAATTCCCTCCTGCTCTTAGCTTCTTGAAGATGTATAACTGTTATAGCCAGATAGTCTTTATTGATTTCATTGATATGAATTTAATAAAGTTCGCCTTAGTGGCGCTTGTAGGGAGGGACAGGGAGGGAGCGACGGAGAGAGCGAGAGAGGGGCAGAGAAAGAGAGCTACGTACACAAAAACATCTCCACTAGGAGACTGATCAGGTCAGCACGACGGTTGACAAAAAGAAAGCAGTGGAGAAGAGTGCAGTTCTTTCATTGATACTTGTAACCTAGCGTCCGGTCGATAGCTCAGTTAGTAGAGAGCTTGCGTTCTAATCCCACCGAGGGTGTCAGAAATGATTTCCTACTTCGGTGTTTATTTCAAACCAAAATAAAATACCGGCAAGGTTTACTGAGCCTTCACAAGAAATGAGTACCAGCTCTCTCGAGAGCTTAGAAACATTCACATTTTAACTGCAATGGTTGGGTAAAAGCCGCTCCCCTTACTAGTAAAAATAAATTTGTCGGTGTTATGGCCGCGGGGATCAAGTCGGGTTATTTGGAACCGGATAACGTTGGTTCGAATCCCTCGACGATAACTTCGACTCTGATTCAACAGATGCCGTTGCATGCACACAAACTTCTGCTTTCGCATAAAGACAACTGGCCAGGCAAAATAGGTTGGTGGATTGCATTCCTTTCCACAAATCTATCTTATTAAAAAAAAAAAAAAAAATAGCGAGCCATAAGCACGATATATTTTTTGTGCTCCGAGCCCACAACCTTTCATTTACGAGTCCGAAGCGTTACCACTAGACTACGGACCAGTCTGTTTTATAAATTATTTCAAAACATTGTTCATAAATTTTTGCATTAAAAATTCTGATAAAGGTTGTAAAAAGCAAAAAAAAAATGCAACGTTATTATTACAACTCATGGGCAGATTTTACAATAAATGTCATCACTATAAATAGAGCCATTTGTCAAATGTCATCATTCCGCGAACGCTGGCCAATGGGAGAGCGCCATTAGTTATGCACTGGCGAGTCAAGGACAAAGGGGCGTGGCAATACGAATGAAGAAAAAAAAAGCAGAATATTGCAGCATTTTGAGTTGAAATAATTCTCAATAAAAATGTCTTTCCCGATGGAATTGTCAATATTAATCCGTTCCATATTCAAACCGGCACATACGAGCACAAAGAGGTTTAGGCATGCAACTGCTGGATATGCAGTTATTGCTGTTTTCGCTTATATTTTCTGCAATATAACTTCCGGGGGCACTTAGGGGGAGGGGAGGGAGTGAGTTTTTTTTCTACCTCCACCCCCCCTTTTGCCACTTCACTGCTTAGTCACATTTTTCATAATAAAAAATACAAAAGCGTAGCCAGGGTTTATAATTTTAAATTTTCATAAAAAGGTTTTAATTTTTACTGTTTAATTGTTTAGTGTTTATTTGTTTTATATATTCAAATGTAATAAATTGCTTGTATTCTTTGACTTATAGGTTGGTATGAGGCTGACCACCTATACTGTAAAAAATGTTTCACTTTGCCAATGTCACCCCTGTTTCAGGGAAGGTCGGCAATAGTTGCAGGGCCTATGTTCATTGAGATTGGGTTTTTTATATTGTAGGTCCACATGCGCCATGTGTGAGCGCAAAATTATGCGTGTCTGCTTGTGGGGATGCATTTAATATGAATTTCAAATGATACATATCTTTGCAACTTAGATTTAGATTTTTATATTTAGAAGCACACGCTGAAGTGATCTCTGTAACATTCTCAAGCGCTTCGTATAGATATAAGGCGATATTTACTCAAAATATTGAAGCATTCTAAGCTCTGAATAATATATGATATATTTTATATAAATTTGTGTTACAAACAAAATTGGTCACCATTGTTTTTTACTAAAAAAATAATACTGAACCTGTGTTTGCCGGGTTCAATTTAGTACATTTATTTAAAATACTTATTTTGCATATTTTATTTCAGACACAGTCGCTTCGTACACAGAGTTTCTTTTGAACTGCGTATCTGCAGCCAGACTGATACAGTTTGGCTACAGAGCATCTCGGTCTCTATTTATAGGTGAGAATAAGGGTTATTCTCGAATCTTTGAGAACTACCCCATGCGAGATTTCGACAGAAGATTCTACTTAGAATATTTGAGTAATCACACCATAGTCAGTTGTGTGCCCATGGCTGTTAAAGTAAGTGTTTTGATGTAAGGTTGATCTAACCTAATCTAATCTAAGTTGCAAAGATATGTTACATTGGAGATTCAAACTACATGCATTCCCACAACCAGACACGTAGGTACAAGTTCGCACTTGCACATGCCTCATGTGAACCTACAACATAAAAACCAAATCTCACATGGACATACACCCTGCAACTCTAGCCGTCCTTCCCTGAAACAGGGGTGACATAGGCAAAGTGAACCATTTTATACAGAATGGGGATCAGCCGCATAGTAACAAACAAACACGTGTAAGTTCACACTTACATATGGTGCCTGTGTATACTTACAAAATAAAATCAAAACCTCAAATTAAAATAAACCCTGCAACTTTTGCCGAAACCTTTTCTGAAACAGGGATGAGATTGGTAAGGTGAATCGTGTTTTAGTCAGCCTCATATCTCATAGGAAAGGTTAAAAAAAAATTAAATGTTTTTTTATCATATTTTTTCTTGGATGCGCCCTTCCCAGGTCTAGGTAGGCGACTAGGGATGTACCCAGTCCTCGCCATGATCCCCGATGCGATATTGAACTGTCTCCTCCTGCCCCACCCTAGTCCCTGTAGAGATATGATAACCGTTTACTCACTGAGCCCGCGCAAACGTTTTTATGATTATATTCCAAAACGCAGCGAACATTATTAAACGTTCAGCTTCATTCATCAGTCAACCTGCTCCTCTTCGAAACTGCTGGAAATACCTAACTTGGAAAATAGCTGTTGGAAATACCTAACTTGGAAAATAGCTGTTGGAAATACCTAACTTGGAAAATAGCTGTTGGAAATACCTAACTTGGAAAATAGCTGTTGGAAATACCTAACTTGGAAAATAGCTGTTGGAAATACCTAACTTGGAAAATAGCTGTTGAGAATACCTAACTTGGAAAAAAGCTGTTGGGAATAACTAACTTGGAAAATAGCTGTTGGAAATACCTAACTTGGAAAATACCTGCTTGAAATACTTAACTTGGAAAATAGCTGTTAGGAATAACTAACTTGGAAAATAGCTGCTGGGAATACCTAACTTAAATTAATTGGTAATAGTTTTGGACATACATTCATAAATTAATATGATACCGTCAATACAATGGAAAATTATAGATACTATTCTAAAAATCATAAAGATATCAACGGTTAAAAGGCGACATAAACTAAATTGTTGAGGAGAGCAGTTTAAAAGTTTGAGATTGCAGAAAAATGGCATAACTTTATTATTTTTTATCACATCGTTTAAATCAAAACAGTTCTAAAATTAAAAAAATAATGGAATTTATTGGCATCCCTATTAATGTGGCTTTACGATGCCAAAATCTTGTCGATTTCACCAAGACCATGCTTCGAAAACGCAGTTGTTTGCTTGGGCATAAACAACACAAAAATCATTGTAGAGCCATGGGAGTTTTTTTAAGAAAATTGAAAGTAGGATAGCATTCATAACTCATTTTTGACCAACACGTCGCTTGCCCTACTGCCATTTTAACCGTCGATATGTGTATTTACTTTTTTTTTCTTATTTAAAAATAAATTTTTTGTTTCCTAAATAAATAAATAAAATAAAACAAAATTGTGTGAAATAAACCAACCGAAGTTTTTATAAAATTGAGTCCGTAAACAGTATCCCATTTACATATGTGCTGTGGTGTGTTGTATGCAGGGTCTACGATTTGAAAGGGTTTAATACGGCGTAGACTCATAAGTCAATGGCGTAGAGTGTAGGCGCTCTACGGCTCCCCCCTCCACCGCATTGTGAACTTTAAACCTCTTTATGTCGGATATGATCAAGTCGCTAATGTCTCCTGTTTCCGCTGCTACGACACATACTCCTCTACGATATGACTGGCCGTACCTACAGACGAGAATAGTGCTACGTATGTGTATGTATATATTATATATACACAAGGATAATTTATTTATAAGGTACACATCAGTGGTGAAGGGTGCCATACAAGTTTGTTCCCATCGGCTTCCCTTTTAAAATGATGTAACAAAGTAGTTAAAAAATATAGGCACAAAGTAAAAAAATACATTTAAAACCAAAGAAACAATACGTATTTTTTCCCCATTGAAACCATGCAGTCTACTTTATTATCATTTTTGCCTCATTTTAAACGGAAAACCAATGGGAATCGGCTTGTATGGCACCCTTCGCCACTGGTACACATAATTGAAAAACGCGCCGTTTTTGTGTCTGTCTCACCTCAAGGGCTCTCTCAAATCACGGATAAGATTTTGATTAGACACGGAAAAGATGCATCTTTAGTGCTCCTTTACAGACACCAACAGTTTCTGCCTTCCTCACATCTGTTCCACTCAATTGGGCCCGCAAAACGGAAAGCACGGTCCTCAAACTTAGTGCGTGTCTGACGTGACGGCTGGACTAAGTCAACCACCTCGCACCCCACAGATCTGAGCGTTTGGCGTCTCAAATCTATCTCAACGGGTGAGAACATGTCAGACAAGTATGAAGGAGCCATACCATTTACAGCTTTGTAAACCATCAGACAAACACGGTAGACCACCCTCTTTGGACGAACCGAAGTCAAGTAGTTGTGCTTGCATTAGTTGATGTGAGTGTGTCTGTGAGAGTTGAGGTCTCTTTCAACGCTGAGAAAGCCCATCTTAGAATTGGGCGAAACGTCCGGAAGCTCCAGCTCCCACAGACCACGGCAACAGATCCCGGAAAACATCACTCCAGCATTTAACTGAGTTGATTTTGACATAGCCTGAAGCGCTAAATTGCTCAATTCCTTACGACCTTATGGCGACGAGATAGCGATTTGTATTAAAAAATAAGGTGTACAACTATTTTGTTATCTGTGGAGTTCTTTGATTAAATCAAACCAGTCACCCTCCGCAAAAAAACCTAACACTGCGCTCGGCTGAAACTGGAGCCAAATCAAAGATTGAAGAACCGATAAGAAGAGTTAAAACAATGTTTGGAGAGCGTGCATTTGCAGTTGCTGGTCCTCTGGCCTTGAACCACCTGCCACATCATGTGAGAGAGCTAGAGGACCATAGAAAGTTCCAAAATGCACTGAAGACAAGCAAATGTCTGGCATCATTTGCACAAGCGCCCTTGAAGTGACTACGTTACGAAACGGCGCTATAAATAAATCATCAACTCATCATCATCTTTGGCAAGCGCTAGCAGCTCCGACTTGGATTGATATCCAAAATGTAATAAATTTAGCTGTTAAGCGCTTCTGAACACTTAAGGCAACTAAGCACTAAACAACTTGTTTACTGTCTCCCTCAGAACGTGGCATAATCTGCTACCTCTACGCCGGGCGTAGAAGGTCTACGCTAATCGCTGCACTTAAACCTGCCATACTTCTGAACGCAGTGTTAGAGATGCGATCAAGTTAGCTACGACATTTTCAAATCCATATACACAGGTATGTATTTATCAATCAATTTATTTCACACGTTCTCTTTTGTGTTGTTAACCTATTGAAATTTTTTTTTTTTTTTTAAGAAATCCTGTGCGGGAGACTCCCTAGATTCTTAAGACTCTAGGGGTCTATGACACTTGTTGTAGTGCCGCAGAGGTGTACGAGCTTGGTCGTCGCTACAAAGCGCCAATACTCAAGCAAGACCCAGTTGCTGTAAGGCTGGATGGACCTTTGGTGACCGGTCATTGGTAAAGGTTTTATGAATTTTTCAACCCAGCGAAGAGCACATTCGAAATATAAATGGTATATATTTTTGTGCTCCGCCGGGATCCGAATCCAAAACCTTCCATTTACGAGTCCGAAGTGTTGCCACTACGGACTACGGACCGGTAAGTCATAGAGATATTAAGAAATATTAATTATCATGAAAAACTTTGTACTACCATATTCTAGTCTACCAAAAGACTGTTATTTTTTTTGTTTAAATAGATTGGTGAAGAGAAATACAATTATTTAACCTATTTTGCCTGGCCATTTTGCTGAAGTTAACCATTTTTTAAAGTTTGAAGAATGGCGATGTGTAATTTTTGTAAATACGGAATACAGAGCTTTCTGTCTTTAAATCCTCGTTTCTACTTTTCCTGATGTGAGGCAGGGGAATTATTTCGGCCATTGGAGAAGTCTTGAGGAATGCTTAGATAAGCTGAATAAAAAAGGCTTTAATTCTCGTATTTTTTATCATAATTATTCGTTAATAATAAGAATATTCGAATGATTCGTTTGGGAAGCGCTGTTTTTGTGGACAAGGGCTCTGCGAGCTTGGTCGTCGCTCTAAAAACAGCCAATTCTCAAGCGACACCCATCTGGTGAGGGCTGGATGGACCTATGGTGACCAATCTTCGGTTAAGGCAGATTAATATTTCAACCCAGCGAAGGGGAAATTTGAGAAATGAATGATCTTTTTTTGTGCTCCGTCGAGATTGAAACCCATTACCTTCCATTCATTGATCCAAAGAGGTCATCACTAGACTACAGACCAGTCATTCGTTGTATTAATAAACGGCAGTGTAGCAAAATCGCGTCTTTATTCGCAGAGAAGTGGTTAAATCGGCATTCAGAAACAAAGGTTCGATAACCATGTTCAATTCACGCCCTCTACCTTGATTCCCAGCGAGGCTTTTTCTCAAATTGCACCCTCACCCCCCTACCTAGCCTGGCTTGATAGGTTCTATGCGGCAAATGCATTATTTGCAGTTATAACCGATCAATGCATCAACTCACAACTGGAATCTTAAGTGGGGGCTTAAATGCTCGATGCACTTCTCAAAGCTTTTAATGGGAAGGCGATTTCAGGAGAAGGGGAAACGTTAGTACAATTTTTTTAAGCATAAAATCGGTTAGAGATATTGTAAGAGTCCAATCTAATCTAATCTAATCTAAGTTGCAAAGATATGTTACATTGTAGATTTGCATTACATGCATTTTCACAAGCAGACACGTACAAGTTCGCGCTTGCACATGCTGTATGTTAACCTACAACATAAAAACCAAATCTCAAATGGGCATACACCCTGCAACTCTTGCCGTCCTTCCCTGAAACAGGGGTGACATTGGGAAAGTGAAACATTTTTTCAGTATGGGTGGTCAGCCGCATACCAACCTATACCTAAGTCAAGGAACATACACGACAAATTACATTTTTAAATCAATAAATAATAATATCATATGTATGGATATCAAAACTGAAACAGAAAACAAATTCCAATTTAATAAACCCTAGCCGCCAACATTACAGATCAACCGCCATTTCTTTCTGTTCTTACATACTTCTTTCATTTTCTCCATAGTCATAACCTTCTTCATATAGGCTCTTCTTTTATTATGACTCTGGATATTCCATTCATTCGCAATTTTGGATATTTGAATCTCTAATGTCACTTTTATTTTACAACTTAGATTAGTTGGCTTTACATATCGCACGTTTAATAATAAAGAGAAATAACTCGAAAATTGGGAAAATCGAGATTTTGTAATAAAACGCAAGAACAATGCGAGAAGAATAGGTAGAATGCGACAGCCGTTCAATTTGGACGAATATGACCGAGATAAAACATTGGCCGCCTTTTTCATCCCATACAAGTTGTACTGGTTGTCTGAACTTCAAACGTGATTTCCCAACATTCATGTTTTTTGCGATATATCAGTCACTTATTCAGTTTAACCTTTAAGGTGTCGATATTTTCTATTATTTATTTTTTAAATTACAAATCTATAATTGGTCTTAAATTTGGTGTAATTTTATGCTTTCTGGTACTGTGTAGTATGAAAAAGAATACAAATATACAGAAAAAATGTCCTTTTTTAATACACGAGTAATAATTGCTTAAATTGTACATTTCACTGGTATATTTGTCCTTGTATTAAGCACTCTACTAAGACTCTATCCAGGATTCCATCCATAGGAGAGCTGCTCTCCAAAGGATTATAATCAGGGGCTTTTGTTCGGAAAATTTCACGCAGAAAATGTACGAAGAGGAAACGAGATCCTTTTCAGTACCAAATGTCTGTATAATCCAAGTTGCAAGGATATTTTACATTTAAGAATCATATTAAATGCATTACAATAAGCTGACACTTATAAGTTCGCGCTTACATATACCGCATATGGACCTACAACATAAAAATAAACAAACAATTATTGGTTTATTCAAAATATACACTAAAAAAGTGAGAAAAACTGAGGTACGATTAAAAAAGATGAGAAATCTGATTTTTGAAACAAAAAACATTTTTTCTTGCAGCTCACACAACGCTTTTATCTCCGCCATACTGTCCTACCGTGCGTGGTATTTAGTGTCTTTGTTTAATTTTCAAAATACAAGTACCTACCCAAATCCAAATCCAAATACCCAAAATAAAATACCGGCAATGCTTAGTACTCCGCATTCACAAGAAATAAGTACCAGTCCCTTCTGACTCTGAAAACTGAGTAGGTATCAACCCCCCTTCGACTGAAGTGGTTGGCGTAAGGCCGGTTCCCCTACCTGTAAAAATAAATAGGTTCCACTTGCCAGATGCGAAATCCTTCGGGGATGATGCGGTAAGAAGTTTCACTATATGTGTAGCTTAGTTGCATTTGCGTTGCGTTTCCAGTCTAAAGCTGAATATTTTCGTACCTACTTACTGTTTTGTTTAAATCAATCATTCAAGTTTTTTTAAATACATATTATACAAGGTAAGAAATATCTAAAAATATATTTATACATTTTGGTGTCCCTGATGGGCACAGATTTAATGGAGAAAATAAAAAAGCGATTGAAAAAAAGTGATTCCATAATGCCGCCCTTTATTCCGTCAAGAGCGGCGACGCCATGTTTAATGACGTCACCAAATTGAAACAAAATCTTTCGATTGTGTTCCAAATTTGAACATTTGAATTTCGCGCTGAGAGCGTTCGCGGACGTGTTTTAAAAATAAATCCCTAATGGCTGTTGGGTTGATATTTACGTGGCTTGAAGTATGCCTCAATAGATTTTTTATACCTACCTATTTTATTTTTATATTTCGTTTCTTTCTTTAATTTGTTAGCCGTTTACTTTGTAATTCTAATGAAGTAATTTTTTGAAGGTAGGTACTCGATTTGTGTAACTTTTTCTTCGCATCGGTAAACGCTATTTAACTACACATATAGTGTAACTTTTAGAAAGGTTTTTTCCCGAACGAGACACATAAGGCGAGTGGAACCTATTTATTTTTACAGGTTAAGGGGCTGACCTTACGCCAACCACTTCAATTAAAGTGGTGGTTTCCAGCTCCTCTGTGGTTGGTACCTACTCATTTCTTTTGAAGGCTGAGTAAGCTTTGGCGGTATTTTATTTTGGTTTTGAAATAAACAACGAAACTGGAAATCGTTTCTGACGCCCTCGGTGGGATTCGAACCCGAGCTTGAGGCATGGAATGCAAGCACACTACCAACTGAGCTATCGACCAGACACTATATCTACCTTAATACATTTCAATAATAGATTGATTCGATTTTTTTTAATGAGGCACGTGAATTGACATAGACAAAATTGTGTCCGGGTTGCTAGGAAAAAGGCATACAAATATTTGGTTGCTAGGGACGCAATGCCATACAATAATGATTTTTGTCTCGCCGAGAAAAAACTTCCAAAATCAAAAATGTTTTGAGTATTATTTTTAATTATTAAATAATTAATATTAATATTTTTAATTGTATTTTTAGATATAATTGTTTTTTTCTCACGCTTTTGTGTATTTCTGGATTTTTGTATTTTCTGCATTTCTGTATTTTTCTTCCATGTACTTTTCTATTGCTGTATTTTTTATGGCTGGTCACGTATTGCACCCTCCACATGACTAAGCTGTAATAAACATTTATTATTATTATTATCATATATTTTTATTAATATTTTTAAGGGTTTGGTGGTTTACACAGTGAAAGTCCATTGTAAATTAATTAAGTAAACAAAGTTGTAATTCACTTTAAATTCACTTTAAAAGTGAATTAAAACTTTGTTTATTATTATTAATTCAAAATAAGAACAGCAGTTCCATTTTCAAATATAAATCGCAGTGCCACATCACAAAGAGCACAACTCGTTCCACCCAGTGCTTGTTTGGCTTATCTACCATTTGATTCAAAGATGACATTTCAATGAAATCTTAAGAATCACATTCTACACAATTTAAGCCAAGAAAAAAAAAAATCATCAAAATAAACCAAAATGAATTATTAATTGATGATATTCATACTAGTTTCTGGCCGGGCAGAGTAGGTTAGTGAATTGCATTCCTCTTCACAAATCAATTTAAAAAAAAAAAAAAAAAAAACTGCCATAACGGCACATCTCAATTTTTCATAAACCATAAAGAATAAACGCCGAGGAGTAGTATAAGTGGAAGCTGAAGTATGGTCGGGCGGGCGGAGAGGAAGCCAGAGAAGTAAATTGCAGCGATTGACGACTAATAATTGTAAATAATGGCTATGCAGGGGGGGGGGGAGAGACAGGAAAAGAGAGATTTAAAATTTTTCCCAATGAGCGGCCACAAAGAGAAATATAATCGATTGTCTACGCGGCACTGGGGAGCACTGGGTTACCAAAAAGTGTGTTGTCCCTACAACTTTGGACCGGTCCTTAGTCCAAGTGGCAACACTTCGGACTCGTAACTGGAAGGTTGTGGGTTCGAATTCCGGCGGAGCACAAAAAATATACCATTTATATTTTCAAATTTGCTCTTCGTTGGGTTGAAAAATTCATAAACCTTTACCAAAGCCCGGTCATCAAAAGGTCCATCGGGTCTTACAACAACTGGGTCTTGCTTGAGAATTAGCGCTTTCTGCAGCGACGACCAATCTCGCAGAGGGCTCTTGAGGTGTGATACCCACAAAAACCGCGCTCACCAAACAAATCAGCCTATTTTTTTTTTTTTAACTATTTATTTTAATATATGCCTAGTACTACGGCATTTAGCAACAATCAAAGTTCCTTGAATAAGTGTTTTAGGCTTACACGGCCGGCTGATGATGCTGGAGTGATGTTTTTCGGGATCTGTTGCCGTGGTCTGTGGGAGCTGGAGCTTCCGGACGTTTCACTCATTTCTACGATGGACTTCTTCAGCATGAAGTATGATGATGAAGATGATCTTGATGAGAGCTGAGAAATGAGAAGATGATCTTGATGAGAACTTCACAGTTCTCATCAAGATCATCTTCATCATCATACTTCATGCTGAAAAAGCCCATCGTAGAAATGGGCGAAACGTCCGGAAGCTCCAGCTCCCACAGACCACGGCAACAGATCCCGGAAAACATCACTCCAACAATGTGTCAATTAAATATTGCTTGGAGGTTGGTGCAACAGGCCCTTAGAAAATTCAATAAAGATTTGTTGATAAAGTATTTGTTTGATTTTTCCGTATCAACCAGGCCAACTGACTTTACCATGTTGCTGTCTATGGTATTTGTTCCGAGTAGTGTTTTCTGAACCAGCGTGTGCCTCAGTAGCAGTGCTGCCAACTGCGCGGTTCCGGTCCCCGGCGATGGCGGGAAGCCGCCCCAATTGCGCGCGCATTATCTTAAATGCCCGCCAAAAGCGCGCGCAGGCCGACAACTGCTAGACAATGAGTGCGCAGAGCGGTGTGGCCAGTGGCGAAAATTAAAAAAAAAATTAAATATAGGCATACCTAACTTAAAAAAAAAAAACATCGGATTATAATGTTTGTCACCTGCTAGATCTATAATCTATATATAATCTAAGTTGCAAAGATATATTCACATTTAAAGATCATATTAAATGCATGCCCACAAACAAACACGTGTAGTTCGCGGTTACAAATGCTGAATGTTTACAAACAAAAAAAATCCAACCTCAAAATGTGAACATAAGCCCTACAACTTTTGCCGACCTTCCCTGACATAGGGGTGACATTGGCAAAGTGAACCATTTTTTACAGTACCTATGGGTGGTCACCTTATACCAACCTATAAGTCAAGGAATACAAATAATAAATAACATTTAAGTATAAAAACATAATACAAAAAATGTAACAAATGAATAAGCCAACATTACAAATCAACATTGCAGATTAGAGCGAACTTATACATGTCTGCTTGTGGGAATGCGTTTAATATGAATCTTAAATAATCTACCTACATCTTTGCAACTTACATTTAGATAATAATTATATTGTCTGCAAAAAAACATATTTTTTAAATCTTTCGAAGATTCTAAAACATCGCCGCCTCTGCACCCTCCAGTACCTCACATGAAAGCGATCAAATTATAAAGATACAATGTGGCTGAGCAGAGAGAAGGGAGGAGCTGGAGGAGGAAGCAGGAGACGACAAAGCCTGGAGGAGGTGGATCAAAGGACGAGGAAGGAAGGAAGACTGGAGTCAATTAGTCAGGAGCTGGGCGGGCAGGAGAGGGTACGGGGAGAGGAGCTCAGCAAGACATGAGACATCTTTAACTTGGTAGAAAAATTAATGACGCGTTGCTATCGCAGTTCCGGTTGTGGTCTAGTAATGGTAAACGCTTCAGACTTGCAATTGGAAGGTGATGGGTTCAGTTCTGCGGAAAACTAAAAAAAAAAGATTTTCATGAAGGCATAAGGGGGTAAAAAAAAACGCAACCAAGCGACACATATAGTGTAACTTCTTGCTTGCTTTACCCTCGAAGAGGTCGCATGAGGCGATTAGGGACCTATTTATTTTTACAGGTAAGGGGGCCGGCCTCACACCAACCACTTTAAGTTGAAGTGGGGGTTCCCCAGTTCCCGGGGGGGGGGGGGGGGGGGCTGGTTCTCATTTCTTGTGAAGGCTGAGTAAACCTTGAAATCGAACCCTTGCTCTCAGTATGGAATGCAAGCATTCTACCAACTTTTTACGAGCTTGTCGTCGTCGCTACAAAGCGCCAATTCTCAAGCAATGCCCAGTTGCTGTAAGGCTGGATGGACCTTTGGTGACCGGTCATTGGTAAAGTTTTATGAAGTTTTCAACCCATCGAAGAGCAAATTTGAAAATAGAAATGGTATGTTTTTTTGTGCTCCGCCGGGATTCGAACCCACAACCTTCCATTCAAAGTGTTACCACTGAACTACGGACCAGAAATATAAGAAAACTTAAAACGTTTATTTTTAGTTTTGATATATTTTTGGTTCAACGCCATAGTTTGAGTCTTAACGCTACGTTATATACTAGAGTGACAGGGTTGCATTGTGTTGATTTGAAATGCAGGGCTTGGGAGGGGGGCGGAGGGGGGTGCTTTGTAAAACTCAGGGTTGTCACATGCAAGGTAGCTGCTGCCTGAAGCGCCCCCGCAGAGCTGCATAATTGGCGAGACCCTGACAAATGAAATATATGCAATTAAAGCAAGGAAATACACTCAATTAAAATGGTAACCTTTAATCTAAGTTGCAAAACTGTTTTATGCAATGCGATGGTCAGGGGGATAAATAAGGCATTATAATAATAATCTCTAATCTAAGTTGCAAGGATATATTCATTCAAAGCTCTCAGATGTATGCCCACAAGCAAACACGTGTAGTTATAATATAATAATATAATATAATATATAATCTAAGTTGCAAGGATACATTCATTTAAAGCTCTCAGATGTAAGCCCACAAACCAACAAGTGTAGTTCGCGCTTACAAATGCTGAATGTGTACTTACAAATAAAATCCAAACCTCAAATGAACATAAGCCCTGCAACTCTTGCCGACGATCCCTGAAACAGGGGTGACATTGGCAAAGTGAACCATTTTTTACAGTATGGGTGGTCAGCCTCATACCAACCTTTAAGTCATGGATAATAAGTCAAGGTCATTGGCACTCGAATTTACGTTATTGACACATACGCTGGTTCAAGCCCCGCCTGCACCGTGTTTCATCGACAATAACTTACTAACGATTGGGTAGTTGTTAATTAATAATAAACAAAAAAAAATACTGAATCTAAATCTAAGTTGCAAAGATATGTATCATTTGAGATTCATATTAAATGCCCTACAATATAAAAACCCAATCTCAAATGAACATAAGCCCTGTAACTCTTGCCGACCTTCCCTGAAACAGGGGTGAAATTGACAGAGTGAACCATTTTTTACAGTATGGGTGGTCAGCCTCATACCAACCTATAAGTCAAGGAATGAATAATTAATTGACGACGTTAATACCTGTTTCTGGCTAGGCGAAACAGGTTGGTGAATTGCACTCTTCTTCATTGAGAATCACTAATTAATTATACATATAAGGATGATGTATAATTGGTGAGTGCTGTTTTTGTTTTGTGTTTTGTGAATCACACCTCTGCGAGTTTGATCGTCGCTATAGAAAGCACCTATTCTCAAGCAAGACCCATTTGTTGAAAAGCTGGATGGATCTTTGGCGACCAAGAAGTACTGAAATTGCGTATAATTTTTGTTTTTTTTTTTGCAATAAAAAATCTACTGCCTTTCAATTCACGGGCATACCTGATAGGGTCCAAGAAAAAGGTAAAGAATATGAGATGTTAACGTAGATATTATGATATACCGATAAATAAAATACCGGCAAGGTTCACTCAGCTTTCACAAGAAATGAGTACCAGTACCCTCGAAAACCTCCACTTCAACTGAAGTGGTTGGCGTGTAGCCGGCCCTCTTACCCGTAAATATAAATAGATCTCGAATCGCCACCTGCGACCCCTTCGGAAATAACGCAAGCAAGAAGTTACACTATATGTGTAGCTTAAAAAGCGGGCAAGAGTAGGTAAGGCAGAGATCAGACGCAGTTAGTAATCAAGTAAACTAGATGTTAATAAAGGGCATTAGGGAGAGACATGTTTTGTGGACGTGTCTGTTACAGGCCTGGTGACAACCCTGCTTGTGGGAGAAGCGGAGACAGGGGTGGCACTAGTTAAGTTAAGTAATTTTATGTAATGATTGTTTCGCAAAATAGCGTAAGAAAACAATGATTATAATACATTTCAAATTGTTTCGGTGATACATTGTGGAATAGCATTTTATATATGTGATTAAAAAAATTTTTATGATTTTAAAATATAATTATTTACGGTTGCTAGATAAGACAGCTTTTAAACAATACTCCAAATTTATTTATTTATTTTCTTTATGAGGCTGACCACCCATACCGTAAAAAATGGTTCACTTTGTCAATGTCATTAATATTTCAGGGAAGGTCGGCAAGAGTTATATATATCGCCACCTTCAAGGTAAAGCTCAATAAGTGCTGATTCACTGATTTAAGAAATCGTGGATAAAACAACTAATTATAAGGAAGTGATTATGTTTTCATGAGGCTTTTGGCCTACACTACAGGACTTTCACATTTTTAAGTGATTTCTCTCATATAAAATAGGTACATTTATCTAAGAAAGCCATGTTAGTTTAATTTTTTCTTTCCCTCCTTATCCTCCCGTAGATCCATCCATCTCCTCAAACATTTTTTCCTACTCCTACATGGTCACATCCATAATCCCACCCTATTAAACAAAATTACCTGTTATGTTATTTTACTAAATAACATAGAAAGAACATTCTCGAAGTGTACAGTGTGTTTTGTGGGCCGAACGGAGCCGAACGGTCACGAAAGCGGCCGAACTGCGCCGTGCGATCTAATCGGGCCGTCGTTCATCAGTTCTCGGCCAGATGTGAACAGATTCAGACGTCGGCGACCAAGCACCAAGCGGTGCAAGAGGGGGCATTACCATGGAGCTCCCTCCTCCCCATCTACTTGGATTTCCTGCCAGCAAGGCACCCGCCTTGTGGACCAGAGACGGGTGCATAGGAGCGTCCACCCAGGGGTTCCAACGTGTGGAGGCGTCCGCCTCGTGAGCCGCCGCTGTCTGGAGCGCTGCCCCAGGCCTTTAGTTCGGAACTCCAGTCAACAGAGTAGGGAGTGTTTTAGTGACGAGGTGGAGGTTGGGCCATTCCCTTATTTCCCCTATTTCCCCATAAACCCTTATTTATTCATGTTACACTTATCTTTTAATTATGCAACCTTTCCCAAGATAGAATAAGCAATACCACTAGAAAGAATTCCCACGCCCTGAGAGTGATGCTGATGAGAGCTAGCTGGATGTAAGTATCCTGGAGATACCTTTATATTCAAACATAACATACCCTCTATGTTCCTGACCAGTACTCACGAGCGCGCTATCATCCTCTCTTTTACCTTCCACACTCCAGAACGAATGTGCTGCTGCATGACGGAATCCACTACGCTATGGAAATGTTGAATGGGGTTCCTGTAGATGTCTTCAATCCCAATTTGAGGGCATTTATGGCGTTCTTGGAAACCCAAAGCTTATAATTTAGTTCATAATAATGATGTTGTGTGTATATAATAATAATAATCTAAGTTGCAAGGATATATTCATTTAAAGCTCTCAGATGCATGCCCACAAACCAACACGTGTAGTTCGCGCTTACAAATGCTGAATGCGTACTTACAAATAAAATCCAAACCTCAAATGAACATCAGCCCCACAACTTTTGCCGACCTTCCCTGAAACAGGGGTGACATTGGCAAAGTGAACCATTTTTTACAGTATGGGTGGTCAGCCTCATACCAACCTATAAGTCAAGGAAATATCATGTATGTATATTGTCCGTCAAATGTTTTGGTCTTGCAAACTGTAAATTTGTCTGAATAAAATATTATAATTATTAATACGTCACATATTCAATTTTACCTTTACGGTGTGGATAAAATCGTTAATATTTAAGTTTTAATAATCAAAATCATATTGAATGACTTTTTTTAATGATTTTAATGATTCTCCCGCCAGCCCTGCCAGTCAGGTACCTCAGATAATAGATATGACATCATTGCTCTCTCCCTCACCCCCGCAAGAAACGACAATTCCAACATGGCGGACCGATATTTACCAGCTGGGACTTGTAATTAATAATATTACCCACTAACCCGACCATCTGAGGGTTCATTACCAGCATGGCGGGCAAGACAATCAAAATATTCAATTAATATCAGTAATTATGTATCAGAGAATATTCTTTGATCTTTCGAGACCCGCCTGACGGGCTCATTTTGGAAATTATGACCCAAATATATCGACCCCTTAGTGCTTGTTTGTCTTATGTCCATTAAAGGTAATTTCACGTGAGCAATGTTTGTATGTGTACTGGACCAATGTGTCTTATCTATAAAGTTGCAAAAATATATTAACATTTAAAGCTCATATCAAATGCATGCCCCCAAAAAAACACGTGTAGTTCACGCTTATAATGCTGAATGTGTACTTACAAATAAAATCCAAACCTCAAATGAACATACACCCTACAACCCTTTTGCCGACCTTCCCTGACATAGGGGTGACATTGGCAAAGTGAAACATTTTTTACAGTATGGGTGGTCAGCCTCATACCAACCTTCAAGGAATACTGGAAATTTATTTTCAAATAGTTAAAACTACTCTCACATTATCGTGTTGTACGTTTTTTTTTTCTTAGATCTTGGAAAGATCTCTGTTTAACCTATATAAGAGGACTGCAATAGGGCAGCAGGCAGAGTGTCGATAAAACATTGAGCCGTGAAGTTCGTAAGCCAGAGCTGGAAATCAACTGTAGTAAATTTGTGAACTAAATCGTGTAAAATAAATTATGTGAAAACAAATAATTGCAGTTTAATTAAAGGAGGTTCACTTTGCCACTGTCACCCCTGTGTCAGGGAAGGTCGGCAAAAGTTGTGGGGCTATGTTCATTTGAGGTTTGGATTTTATTTGTAAGTACACATTCAGCATTTGTAAGCGCGAACTACACGTGTTTGTTTGTGGGTGGTGACGCATTAGTGGCGCCATCTGTCTTTATTTTTATTGAATTAGTATAAAGAAGCGAATTTCATGTTGGTTCTGTCACAAGCTGAAAAAAAAGTGCGGATAAATCGCGAGATGTCAGTATTAACCTCTTTGACGCGGAGCAATGTGAAATTAGCAATGCATTTTTGACTTCCAGTTCTACCGTCGTTGTAATGCAGACATGTTTTTGTGTGTATCGAACGATTTGAAATTTAACCCGTAAAAATCCGTAAAAATCACATTGACTTTTTTAATATTTCTATAATTTGTGATTGTGATAATATGTGATGTGATTGTTTCATATAACATCCAAGTACGGTAGTTGTGAACAGAGCTTATCATCAGGATCCTGGGAAGACGATCATCATTTTGGACCAACGCAGCACAATTGGGTGAGTGGCAGGCCTTTGATCATCGCTTCTTTTTGGTACGGGAAGGTCGTCCAACCATTGAAAGCCACCTAGTGAAGGTCGGTTTTTGTTTGAGAGAAAATATCTAGGCATTAGATCTATGTATTTTCATATCTCTCATTTGGAGGAATACGGTGTAGTTTCTCCATTTGTTTTTTCATATTTATATACTCCCTGTGGGGTAATGGTTACGCGTTGCCCCTCCAGTGGGCATACATCTGAGAGCTTTAAATAAATATAGATCCTTGGAAATTAGATTATAGATATTATTATTATTATAGATAATAGAACCCAGTAAAAACATAACAATATTTTTATCTTTCGTTGAACTGGTGAAAAAGGCTTTAAATTGATTTATTAATGTATGTGATTCGCAGGTCTGACGTCATGGTAGGTAGGCATTGTGTGCAGGGAGATTTTCGCCGATTATTTTTTAAGCAGATTTTGAAAACGGCAAACAATGGCGGCTCTCCTACTCGGGGATTAATTTCGACTGATTGGGGTTGAATAAGAATTTCACATTGGCATGTTGATCCAGTTTCCAATAATAATACATCAAATAGATAATCATGACAGTTTTGAAAATGCATGAAAAAGGTGATGGAAATGAATGAATTGAAAGAGGTACATATATATAAATATATATATATGTCAGGCTTATTTATTTTAAATTACACATGATAAGAGAGCGCCGTTTTTGTGTGTGTCACACCTCAAGGGCCCTCTCCGATCACGGATAAGACTTTTTGAAAAGGTGCGTCTTGAGAGCTCCGCGAAATATACCCATAGAGTTCTTCACTCCGGGTGGCAGTCTGTTCCACTCCACTACATATGTAAGCCTAGGAAAAAATGGAGGCAGCTCTGCAGAGGCTCTGGCCACCCGTAGCGGAATGGTGACAGAGTTACAGTTACAGTTACAGTTTTCATCCAGAGACATAACCTTCTTCATACAAGCTCTCCATTTTTCCTGGAGCTTGTATGAAGAAGGTTATGACTCTGGATGAAATAAAATACGTATATAAGACTTAATCCTTGACTTCTGCTTGGTATGCTGCTGACCACCCATGCTGTAGAAAACGGTTCACTTTGCCAATGTCACCCCTGTTTCAGGGAAGGTCGGCAAGAGTTGCAGGGTGTATGTCATGCGGCATGCGCAAGCGCGAACTTGTACGTGTCTGCTTGTGAGAATGCATGTAATGCGAATCCCAAATGTTACATATATTTGCAACTCAGATTAGATTAGATTAATAAAAGGACAAAAATAAATTGCGGTTGATCTATAATGTTGGCGCCTAGGGCTAGGGTTTTGTATTTTTTTTTTTAATTTTTAGATTAGGATTTCGTATTTGTTTTTAATGTTTACACATATTTGCTTATGTCAAAAACGTTATTTGTTGTGTATATTCCTTGACTTATAAGTTGGAATGCGGCTGACCACCCATGTTGTAAAAAATGGTTCACTTTACCAATACCTCCCCTGTTTCAGGGAAGGACGACAAGAGTTGCAGGGTACATGTCCATTTGAGATTTGGGTTTTTATGTTGTAGCTTCACATCGTGTGCCTGTTTGTGGGTGTGAATTAATAATAAGTCTTAGATTTTAGATTATAGACATAAAATGCAGGAGAAATTAATGCAAGGTGGTCAGTGCAGAAAGCGAATGTGAAATGTCCACTAAATCGCAATTCATTCTCATTTTTCGTTCACTTAAAAGTCTACCATTTTTGAGTTCTCCCTTTTTTGTTCATATACTCATACATACCTAATCATACCAAAAACCAAGAGTACTCAATCAGCTGCTGTCCATAATTTCATAGTAGATACTAGACCAGTCCGTAGTCTAGTGGTAACGCTTCGGACTCGTAAATGGCAGGTTGTGGGTTCGAATCTCAGCGGAGCACAAAACATACACCATTTACATTTTCAAATGTGCTCTTTTTTTTTTGGCATCTCACCCTGAAGGATGTTACAGCCGTGGATTCATCTGTTAGTTGCAGGAATGTTTAAGAATGAGTTTTTAACATATTTGTGTTGATTTTAGATTTTCATACAATTTTTAAGAATTGATTTGAATAAACTACTATTAATTTTAGAGGAATAAAGGGCCAAGAGGTGTTCTATGTTTACCGGAAATGAAATGTTTTTGAATTTGAAATAAATATCTAATGCATCTCGTAAGGGGCATCCAAAAAAATATGATCTATAGTTTCAAGATCTTGGCCGCAGTCACAGTCCGGGGATTCGACTATCCCCAACAAATGTGCTCTTCAGTGGGCTGAAAACTGCATATAACCTATCACCAAAGGTCCATCCAGCCTTACAGCAACTGGATCTTGATTGAGAATTAGCGCTTTGTAGCAACGACCAAGCTTGCAAAAATTCCGGTCAATAGCTCAGTTGGTAGATTACTTGCACTGCAGCAAGGGTTCGAGCCCCACCGAGGGTGTCAGAAAAAATAATTTCCCGTTTTGATGTTTATTTCAAACACAAAATAAATACCGACAAGGTTTGCTCAGTCTTCACAAGAACTGAGAGCTGGGAATCCCCCACTTCAACTGAAGTGTTTGGCGTAAGTCCGATCCCCTTACCTTTAAAAATAAATAGGACTCGAATCTGTACCGAAAATGTCGGTGTTATGGCCGAGGGGCAGAGGCGCATGTTTGACTAGCGTATTTGGAACCGAATAACGTTGGTTCGAATCTTGCGTCTAGCCCACTTGACCATAACTTCGACCCTGGTTCAACAGATGCCATTGCATGCACACAAGCTTCTGCTTTCGCATGAAGACAACTGGCCAGGCCAAATAGGTTGGTGGATTGCATTCCTTTCTAAAAATCTATTTTTAAAAAATCCAAATGCGAACCTTTGGGGATAACGCAGGCAAAAATGTACACTATATGTGTAGCTTAGTTGCATTGCATTTTTAATAAATTCATATCTGATGAGACTTTTTTCATTTATTCTACTTTTTACTGTATTTTAAAACAATAACCTTTTTAACAATTATTATAACTACACAGTTAAGTAATTGAACATTTAGGATATTAAACGAACCGTTATGAAAGAACTTACATCATTCTCTACGTTACGTTGGCGACGTTGTCAGCATCTTCAGGAGACACTCTCTCTGCACGACGACTAAACATGAACTATTTTTTTATTTACAAAAATTTACACAAATTACTGCGTATCCTGGGCCGGAGACAAAAATGATGATTAGTCAAAAGATTTGTAAATCATTCAAAATGCTACGAAATAAATTTAAGAAAAATTGCCCTCATTGTCAAATCCACCCCAATAAAGAATTTCGGATTAAATTCTGGTAAACACTTGATTTTCGGTGAAGTGTCTCGTCACCCCTCCGAAAAATAGTATTTGAAGGAGAAATACGCATTATGCCCTTAAATTTTCACCCTTGAAATTGTAGTAGGAATATTTGTGGCTTTTGCTATTTCAAAAAAGAGAAAAAACAGTTAATGATGATGATGATAATGATACAGTAGAAATGGACTATCTAAGAAGTATGATTGGGAAAAAACGAAGTGACAGGGTGAGGAATGATTTTGTAAGAGAAGAATGTGGTGTAAGGGAAAGTGTGAAAGTGAAGATTAAAAGAAGTATGTTAAGATGGTTCGGGCACTTGGAGAGAATGAGTGATGAAAGATTGACGAAGAAAGTATATGTTGCTAGAATAGATGGATGTCGTGGTAGAGGAAGACCGAGAAAAGTATGGAAGGATCAAATCTCTGAAATAGCGAATGAATGGGATATCCAGAGTCATAATAAAAGGAGGACTTGTATGAAAAAGGTTATGACTCTGGATGAAATGAAAGAAGTATGCAAGGACAGGAAGAAGTGGCGGCTAATCTGCAATGTTGATTTCTAATGTTGGTGTATTCATTTGCTACATTTTTTTTTTTTGCATAGGAAATTTTTGACTTTTTTTGTATAGATTTCTTTGTAAGGTTTTGTTCTTTTTTATATTTAAATGTAATTTATTATTCATATTCCTTGACTTATAGGTTGGTATGAGGCTGACCACCCATACTGTAAAAAATGGTTCACTTTGCCAATGTCACCCCTGTTTCAGGGAAGGTCGGCAAAAGTTGTGGGGCTTATGTTCATTTGAGGTTTGGATTTTATTTGTAAGTACACATTCAGCATTTGTAAGCGCGAACTACACTTGTTGGTTTGTGGGCATACATCTGAGAGCTTTAAATGAATATATCCTTGCAACTTAGATTATAGATTATTATAGATTATAGATGATGATGAGTTGATGATTTCTTTATAGCGCCGTTTCGTGATGTAGTCACTCCAAGGGCGCTGGTGCAAACGATGCCAGAAATTTGCTTGTCTTCAGTGCATTCCGGAACTTTCCATGGTCCTCTAGCTCTCTCACATGATGTGGCAGGTGGTTCCAGGCCAGAGGGCCAGCAACTGCAAATGCACGCTCTCCAAATATTGTGTTAACTCTTCTTATAGGTTCTACAATCCTTGAGTTAAGACTTCTTCATCCACTTTTCTTGATTTCGATACCTTAAAGGTAAAACTCAATAAGGGACATATTAAACAAATATGGGTTTCTCAGATAAATGGCCTTTTTTTTTTAATTTTTGTACGAGAAAAAACATTAAAAATGTGGAAAAATCCTGTAGATTTGTATGTAGGTACACATGCAGCATTTGTGAGCGCGACTTACACCTGTCTCTTTGTGGCCATGCATTTAATATTAATTTGAAATGTTCCTTGACTTATAGGTTGGTATGCGACTGACCACCCATACTGTAAAAAATGGTTTACTTTGCCAATGTCATCCCTGTTTCAGGGAAGGACGGCAAGAGTTGCAGGGCTATGTTCATTTGAGATTGGGATTTTATATTGTAGGTCCACATGCGGCATGTGTTAGCGCGCAATTATACATGTCTGCTTGTGGGAATGCATTTAATATAAATCTCAAATGAAATATGTCTTTGCAGCTTAGATTAGATTAGATTAGATTAGAAAGGTAAAACTAAATAAGTGACTTATTAAGCAAATCAGGGCCCCATCAGGGCTCTTGAGGTGTGATACACACAAAAACAACGCCCACCAAATAAATCATCCTAATATTATTATTTAATAAAATATGGGTTTCTCAGATAAATGGACTTTTTTTTAAATTTTCTACGAGAGAAAACATTACAAATGTGTAAAAATCCTGTAGATTTGAATGCAGGTACACATGCAGCATTTGTGAGCGCGAACTTACACCTGTCTGTTTGTGGCCATGCATTTAATATTAATTATAAGTGTTAATATATTTTTGCAACTTAGATTATAGATAATATATGTATGTAATGTAATAAATATTCCGAAGCCTTCTAAACTTCATAATTAATTCTAAATCTCACAGTGATGTGAAACTAATAAACGATATTAATTATTTAATATTAAATCCGAGGATGAAGGTTCGTACAATGTGAATATTTGTGTGTGTGTATATTCTAAAACTTAATCATTACGATGTATCTGAGCATAGCCGCCTATTGTTCACAAGCCGTGAATTAAATAAAAAAAGTTAAAAATCACAAAAAAATTAACAGTGTTATCTAAGATGATTGTTATTTGAAACCTTAGTTGCAGAGATACACGATCATTTATGACGGAGTAAATGTGAAAGTAAAAATAGGAAAGGGAACGAAGAGAGAAGTATGGTTGGATCAGATTGGTGAAATTGTGAAAGAATAGAATATACAAAGCGAATGTAAAAGAAGGAAATGTTTGAAAAAGGTGATGGATATGAATGAACTGAAAGATGAATTTATCCAGAATCAATAATCTAAGTTGCAAAGATATTTAAGCCTCATATTACTTACATTTCCGAGTAAGTTTTATTTCATTTACATGTGTTAGTTTTAGCGTACACATGCCGTATACTGACTTAAAACATAAAAACGCAATCTCAAATGAACATGCCTTTCTTGGACTTGTCCGTAGTCCAGTGGACACACTTCGGACTCTGAATGGGAAGGTTGTGGGCTTGAATCCCGGCGGAGCACAAAAAATATACCATTTATATTTACAAATTTGCTCTTCGCTGGGTTGAAAAATTCATAAACCTTTACCAATGGCCGGTCACCAAAGGTCCATCCAGCCTTACAGCAACTGGGTCTTGCTTGAGTATTGGCGCTTTGTAGCGACGACTAAGCTCGTACACCTCTGCGGCACTACAACAAGTGTCATAGACCCCTAGAGTCTCTAGAATCTAGGGAGTCTCCCACACAGGATTTCTTAAAAAAAAAAAAAACTTGAACATGAAAATAAAGCCTACAACTACTGCCGCTTTTCCTTGAAATAGGGGTGACTTTTGCAAAGTTTAACATTATTTACAGTATGCGACCATCGAGTTAAAAAATAACAATAAAAGGTCGCGGTTAGGAGGGTGATGGCTTTACAAAATGATGATTGAGTTAGTCTCTGGATTTGTTGATTAAATAACATGATATGGTGTAGTAGTGAGTGGAGAGAGTCTGTACTAGCTGCTGTATAGGTACTAATCAGAGTTTGATATTTAAATATGGCAGCAGCAGAGAAGTGACTGGCGGTGACAACAATCGACTGTACTGGTGGGAACCAGCCACCAACCAGGAGGTGGGGATCCTCATTAACAGGGAGGGAGTAGGAGAATTCGGCACATTCAAATAAAACGCAACTAAGCTATACATATAGTGCAACTTCTTACCGCGCTATCCCCGAAGGGTTTCACATGTTTCACTTATAACTTGTATGGACATCAAAAACTGACAGAAAATAAATTTTAATTTAAAAAACCCTAGCCGCCAACATCACAGATTAACCGCCATTTCTTTCTGTCCTTACACACTTCTTTCATCAACTTATATGATAATAGATAGAATTCCAATCAATATTTGATGGACACATCAAATTTGATTTCTTAATTCTGGTAAGGACCTCGGTTAAATATTTCTCGGAAGTGGGTTATAATATGATGGAAATTGAACAGGAAAGATGATGTACATCAGCTAATTTACGTATATGCAACAAATTTTTTGATTTGATGGGAGAAATCACACTTAATTATAATTTTTATCTAATCGGAGTTTTGTGCAACAGGCCTTAAAAGTTAATAGAGATCAAATTTGAATTTTCAAAGTGTTATTTTTTTGACTTACTATAGGTTGGATTCCTTTACTTATAGGTTAGTATGAGGCTGACCACCCATACTGTAAACAAATGTTCACTTTGCCAATGTCATCCCCGTGTCAGGGAAGGTCGGCAAAAGTTGTAGTGCTTATGTTCGTCTGAGGTTTGGATTTTATTTGTAAGTACACATTCAGCATTAGTAAGCGCGAACTACACGACTTGTTTGTTTGTGGGCATGCATTTGATATGAGCTTTCAATGTTAATATCCTTGCAACTTAGATTACAGATAGATTATAGAATGCCAATATATCTATGCAACTTAGATGTTTGATATTATAAAACTGAATTAGTGGCATATTAAGCTAACGGGAGCTTCTCTAATAAATGCACATTTTTTCCAATTTTCTACGAGAGAAAATTCTACTAAAGTGTGAAAATCGTGTAGATTAGAAATTTTCATGAGCACTTTCTTATAATTAGTTCACTTACTATGAGAAGTAACACCCAATAAAATGTTTTATCCACGATTTCTCAAATCAGCGAATCAGCACTGATTCAGTTTTACAAGACAGTGTGTTTTTCTCAATCCGTCCCTGTTGCAAATAATATGTAATACATTCTGGGAATAGGTGCCTTGAATGGTATTAACGAGATGAAACTTTGGCAATATGTCGCTCAGTCACATTACACAGGGTGGAGGAATGCTGCCAACATTGGACTGGCGGCCGAGCACAAACTAATAAGGCTCTTAATGGGGACAACTATATACCCTAACCATACAACTGCTGCTCATTTACAAGTGAATTAATCTGTCATATCTTCAAGGAGATGTGAAAGAGAAGACCGAGAAAAGAATCGCGTTGGTGAAATTGTGAAAAAGTTGAATCTACGAAGCGAATGTTAAAGAAGGAAATTATATTGTTATGAAAATAACAAATACATATAAATGTTAGGTAGGTAGGTGTATTAGTTATAGCTGATGAGAGGTGGAGTAATTATTATAGGTACCTAGGAAAGAGACATTCAATTATGTCCCTTCTGGAAGCTTTATGTTCTGGAATGTTCCAGCAAAATTGTCTTCTAGTAACTACTGTCTTTGGGAGTATAAAAGGCTGCAAGCGGCTTGCAAGAGTCAGTCTTGATACGACGCTCTACTTTTGAACAAGAAATACATTGTAAGGGAAGACCAACTGTGAAATAAATGTTAAGTGCTAAACCATAAATGTGAATTGTTAAAAGTAAAAATAAATTGTTAAATAAATCTAAGTGTAAAATAAATATCCTGTAAAGAAGACCAGTATTTTTAATTTAAAGACTTTTCGAACCCTAAAAACACAAAACATGCACGCAACGCAAAACCCAACTAAGCTACACATATAGTGTAACTTCTTGCCTGCGTTATCCCCGAAGGTGTCGCATGTGGCAATTCGGAATCTATTTATTTTTACGGGTAAGAGGGCCGGCCTCACACCAACCACTTACAGTTGAAGTGGGGGTTTCCCAGCTCCCGAGGGGGCTGGTTCTCATTCCTTGTGAAGGCTGAGTAAGCCTCGAGATCGAGCTCTTGCTCTCGGCATGGAATGCAAGCATTCTACCAGTTGAGCTATCGACCTTTTTACGAGCATGGTCGAGATATAGTAAACGTGTTTTTAATCTAATCTAAGTTAACAAGATATGTAACATTAAGGATTCACATTATATTGTTATGTAAATATGTAATATAAATATTAAAATACGTATAGGTATTAGTTATAGCTAATAGGAATTCTTTATTGTATTGGTGGGTAGAATTGATGATTGTGAGTAAATAGAGAAGTCACTAGATTACGTGCTTCGAGAACAGTCTAGCAAAAATGTGTTCTCGACAGTTCCACCTTCTTAGTATAAAAAGGGTGCAAATTGCTTGCACTAGGCAGTTGGTCTTCAAGCTCTCACAAATACAGTCAACAAATTAGATCAGTGAATCAAAACCAGTTAAAATAAATCCAAGTGTAATGAAATAAATGAAAGTGTCTTTGTAAAAATAAATATAAACGTGTAAAATAAATAAGTAAAAAGAAGTGTAGAGTTTTATTTGAAAAGTATCCGAACCAAAAGTCGTAACAATATGCATTTTCACAAGCAGACACATAAGTTCGCGCTTAAACATGCCGCATGTGGACTTAGAATATATAAACCCAAATCTCAAATAAACACACACCATGCAACTCTTGTCGACCTTCCCTGTGAAACATTTGGTTTGTCTTCAATCTTATTTTATTTAAAAAAAACTTTTGCGTCATCTACATGAAGTACAACTGATGCTTACATGGTATGTAACGTCTATTCGTATATAAATACCTGTATCTGTATTAGATACATATAACGCAAGACGCGGTACGTGATACTTAGCTTTATTAATAATTTAATATACAAGATCAAAGGGTGCAAGGGGTGAAGTCAAATACTGCAGTAAAAAATACATTTTAGTTGCATGCTTAATATTCTGTAACTGTATCTCTGTCACCATTTAGCCTCTGCAGAGTTGCATCCATTTCTTTCTATCTTTACATACCTCTTACAATTCATTCATATCCATCACCTTTTTCAAGCATTTTCTTCTTTTACGCTCGCTTTGTATTACCCATTCTTTCACAATCTCCTCAATCTGATCACTCCATACTTTTCTCTGTCGTCTCTTACCTCTTTTTCCATTCACACTACCTCTGTATATATACTTTGTCAGTCTATCATCATTCATTCTTTCCACATGCCCCAACCATCTCATCACATTCTTTAGTACCTCAACTTTCACATCCTCTTTCAAAAATTACATTCTTTCTTTACCCATTCATTCCTAACTCTATCCTTCTCAGTTTTTCCTGTCATGCTTCTCAAATGCTTCATTTCCACCGTACATACTTTACTCATTTTGCTATCATTCACTGTCCATGCTTCGCTTCCATACATCAAAGTCGGTAAGAACTTTAACATCAGTCTTCAATCATTCAGTATTCAACTTATCGAATGTATTTGATCACGTAGTACTGCAGTTGTCAAAAATATGTTGATGAATTTGGCTACAAGAATTGTCAGCCCCTGAGTGGTGCTCCACATCATTAAATTTCTCTACTGTGAGAAGTAATCCTCTTTAGATTTTCTTCTATTACTTGTTTTTCGCAAAAAAACGTAACAAAGCTATACATATAGTGTAACTTCTTGCCTGCGTTATCCTCGAAAGGATCGCATGCGGCGATTCGGGACCTATTTATTTTTACATGTAAGGGGGTCGGCCTCACTCCAACCACTTTAGTTGAAGTGGGGGATACAGTATTTATTGCAAATATACAGTATATATACAAAGATACAGTATATATTGCAAAGATACATTTAATTTAATGTTCATATTACATGCACTTCCAGAAGCAGACACTGTAGACTTACAACATAAAAAATCTCAAATGAACATAAGCCGTACAACATTGCAGACCTTCCCTGAAAAAATTGAAAGGGGTGACATTGTCAAAGTGAACTTTTTTTTTACAGTATAGGTGGTCAGCCTCATACCTTAGTTTCCGTAGTCCATACAAGCTACAGAAGCTACAGAATATCAAATATTTTTTGCACTTATGCTGGATTGTAAAATTCATACGACTTAAATTTTCTAATGTTTGCACATTCACCGAGTGAAAATTCATTTTTAATTGAATAATTAAAAAACTTTTAAAAAACTATGTGTTTTTTAAATAAAAAAGTTTTTTAATTATTAAATTCATACGACTTGTTACAAATGTTTCATCCTACTCGTAGCTTGCAGCAACTGGGTCTTTCTTAGGTAGGTAATTGCCGTCTTTAACAGCGACGCCCAAGCTCGCCAGCTCTTGAGGTGTGATTCGCACAAAAACACTAATATGTACCTACTATGTTGCATTTGTGACTTAGCTGTTTGCCTCCGCGCGGAATTTAATAAAGTTAATTGTATGATTTTGCTCGGTCCTCTCACCCGGCGCTAAAGGTCGACCCACCCTTCCTAGACTACGGGACCCCTTGGGAGAGGTCTCTGACGAAGCGGAGGGTGGTAGGGAGAGGGTGGGGGAGGTAGGGGGAGGAATAATTTCGTCACTTATTGCTGTAATTAAGTGCCACCTTTACCTGGCGCTGTGCCAAGACAGAAACCTAATAATATATTGTTACGAAGTGTGATTGTGTGTCTGTGTGTTTTTACTTGTGTGTCTGTGTCTCTAAATGTAGGTACTTGTATGATTGTACTTTTTTGTTCGTTAGATATTGTGTGGGCATTATCTTGAATATTCTAGCGTGGTCTCGCATGAGACAGAAGAACTCTTATACACCTATGAATAGACGCCGAGATGCTTTGCAGGGATACTTGTATCAGAGCCGTCGAACTGAACAGTTAAAAAGCAACTCTGTATTCAGACCAAATGTGAACGAACTCATTAAATAAGTTGTGTAAATTAAATTAATTAAAAATGTGCAATCAAAGAAGCAAAAAACGAAGTTTCAATAAAATCACGTTGGTTGGTGTAATTCTGTCGCACCTGACACAGTCTGTAGCGTTGTATCTGCCTCTCTAGAGGTGTGCCCCACCCCTAAAGCTCCTTTATAATAATTTCAATGGAATCCCGTTTCCCCCCCCGTCACAGTTAGTCTCTATAAATGATTTAATATATCATTTCACTTAGCTTCGTGTTAATAAATTATTTCAGGATTGCTCATCGAGTGTTGGGGTTGTAACAACCCTAAGAATCTGTAATCTTTTTTATTGATAGTAGAGATATTCACTTTGTTATCATTCATCTCAAAAGATATATAGTGACGAATGCATGTCTGTGTGTTTTAAATTGTGTAAGTGTGTCTGTGTCTCTAGATGTAGGCGTTTAAATAATTGTGCTTGTATGTGTTTGATGGTGTGAGAATTCGCTCAAATCTTCTAAATGAAATATTCTGGCAAAAACCCGCATGTTCTACTTCCAAATGTTGCAAGAATTATCTTTATGCTATGCCATAAAAAGGGCCAAAGAGCTGGAGAGCAATAAAGAACAAAAATTAGCTCTGTGATCGAACCAAATGTGAACGGAATCTTAAAATAAAGTGTGTGAAATTTCACAAACAGGCATAATTATATACTCGTATAAGTTCGCGCTATCACATGCCGCATGTGGACTTACAACATAAAAACCCAATTTCAAATTAACACAATTTTTAACATGTTTGGTAGATTTTAGTTTTATTGTTTTTTTTTTTTTTATTTAAATAGATTTGTGGAAAGGAATGCAATCCACCAACCTATTTTATCTGGCCAGTTGTCTTCATGCGAAAGCAGAAGCTTGTGTGCATGCAACGGCATCTGTTGAACCAGGGTCGAAGTTATCGTCGCGGGATTCGAACCAGCGTTATCCGGTTCCAAATAACCTGTCTTGATCCCCGCGGCTATAACACCGACGGCTATAACACTTTTTTAAGTGTTAGTTTGTTTTCCTTGACTTAAAGGTTGGTAAGACGTCCCCCCAGCGCATGCATTATCTACCATTTGATTCGAAGATGACCTTTCAATGAAATTGTCTTAAAAATCACATTCTACACAATCTGAGCTGAGAAAAAAACATAAATCACGGTAATGTGAGAGTCTATGGAGATCAATTTCTAGTTTTCATAAGACACATTGGTCCAGTACACATCCAAACATTGTTCATGTGAAATTACCTCTGATGGGCACAACACAGACAAGCACTAAGGGGACGATGAGGCTGACCATCCATACTGTAAAAAAATGGCTCACTTTGCCAATGTCGCCCCTGTTTCAGGAAAAGTCCGCAAGAGTTGCAGGTCTTAGGTATTCGTAACAATATTTGAACATACCATTTTGCTGCTAAACTTACCGGTCCGTAGTTCAGTGGTAACACTTCGGACTCTGAATGGAAGGTTGTGGATTCGAATTCCGGCGGAGCACAAAAAACAAACCATTCATATTATCAAATTTGCTCTTCGCTGGGTTGAAAAATTCATACACCTTTACCAATGACCGGTCACCAAAGGCCCATCCAGCCTTACAGCAACTGCATCTTGCTTCATAATTGACGCTCTGTAGCGACGACGACCAAGCTCATAAAAAGGTCGATAGCTCAATTGGTAGAATGCTTACATTCCATGCCTAGAGCAAGGGTTCGATCTCAAGGTTTACTCAGCCTTCACAAGAAATGAGAACCAGCCACCCCGGGAGCTGGAAAACTCCCACTTCAACTGAAAGTGGTTGGTGTGAGGCTGGCCCCGTTACCCGTAAAAATAAATAGGACCTGAATCGCCACATGCGACCCCTTCGGGGATAACGCAGACAGGAAGTTACACTATATGTGTAGCTTAGTTGCGTTTGCGTTACTTAGATTCTTGATGATTGGCGGCGTGTGTGTGCCATCCCTAGGCCGGAGTTGATACTTGAGTAACAATGCGAGCAGCACGGCCCCTAGTTCCATAGTACGTTCTCCATTGGCGTGACGCCCTGCGCCTCTTTTCAGGACAACTTGATTACGGCCGTAATATACTTATTCCCTAATACTCCATGCCGCTTATACAACGACTTCGTGGAAGCGCCACTGCATTGGAATTACGTTCCAGCTCACATTTCCATCCATTGATTGATTGATGATAAATGATTTCTTTCCTGTGGCGCCATTTAATGGTCCAGGACCATCTCAAAGGCGCCATCTAAATCTAAATCTAAGCTGCAAGGATATGTCTCATTTGAGATTCATATTAAATGCATTCCCACAAGCAGACACGTATAATATCGCGCTCACACATGCCGCATGTGGACCTATAATGTAAAAACCCAATTCTCAAATGGACATAAGCCCTGCGACTCTGGCCGACCTTCCCTGAAACAGGGGTGACATTGGCAAAGTGAACCATTTTTTACAATATGGCTTCTGGAAAAAAGCAGTGTCTTCAGTCCCGTGATAGGCTGGTTCGCGCAAACACCGACGGGCAAATTGTTCCAGGCAACCGGTTCGGCCACCGCAAAGCTCCTGTCTGAAAAATTGGATGTACTCGCTCTTTTGGGCACTATGACCTTGTTGACAGCAGTGAGGGCAGAGCGTAGTGGTCGTTTTGAAGGCTTATCGACAGAACATAGCTCAGCGAGACATGGGGGTGCCGTGCCGTTCAGGGCCCTATGTACAGTGAGACACAACTTAAATTCTACCCTCTCTCGGACCGGTCCGTAGTTCAGTGGTAACACTTCGGACTCATAAATGGAAGGTTTCGGGCTCGAATTCCGGCGGAACATAAAAAAAATACCATTTATCTTTTCAAATTTGCTCTTCGCTGGGTTGAAAAATTCATACATCTTTACCGTAGACCGGTCATCAAAACTACTTATCTCATGCCTTATTAAATAGATTGGGATGAAGCTGAACCCCCATGCTGTAAAAAAATTATCATTTTGCCAATGCCACCCCTCTCTCAGGGAAGGATGGCAAAAAATGCTGGGCTTATGCTCATTTTAGGTTAGGTTTTTTAATTATAGGTACATATGCCGCATGTGTTCCCTCGAACTTATAAGTGTCTGATTATAAAAATGCATTTAATATGAATCCCCAATGTTACATGTCTTTGCAACATAGATCAGATTATTTTTATGTAAATATGTAGTAAATTAATATAGGTGTACATCGTAGGTAGCAATAATTATAAGCCTAAGAAGTCTAGAAGTGGAATGATCCTTTTGTACTCTCGAAGCTGGTAGAATGTGCTGGCAAATTAGCTCCTAGAGACTGCTGTCAGTGAAGTATATAAGGCACAATGTTGAGTGCACCAGGGCAGTTACATAGTCGCCTTTGATTGAAGAGTGTGAGCGGTGCTGAACTGTGAAAACAAATTTGAGTTGCTAAAAGTGTTAAAAACCAATATAAATTTAAACAATAAATTAAGTGAAAATAAAAATCCTGAAAGAAGACCTGTATGTTGTTTTTTTTTGTTCAAAGTCTATTATTAGAACCCAAAAACATTACATTAAATCAGAAAACTAATTTAATCCAAACATTTTCTCTCATTTTCTAAGAACTAACCAAAATGTGACGTGTCACACTGTCTATCCTGCGCGTCGCATCATCCCGCACTGAGTAAAAAGAATTCTCCGGACTGGCTGACAAAAGAACATCAGATCAAAGGGCGTACCCAGTCCCCCCAGCGCCCCCCTTCCATAGCAACACCCAGAGCGAGCCCCCCCCTTTCAGAAAGTCGTTACGCCACATTGGGCTCGTTACGTTTTATTAAGTGTGTTTTTAGGAGGGAGTTAATATCATATTGTTATTTCAGTAGCTGTGACTCATCGTCGTTACCGCTAGCTACGCAACTAAGCTACACATATAGTGTAACTTCTAGCCGCGCTATCCCCGAAGGGGTCGCATGTGGCGAGTCCGATCACTTCTACAGGAAGAGATGGCTGGCACAAAAAGGAACTGTAAGGCGTGGCGAGTGGAAACTATTTATTTTTACAGGTTAAGCGAACCACTTCAGTTGAAGTGGGGGTTTCCCGGCTCCCGAGGGGGCTGGTACTCATTTCTTGTGAAGGCGTACACCTTGCCGGTGTTTGATTTTGGGGTTTGATATAAACAACGAAACGGGAAATCATTTCTGACACCCTCGTCGGGATTCGAACCCGAGCTCTCGGCATTAATGTAAGCACTCTACCAACTGAGCTATCGACTGGACTCTCCTTATAATGATAATCTTTTTCTTCTTCGATGCCCCTACATCTCATATCTCCCCTTGGCCTCCATCAGCCTTCGCTTCCAACTCCTCCTGTCTGCGGCTTTCCAGTCTGTCCACCTGCAGTAGTTGGTTTGCGTCCTTCCTCACCTCACCCTCCCATCTCCATATATAATCTAAGTTGCAAGGATATGTCAAAATTTAAGATTCATATTAAGCGCGTGCCCACAAACAGACACGTGTCAGTTCGCGCTTACAAATGTTGTATGTGTAGTTATAAATTAAAATTCATACCTCAAATGAGCATAAACCCTGTAAGTTTTACCGACCTTCCCTGAAACAGGGGTGACATTGGCAAAGTGAACCATTTTTTACAGTGAGGGTGGTCAGCCTCACACCAACCTATAAGTCAAGGAATACAAGGTCCCCTTATAATAATCATTTTAATAATCGTTAGGTTAATACTTCTGACTCGTAAATGGACGGTTGTGGGTTCGAATCCCAGCGGAGAACAAAAAAAATACATTTATATTTTTACGTATGCTCTTCGTTGGGTTGAAAAATTCATGTACCTTTACCAAAGACCGGTCACTAAAGGTCCATCCAGCCTTACTGCAACTAGGTCTTGCTCGAGAATTGGTGCTTTCTATCATCCTAATATTATCTTAGGATGATGATTTATTTTATGAATAGCGCTGTTTTTATGTGAATCACACCACAAAGGCCCTCTGCGAGTATGACCCAGTTGCTGTAAGGCTGGATGGATCTTTGGTGACCGGTCTTTGATAAAGGTGGGTATTTGATTTTTTTAACCCATCGAAGAGCATACTTGAAAATATAAATGGTACATACCAAAGAGTGGTCACCAAAGATCCATCCAGCATTACAGCAACTAGGTCTTACTTGAGAATCGGCGCTTTCTATAGCGACGATGATGAAGCTCGCAGAGAGCTCTTGAGGTGTGTATCACACAAAAACAGCGCTCACCAAAAAAATCATCCTAATATTATTTTTATTACATCTAGAGACACTGACACACTCACACAAAAAAACACACAGACACACATTTATAACATTTTCAAAAAGGTTTGCGACGTCGTCCATACAATATGCAGATAGAGAGAGCATGCAATAAAAAGGAAATAAAAAAAATGGCAAAACAAACAAATGCGAGGGAAATGTGGAAAAATTGAAGCTGCCTCCGCCATTTTGAAATGCTACAATCGGCATTTTGAACCAATTGCAACTTTAATACTTGCGGGCTTAACTGCCACCGTGGAATGTCAAGAGAGCGCGCGCCCAAGGTTTACGATCTCTGAACAAATGAATACACCACGAATAATGCAAAGTGACAGTTTTGGCTATTTTTTAAATCAGTTTTTTTTAATCTAATCTAAGTTGCAAAGATATGTTACATTGCAGATTCACATTGCATGCATTCCCACAACCAAGACACGTACAAGTTCGCGCTTGCACATACCTCATGTGAACCTACAACATAAAAACCAAATCTCAAATGGACATGCACTCTGCAAATCTTGCCGTCCTTCCCTGAAAAAGGGGTGAAATTGGCAAAGTAAACCATTGTACAGCATAATGAAATGATTTTTTTCCAAAAAAACCGGTACTGTCGAGACCTCTTTAGTACTGTGATTATCTATCTGTAATCAAAATCGTTGAGGTATCTATAGGTACTAACATTTAAGGTCCATATTAGATACGGGCCGTATCTATCTCATTCTTATCTTTAAAATCTAAAATCTAAAATCTAAATCTAAGCTGCAAAACGCAAACGCAAACGCAACTAAGCTACGCATATAGTGTAACTTCTTGCCTGCGTTTCCCCGAAGGAGTCGCATGTGGCGCTTCGGGATCTATTATTTTTACAGGTAAGGGGGCCGGTCTCACACCAACCACTTTCAGTTGAAGTGGGGGGTTCCCAGCTCCCGGGGGGGCTGATTCACATTTCTTGTGAAGGCTGAGTAAGCCTTTGAGATCGAACACTTGCTCTCGGCATGGAATACAAGCATTCTACCAATTGAGCTATCGACCTTTATACGAGCTTGATCGTCGTCGCTGCAAAGCGCCAATTATCAAGCAAGACCCAGTTGCTGTAAGGCTGGATGGACCTTTGGTGACCGGTCATTGGTAAAGGTTTTATGAATTTTTCAACCCAGCGAAGAGCAAATTTATAAATGTAAATGGTTTGGCGTAAGGCCAGCCCCCTTACCTGTAAAAAGAAATAGCTTCTACTCGCCACATGCGACCCCTTCCGGGATAACCCAGCAAGAAGTTGCCCTATATGTGTAGCTTAGTACCGCTTACCGAGTTTTTGTTACCGACCTGTAGCCAGTAGTATTATTGCTGTATGTGGCTTGGGAAAAAGTAACAAGGAACACTGCGCCGATAATCTTTTTTTACAAAATATAATAGATTATCCTGATTATAATATAAATTTAACAAAAAGCTACAATAGTCCGGTCGATAGCGCTGTTGGTAGAGTGCCCATACTCCATGCCGAGAGCTCGGGTTCAAATCCCACCGAGGGTTTCAGAAATGATTTCATTGTTTCGGTGTTTATTTCAAACCAAAAATAAAATACCGGCAAGGTTTACTCAGACTTCACAAGAATTGAGTGACAGCCCCTTCGAGAGCTTGGAAGCTCCCACTTCAACTGAAATGGTTAACGTAAGGCCGACCTCCTTGCTTGTAAAAATAAATAGGTTCCACTCGCCACATACTAGCTTTCGGGTGAAACGCGGCGAGAAGTTTGTTTTTTCGTATATGCGAGGTATATGGATATCAGTACCCTTGAACTCAAACTTCCTTTCAAGGAAAGCTACTTTCTGTGGTCTGTTGCTGTAGTCTGTAGAAGCTGGAGCTTCCGGACGTTTCGCCCATGTTTACGATGATGAAGAAGCCCTTCGCAGACATCGGCAAATCGTCCGAAAGCTCCAGCTCCCACAGACCACGGCAACAGATCCCGGAAAGCAACTCTCCAGCATCATCAGCCAGCCGTGTAGGCCTTATACTCCTATTAAATAATAAATATTGCTTGTTTTTGTAAGTGAGACAAGTTTTAACAGCCCGTGGGGTCAGCCTCATACCATCGTATTAATAAAGAAAGATAATATTTTTTACATTCGTTACTCTTTTCAAATTCATTACTCTTCTCACATTCATTGCTGTCTTCAGATTCATTACTCTTCTCACATTCATTACTCTATTTACATTCATTACTTTATTCACATTCATTACTCTTTTCTCATTCATTACTCTTTTCCCATTCATTACTCTTCTCACATTCATTACTCTTTTCACTTTCATTACTCTTTTCACATTCATTGCTCGTTTCACATTCATTACTCGTTTCACATTTATTACTCTATTCACATTCATTGCTCTTTTCACATTCATTATTCTATTACCATTCATTACTCTTTTCCCATTTATTACTCTTTTCACATTCATTACTCTTTTCCCATTTACAACTCCTTTCACATTCATTACTCTATTCACATTCAATACTCTATCAAATTCATAACTCTTTTCCCTTTCATTACTCTTTTCACACTCATTCGTCCTTTCAAATTCACTTTGCTTCTCCCATTCTCCCGCAGGTTGATGTATCGGCGCACCGCCTGCTCCGTGTGCGGGTTTAAGAGTAAACAAGTATATAAAAGCACAGCCGGGCTGGGAATCAAATAAACTGCTAAACAGAAAACAGACCAAATTACCCTCCAACTTATTTGTGAAAGAATACACTTTTGCGTCGGCGCAGTGGCCTGAACAACGGGTGATAAGAAAGGCACTTACCTATTAAAAATATTTTCTTTTTCATGCAAAGAATTTGTGTAGGTTAATTCTATTCCCCTATGTATTTTTGTCTAGCCAAAAACAGGCATTTATATTATTATAATAATAATATTTGGATGATTTATTTGGTGAGCGCTGTTTTTGTGTGTATCACACCTCAAGAGACCTCTGCGAGCTTCGTAATCGCTATGGAAAGCGTAAATTCTCAAGCAAGGCCCATTTGCTGAAAGGCTAGTTGGACCTTTGGTGAAGGTGTACGAATTTTTCAACCCAGCGAATAACATAGTTAGAACAATAAAACGGTATTTTTTTGTGCTCCGCCGGGATTCTAATCCAAGAACTTCCATTTACGAGTAAAAAGCGCTAACTACTAGACTACAGACAGGGCAAGACATTTGTAAAAACGTAGTATTCTGTGGATAAAAGAATCTCTGGCCAGTATACTCGTATGCACATGCCGCATTCTTCAGTTCTTCGGAAACGTTGTCCGTAGCAATGAGGATAGCCTGGAGTGACTGGTTGTGATCGGTGACTTGAAAGGGAAGAGAGAAAGATCTTCCACACGATGGACCTATCAAGTGAAGACAGCAGCAGGCACCTTTGTAGTTGGAGAGCTGCGGACAGCGCAGTCAAGAGACAACTGGAGTAGAGTGGTTGTTTCCACATGGGTCACAACCCTCAGCAATGAAGAAAAACAAGATCCTGTTCATCCTTTTTTGGACGTGCACTTCATCCCAATCTTCTCCAGAAATATTTTCTGCAATTTGCAAGTATTTTGTTTTCGTTTCTTCACCAGGTGGCGGTTGATCTGTAATGTTGGCGGCTAGGGTTTTTCAAAATTTAAATTTTTTACAGTTTTCAATTAGAATTTGCTTTCTGTTTAGTTTTTTGATGTCCATGCAATTTATTATTGTTTATTAATTTTAAAAATGTAATTTATTGTGTATGTTCCTTGACTTTTAGGTTGGTATGCGGCTGACCACCCATGCTGTAGAAAATTGTTCACTTTTCCAATGCCACCCCTGTTACAGGGAAGGTCGGCAAGAGTTGCAGGGCTTATGTTCATTTCAGATTGGTTCTTTATATTGTAGGTCCACATGCGGCATGTGTTAACGCGAAATTATGCTCCTTGACTGATAGGTTGGTACGAGGCTGACCACCCGTGCTGTAAAAATCGGTTCACTTTTGCCAATGCCACCCCGGTTCAGGGAACGGCGGCAGGAGCTGCAAGGTGAGGTTTTCTTTATTTGTATGCACACATGCAGAATGTGTAGGCGCGAACCTACATGTGCCTGTCTGTAGGCATGCATTTCATATGAGCCTTATGCTTACATATCCTTGCAGCTTAGATTATAGATTATAGATATAGATGCGTGCGTGCTTGTGGGAATGCATTTAATATGAATCTCAAATGGTGCATATCTTTGCAACTTAGATTAGATTAGATTAGATTAGATAAGACGCCTAATCCAATCTTCTCCAGGAATAACTTCTACAATGTGCAAATATTTTTTTTTCTTCCTTTACCACGACGTGTCTGTTACTTCCTAGTGCTCCTACATCGGAGCTTGTATAAATAAGAGCGGAATTAATTTGGCCCGACTTTGCTTCAGCCCGCGTGCTTTCATTTCGATTCCGCTACAAAAACACCGCCCTCACAGGGGCTGACAACTCCCGCGTCAACATCACACTCTCACACACAACACACAACACACACACGCAACACACACACGTCACAACTCTTTCTGGCTCTTGCAACACTTTTTAAATAATTAATATTATTGTCTTAAACATAAACATTGTATAATCCTTATATTTTGGGCAATGTTCAGATTCCTGCTGCTTCGCCTTTGTTATTACCTAATTGTACCTCTTTGTTGTAACTCCTCCTTCTCATTTCTTTATGGTCTCTATCTTGTCAATTTTGTAACTGTGTCCTCTTAAGGCGTGTTATAAAGCCAAATCTGCCGTTTTTGTTTCTTACACTTTATGGTCGAGTACGGAACCTAAACAATGTATAGTTCTGTAATTAAAAAGCAAAAAAAAAATCCAAAATACAGCACACACGAAGAAAAAGCTAAAAATGTAAAAATAACGCGTTTTTTTAAAAAAAAAATTGTGGTGGCAATTCTTAAGTTATATATTTTGTTCAAGCTTTATAATTAAGATAAAAAATAAATAAACATGCTTGATTTTTTTCATTACTGTAACTGTTTTGCTAAGATCATAAAGTGTAAGAAACAAAAATGGCATATTTGGCTTTATAACACGCCTTAAAAATAACGTAAGTAAGCAAGTCGACGGTACTCGAGGTGAAATAAATGCTCAACTTGTGAAAATAAAACTCTTTTTCATAAAAATGAATTTTCACTGTGTAAATTCACAAATTCTTACAAGTTTAATCAATGCTCTGTGTTTGTTTGAATTGTATACTTTCTCATTTTTATCTTACTTTCCTTCCTTCTTCCTCATCTTTTATTAATCCAAAGATCCATCCACTATTAGCAGAGGGATCTAGAGGTGTGATTCACACAAAAACATCATTTACCAAATAAACCATAAAATTAATATTATCATTCCTTGACTTATAGCTTGGTGTGAGGCTAGCCACCCATACTGTAAAGTGTAAGCAATAGTTCACTTTGCCAATGTCACCCCTGTTTCAGGAAAGGTCGGCAAAAGTTGCAGGGGTATGTTCATTTGAGGTTTGGATTTTAATTTGTAAGTTACACATGCAGAATTTATGTATATATGCGAACTTACACGTGTCTGTTTGTAGGCATGCATTTAATATGGATTTTAAGTGGTAATATCCCTGCAACTAAGATTATAGATTACAAAATTGATCACGCCACTAATTTCTAGGCATTCTCTTTCTTCTTTTTTTTCCATTTTTTATTGTGGAAACAATAACAATATCACTACTCTGGTCCAGACAGTTTTGTCTGGATTTTTTTGTGTGTGGCGCTTGCCGAGACAAAAGTGAGACATCCGGTTGTCTCATTGCTTAGTGAGGTGGTCAACCGCACGCCCGGAGGTAACGGGCTCGATCCCCAGTTAATCCCCTTAGCAACAATGGAGGCAACACAAGAATTAACAAAATACTAATTACTAGACGAGCTAAGTTGCTTTGTTGAACTTTTAAGCATTCAAAAGGTAAAAGTTATCTAATAAGGTACCTACCTGGCTTTTTTGGTTTTGAAAATAGTCCAAGAATACGCCCCACCAGTGCTTGTTTGGCTTATCCACCATTTGATTTAAAGATGATCTTTACGTTTCCTTTTCTTTTGAAAAAATAAATTTGTGAAGAAGAATGCGATTCACCAACCTATTCTGCCTGGCCCGAAACAGGTATAAATATAATCAATAAATAATTCACTATTATATATTTTAATGAATGATTAATTAATTTAATGACATCTGTTGAACCAGGATCAAAGTTATGGTCAAATGACCCAAACGGGGATCGAACCAGCGTTATTCTATTCCAAATACGCTAGAAAGATCAGCCACTTGACTCCCTCGGCCATAACACCGATTGGTATTTTTAATGAAATTGTCTTAAGAATAACATTACACAATCTTAGCTAAGAAACAATTGTTAAACACGATAATGTGAGAGTTGTTTTAAATTATTTCCAGTTTTCATAAGACACATTTGTCCAGTACACATACAAAGATTGTTTACGTGAAATTACCTCGAATGTACGTTAGCCAAACAAGCACTAATAGGACGAATATTTTTGTCGTTTGGTCGATAGCAGAGTTGGCAGGATAGTACCTAAGTCGATTTCATGCTATTAGTAATCTAATCTAAATCTAAGCTGCAAAGATATATTATATCATTTAAGATTCATATTAACCGCATTCCCACAAGCAGGCATGTATAAGTTCGCGCTTACACCTGCCGCATGTGGACCTACAATATAAAAACCCAATCTCAAATGAACATAAGCCCTGCAACTCTTGCCGACCTTCCCTGAAACAGGGTTGTCATTGGCAAAGTGCACCATTTTGTACAGCATAGGTGGTCAGCAGCATACCAACCTATCAGTCAAGGAACATACATATAATATGTAAAGACATCAAAACAAGTACAAAATACAAAATTCTTATTTTAAAAAAACCCTATCCCTAGCCGCTAACATTACAGATCAATCTCCATTTCTTTCTGTCATTACATTTATGGGGCCGTCCATAAATTACGTCATCGATTTTGGCCGATTTTCGACCCCCCGCCCCCTACAATCATCCTATAGTCATTATCCAATGACACCCCCCCCCCCCCACCCCCTCTTGCTGTAATAATGGATGAGCTTAATAATTAATAATGTTATATTACTTACATAATATTTTGAATATTTTGTAGAAATTGGTATTTACAAGAACGACCGCGACGTCGCTTTTGGTACTCGTACATCATTTGCCATCATCCGCAGACCAGACCCCCCCCCCCCCCCTTAATGCGAATGACGTAATATATGGACAGCCCCTATGTACTTCTTTCAACATGTAAGGAATGTAAAAGAACAATTAATACAAAAATTAGAAACCTGTAGAATGATTCCTTTATTTTTTTTATGATTGACACTTTAATAATTAATTATGATGAAAGTAATAGTAATTATGATGAAAGTAATTATGATGTCAATCATAATTACTTCACATTTAACAATATTGTCTATCAACAACATTGTGGTCTGGCTATGGGTTCCCCTCTGTCTCCTATCCTAGCAGATGTATTCTTAGACCATCTGGAAAATATATTGTTTGATACCTTTAAAGTACAGACAAAAAATTTACTCACATATTTCAGATACGTCGATGATATATTTTGCATTTGGGTGGGTACAGAGAGGCAGTTAACTTCTTTTCAGAAAATTTTAAATTCACTTCACAACAATATCAAGTTTACTACTGAATTAGAATCTAATAGAAGCCTGAATTTTTTAGATTTAACTATTACCATTATAGATAACAAATTAGATTTTAGAATATACAGGAAACCTACCCATACTGACACTACGATTCACGCTCTTTCCCAACACCCAATAAACCACAAACTTGCAGCTTTCCGTTCCATGATCCATCGAGCCATTTCCATCCCTATGACAGATTTTAATTTTAATAACGAAATTCTTATCATTAAGCAAATCGCAACAAATAATGGCTACGAAGTAGGGTTGATAGACAGACTCTTGGCTAGCAAACAGAGGAAACATGCTATCACTACTCATGTCTTCTCGCAAGCACCGTCTGATGAAATCAAGTGGAGAAGATTTCTTCATTTGGATGGAATTTCCACACTCATCAAAAGCATCTTGCCAGCCAACATTAAACCAGCTTACTACACCCATAACAAAATTGGACAGCTACTCTCAAATGGTAAAGACAAAACTGACATTTGGCAGAAGAGTGGTGTCTACAAAATTAATTGCAAAGACTGTGATGCATCCTATATTGGAAAGACAGGTAGGACATTCCTGAAAAGAATTGGAGAACACAAACTGTCGTTCAAAAACAGAACCATCTTCTCAGAAATGGCAAACCATTGTTTAGAACATGACCACACTTTTGTCAGTGAAGACACCGCTTTTCTGCATTTGTCAAATAATGGCTATACCCTAAATAGATTAGAAGCTATCGAAATTCTAAAAGCAAAAAAAAATGGGTGTTAACATTATAAATAACCAAATCCCTCCATTCACTCCATTGATCAACACTTTACCTGTCTTCAATTCGAGTAAATAAACTAATGGATTATTCTGATTATTTGTATTTAATTTGTTTCTGACAGATACACTTGGATTGATTTATTGATTTTTTGTTGTTTTTTCTCTCTTTGTATTTGATTTGGTACACTCACTTTAGCTCTCTTTGGAAATTTACATAAAACATTCATTCCTTCTTGTTTGTTTAACCCTCTTAATGGTTCATTTCTCAGAACATTATCTTACACTTGTCAATTTTCTAGTATTGGTAAATAAAGTTACTTTATAATTGTTCATAATTTTGTATTGTTCCTTGTTAAGGGCTAAATTTACTTAAATTTATTCTTAGTAAATTTCCTACTCTTCACTTAACTATTTGTTTTTGTCCATACTGTTCTTAGTATACAACTTGATAAATTCACAAAGCTATTCTTTATAATTTTTCATATTTCTCCTAATTCTACTGTGTGTATAATATTCATTTTGCTTTATATAGTCTCCCATTATTTTAAGATTTCAGTTTCTCTGAGGATGGCCAAGAGGCCGAAACCGGTCACAACTCGTTATTTTTGTTTGTAACTAAATAAAAATAAATAAAGTAGAACTAAACAAAGTTTGTTATCATTTTTTAATAATTAAAATGGAGTTCTACAATGTTTCCGCTAAAACTTTTCAAAAATTGAACACCATATAATATTATACTTTTATTTTTAATATTTTTAAGGGTTCGGTGGTTTACACAGTGACAGTCCATTGTTTATTAATTAAATTAACAAAGTTCCAATTCAATTTTTACAATTTTATTTCTGTCTAGCCTGATGATGCCTTGTAGGCGAAAGTGCTAGACAGAAATAAAATTGTAAAGAGTGAATTGGATTTTTGTTAATTTGATTAATATTATATTTTAAACGTTATGCTACTAAGCTACGCATATAGTGCAACATTTTTCCGCGTTTTTCTCCGAACTGGTTTCCTTCCGTACATAGGTAGGTACACTTTGTAAGTTTTTCATCATCCATTATTTCTAGATGTCCAAACCATCTCATCATATTATTTTGTACCTACCTACCTTTACTTTCACATCCTCTTTCAACTTGCATTCGCCTTTCTCACATTTATTTCTAACTCTATCTCTTGCGGGGCTATTCTTAGACATTTTAGTCGTGAGTTGAGCCCACGCTTTGACAAACTAATGATGCCTGAGCTGAAAGTCTCATCACCACGGTCATTCTTTCCTACCGAATTTTGGTAATATTTGTATGAGTAGGTAAGTCGAAAGTCGAAATAAGTATTGTTTCCTTGACTTATAGGTTGGTATGAGGCTGACCACCCATACTGTAAAAAATGGTTCACTTTGCCAATGTCACCCCTGTTTCAGGGAAGGTCGGCCAGAGTTGCAGGACTTATGTTCATTTGAGATTTAGTTTTTTTATATAGTAGGTCCACATGCGGCATGTGTGAGCGCGAAATTATGCGTGTCTGCTTGTGAAAAGGCATTTAATATGAATCTCAAATGATACATATCTTTGCAACTTAGATTTAGATTTAGATTTAGATTGCGCGTCTACGCCTTTGAGTTTTAGTCCACGTATCCCTCCAGGTAGAATTGATTTTAGTAGGCAGGTATATTTTATGTAAGTCTAAGTCACACATGATACATAATGCATTTCCAAACACAGGTAGCTCTCGGTGTGTGGTCCTTATTCATTCATTATTAACTACACTTCTGCGGAAACCTCTAACACCATGACTCACTTCTCTAATCCCATCTACATATGTAGGTATTATATCCTTGTGCCAAAATCATACATGCTTTCAGTGCATTAATCTATAATATCGATAATCTAAGTTGCAAAGATATATTGGCATTTCAGGCTCACATTTAATATGAATTTTAATGTTAATAATTTTTTGCAACTTAGATAACAGATTATAGGTCGATATAGGTCCTGATTTTTTAGGCTCATAATAACTGCATGCTCACAAGCAACCACACGTATAAGTTCGCGTTTACACATTCTTCATGTGTAGATACAAAATAAACCAACCCTAAAATGGGCATACACCCTGCAACATTTGATGACCATTCCTAAAACAGGGGTGATAAAGCAAAGTGAACCATTTTTTACTGTATTGATGGTCAGCCTATTCCTTGACTTAGATATAGGTTGGTATGAGGCTGACCACCCATACTGTAAAAAATGGTTCACTATGCTAATGTCACCCCTGTTTCAGGGAAGGTCGGCAAGAGTTGCAGGGCTTATGTTCATTTGAGATTGGGTTTTTTATATTGTAGGTCCACATGCGGCATACGTGTGAGCGCGAAATTATGCGTGTCTGCTTGTGGGAATGCATTTAATATGAATCTCAAATGATACATATCTTTGCAGGTTAGATTTAGATTAGATTTAGATTTAGATCTTTAGATCACATGAACGTAAGCTTTTCATCTAAATTGTGAACCAAGTTTTTACAGCTCGGGAGGTTAGCTTGATACCAACCTATTAGTAAAGGCACTATGGTTGCTCATATAAGCTATGTTTACTATTATGCATATTATTATTTACTTTATTGAGCTTGTATGAAAAATGTTATGACTCTGGATGAAATGAAAGAAGTATGCAAAGACAGGAAGAAGTGGCGGCTAATCTGCAATGCTGATTTGTAATGTTGGTTTATTAGTTTGCTACATTTTTTGCATAAGAAATTTTTGATAGATTTATTTTTTAAGGTTTTTTTTTTTTTTTTTTATACTTAAATGTTATTTTTTACTCGTATTCCTTGACTTATAGGTTGGTATGAGGCTGACTACCCATACTGTAAAAAATGCTTCACTTTGCCAATGTCACCCCTGTTTCAGGGAATGTCGGCAAGAGTTGCAGGGCTTATGTTCATTTGAGTTTGGATTTTATTTGTAAGTAGGTACACAATCAGCATTTGTAAGCGCGAACTACACGTGTTTGTTTGTGGGCATACATCTGAGAGCTTTGAATGAATATATCATTGCGACTTAGATTATAGATTATAGATGCCTAGCAAAGAAATCCTAAAAAAAATTGACATACTTTTTAATCAAATTACACCCGTATTAGGTACATGATGATAATATTATTGAGAATGTTGTATTTGTGGGTGTTGAGGCTCCGCCCCTTTGATGCCACGTGGCGCGTCGCGACCAATCACAGCGCTCCGTGGAGCACCGCCCCCCTCCCCTCCCGGCCGAAGGGCTCGCTAATTCAATTACAGCTTTATTGGATCAAAATGTATACGTATACCAGCCGGGGCAATCCTACCAAGCCCGGCTGATATGTAGCTACTGCTTGTATACAAGGAACGAGTTTCAAGATAGATAATTGTGGTATTGTTTGTGACATTAATGTATGGAAGTGAAGCATGAAAGCATTGATCAACTGCATATCGACGGTTAAAAAGCAGGAGGGCATAAGCGACATAAACTAAATTGTTCAAGAGAGCAGTTTAAAGTTTGAGATTGCGGAAAAATGTCATATCATATATCGTTAAAATCAAAACAGCTCTAAAATTAAAAAAAATAAAGGCATTTATGTATTTGGCAGTCATTTTAATGTGGTTTTACGATGTTTTACCGATTTTTGTCCCAAGCGCCTTTAGGACAGAAAAGGCTAAAATCTTGTCGGTTACACCAAAAGCAATTATCGAAAACGCAGTTGTTTGCTTGGACAAAAGCAACACAAAAATCATCGTAGAGCTATGGGAGTTAGCGCATTAGAAAGAGCGGAAAATTTCAAGTAGGATAGCATTCATAACTAATTTTTGACAAAAAATGTCGCTTATGCCCTACTACCTTTTAACAGTGGATATGTAGCTACTGCTTGTATACAAAAAAACGAGCGATCTAAAATGGGTTTCAGAATGGAAAATTGTGGGGTTTTGATGGTGATATTGATGTACGGAAGTGAAGCATGGATCAAATGTATACCAGCCAAGGCAAACCTACGAAACCCGGCTTACATGAAGCTACTTTTTGTATACCTACTAAATGACCGATCTAAAATGGGCTTGACGATGGAAAATTGTGGTAGGTACCTATAGGTAGTTGGTGGCATTGATGTACGGAAGTGAAGCAAGGACGGTGAGATTAATGAAGAACAAGTTCTGACCTCATTCAATTACTGCTTTACTGTATTGCATTGTAAGTAGGTACCAACCAAGGCAAGCCGACGAAACCCGGCTTTTAAAAAAGGTCGGAGTATGGAAAATTGTGGCATTGTTGGTGACATTAATGTATGGAAGTGAAGCAAGGACAGTAAGATTAATGGAGATCAAATTTTGAGAAGTGGTTGGCGTTAGGTCGACCCCTTACCTGTAAATATAAATAGGTTCACTCCTTGACGCGATTGCTTCGGAGAGAACCCGGTAAGAAGTTACACGTAATGTGTCGCTTGGTTTCGTTGCGAATGAATAGTCACCTTAATGGTAAAACTGAATAAGTGCTGATTCACTGATTTGAGAAATCGTGGATTCAACATTTTATTGGGAGTAACTTCTCATAGTAAGTGAACTAATTATAAGGAAGTGCTCATGGCAAACTTCTAAACTACAGGATTTTCACACTTTTGTAGTGTTTTCTCTCGTAGAAAATAAGGGGAAAATCCATGTTAGTTTAATATGCCACTCATTTAGTTTTACCTTTAAGGTATCGGAATATGTGTTATTAGTTTTAGAGGTGTAAGCGTCAACAGGGTCAAAGCTACAGTTACTTTTATTCCCATCGCAACTTAGATCACAGATAAAATATTACAAAAAGGATATATTGGTCCTACCAGAAATTTCATTGTTTCAAATCAAATAGTTGACAAAGGAATTTTTATACTAACCAGATTTCTCACGGGCTCGAAGCAAAAATCCATTAAATATTTTTTCCAATTACTTGTTTGTCTTTTATTTCACATATAATGTGTTGTTCTAGCTAAGGAAGTGATGTGTCAATATAAGAAGGAAGAAATGAAAAGAAAGCGGAAATGTGCGGGTAGAGCAATTAAGTGCTTTTTATAAGTCCATTCATTAAACGCCCATTGTTTTAATTTCATTCATAAAAATTGGCTCCATTCACATATTTTTTAACAATGGTTTTGTAAATTCCAAAACTACCCAAATGTCCCTAGACTAATAGTTTAGTATGAGGCTGACCCTCCGTGCTGCAAAAAACTTGGTTCACTTTTGCCAATGCCATCCTGGTTTCAAGAGAGGACAGGAGTTGCAAAGTTACCAAAGGTCCATCCAACCTTACAGCAACTGGGTGTTGCTTGAGAATTGGTGCTTTCTATAGCGACGACCAAGCTCGTAGAAGGCTATTGAGGTGTGATTCACACAAAAACAGCGTTCACAGAATAAATCATCTTGAGATTATTATTATAAAGTGTATGTTCATGTGAGGCTTGGTTTATTTTGTATGTGCGCATGCAGCATGTGTAAGCGCAAACTAAAAATGTAGGTACACGTACGTCTTTTAAATTTTTAAACTAATTTAAAAAAAAAAAAATGAATTTAAAACTAAACAACAACAAAAAAAGAGATGAATCTGAAATGAGCTCTGTCCACCCTTATAAAAATAGCACAATTACAGTAGGTAAGGTATTTAGATTTCGAGAATGTTCTGTGTAAAAAGGATAACAAATTATGGATGCCAAGCTTCATTGAAGAGGAAATAGAAAAATATGATTCAGATATTGATAGAAAAAAATACGTATGATAAGGTATTGATACGCAGGTAATAAAAACGATGAATACATTTTGAATATTATGATATTATATCTACCCTATCAATGGTGAGCTAATGTATGGGGGATGTTTCAAAGAACGTCAGTCTATGTTGAAATCCCGGAGGGGTTGGACGTATTACACGCAGCTAAAAACAACCCTTGCGAAAATATAGCACAGTTAAAATATGGACATTTAAAAAAAAAACAGTTTAAACAGTGATTGAATTATTTTAAAAACATTTAAAAATACTGAGTGATTTATTAAAAGCATTTTGATTTAATAATTATTTTTTACTGTCTGTGGTTTAATATATATTTATCAAATCGATAAATAAAGTAATGTGTAAATTGTAATTTGAAATTACAAATTAAAATTTCTAATTGGGTTGTAAATTGCATTTTGATTAATTATTAATAATATCAATGAATTAAAATTGTCGATTGACTGTATTTTTGTGTTGTGGATTTTTAAAAACATTTTATTTTGACAGCTACGAGTGACAGCATCAAAAAATTTAAATAAACGTTTTTTATTGTTATTTAAATGTTTATTAAAACATTACTTAAAAACTTTTATTAAAATAAATACGTCGAAAGTTATTTAAATAAGTGATTTAAATTTTGAATTTGGGATATAAAATTTATGTGAATTATAAGTACTCAAACTTTTTTGTTTGTTTTTAAAAATCACTGTGATCTTTGTTGTTTTTGAAATCGATTTAAAATCTCTATTTATCGTCTGATTTTCTTCATTCTTGGACTGCTCGATCTTATTTTAAATCTTCTTTGTACCGGAAGGACCATGATCTCTCGGCAGGGTACCGGAAGGCCTTCTGTGGCTGGTGCCATCAGGCCGAGGGCTTTGTACAGCATCGATCAGATCTTGGGCAACAATACGCAGCAATCAAATGAAGAAGTCTTCAGAAAACACGAAGGTAAGCTTTCTTCAAACACTTCTTTCATTTTTTAAGTCAGGTTTGTTTATGAAGTTAAAGAAATGCTTTCAAAACATATCAGAAGTGACCAGCAAAGTAGGTACCTAAGTAATCAACAATGTCAAAATTTTATTTTTTGGAATTGGAATATCCAGAGTCATAATAAAAGGAGAGCCTGTATGAAGAAGGATATGACTCTGGAGGAAATGAAAGAAGTGTGTAAGGACAGAAAGAAATAGCGGTTGATCTGTGATGTTGGCGGCTAGGGTTTTTTAATAAGAATTTGTTTTCTGTTAGTTTTTGATGTTCATATCTACATATTATGATTTGTTGATTTTATTAGTTGGTATGCGGCTGACCACCCATGCTGTAGAAAATGGTTCACTTTGCCAATGTCACCCCTGTTTTCAGGGAAGGTCGGCAAGAGTTGCAGGGTGTATGTCTATGTGAGATTCGGGTTTTTATATTGTAGGACCACATGCGGCATGTTTAAGCGCGAACTTGTGCATGACTGTTTGTGAAAGCGCATATAATGTGAATATTTAATGCTACATATATTTGGCAACTTAGATTAGATTAGATTAGTACACATGCAGCAATTTTCATGTGCCTGCTTGTGGGCATGCATTAAATATGAGGCTTAAATGCCAATACACCTTTGCAACTCAGATTATAAATGTAAACATACATTTCTATAATTGAATTACCTAAGCATTAATTATATTTAATTTTATTTATTAAGTAATTGACTTTTATGAATTCTTGTTATGAACGCTCATTACCTAAAGTAGATCCGCTTTCATATCGTTTTGCAAATCAGCAATTATTTAGTTTTGCGCTTTTATAAGTGAACGTGTTTTTGCGTATTTGCGAAAACTATTTATTTTCACAAATAAGATGGAAATTCCATGATCTACTAACTTCATTAGAAGTAGTACATTCTCATAAATGTTAATGAAAACAGTTCAATATTTCGTGTATCCACATATATAATAATCTATAATCTAATTTGCAAACATATATTCCTTGACTTATAGGTTGGTATGAGGCTGACCACCCATACTGTAAAAAATGGTTCACTTTGCCAATGTCACCCCTGTGTCAGGGAAGGTCGGAAAAAGTGTAATAAATGGCGTGTTGAAAATACATCGAGTTTGATTTCTGCGAGTTGTTGTCCTCTCCACTTTTGCCCAGGATTCCTCTCTTCCCTACCATCCTTTCTTATTCCTACATCCGAACCAGTTTAGACCAGTTCACTTTGCCAATGTCACCCCTGTGTCAGGGAAGGTCGGCAAAAGTTCTAGGGCTTATGTTCATTTGAGATTTGGATTTTATTTGTAAGTACACATTCAGCATTTGTAAGCGCGAACTACGCGTGTTTGTTTGGGGGCATACATTTGAGAGCTTTAAATGAATATATCCTTGCAACTTAGATTATAGATTGTAGATATTGACATTTAAGTTTCGTATTAAATGTGTGCCCTCAAGTTCACGTGTAAGTTCGCGCTAACAATAATTAATGCTGCAGCCTGCATGTGTAATCTCAAATGAACATAAACCCCGCAATTTTTGCCGACTGAAACAAGGGTGACAATGGCAAAGTGAACCATTTTTTACAGTATGGTTGGTCAGCCTCATACCAATCTATAAGTCACGGAATGTTATTGGGTAATTGTTAATCAATCATTCATACCCCTGTTTCAGGGAAGGTCGGCAAAAGTTGCAGGGTGTATGCTCATTTGATATTTGGGTTTTTATGTTGTAGGTTCACAAGCGAACACTTATAGAAAATGCATATAATGTGGATCCCCAATGTTAAATATCTGTGCAACTTAGATAAATTTAAATTAGACATTGAAATATTAAATGGTGAATTATTTATTACCTGTTTCCTGGCCAGTTAAAATTGGTTGGTGAATTGCATTCCCCTTCACAAATTTATTGAAAAAAAGTTATTGGTAGTTGTCGGCGTAATGGCCGAGGGGGCCAAGTGGGCTGATTTTTCCAGCGTGTTTGGAATAGAACAACGTTGGTTCGATCCCCCGCCTTGGTTTAACTTTGACTCTGGTTCAACAGATGTTATTCGGTAATTATTAATTAATAATTTATTAAAATAAACAATAATGAATTATTAATTGATGGTATTAATACCTTGTTTTCTGGCCAGGTAAAATAGGTTGCTGAATTGCATTCCCTTTCACTAAAAAGTTAATTCCTCATAACGTGAACCTTTCTCTGTTTGATGGCTGGCATCATCTGTATTTACCAACATATTCTCATGTAATGCAGACCACGTTTTTGCAACTAACATTTCAATGAAATAAAAAGAAACGTCGCTAGATTTTTTACACCTCCCCGTTTTTTGTAAAATTTTCGCTTTATCGATAATTGCAGCGAGTATTGTGCTGTATTCAATATTTTGTAACATTGTAGCCGTTTGGAGAGGGCCCTTGAGTCACATTCAGGACTCAATCCCCAATACAAGGGGTTGCCATTGTGGAAAAATCCTCTACCAGCAACCCCAAGTATTAAAAACCTTTGTAAACTCGACCAAATAACAAAAAAATACACGTAAATTGAAACGTTCACTAGTGGCAGTGTTTTGGTATCAGTAGGTTTTTTTTCTGGGGAACGCTTTGGTTGAGTAATGCTGTATGCTTGGAGTAGAGGCTATATGAGGCTGTAACCCTTTCTTTCAAAGGTATAATCGAACCATTTAGTTCTCGAGACGCTAGTCGATTGAGACTATGAAAGGAGTGCCTATTTTTATATCGAGCTGCATATGGTGGAGGCATTAAAAAACGGATTGAATTTTAAAATAAGGATCCTGATTTTTAGAGAAGAAATTCACCAAATCTTTCAACATGCATTTGCTTTTCACCCAGGCGGATTAACCCCTCTGGGGGCCCTGGTGCGGGGTAAAGCTCGGGGGCCCCCTATATGCCCCCTCCCCTCTCCATTAAACCCCCTCCCCCTTCCCGCCTGCTTTTCCATAACCTCAAAGATGCATATTTTTTCCGAAAACAAAAGTAAGTTGACGTTTTTTCTTTACAATATTTTTTAGCTTTTGGGGGGCCCCTTCGTAGCGTATGCCTCATAAGACTTAAACCCCAAAGATATTTTGTTGTAATGCTTGTAAACTTATTTTTCTACTCTCCCATTTGGTAATTTACTAATTACAAAACGGCTAACGCAATCACAATGACATACATTTCTACACCCGTTGCGTAATGTAACATTACGCAACGGGTAACCGTGTTGAAATGAAAATGTGCGCATGCGCATTGTCAGAATTGGAACCATTTTTTAATTTCAAATGTCAACCTTGTATGGGGGTTTGAAGACCTGTAAATCCAAGATGGCCGCAAGCGATCAGCTGATTAGGCTTCATACAATATAACCATTGACTATTACTGATATTCGGTAGGTAGGAATTACCGTGGTGATGAGACTTCCAGCCCTGTTCAGATGAAAATAAATATATTTTATGTGTGGAGTCAAATAAAAATTGTTAATAGTGCTAAAATTTATCGAATTTATTTATCGGAATGCTCCAAATAAAGCTTTCCTTTTTTCAAAGGAAAATAAAAGGCTTGAAACGAAAACAATACAAAAATTTTCACCGCAAAAAATAAACAAACTCAAAAAGTTACTTGGTTAATAGGGCGGTATGAGGTGGATCACCTATGCTGTACAAACTTGGTTCACGTGCCAATACAACTGTAGGGCATATGTTTATTTGAGTTTTGGGTTTGAATGTTTAAGCTTATATGCAGAATGTAAAAGCGCGACCTTATATGTTTCGGCTTGTGGGCATGAATTCAATATGAAACCTAAATATAATTTATCTTTACAACTTAGGTTAGATTCGATAATCGAAGGGAATGATAAATCACACGTTTTGACAAAGGTAAGGTTTTAATTACTTCAAATGGACGAGTACATTAAAATGACTATTAGTCACTGTTTTGTTAATTATTTCATGGTCGTAAAAAAAGTATTGTATGCCACTGCACGTAATTAGTCTTTGTAACACTCTTGCTGTCTATTGTGCCATTCGGCTGCGCCTCATGGCACAAACTAGCACTCGTGTTACAAAGACTATCATTACTAGGCAGTGGCATAAATAACTATTCTATTAAGTCTGTCATCGGGGACCCCTTTGGTCACAAATACCCGGAAATACCTGGGCACTGATAAAAATATAAGAGTCTTGGTGGCCATGTGGGGGCCTTTTGAGTGTGGGGGCCCTGGTTCGGCTGAACCGCCCTTAATCCGGGCCTGCTTCACCCATTCATTCATGATTATTTCTCTTAGGGTGTTGGAAGTTAAAGAGAAAATCTACAAATCAAAGTAACAAAGGGTTTTCTTGCCTTTTCCCTAGCAACCTGACAGCGTGACGTCACAAATTTATGGTTTAAGTCCATTAGAGTTGTCAATTTCATTCTTCTCAAAAAAAAACCTCTAAAAAATACAACTAGGTAGGTACATATTTATTTATGTTCACTCAAAACTTTTGAACGTGTTTTCATTAAATATTTAGGGTACCTTCCAATTTTTTTTCAAAAAATAATAACCCTACTTAGCCGTCAATAAAAGCATTTCAAAAACCCTTCAATTACCAACGTAGCAAAAATGTATTACAAAAAATGATATTTATTATTTTTATGGTTTGCGCCTCGGCTAACACGGACAATGCCGCTAGGTGGCGGTAATGCTTATTTATTTTCATGTCTAAATAAATAACAACAATGGAGTACAAAAATGTTTTGCGGTGTAGAAGGCTTGTGACGCAGATATCCCGCTGTGTTTTTCAAAATATTGCTTTATTAAAAAATATGTATCGACACTCTAAACTCTAAAGAGATGTTAAAGAGGAGAACAGTCTATTGCACAGACTCTCAACATTTTTCGAGTGGCAGCCCTTTTTTATTTGTATTAACCCCTTAAGGACAGATTGGGTACCGACAGACACTTTACTTTGTAGATAGATTCTTTCACTTATAGGTTGGTATGAGGCTTGCCACCCATACTGTAAAAAATGGTTCACTTTGCCAATGTCACCCCTGTTTCAGGGAAGGTCGGCAAGAGTTGCAGAACTTTCGACTTGCTTACGCAATTTTCAAGAGGAAACACCTTTTAAATTTATATTTTTGAATACCTCTGCTGGACATAAGACAAACAAGCACTATGGTGCCGACTTTTCCAACGTTTGGGCATCACACTAAATCTGTTTTGATTTTCTAACACGTCGTCGCCAGACCGTCTCTTTGACGATTAAGCTCGGGATTAAAATAATGGTCAAAGTGCAGCACAGACCTCGGCACTGAAAGGGTTAACGTCTGCGCATTAACGAGATGTTTTTGGACTTTGCAAAATTTATGCAAAAATAATTACGCTCGGAAAAGCGAGGACCCAATAAACGCTTTTGAAAAGTGACCGTCCCAACAACATATCGTTAACTTAGTGCTTGTTTGTTGTATGTCCGTCAGAGGTAATTTCACATGAGCAATGTTTGTTTGTGTACTAGACCAACGTCTTGTAAATCCAAATCTAAATCTAAGCTGCAAAGATGTGTATAATTTAAGATTTATATTAAATGCATTCCCACAAGCAGACATGTATAACACATGCCGCATGTGGACCTACAATATAAAAACCCAATCTCAAATGAACATAAGCCCTGCAACTCTTGCCGTCCATCTCTGTAACAGGGGTGACATTGGCAAAGTGAACCATTTTCTACAGCATTTTCTACAGGGTGGTCAGCCGCATACCAACCTATAAGTCAAGGAATTTGATTTTATAAATATTAAAAACAACTCATCCCCTTAATGCTTGTTTGTCTTGTGTCCATCAGAGGTAATTTCACATGAGCAATGTTTGTATATATGTACTGGACCACTGTGTCTCATGAATGCTGAAATTTTATTTGAAAAACAATTAAAAACAACTCTCACATTATCGTGTTTTACGTTTTTGTCTTAGCTCAGATTGTGTAGAATGTGATTCTAAAGACAATTTCATTGAAAAGTCATCTTTGAATCAAATAATAATAATAATACTATCAGGCTAATTTATTTTAAATTACAAATGATAAGAGAGCGCCGTTTTTGTGTGTGTCACACCTCAAGGGCCCTCTCCGATCATGGATAAGACTTTCTACAAAGGTGTGTCTTGAGTGCTCCGCGAAATACATCCATAGATTTGGAGTTCTTCACTCCGGGTGGCAGTCTGTTCCACTCCACCGGACCCGCAACATGGAAAGCGCGGTCTCCGAAATTTGTACGAATGTGACGGCGTGGCTGAACCCAATTGACTACTTCATCGCCCGCGGATCTGAGTGTCTGCCTCCTTACACCCATCTCAACAGGCAACATCATGTCAGTCAGATAAGGTGGAGCCAAGCCATTGATGGCTTTATATACCATCACACAAACACGGTAGACCACCCTCTCCGGGAAACGAAGCCAATGTAGTGTTTTTCAAATGGTAGATAAGCCAAACTAGCACTGAGGTGTGTCGATATACGTACAGCCAACATACATATTATTATGTACTTATGAGAGTTTGTGACAATGTTGAAATGAAAATTAAAATAAATTTCCTTTTGAAAGGATATACTGTAGGTATAATGTATACTCTACAGCTTTTGTGTATAAATTTTACATGGACGCACAAATTTGAATTTACATTTGTTTTCTCGGCGGGCAAACGTCACACTTGTATGGGACTACGGTCCTTAGCAACCAATACAAAAATATTTGTATGATTTTTCCCTAGCAACCCGGCAGCGCGACGACACAATAATCAATTCATGTGCGAAGAAAATGCATGAAAAAGGTGATGGATATGAAGGAATTGAAAGGGTATGTCAGGATAGGAAAAAATGGAGGCAACTCTGCAGAGGCTCTGGCCACCCCTAGTGGAATGGCGGCACAGTTACAGTTACAGTGCGGACCTAATTATTTCAAAAGTTGTATTATTCCCAGAATGATTTTTTTGTTATAACTACTGTTAAGAATTAAACATTAAATAATGTTAACATACCTACGAAGATGCATTTGTATTCTTGTCTGTGGTCATTTTTGCTGCCAATTTCATATCAGTGTTTTTGACAGCTGTATCCTATTCCGCCTCTCTCTCCTAACAACATGTCCGCTTGCGTTCATCCAATTTAATAAACTACAATAATCGTGTGCTAATTGTGATTTAATGTGTTGAATAAATATTATGAACAATGGTACAACAGTGTTGCAGACATTACTTGGATGATTCGTCTTACATCCAAAATCCAAATCCCTAACTTACACAATGGCTAAATTCGTCCAATTACTTTGTGATTCTTCTCCTTCATGTCAGCTTCACACCGTATTGGCCCAGTAACGAGCAATGTCTACAGCTCTTTGGTTTTCCGCAAAGAGATCATCCATGGAGCAGCTTGTCGGACAGGAGGGACAACACCGCAGGTGCTCCATTGTTTGCTGAGCTCCACACTCACATAGTGTAGAGTCCTCCCGTCCCAGAAATCCCCAGGTCAGCATGTTGGCCCGGGCTCTTCCAACATTGGTCCTCAATCTGTTCATAGATTTCCACACGGGCCACTCGAGGTTCTTTCCTGGAGGTAGGCTCTCTGCAGGCTGCACAAAGCTCTCCGGGCATTCCTCTTTCCACATTTGCAATCTCTCCGCCACTGGATTCGAAGACAAGGGCTGCATGGAACTAAGGAAGCTGTTGAAAAGAAAACTTTGTGATTATAACCGGCTGACCAGTCCTTAGTCTAGTGGTTACGCTTCAGACTAGTAAATGGAAGGTCGTGGGTTCGAGTCTTGACGCAGCACAAAAAAAACCTCACTTATATTTTCAATATGCTCTTCGCTTGGTTGAAAAATTCATACCTTTACCAAAGACCGGTCATCAAAATTCCATCCAGCTTTACAGCCACTGTGTCTTTCTTGAGAGTGGCGTTTTCTACTGCGACGACCAAGCTCGTGAAACGCTCTTGTGTGTGATTCACACAAAAACAGAACTCACCAAATAAATCATCCTAATATTATTATTTTATTTTAACTTGTCTGTCATACATGAGCCCTCATTTGGTCTGGCATAAAATTGTCTAACAAAAAACAATACACAAAAGACAGTTTAATCCTTCTGCAAGCGAATTATTCTGCTCTAAGTGGAATTAAACGTTCTAGTGACCCTCTAGGTAGGACACAGTACAAAACATTCTCTTCAATCTCATCCACAGCGCTTACTTAAAAATATATGCAAAACTTTAACAGCACATCTGCAGAGTGTTTTGGTTTTAATATGTTTTTGTTAGAACGCTGTGGCAGAGTTGTTACGTCGTGTTTTTGCACTTGGGGAGCGGAATATAAAAGAGGTAGGTACTAGGTAGGTACTGGCCACCCCTTGCATGGAAATCTGTTTGTGGAAGGGATTCAGCGCGCGGGTATATGACTAATTAAATAAAAATCAAATTCACTATATTGCGCTGATGAAATGGTATTTTTTTACGATAGACTTCCCCTTTTTCTTACATAAAAATATAAGTAACGAATTCGGTTGTACAAGTATTGTGGAATGTAGACAAAAGTGGCATTTGAAATTAAAAATGTGACATTATTTCTGGCACTTATACTTTTGTTTTCTAAAACGCGAAACTAAAGGCTGGTTCGGACAAGGCGAGTAATTTAGTCAAGTAACGAGTAATTTAGTGGCTAAACGTGTGCGAACCCCAACAATTTAGTCCAGTAGTTAAGTCAATGGTTTAGTCAAGCCGATCCATTTCATTCTATTTTTTCGGGCAAGTAGCGGCCCCGCCCACCGTCCGTGGGCGAGTGTTGCCGAGAAGCCACGGAAAAGTCCGAGTCCGAAGAGCCACGGAAAAGACCGAGTCCGAGTCGAGTTTATTAGCGGCCGCGCCATTGGCCGCTCACTCTTGGCGGGGAAACGGAAATGCAAGAATGGCGGCAATTTAAATTGGCTGCAGTTTGAAAAGATAATGCCCGTTTTCAGCAAGAATATTTAAAGATAAAGTGCTGTTTAAAAATATTTAAGTACTTAAGAACTTCTTATATTTGCGAGCCCAATGTTCCGCTCCCTAAACTTAGCGACCTGTCAGTGAGGTTATGTCATGTTTAAACTGTAAATAAGTGGATATGCACACCGATATCCTTGGTTTTTTAGAAACTCTTGAGAATATAGAAGTTGCTAGGACTTATCTACGTCCAAAAAGTTTTGAGAAAGGTATTTTTTTTTCGATAAGAATAGTATGACATCGATTTTTGTTGCGGATATCAGCTGTCAAAAATACAATCATGTAGCTCCTTGCTGGATGAAATTGTAGTAATTTTTAAGTTTTCGGACAAAAGAGCTGTACAAATATAGTTTTGGTAAAGATGTTGTGGAAATAAATATTATCGTGCATGAATTTATTACGTATTTAAAATCATCGATCTTTTACATTGATCGATGTTTATAGGTACCTACCATAAATTTGTCATATCACAGGCCTTATGATATCCTTCAGATGGATTGTTACTTATTGTTTTGTACAGAAACAATTCAGTGACACACGAGGATAACTGATTAGAGGCATTACAATTTTATGCCACTGTAAGCCATCAACTGGTATCTGTGACAGACGTGAGAGGCGTATGTAGCAGGATTGAACAAGTTTCTCGCGGTCAGCCTCTGAAAAGTTGAACCATGTTTCTTCTTTAACTTGATAATTGATTGGTAACCGCCGTGTATTTGAAATGCCGATTTTACATGTCGAATATTGATGTTAATTGTCAACAACGAAAAACGCAACAAAGAAATGAATCTGAATGCAGCTGCAGACTACGAGCCGTATTATAGTGTGTGCATACAAACTATACTTTGTACACATCATTGAAAAGATAAAATTCAATTAAAAAATAATGTTTGCAGCGTAAATGGTAGATATTATTATAAACATCAAATAGTCATGTGTTGTTTTTATTTAAAATGTGTATATTATTTTATAAACCATAAAATACATTTCGAATTTACAAAAGTCGAGTTTCGAAGTTGTTTGCTAAACAGCTAGGTGGCCGGGCATAAATCAGTTAATATTACCAAATCATAGCCAATTTAAAGGGCTTTATAATAACATGATTTAATACTCAATTAATATTTTCAAACTGCAGCCAATTCAAATTTTCCGCCATTATAGAAAGGGCTTTCTGCAGCCAACTTCGCACTTGTGTACTGTACTGGACCGTAATGCGAACGCTTCACGGGCGAGTAGCGCCCCGCCCACTACTAAATTACTCGTTACTTGACTAAATCAGTGGCCTTGTGCGAACTAGCCTTAACGGACCGGTCCGTAGTCTAGTGGTAACGCTTAGGATTCTTGAATGTAAGGTCGTGGGGTTCGAATCCTGGTGGAGCACAAAATATATAGCTCTTAGCTGGGTTGAAAAATTCATAAACCTTGACCAAAGACCGGTCACCGAAGGTGCATTCTGCCTTATAGCAACTGGGTCTCGCTTGTGAATTGACGCTTTGTAGCGACAAACAAGCTCGTAAAATGTCCTGTCAATAGCTCAGTTGGTAAAATGCTTACATTCCATGCTGAGAGCAAGGGTTCGATAACCAACCGAAGGTTTTCCGTTTCGATGTTTTTTTCAAACCCAAAATAAATACCAGTAAGGTTTTTGTATTTTCAGTCCACATGCGGCATGTGTAAGCGCGAACTTATACATGTCTGCTTGTAGGATTGCATTTTATATGAATCTTAAATGTTTATTTACAATACAATTATTTACAACTTAGAATACAGATTATAGATTTACTCAGCCTTTACAAGAAGTGAGTACCAGTACCCTCGGGAGATGAGAAACCCGCACTTTAAGTGTAACGGACGTCTTACGTTACAAAATCATTAATTTTGTTGTGTAAATCTATTTACACAGTGAAAGTCCATTTTTAATTATTTAAAAATTCAAATGGATAAAAACAGAGTTTTAATTCACATATGTATTTCTTTTTTTTGTTTGCTCAAATGGTTACAAATGAAATGCGAAAATGTTTGAGCAAACCAAAAAAAAGAAATAAATATGTGAATTAAAACTCTGTTTTTATCTAATCTAATCTAATCTAATCTAAGCTTCAAGGATATATATCATTTAAGATTTATATCAAGTGCATTCCCACAAGCAGACATGTATAATTTCGCGCTAATATAATTCACACGTTTAATAATAAAGAGCAATAACTCAAAAAACAAGAATGTTGGGAAATCACGTTTAAAGTTCAGACACCCAGTACAACTTGTATGGGATGAAAAAGGCGGCCGATGTTTTATCTCGGTCATATTCGTCCAAATTGAACGGCTGTCGCATTCTACATATTCTTCTCGCATTGTTCCATCTCGATTTTCCCAATTTTCGAGTTATTTCTCTTTATTATTAAGCGTGCGATATGACGCATGTGGACCTACATTATAAGAACCCATCTCAAATGAACATAAACCCTGCAACTCTTGCCGTCCTTCCCTGGGGTGAATTGGCAAAGTGAACCATTTTTTCACAGTATGGGTGGTCAGCCGCATACCAGTATACATTTTTATCCATTTGAATTTTTAAATAATCATTAATTTTATAGGGTAGAAGAAGGATAAAAAAACATTCATACCGTTCTCACAGCTATTAAGGGTCGGTTTACAATAGTTTGATGAAGGTACAAAATGAGCGTCAGTATATTATACTCATTCACAATTATACTCTAATAATATACAAACGTTCTGTAATCCGATTACTCAATTATTAATGAGGATTAAGCTATTTGATCCGGACAATTATACTATTCATTTTATACAAATAGTTTGTGAGTATTACCTGGCATGTGAAGAGGACATGCATCTGATTGTAACACCCCCTTGCATGAACATTCAACACTCGACATTCAAGCGTGATAGCATTCAACGCGCCTCTCTTGTGCCGTTCAGGATAGCTCCTCCACACTTGGGATGACTATCGATAGCTGTCTCTCTTGATTGCAATCTTTTTGAGCTCAAATAGGAGGAGACATCATTGAGCATATTTATTTTCACAGGAAAGGGTGCCAGTGTTACGCCACCACTTCACTTGAAGCTGAAATTTCCCAGCTCCATGGGCGCTGGTTTCTCATTTCTAAGTAAACTATAATAGTATTTTGGGATTGAAATACAAAGGTTAATCATTTCTGACACTCTTGGTTGAGATTGAACTCTAGCCCTCATGTATGGAACTAATTAAGTACATGATCAGCAAATATTTGAAAGAGGTGTAAATAGTTGAGTGTTTATATTTGATTGGTTTTTTGTATATTATTCTTATCATTATTATTTTTGTTATTTTTTTCATATATCTACATGTGTGTATATATGTATAATTCCTATTTCTGTATTTTCTATTTAAACATGTTACCTCTTTATGTTATTTTATTTTATTTTTTGTCTTTCTGTTTTTGCTGAGTAAATGACTAAATGGTGTATATATTATTTTTGTTTTTTATGATTTTTATCTATTAAGTGATTAATTTTAAGTTAAGATAAGTTGGAATCCTCCCCAAAACACAAGCTATGCTTACTTTGGGGAGTATTTATTGTAATTAGATTTTTAAAATTTATTTTTATTGTAATACTTTGTACATATTGATAAAAAAACAATAAAGACCTTATGAATATGAATTATGAAAGAATTCTACCAACTGTGCTATCGACCAAACAACAAAAATATTCGACCCTTTAATGCTTATTTGTCCTATGTCCATCAGAGGTAATTTCACATAATGTATCCTGATATATATCTGTATATATCCTGAAAAAGGGGTGTCATTGGCAAAGTAAAAAAAAAAATACAGTACGGGTGGTCAGTCTCATACCAACCTATAAGTCTTCCTGATTCAGGGAAGGTGGGTAAGAGTTGCAGGACTTATATTCATTTGAGATTGGATTTTTATATTTAAGTCCCCACGCGGCATGTTTAAGCGCAAACTTACATGTGTCTGCTTGTGGGCATGTATTTTATATGAATTTGAAATGACACTTAATGTATCTTTGCAACTTAGATTACAACATTATTATTACCTATAAACACGACTGATTTTTTCCATGGCCCTTGCATTACTATGTAAAGAAGCAGAAATACCCCGTTTTTATCTTTTGTAACATTTTAACTTTTGTAACTTTATCTTTTGTAACAATTCATTGTGTGATTCTTTTGCATGTCAATTACTTTTAGCAATGAGATCTCTCTTGCATGTTGCATGTACGTTTATACGCGCAGGAATGATGATTTCCGAGTGATGGTCTGTGGGGGGAATAACTCGCTTGAAATGGATTTATTGAAACAGGCAATAAAATGAGATTTAAATACGGGTATTTATTTGCATTGCATCCTACAGTTATACCCAACCATTTAATATTCATGAACACTTAAATAATAAATTGTTTTTGGTCTCTGCATATAATTTTTAATCAAATATTCCTAGTATCGCGAAATTTCTCCAACATTGCGTAAATAGAAAAAAAATATAGAAAATACAATATCACTTCTTGCGATTGATTTACTTTTCATACACTTTTTCTATTATTACGCGACATTTAAACTTTTTGTTTTTATATTACAGATTGGAATTCCATTTTCTTGTTTAAGTGTCACATCTAAAGATGATAGCCGATCATCATGGCTTTTTTTGTTCTAGATGCTGTAGCTCTATAAAGAGATTGTGTGCTTTTTTAAGAGTGTTTTATACCCTTTTATATTTTTGTTTCTTAACCTCTATTGTCTTAGTAAAAGAGTGACTCTTATGAAAAAAAAACAGGTGTATTTATTGATATTTTATTGAAATTATAAAGGCTACCAAAAATATATAACATTTTTTTATAAATTTAGTTACGTAATCAAAAAACACGCCTGATTTTTTCATAACTGTCACTTGCTTACTAAAACTATAAAATTTAAGAAATTGAAACCACAGGTGTAGAGTATATAGCGCTCCTAAGCCGTGTTCTTAGGTTGTTGGGTGATAGTCCGGTCGATAGCTCAGTTGTAAGAGTGCTTGCATTCCGTGCCGAGAGCTCGGGTTCGAATCCCACCAAGGGTGTTAGAAATAATTTCCCATTTCGCTGCTTATTCCGAACTCAAAATTAACTCGTTAGCTGGGAAACCTTTACTTCTAAAGTGGTTGGCGTCAGGCCGACCCCATATCTGTAAAAATAAATAGATTCCACTCGCCCCATGCGAAACCCTTCGGGGATAATGCGGCAAGAAGTTACACTATTTATTTATTTATTTCAACGACACGGTGTGCCTTTTAAATACATAATTAAAAATAATATTACAAAAAAAATACAAAAGATGCAGTACCTCGAAAACAAAAAAGAGAAAAAACAAAAGCAAATAACAAGCATAGAAAAGAAACATAAATATACACGAGAGCTACAAATTAAAAGCAATCGGGGATAAAAAAGTAAATAACAAAATAATAAATTACAAAAGTATTAATCCCATAAAAGTACTGAGAAAAAATTATTATATGTGTAACATAGCTGCGTTTTATTTTTGGTATTTAAAGGTTGCTTATAACTGTATTGGGGCTCCATTTTGCGATATTGTTGTACTAGTAAACATGATCCAGGGGGCCCTCCTGTCTCTCTCATTTTACTACTGGGGTAATCCTTTATCTGTCAAGGGCCCGAAAATGTAACAGGCATTGCACAAAGCTAACATTACACAACGACTAAACCCGGCATTGTTATGCTTGTAAGCTGTAGCTGTAACTCTGTCGCCATTCCGCTAGGGGTGGCCAGAGCCTCTGCAGAGCTGCCTCCATTTTTTCCTATCCTGACATACCTCATTCATATCCATCATCTTTTTCATGCATTTTCTTCTTTTACGCTCACTTTGTATATCCCATTCTTTCACAATCTCTTCAATCTGATCATTCCATACTTTTCTCGGTCGTCCCTTCCCTCTTTTTCCTTTGTCAGTCCATCATCATTCATTCTTTCCATATGCCCAAACCATCTCATCAAATTCTTTTGTAAGTACCTTAACTTTCACATCGTCTTTCAAATCATATTCTTTTTTTACCCATTCATTCCTAACTCTATCCCTCAGAGTTTTTCCTGTCATGCTTCTGAAATGCTTCATTTCCACCGTACATACTTTACTCCTTTCGCTATCATTCACTATCCATGCTTCACTTCCATACATCAAAGTCGGTAACAATATGCCATTGTGTACCGCCATTCTGTAATGTCATGTAATGCCGCATTTAAAAAAAATGTGAATGCAACTAAGCCACACATATAGTGTAGCTTCTTACCGCATTATCCCCGAAGGAGTCACATGTGTCGGGTAAAACCTCAGCGAGTCAACCACTACAGTTGAAGTGATGGTATCCCAACATCCGAGGGGGCTGGTATTCATTAATTGTGAAGGCTAAGTACCTAAACCTTGCCGGTATTTTATTTTGGGTTTTCTGGCACTCTCGGTGGTATTATCGGCATGGAATGCAAGCACTCTACCAACTGAGCTATCGACCGGACGTTAAAAAAATTAACCTGTGAGAAAATGTGTCTTGAAAGAAACAAAAAAGTGTTTTTAGACTTACACGGCCGGCTGATGATGCTGGAGTGATGCTTTCTGGGATCTGTTGCCGTGGTCTGTGGGAGCTAGAGCTTCTGGACGTTTTGCCTATGTCTGCGATGGGTTTCTTCAGCGTGAAAATGAAATGATAAAGATGATCTTGATGAAACTGTTTGATCTATTTGAAGATAGAACGGAATCAAACATGGCGATGCCTGAACAGCTGATCGTTGTTCCATAAAAAAATGAATCAGCTGTTGATACGCTGCCATGTTTTATGACATCCTATCTTCAAATGGAATTTACGAAATCTATCGATGGTCTTCGAAACTTGCATCCGTCCAGAGACAAAGGATTCACTACCATTAAAATGCATGCATTGACTTGTTGCTAGGAAAACCTCATACAAGGCTATTTACAACGTATTTGATTTATAACTGATCCATAGATCATTGTTTTTTTGTATAGAAAATTCACGTTAGGTGTTGGATCAGCCGCGGATTTTTTTGTGTGTGAATAACACCGTGAGCGTAAAAGAAGAAAATGCATGAAAAAGGTGATGGATATGAAGGAATTGAAAGAGGTATGTCAGGATAGAAAAAAATGGAGGTGACTCTGCAGAGGCTCTGGCCACCCCTAGCGGAATGGCGACATAGTTACAGTACAGTTACAGTGTAAGTTTTTATTTTTTACAGACACACACACCATCTCTAAAACAGAGTCTTTGAGCACCGCCACCGTCTCTGACGCAGAGATGGACCATCACGAGGAAGAGGAAGAGGACGAGGGTCTGCCGCTGCTGTCGGAGCTGGCGGACCACGAGGCCGACAGACCCAGGAAGGTGCGGAGGTCCAGGACCACCTTCACCACGTACCAGCTGCACCAGCTGGAGAGGGCCTTCGAGAAGACGCAGTACCCTGACGTCTTCACCAGGGAAGAGCTGGCCATGAGGCTGGACCTGAGTGAAGCTAGAGTCCAGGTAAGACACTCTCATCATAATCTTCTAAAAGCAAAGCGTGTTTTAGAAATAGATTTGTGGAGTGGAATGTCCAGACTCATAATAAAAGGAGGACTTGTATGAAAAAGGTTATGACTCTGGATGAAATTAAAGAAGTTTGCAAGGACAGGAAGAAGTGGCGGCTAATCTGCAATGTTGATTTGTAATGTTGGTTTATAAATTTGCTACATTTTTTGCATAGGAAATTGTTTACTTTTTTTGTATATATTTCTTTTTAAGGTTTTATTCTGTTTTATACTTAAATGTTATTTATTATTCGTATTCCTTGACTTATAGGTTGGTATGAGGCTGACCACCCATACTGTAGAAAATGGTTCACTTTGCCAATGCCACCCCTGTTTCAGGGAAGGTCGGCAAGAGTTGCAGGGTGTATGTCCATGTGAGTTTCGGGTTTTTATATTGTTGGACCACATGCGGCATGTTTAAGCGCGAACTTGTACGTGACTGTTTGTAAAAGTGCATGTTTTGTGAACCTTTTATGTAACATATATTTTGCAACTTAGATTAGATTAGATTAGATTAGTTCAGTTTGCTTTTTTATAAAATTGATATTATTTTTCAAAATATATTTTTTCTCGTTCACACATTTCATTCAATTTTGAAAAGCAGAGGTCCGGTTCAATACCGGATCGCAGATGATTAATTAAACTTAAATTAATCGCCGTTAACCATATTTAATTAAAATAATATTAACGCAATTGCCGAGCCACTATTCCTATTTAATCAATTTTAATTATGTCAGCAATCGCAACAAATAATGTCAATGGAAAGAATTACGTAATTATTTAAATAACCATTTTTAATTAACCACCGGAGGCGCTATTTTATTGCTTTTTACAGATAATGAAATGTTATTTTAAATTTTGATTTGATTTTAAGTTCGTTAATTATTTTACTTTCCGTTTTTTGTGTTCCTCAATTTTTTTAATAGATTGGTTTGAGTCTGACCCCCCATGCCGTAAAAACTTGGTACGCTTTTGCCAATGCCACCCAGTACCTACCCTGAGTACGAGTTTTTTCACTTTGCTCGAAGTATTAATTTTAAAAATGTAATTTGTTGTGTATGTTCCTTGACTTATAGGTTGGTATGCGGCTGACCACCCATGCTGTAGAAAATGGTTCACTTTGCCAATGTCACACCTGTTTCAGGGAAGGTCGGCAGGAGTTGCAGGGTGTATGTTCATTTGATATTCTGGTTTTCATATTGTAGTTCCACATGCGGCATGTTTAAGCGCGAACGTATACGTGTCTGCTTGTGTAAATGCATATAATGCGAATCTCTAATGTTACATATGGGTATTTGCAGCTTAGATTTGATGTACATCATGATATGAAAACCGGAACTAAACATTTTTACAAATAATCGCTTTTCAACTTCTGTTAATTGCTGGTGATTAACGTCAGACAGGGATGTGCGAGTGATCAATAAAAAATCATTATTTATGATAATTAATTAACTAGGCTGTTAAGAATTGATTAATGTCAACACGTGATTAATGGTAATAATGCATCTAGTTTTTTTTAATAGATTTGTGAAGTGGAATGCAATTCACCAATGTATATTGCCTGGCCAGAAGCAAGCATTCCCCAGTGACATCTGTTGAACCAGGCTCAAAAATATTGTCGCTAGGACACGGCGTAGGCGGGGTTCGAAGTTGCGATTGTTTCAATAATGCAAATTCGAGTGCCGACGCCTTACCCCTCGACCATACCAGCGACAAAAAAGTTTGAATAAATTCTAAAATAATCTAAATATCAAAAAAATATCATATTTTACCTCAAGAAGACAGGTAGATAGGTACATTTTTTTTCATTTTTCAAATACAATTTACTATCTATAATAATCTTTAATCCTTTAATCTAAGTTGCCTCTGAAGATGGACGGATAAAGTCCGATAGCGCTTAGGCATTGTAAACTCAAAAAATGTGAAAATAAAACTATGTTATAAAAATAGTTTTTCTAATTAAAATAGCAAAGTTATGTTGACATTCAAGGCTCACATTTAATGCATGCCTACAAGCAGGCACATGTACCTACCTAAGTATCTATAATCTATCTATAATCTAAGTTGCAAGGATATATTCATTCAAAGCTCTCAGATGTATGCCCACAAACAAACACGTGTAGTTCGCGCTTACAAATGCTGATTGTGTACTTACAAATAAAATCCAAACTCAAATGAACATAAGCCCTGCAACTCTTGCCGACATTCCCTGAAACAGGGGTGACATTGGCAAAGTGAACCATTTTTTACAGTCAGCCTCATACCAACCTATAAGTTAAGTTATTAAGGAATTAAGTATGAACCCGAAAAATCGTTTATCGAAAAGTCGTATGGACGAAATGTCGGGTGACCAAATTGTCCATGTTCGATATGCCTGTGGACGAATTATCCGTGGCTAAGTTGTCTGTCAGTAAATTGTCGAACTGGCGAACAAACTCGCTGCCTTAGTTCTTGTTTGCCGTATAACCAACTAAGCAAATTTTACAGGAACAATGTTTTTGTGTTTTGTTATTAAAATTAACAAAATCGTAATTTAATTATTACGTATTTTACCGAAAGTAGTACTGCAGGTCTGGCATTATAATAATCCATACAAATCACTATAATTTTACGTTTAATACAAAAAAAGCGTTTTAAAATGGATTTACGCCAAATATGCGCAACGAAAATTACGTAAAGGTGAGATACGGCAAAAAGATCGGACTTTGACTGGACGCTCGCGACAACTTTTTAGTGCTTGTTTTGGCGTATGCGCCAAAATACAAATAACAATGTGTCGGTGTCATGCCCACGCGCGTCTGTGATTGGCTCACAATTGTAGATGACGCAGTCACGCATGCGCCTTCAGCGTTTAGTGGATATACGACACTCGAGAACTAAAATAACATTTCGAACACAGAAAATCATACGTGAAAATGTTGGATAGCTCGCACATTTGAAGACAAATCTGTATTTTTCTTAGCTCAGATTGTGTAGAATTTGATTCTTAAGACAACTGCATTAAAAGGTCATATTTGACAAAAATGGGCTATGTTCCTTGACTTATAGGTTGTTATGCGGCTGACCACCCATAATATAAAAATTGGTTCACTTTGCCAATGTCACCCCTGTTTCAGGGAAGGACGGCAAGAGTTGCAAGGCTTATGTTCATTTGAGATTGGGTTTTTATATTGTAGGTCCACATGCGGTATGTGTTAGCGCGAAATTATACATATCTGCTTGTGGGAATGCATTTAGTATAAATCTTAAATGATATATATCTTTGCAGCTTAGATTAGATTAGATTAGATTATACGGCAAATAAGAACTGAAGGAGCGAACTGTCTAGTGACCGATTTGTCTATGGCCGAATTGTCTGTGGGCGAGCTATCTTTGTCCAATTTGTCGTGCCACGAACTAAAAACTCTGTCTCCTCAGGGCTTAGACCAGTGTTTCCAAACCGTCCTAATGCCGTGCCCCACCGAAGTCTTTTCAAAAGTCATATGCCCCACCGGACTCTTCATAAATAAAACAACAGCTAATTTTTAAAACATGAATTATTATATAACATATATAATGTTTATTAATCTTTATTTATAATTATAATTCATAGTTATATTGCAAATATACCTAATATAATTTTTGAAACAAAATAAAACAAAACAAAAAAACAAAACTGAAATTATTACAAAACAAATTGAAAATGTAATGTAAAAACACTCACATCTTGACACATAATCCATTCCTCAATTTTTAATTAATGCTTGCTGCAAAGAAATTTAATGTCTGGATTTAATTTAGTCAATTTCAGTCTTAGGTCCCCTCTGTTAGTTATATCCATTCGATTTCTTTTTTTACTAAGTAAATCGCTTATGGCGCTAAAACCACATTCCACCAAATAAGATGATGGAAAGGGTAATAATAAATTTCTGGCATGTAAAGTAATATTAGGATACTTTGTGTTAGTTTCTTCGCACATCCATAACATCATTCCTTTTAAATTAAATAAATTTGTCATTGAATCATCATTTTGCATTTCTGAAAGTTCTTCTTGATACAGTGGTTCCTTTGAAATATCTATCAGCAATGGTTGTGTCAACCAAGCATTCGTCGTGTGCAGCAGGTATGAATCCAAATTTTAAAAATTCCGCTGAGTACTGACGTTTTTTTATTTTTGATTTTGGTTGATCACTCATTTTGTAATGGGCTAAAAGAGATAAATAATAAGAAAATGCTGATTTTTAAGGGTCAATAATAACTACGTAAATATAAAACAATAACATTTACTCTAGAGACGTCCAGGGTATGTGTTTTGCGATAGAAAACAGAGCTCAGTCACACGTCTATTCAATTGAAATAACAGTCGAACTACGATGTATTGACAGTCAGCGTTGCCATCTTTGTTTTTAAGCCGTAGCGTTGCCTTCGAGATTTTTAAATTGCCAGTATGCACAGTATTGCCAGAATGCAAATATTTAAGTCGTGTTAATTAAGGCGGATAGGTATATTTAAGTCGTGAATTTGCATATACGTTTTATACATTTATAAATGGAATATTTGATATTTTTCGACGTGCCCCACCTCTGAGGCGTGATGCCCCACCTCTGAGGCGTGATGCCCCACCGTGGGAAACACTGGCTTAGACCGTTTTATTTTTTCAAAATTAGTCATTTATACATAATAAGTAAGATATTAGTTTTGAAGTATTAGTATTAAAAATACATGTTCAATGTCCGACATGACGCGAGATGTATTCTTTGCGCTTGTGGAGTGGCCAGCCTCACGCTGCGCCGATGTTAATAACGCCCATTACACATGTCCCCACCCCCTTCCTAGCGCCCACTCACCACCCATCACTCCCCACCCCCTCTCACATACATCTGTCCACTTACCCGGGATTCGCTCCATTTGTCACATTCAAGCCAGCAAAGTACAAACTTACACGTGTTCTCAAAATCAATCCTAACGCACCTTCTTCTATGTATAAATAATCTTGAATCTAAGTTGCAAAGATATATTAGATACATTAAAGATTTATATTGAACGTCCCACGCCACGCCCCCTTTTTTTTTTAAGAAATCCTGTGCGGGAGACGCCCTAGATTGTATATGATTGTATTTGTATTCATCCGAGATTGTGTGATTGAAAATCCTGAGTAGAATGTTCTGGTGAAATCGCACATGTGCCAGTTCTCTATGTTTCGAGAATATCCTTTATTCTCACCTATAAATAGAGACCGAGATGCGCTGTAGCCAGACTAGTATCTCAGCCGTCGAGCTATCCAGTTTTTTATTAATCCTAAGAAAGGTCCGCAAGAGTTGCAGAGCTTAAGCTCATTTGAGGCTTGAATTTTTATTTTTTTAAGAAACACACGCACTATGTGCAAGGTCGAAGCAATACGTTGTGTGTTCTTTTGAGCATGCATTAAATATGAATGCTAGATGGTACCTAATATACCGTTGTAACTTGGATTATAGATAATATACTAATAGGTAGGTACACTTTTGAATGATTTTTATTTTTACCGAAATTAAAAGAGTTAACATTTTGAGAATCTCTGAATTGAAACAAAAAAATGGAATTGTAAAACTGAAATGGTCTCTATTCACATGCGGCGCAAGGGCGTGATTCCCTCGCATCTTCCGTCTCTCTCTGCTCCGCTGCAGACAGGGACGGCGCTATACATTGCGCGCGCGCTAGAGGGAGAGGGGAATAATGAGAGGGACAATGGCGCCCAATCGGAACAGAATTAGCAGTCACACCCTTGTGCCGAGGAATTACTTTAGTAATGAACTCTACAAATAAAACTTGGAGAGTTTCATTAAATCTGTAAAAAAAATATGTCTACAAAATATACCACCTACTAGAGTACTAGGATGAAATGTTGTCTTCAGATGAAAACATTTACTTAAGATATCTTTGACTAGAAATTATTTTAACTAAAGGATACATTTTAATATATCTGTTTAATATACCTAATATATCTGTTTAATATACCTTTGTAAGCAATGGAACAAAGATCTTCATTTAGTTGTACCTACACAAACAATCTTGTCACAAAAGTTTATACCTACCTAGGTACATTAGTTGAGGATTTTTTTATGTTTTTTAAATAAATGAGAAACCGAAGAATAACCTTTTTTAATATAAAATGATCTAAGTGAAAAGCGAAACTCAAAGGAATTGTTGTAAAAACAGCTGTTTTGTATGCTACATTTTAAAATATATATTTGGGACCAGTTTTAGTGCAACTTAATTGAGTTTCCATTATCACATACTTACATCAGTAATAAAAAAGGTTCTTAAAACTCGTTTATTTTAAAGTACAAAAACTCTCTCAAAAAAAATTAAAGAATGTTTATGGCCGGACAGTGAAAATCACATCCTCCCTTTTCACACATTGATTGTAAAAGCAGCAACCTGGAGTGACGAACTTAGTACCTTTGGATGTTTTTTACGGAGCACTCAAGACACCTTCTTTCAAAAAGTCTTATCCGTGATCTGAGCTTTCCAAGTTTTACTAGAATTTGTAGGTGTGCGTCATTTTTTGGCTAAAAATTGCCACTTTGTGTTTATCTTGCTGTACGAAAGGGATGAATAAAATGTACGGTAGGGGTATTATACTCCACTCTACTCGGGATGTGAGCTCTCTCATGCCAACTATTACAATTGTCATATGCCGGACAGACAGATAGACAGACAGACAGATAGCGAGAGACAGCGTGGCAGGGAGGCAGGCAGACAGACAGATAGAGAGAGACAGCCAGATAGACGGACAGGGAGGCAAGCAGACAGACAGATAGAGAGAGACAGCCAGATAGACAGACAGGGAGGCAGGCAGACAGACAGATAGAGAGAGACAGCCAGACAGACAGATAGAGAGAGACAGCCAGACAGACAGATAGCGAGAGACAGCCAGACAGACAGATAGAGAGAGACAGCCAGATAGACAGTCAGGGAGGCAGGCAGACAAACAGATAGAGAGAGACAGCCAGATAGACAGACAGGGAGGCAGGCAGACAGACAGATAGAGAGAGACAGCCAGATAGACAGACAGGGAGGCAGGCAGACAGACAGACAGATAATCAGACAGACAGACAGACAGGGAGGCAGGCAAAAACAAAGAGACAGCCAGACAGGCAGATAGGCAAACAGACAGACAGACAGACAGGTAGATAAATAAAGAGGTAGCCAACGAGGGAGGCAGGCAGGTAGATAAACAGATAGAGAGAGACTGAGAAACAGCAAGGCAGTCAGAAAGACAAACAAACAGACAGACAGTTAAGCATATAGACAGACACAGACAGACGGGCAGATAGATAGAGATACAGATCGGCAGATTGATAGAGAGAGGCAGGCAGGCAGAAAAACTGACAGAGAGACAGCCAGTCAGACAAACAGATAGATAGAGAGGCAGACAGATAATCAGACATACAAAAAGTCAGATAGACAGATCGATACAAAGGTAGATAGACAGACAGACATATCCAAACAGACAGACACAAAACGTGTAATGTTGAATTGAAGAGGAAGTGATAAAATGAGGTAGTCAGCAATTTTAATGCAATTGCCGATAGGGCACGGTGCAGGCGGGGTTCTACCTTGCACTTGTTTCAATAACGCAAATTCGAGACGCCTTTCCCCTTGACCATACCAGCGTCATATTTCCAATGTCTTGATTTTCTTGTACTAGAATTAGTCTTAGTTTTACAACTACAGCCGAGCGTAAAATCGAGTGCTAATTCGATTATCCGGCGACAATGGCCGGATAATCAGATCCCCTCAGTTGCATTTAACCCGCAAATAGCCGCAGTCTGCTAATTGTCCCATTACCCTCTGCACACACAATTACGCCACTCCAGACCCCAAGTGCAAAACCCGTCACTGAAGGGTTACACCGAAAATGGTTTCAAAATTAATCGCTCACTAGGTGTGCAGGGTTTATTTCTATATATTAACGGTATAACTCTATAATTACGTTAAAACTTACTGGTAAAAGTAGCAGGGGAATTACTCCACTCCAGACCCCAAGTGCAAAGCATTTCACTGGAAATCCTTGAAAAGTAAATCGCTCACTAGGTGTGCAGTTTCTCTTTGCGTATATTAACGCGTATAACTCTGTGTTTACGTTTAAACCCACAAATAGCAGGAGAAGCTATGGCTACTAATTAGAGACAATGAAACAAATAAAACAATGATTTTTCTGATATTTTACTAAAATATATTCAAGATTTTGTTATGCATGTTTATTACCCGCAGATTATGTTGTCCGGCTAATAGCTCAGTTGACAGAGTGCTGGCATTCCATGCCGAGAGCTCGGGTTCGAATCCCATTGATGGTGTAAGAAATGATTTCCTTTTTCGGTGTTTATTTCGAAGCCCACAATAAAACTACAGCAAGGTTTACACAGCCTTCACAAAATATGAGTACCAACCCCCTCGGGAGCTGGGAAACCGTCACTTCAACTGAAGTGGTTGGCGTAAGGCCAACCCCCTTCCTTACAAAAATAAATAGGCCCCACTCACCACATGCGAAAGCTTTCGGGGATAATGCGAAAAGAAGTTGCATTATATGTGTAGCTCAGTTGCGTTGCGTAGAATTAAGTTGGAATTTTAGAAAGTTGGTCTTTCAACATATTTACAATTATAATAACTAAAAAATTATTTTTTTTATCGGATATTAGACGAACCATTATAAGAGAACTTACATTATTCTCGACGTTTCTTTAGTGACGTAGCCAACGTCTTTAGGAGACACCCTCTCTGCACGACAGCTGAAGATGAATAATGTAAGTTCTCTTATAACGATTTGTATCGAATAAAATTTTACTGTGTAGTTATTATAATTGTGGATATTGGCATGTTTAATTAATTTCGCACATTGTTTTCACTTCTCTGCTGGGAACAGTGTAAAACCTCCTCACTATCCAGCGCCGGACTGGGCGTTTAGCTTGAGGAGCCATATTAGCGTATTGCACTGAAATAATTAGTCACATTGTGGCAGGGCCGCCCCTGGATAGCAGGGACGGCTCTAGAGTAGGACCAAAAGGCGGAATCGACCTGGGCACAAAAAAAAACAACTTTTAATTAATGCAAAACTACTTCACTTTTTTTTAATAAGCTACACGTATATTGTAACTTCTTGTCGCGTTATCATCAAAGGGTTTCACATGTGGTGACATAAGGGGTGTGACCTTACCCAAACCACTTTAGTTGAAGTGGGGGAGCATGAGAAATTCATTGGTTAGATTCTAACTGGGTTATTCACAATTTGACCCATAACTGATCATCGTTCTTTTGTACGGAAACGTCACGTTAGGTGTTTGTTGTACCATAGATTTATTGTAATGTAAATAACACATTATTATTATGTGTTAAAAAAAACCTATTTTCTAAGCCTAAAAACAGCTTTTAGCTCTCTTTACACGTAATAATTTCAATTCTACGTTTTCCTTTTAAATAACTTACTGGTTTACTTGATTCAAAAGCCTTTACACTATTTATCTGTCACGATTTGCGTTTTTTTTTCTCTAAATTTACATACATTGGTATGAGGTTGATTTTGAATTGAATTACATTAGCACACTTCTATCCAAGACAGAAGAAAAATTAAACTAAAATAATATGATCAGTTGCGACTCTAAACTTTAGAGTCTAGTGGTTAACGCTACCTACATATTTGAAATTGGAAGGTCATGGGTTTGATTGCCAGCTGGACACAAAAAAAAACATCATTTTGGGTACGGCAAGCCTTGCGCATTGTCTTTTTAAGAAATAAAAGAAAATGGCCGCGGGCGTCACCAGTCCTAGCGTCGCGATGTTCGCAGTCGAGTCACTATCCAACTAACTGGCCAACAATGGGAGCAATCAGGGCCGCTTAGCGACTGCACATTAAACACTTGATGCCGGTAATTGTGGCATTCACCGCACGCTCCACGCTCGCGACGGTGGCATGACAACACGACACATGACAAAACGACACATGACACAACGGCACATGACAAAATGACACATGACAAAACGACACATGATAAAACGACACATGTGAAAACGACACATGACAAAACGACACATGGCATAACGACACTTAACACAACGACACATGACACAACGACACATGACGTAACGACACATGACACAACGACACATGACGTAACGACACATGACACAACGACACATGAGATAACGACACATGACACAACGACACATGAGATAACATCACGATGACATGACAACACATTACAGAACATCACAATGACAGTGCATCACGTTACAAAACATTACAATGACCAAATAATACAGAAAATACATCACAATAAAGTTTTTTCATTTGCCGTTTATGGTATGTTCTGTTTTAGGTAAGTGATGTTTTGTAATTTGATGATTTATCTTGTGATTTTTTGTCATTGTGATTTACTTTCCTGTGCTGCTTTGTCATGGTGATGTTTTGTCATGATGATGTTTTTACATGTAATGTACTGTCATTTTGATGTTCTGTCATGTGTCGTTTTATCACTGCGTCGTACTGTGATGTGTCGTTCTGTCAAATATCGTTCTGTCATATGTCATTCTATCACTGTGTCGTTCTATCATGTGCGGTTCTGTCATGTGTCATTCTATCATGTGTCGTTGTATCATGTGTGTCATATGTGTCATCTTGTCATGTGTCGTTCTATCACTGTGTCGCTATGTCATGTCTCGTTCTATCACTGTGTCGCTATTTCATGTGTCGTTTTGTCACTGTATCGTTTTTTCATGTGTCTTTCTGTCATGTGTCGTTATGTCACTGCGTCGTTTTGTCACTGCGTCGTTCTACCATGAAACCGCCGGCGACGATACTGCCACACCGAGCGCGCCCCAGCTCCCCTCCTGTTTTAATTAACTCCATTATACCAGAGATTAGGAGGATTCCGCATGTACCTAATTGTGCCAAAAAATGCATTTCATAAAGGAGTATTCGTCTGCTCAAATATGATTAACAAAAGAATAATTTTAACGTACATGCAACATGCATATCGATATCTCAAAGGTAAAACTGAATAAATGACGTATTAAGTTAACATAGGTTTGTCAGATATATGCATATTTTTCCTATTTTCTACAAGAGAAAACAGCACAAATGTGTAAAAATTTTGTAGATAAGAATTTTTTCATGAGCATTCCTTGACTTATAGGTTGGTATGCGGCTGACCACCCATGCTGTAGAAAATGGTTCACTTTACCAATATCACCCCTGTCTCAGGGAAGGACGACAAGAGTTGCAGGGTGTATGTCCTTTTGAGATTTGGATTTTTATGTTGTAGGTTCACATGCGGCATGTGCAAGCGCAAACTTTTACGTGTCTGCTTGTTAGGATGCATATAATGTGAATCCCCGATGAAACATATCTTTGCAACTTAGATAAGATTAGACTTCTTAAGAATTAGATCACTTTCTATGAGAGGTTGCAACCAATAAAATGTTTAATCCACGATTTCTCAAATCAATTAATCAGCACTTATTCAGTTTTACCTTTAAAGTTAATTAATTAATTTGTTACTTAGTGGCAATAAATATTATAAAAAAAATTCCAAACGATTAGCCATTCCTATCAACTTTTTGTTGAAATAAACGTCTTTTGTCCTTTGCGCAACTGAATCCTTTATTTTTTTTTTATTCATGTAGCTGTAGTACCTACCTATATATAGATTATCTTAAAAATTATGCACATGCATCTACACGTGTCATTGAATTTCGTACGTGGAACGGTCAGTTTAAAGTGAGCGCCCCCCTCACTTCCCGTTGATTTGCATGTGAATGCGCCGCGAGCGTGAATGGGGGGCGCATACAGAGTGTGAGATATGTCCTGACCACCCTGTAGTTGCGGACAAAGCGGTCAGCGAAACCAGGAACACCCGGTACCGATAAATTACATACGTATATATATAACCAACTGTAATATAACACAAATTTGAAATTTCATTTTATTTCTCTTGTGTGGAAGGGAAAAAAAAGAAAGAGAAGTCCAAAAAAAGAATGGCTCGTTCAGATTGATGAAGTTGTAAAAGAATGGGATATACCTACAAAGCAAATTTAAAAGAAGTAGATGTGTGAAAATGGTGATGGATATGAATGATTTGAAATCTGACACAACAATCACTTTATTCGGGCTATGTAGCCGTGTTCTGGTTGATTATTTCCGGACCGTTTCGCCCATTGCTCCGATGGGCATTATCAGCGATTGGCTAGTCGCTGTGATCTCCTTACAGGATCTGATGAGATTTGAAATCTGGCCACCTCCAGCGAAATGGCGACAGCTACAGTTACAGTATTTCTCGGGTGGATCTAGCAATCTTAAGGATCCTTAGCAATCAATAGCATTAATTTAAAATTTATTTGTTTTTTTTCAATCAACTCGGTCGTGTGACGTCACACAAGAAATGAGTACCAGCTCCCGAGGAGCCTGGTACTCATTTCTTGTGGAGGCTGAGTAAACCTAGCCGGTATTTTACTTTGAGTTTGAAATTAACACTGAAACGGAAAATCATTTAAGACACTCTCTGTTGGATTCGAACCCGAGCTCTCGGCATGGAATGCAAGCACTCTACCAACTGAGTCATCGACCACACCGGACAACGCTTACCAAATAAATCATTCTAATATTTATTTTACTTAATTTTTTTTTTAAATCGTGCAGAGGACTCCAGGATAATCAGAACTGTCTTGGATGGTGCCCCTTCCTGTGTTAGACCACTCGGACGTCCGAGGATACCGTGGGCAGACAATTTAGAGGCCGGCGCGGAAGTCCTGGGAGTAAGGAGACCATGGAGGGAAGCAGCACAAGACAGAGAGTCCTGGGCTGGAAGTCTCATCACCACGGTAAATCCTACTTACCGAATATCGGTTATATTTGTATGAAGACCTGTCAATTCAAGATGGCCACAAGTGAACAGCTGATTAGTCTTAATACAAATATTACCGATATTCGGTAGGTAAGAATTACCGTGGTGATGAGATTTCCAGCCCTGGAGGATTGTGGTGCAAGTGGTACAAGTGGTGCAAGTGGTACAACTTTCAAGGCTTGAGAGCCAAATTGAGATAAAATTTGGTTTAAATAAATTGTTACGCCTCTGTGCCTTTTCAAATTGTCGACAATTAAATCCTTCTTTGTCTTTTTCCCTGCACATTACGGGGAATGACAATTATCCTCTTATTCTAACAATAATGCCTTCATTATTCAGTCATTAGCTGAGAGCGATGACAATTTGTGACGGCAAGTGATGAAATTACATCGCCAAGTGATGAAAATTGCAGGCGATGACGTGAAAATGCAGCCTGATGACAATTAGCAGCCAATTTGCTAATTTACAACCATTTACAGAGTGTAGCTGTTAAAAATCTGGTGCTAATTTTCAATGGTTAATTTTCGTATAATTTTAGTATCAACCATTTGTCTAATGGAAAATTAAGTAATTCTCTGCGTAAAAACAGTATTTAATATTTGAGAAATTCACTTCAAATATTATAATTGAGAGCCTTAGAATCAAAAAGGCAAGTGTCCCATACATAGTCTATAGGACACTAGTCTATAGGACACTAGTCTATAGGACACTAGTCTATAGGACACTAGTCTATAGGACACTAGTCTATAGGACACTTGTCGATAGGACACTAGTCTATAGGACACTAGTCTATAGGACACTAGTCTATAGGACACTAGTCTATAGGACACTAGTCTATAGGACACTAGTCCATAGGACACTTGTCCATAGGACACTAGTCTATAGGACACTAGTCCATAGGACACTAGTCCATAGGACACTAGTCCATAGGACACTAGTCTATAGGACACTAGTCTATAGGACACTAGTCCATGGGACACTAGTCCATAGGACACTTGTCCATAGGACACTAGTCTATAGGACACTAGTCCATAGGACACTAGTCCATAGGACACTAGTCTATAGGACACTAGTCCATAGGACACTAGTCCATAGGACACTAGTCCATAGGACACTAGTCTATAGGACACTAGTCCATAGGACACTAGTTTATAGGGCACAGTGTCCCATAGATAGTTTATAGGACTCCTGACATTTTGATTTTAATGCCCTCAATTAGATTTGGATTTCAAAATTGTAAGTAAATAAAACTAGTAAATATTAGGATGGTTTTCGGTTTGCTGTTTTTGTGTGATTCACACTTCGAGAGCCCTCTGCGAGCTTGGTCGTCGCTAGAAAGCGCCATTTCTCAAGCAAAACCCAAATACTGTAAAGCTGAATGGACCTTTGGTGACCTGTCTTTGCCTTGACGTGTGATTCACACAAAAACAGCGCTTACCAAATTAATCATCCAAATATTAGTTTTTCATCACAATTTTTTTTTATACTTTTAGCATGTGAAGGTTTGACCCTAAAAAAGGAAAGAAATTAAGGTAGGTACTAATTCTTCTCCTTTCTTTTTCACAGGTCTGGTTCCAAAACAGAAGAGCGAAATGGAGAAAGAGGGAGAAGGCGATGGGGAGGGATACCACGGCGTTCATGCATCCCGACCAAGGTTTGTTTTTCCCTATTCTTGATAGAGCAGTGTCTATAACAACCTATAATCTAAGTTGAAAAATGTCACCACCTTAAAAAGGTAAAATTGAGTAAGCGCTGATTCACTGATTTAAGAAATCGTGGATCAAACCTTTTTTTGGGAGTAACTTCTCATAGTAAGTGAACTAATTATAAGGAGGTGCTCATGAAAAACTTTTAAACTACAGGATTTTCACACTGTTTTAATGTTTTCTATCGCAGAAAAAATGTGCATTTATCTAGGGAACCTATGTTAGCTTCATATGTCACTTATTTAGTTTTACCTTTAAGGTGTCGATATATATTCTATTATGTTTAATCTTATTTGAAAAATATATAAACATTTGATATTCATATTAAATGCACTGCCATATAAACAGACGCGTGTAAGTTTGCGCTTGCAAATGCTGCATGTGTTCTTGCAAATTAAAATCAAAAACTCAAATAAATATAAGCCTTGCCACTTTTGCCGACCTTCCCTGGAATAGGGGTGGGACTGGCAAAGTGAACTGTTTTTTACAGTATGGGTGGTAAGCCGCATACCAACCTATAAGTCAAGGAACATAATTCACAAATAGTAATTAATAAATATTTAATATAAATATCAAAACAATTACGAATACCTAATTCCAATTTGCCAGTGTCACCCCTGTTTCAGGGGAGGTCGGCAAGAGTTGCAGGGTGTATGTCCATTTGAGATATGGGTTTTTATGTCGTAGGTTCATATGCGGCATGTGCAAGCGCGAACTTATACCTACTTGTCTGCTTGGGAGAATACACATAATAAGAATCCCTTATGTTACGTATTTATGCAGCTTAGATTAGATTGGAAAGAATATAATATTATAACAAAAAAAAACTGCGATAAGCGAAGGTACAGTCATCCAAATATATGAATATTAATTAATCATTAGGGTCGATATGAATATCAAGTTTGTATTGACAATTTGATTAGTGTACCCACTGAGGGTGGCCAATGGACTAGCGGACAGGGGTGGCTTAGGCATGAGCGGCGACATAGACAGCGATTTTTGTGGACAAACGGGGATCGTAATTAAAAAGAGTTTTTGACTGGCACGAGGGTGACAGTGAATATAATAAAAAATGATACTGCCATTAAATCCATATTTTTCAGTCCTTTAAAAGTATCTTCATGAATTTGTAAGTATAGTGTAGGTAGTTGGTCTTCAATGTCTTTCTTGTTCAGAAGCAGAGCGACGTATATTGACTCACTCACCTGCAGGCGACTTGCGCCTTGTATACTCCTAAAGACGGTAGTTGCTAGAAGTCAATTTGCTGGAACCTTCTCGAACGCTCCAAAAGCTTCGAGTACATAATTTAAATTCATCTTTATCTAGGTACCTATAATAATTACTCCAACTATACTACACGTCTATACTCGACTATACTACCCCGCATGTGGACCTACAATATAAAAAACCCAATTTCAAATGAACATAAGCCCTGCAACTCTTGCCGACCTTCCCTGAAACAGGGGTGGCATTTTCAAAGTGAACCATTTTTTACAGTATGGGTGGTCAACCTCATACCTACATATCAGTGAAGGAGCAGTCTCGTACAATATGGACGCAGGCACGCAGAGAAAAAAGTTCCAAATTTAAAAATGTTCCAACCTCATTCTGTCTTTAAAGAACACTAATAAAAAACTTTCGGAACACAAAAAAAACTCCCTTTCTTTTACAATTTGGTCACCCCTTACTTTTTCATTCAAATTAAAACTCTATTATCTCTGCTTTAACTGCCCGCGGTTATTATTTCGTATTTTTATGTTGTCGCCATGTTTGTTTTTTTTTTTTTTTTTTTTTTTTTAAATGCCTCGTTCCATTTTCAAACGACCGGAATACCTATTCCAATATTGGAATTGCGTTATCGCTCAATCTAGAGGCCGAAATTGAGTTTTTTACGGCCGCCATTATCGACGTGATATCATTCATTCTCTATGGAAATTATTAATTTTTAATAGATTCGTTAATAAATAATTAATTGGGTGCGCTAATGACATTGTGTATTAGTAGCTGGTAATGCAGTGCGGTAACATTTAAAATTTTAAATACTACATCCTCTTCTTCTTCTAAACTTTCGTAAACATGGAATAATTACATTGATAGAGTGAAAACAATCCTTGACTTATGCGACTGATCACCCATGCTGTAGAACATGGTTCACTTGGCCAATGTCACTCCTGTTTCAGGGAAGGTCGGCAAGAGTTGCAGGGCTAATGTTCATTTGAGATTGGGTTTTCATACTGTAGGTCCACATGCGGCATGTGTGAGAGCGAAATTATGCGTGTCTGCTCGTGGGAATGCATTTAATATGAATCTCAAATGATACATATCTTTTCAGCTTCGATTAAGAAGATGCTGCGGCTCGAAACAGGGACTTGGTGCTTCTGCCGAACCACTGTCGTAAAAAACATGCCTATATTTTTTTATTAACATCACTCTTTTACTAAGACGGTCGGTGTTATGGCCGAGGGAGTCAAGTGGGCTGATCTTTCTAGCATATTTGGAAAAGAATAACGCTGGTTCGATCTCCGCCTGAGTCATTTGACCATAATTATGACCAGATATTATTGGGTAACTATTAATTAATAATTCATTAAGATTAACAATAATGAATTATTAATTGATGATATTAATACCTGTTTCTGGCCAGGCAGAATAGGTTGGTGAATTGAATTCCTCTTCACAAATCTATTGAAAAAAAAAAGTGTATGAAACAAAAACGGTAGGTTCTATAATCTTTAATCTAAGCTGCAAAGATATGTTAACATTTAAGGCTCATATTAAATGCATGCTCAATGACAGGCACATGTAGGTTTGCGCTTACACATTTATAATAATTATAACAGTTTATAATAATAATTACCTATAACGAGCATCGAATAAATGCAGTGAGAAAAAATAAGCGGGAATTTAATATGGGGGACGTCACGTAGCCGAGAAATTTTGTAAATGTTCCGACTTCATTGTTTTAAGAACTTCATGAAAGATTGCCTATACCCCAGGCGCTCTTCTGTCTTTAAGATAGTCGAGACATTCGGACAAAAACGCAACTAATCTACACATATAGTGAAACTTCTTGCTGCGTTATCCCCGAAAGGTTTCGGGGATAACATGTAGAATTATTCCTTGACTTATAGGTTAGTATGCGGCTGACCACCCATGCTGTAAAAATGGTTCACTTTACCAATGTCACCCCTGTTTCAGGGAAGTACGGCAAGAGTTGCAGGGTCGATGTTCATTTGAGATTTGTTTTTTTTTTATGTTGTAGGTTCACATGCGGCATGTGCAAGCGCGAACTTGTACGTGTCTGCTTGTGAAAATACATACAACTTACATTAGATTAGATTAGATTATCATCTGTGTGAGATCAACGTTTTCAAAAAAAGATCCAAAAAAATTATTGTTTATTACTTCGATTGGATTCGAACCCAAGCCTCCAGTGTATTGAGCTATCGACTACACTGATTGAGCTATTTCTTCTCCAGCAAACATTATAAAAAAAAATCTAGTACCCGAATGCGTCACAATTTTTTCGTCATTAGCGATTGGCACACCTGCCATTAAGGGTGCTACACCTGCAATTACACGCGGCCGATAAACATCACAATTTTTCATATTTACATTTTTACGACACTCACAACCTTAAAAATATAATTAATACTTGTAATAAATAACAATACAATTGGACAGGTGATTATTTCCACAAATGAAAAAATGATAAAAAAAAGTGTTACGTTTGTACGCAGGTTCTACTTAATTCAAACTACGGTGATTCATTTCAACAATTTATTTAAAATTCAAATGCACATAAACCCTGCAACTTTTGCTGACCTTCCCTGAAACACGGGCTACATTGGCTAAGTTAGCCATTTTTTACAGTATGTATCTATAATCTATAATCTAAGTTGCAAGGATATATTCATTCAAAGCTCTCAGATGTATGCCCACAAACAAACACGTGTAGTTCGCGCTTACAAATGCTGAATGTGTACTTACAAATAAAATCCAAACTCAAATGAACATAAGCCCTGCAACTCTTGCCGACATTCCCTGAAACAGGGGTGACATTGGCCAAGTGAACCATTTTTTACAGTATGGGTGGTCAGCCTCATACCAACCTATAAGTCAAGGAATGTATAATAATAATATTAGGATGATTTATTTGGTGAGCGCTGTTTTTGTGTGTATCACACCTCAAGAGCTTTCTGCGAGCTTGGTCGTCGCTATAGAAAGCGCTAATTCTCAAGCAAGACCCAGTTGGTGGAAGGCTGGATGGAACTTTAGTGACCGGTATTTGGTAAAGGCCGATTAATTTTTGAACCCAGCGAAGATCAAATTAAAAAAAAAAAAAAAAAAAAAAACTTGCTCTGCGCGGATTCGAACCAACTACCTTCCAATCACAAGTCTGAAGTGTTAACCACTAGACTACGGATCGGTCAAAATCTGGTCAAAATGGTCAACATCATACGAACCTAGAAGTCAAGAAACTTATTTTAAAATTCAAATATCGATACCTTAAAGGTACAACTGAATAAGTGACATATTAAGCTGAGATCCGTATATTTGACCGGTCCGTAGCTCGGACTCTGAATGGGAAGGTTGCGGGTTCGAATCCCGGCGGAGCACAAAAAAAATACCATTTATATTTTCAAATTTGCTTGGTTGAAAAATTCATAAACCTTTACCAATGACCGGTCACTAAAGGTCCATCCAGACTTACAGCAATTGGGTCTTGCTTGAGTATTGGCGCTTTGTAGCGACGACCAAGCTCGTACACCTCTGCGGCACTACAACAAGTGTCGTAGACCCCTAGAGTCTTTAGAATCTAGGTAGTCTCCCGCACAGGATTTCTTAAAAAAAAGATCAGTTTCTCAGGTAAATGCATTTTTTCCTATTTTCTTCGAGAAAACAATAAAAAATGTGTGAAAATCTTGTAGATAACAACTTTTTCATGAGCACTTCCTTATAATTAGTTCACTTACTATGAGAACACACAAAAAAAAATGTTTTATAAGCGATTTCTAAAATCAGTGAGTCAGCACTCATTCAGTTTTACCTTTAAGGTGGCGGTATGAATATTAAATTGATAACATTAAGGGGGGGCACCCCTGTAGTTAAAAAAAACATCAATAATTTTATAACAGCCTTATCTATTGCAGATCGGCAATAAATAAAGTGAACATAATATAGCCAAACACAGGTATATAATCTATTTGCATTAAATTTACGGCGGCGGTGAAAAAAATATTTTTTTCTCCCTTTTACATATTGATTTTGCAATTACTATATCTGTCCATCTTTCTCTTTACATCAGACAGAGTAAGTTAGGTGTGCGAGGGAGATAGGTGACAACAATTATTTCAATGCATTTTATTTTTCAATAAAACAATAATAAAAATAAAACTATAAATCGTTTGTAAATGAGGTGAATTAATACCGGCAAGGTTTACTCAGCTTTCACAAAAAAATGACAACAAGCCTCCTCCGGAGCTGGGTAAACCCACTTTTACTGCAGTGGTTGGCGCGAGGCTGGCCCCTTTACCTGTAAAAATAAATAGGTCACAAATCACCACATGTGAACGTAGGCAACTTACGTAGCACGTGATTACTGAGGTTGCTTTCAACGATTCAAGCAACACCTCTGCGGCACCCTTCCTGTGTGACATAGACCCCCAAACATTTTAAGAATTGGGGAGCCTCCGGTCTCAGTGTGTTCAATTGTATTTCCAGTCATTACTCTCGGAACCCCTTTATTTCTTCCAAATAAACATTTCTGTATAAATAAATGCTTTCAATCTAAATCTAAATCTAAGCTGCAAAGATATATATATATATAATTTAAGATTCATATTAAACGCATTCCCACAAGCAGACATGTATAAGTTCGCACGAACACATGCCGCATGTGAACCTATAATTTAAAAACCCAATCTCAAATGAACATAAGCCTTGCAACTCTTGACAACCTTCCCTGAAACAGGGTGACATTGGCAAAGTGAACCATTTAATAAAAACACATAAACATTCAGGTGTTCTTTTTGCAATAGTAATTAAGTATAAATGTGTTTTTTTTATATTCCTGGTGACAATATAATAATTCATTATTGTCTGTGGGTTGTTATTACTTGAAAACATTGTCTATGGTAGCGTGATTGCATTATGGTCACGAAATGTCGCCTCCATTGTCTATGCTCACTGCAATGACAGCAGATGTCAAACTTTTAGCGCGAAAATAAGGTCCCCACGTTAATTAACATATACAAAGTTGGCAGGTCACACGGCCGGGTTGCTAGCAAAAAGGAAAACTAATTGTTTGCTACGATGTTTTGCCAACGACGATACCATGTTGAAAGCACCGGTTCTCATCAGATCACCGAAGTTAAGAAACATTGTGCGCGGATGCTACTTGGATGGGTGACCGCTTGGTACACCGCGTATTGTTGGCATTTCTTGGACCGATCCGTAGTCCAGTGGCAACACTTCGGACTCGTAAATGGAAGGTTGTGGATTCGAATCCCGGCGGAGCACAAAAAATATACCATTTATATTTTCAAATGTGCTCTTTGCTGGGTTGAAAAATTTATAAACCTTTACAAAAGACCGGTCATCGAAAGGTCCATCCAACCTTACAACAACTGAGTATTGCTTGAGAGTTGGCGCTTTCTATAGCGACGACCAAGCTTGCAGAGGGCTCTTGAAGTGTGATGCACACAAAAACAGCGCTCACCAAATAAATAATCCTAATATTATTATTATTTGCCGGCTAAGGACTAAAACTAATTTATTACACAATATTGCTTCTTCTGATTATCCACCAATCTGTTTAGGATATTATATGGAGTCCGCACACATGACATAAACAAAAAACAGAGGGCCCCAATCGTCATGTATGTTGTCAGAAATGATTCTACGTTCAGGTGTAATTAAATCCAAATCAAAATCAAAATACCGGCAAGGTGTATTCAGTCTTCAAAAGAAATGAGAACCTATCCCTTTAGAAGCAGGAAAATCACAACTTTAAGTGAAGTAATCTGCGTAAGACATCCTTTATTGTGAAAACAAGTAGGTTGCATTTGCCACATCGGATCAACTAGTACGAAGCGATCTTTAAAACGCCTTGGAAGTAGGCAATTTTTTGAAAATATAGGGAATATTTAATTTTATATTAGAATCACTGTCCTTATGAAAACCCGATTTTACGAACCGAAGTCTAGAGAAGAACTGTTTCTTCAATGCTGCTTTGAAGTTTTATCATTGGCGTGGAATAAACACGTCTCCCTATGACAGGGGGCTCGGGTTCGAATACCACCGAGGGTGTCAGAAATGATGAATTCCCGTTTCGGTTTTTATTTCAAACCCAAAATAAAATACCGGCAAGGTTCACTCAGCCTTCGCAAGAAATGAGTACCAGCACCCTCAAGAGCTGAGAAACCCTCACTTCAACTGAAGTGTTTGGCGTCAGTCAGGCTCTCTTACTTGTGAAAATAAATAGGTTACACTCGTCACATACGATACATTTGGAGAGAGCGCGGCAAGAAGTTAAAAATTAAGTATAACAGCTGTAACTGTGACTGTTATTTCGTCACCATCCCCCTAGGGGTGGCCAGAGCCTCTGCAGAGCTGCCTCATTTTTTTCCTTTCCTTACACACCTCTTTCAATTCATTAATATCCATCACCTTTTTCATGCATTTTCTTCTTTTACGCTCACTTTGTATATCCCATTCTTTCACAATCTCCTCAATCTGATCACTCCATACTTTTCTCGGTCGTCCCTTCCCTCTTTGTCCTTTCACACTTTCTTTGTATCTAATCTAATCTAATCTTAGCTGCAAAGATATATATCATTTAAGATTTATATTAAATGCATTCCCACAAGCAGACATGTATAATTTCGCGCTAACACATGCCGCATGTGGACCTACAATATAAAAACCCAATCCCAAATGAACATAAGCCGCAACTCTTGCCGTCCTTCCCTGAAACAGGGGTGACATTGGCAAAGTGAACCATTTTTTTAATATATATATGTATACTAGTATGTATACTTTACGAGTATAGTATGTATACTTTATAGTATGTATACTTTATAGTATGTATACTTTATAGTATGTATACTAGCTAGAAATAAAAAAAAAAACATTTTATTGAAATAAAATTAAGCGTAAAGTTTGGGAACCGTTTGTTTTCCATTAGTGCAAAACACGTTTTTAATGACACCTTGCAAATTTAATAAAAATGGATTCCCATCGTGTCGGTAGCTAGCTACTTGCCCACTGCCGCACTGGCTAGATGTGAACGATTGTCGCTCGGCTGATTCCGTACACAGATTGTGTTAAAGCTTTTTCAAAAGTACCAAATGCTAATGCGCGAGCACACGAGGACAGTTGGCGTGCAACTGGCTTATTTATAAACACGATAATGCAAATATATCGATAAAAATAAACATGTTGTATTTAATTGCTGAAATTAGGGCAAAATAGTGTATCTATAATCTAAGTAAAAAGTTAAGGTACAAAATAATTTGATGGGATGGTTTGGGCATATGTAAAGAATGAATCATGATAGACTGGCAAAGTATACATAGCCACCTTAAAGGCAAAACTTAATAGGTGCGGATTCACTGATTTGAGAAATCGTGGATAAAACATTTTATTTGGAGTAACTTCTCAAAGTAAGTGAACTAATTATAAGGAAGTGCTCATGAACAACTTCTTAAGACCGTGTTCAAAAAAAAAATCCCGTTGTTTGTAAAAATATGTTTTTCTACTCCCATTTGGTAATTTACTAATTACAAAACGGCTAACGCAATCACAATGCTATACATTTCCACACCCGTTGCGTAATGTTACATTACGCAACTGATAACGGTGTTGAAATGAAAATGTGCGCATGCGCATTGTCAGAAATGGAACCATTTTTGAATTTCGAGTATCAATCTTGTATGAGGCTATCCTTCAAAGCGACCGATAACAAACTATTATTGGCCGTTTCCATAGCAACCACGTTTAAACGTCAGCCATTACATGAATATTTTCAATTTATTGACAGTTCCTCCCCACTATGTTCAATCTTTGTTCAAATGAAAATTAATATATTTTATGTGTAGAGTCAAAAAAAATTTGTTAATAGTGTAGTAATTCATCAATTTTATTTATCAAAATACTCCAAATTGTAGCTTTCTTTTTTTCGAAGGAAAACAGAAGGCTTGAAAGTAAATATGCAAAATATTTGCACCGCAAAAAAAAACAAACTTAAACAGTTACTTGGCTAATAGGTCGGTATGAAGTTGACCATCTATGCTGTAAAAACTTGGTTCACTTTGCCAATGACACCCCTGCTTCAGTGGTTGCAGGGCTTATGTTTATTTGAGTTGTGAGTTTGAATATTAACCCTTATATGCGGCATGTATAAGCGCAACCTTATATGTGTCTGCTTGTGGGCATAAATTTAAAATGAATCCTAAATTTAATATATCTTTGCAGATTAGATTGGATAATCGAGGGGAATGATAAATTACACGGTTTGACAAAGGTGGGGTATTAATTACTTCAAATGGACGAGTACATTATAATGACTATTATTTACTATTTTTTTATTTATTTCATGGTCGTAGAAAAAGTATTGTATGCCACTGCACGTAATTAGTCTTTGTAACACTCTTGCTGTCTATTGTGCCATTCGGCTGCGCCTCATGGCACAAACTAGCACTCGTGTTACAAAGACTATCATTACTAGGCAGTGGCATAAATAACTATTCTTGTACTTTATGGTCTTAGTTAAAGAGTGACATTAATGAAAAAAATCACGCGTGTTAAATAATTTTTTGTCTTAATTTTAAAGTAAGTTTTTTTTATATAACTTAAAAAATGACGCCACAAAAAAAAATTAAAAAAAACTCGTTTTTTTTGCTCGGATTTTGTTGTTTTGTATTTTGGAAATATTTTTTTTCTTTATAATTATAGAATGATACAAATTCTAGTTTGTAGTGTGATTTTTAATAAAATATGTGAATAGTTTTTGCGCTAATATGAAAAAACTGAAACTAATTAACTTATTTAATTCTTGAAAACAGTTTTTTCATATTATCTCAAAAACTATTCACATTATTCTATTAAAAATCACATTACAAACTAGAATTTGTATCATTCTATAATAATAAAGAAAAAAAATATTTCCAAAATACAAAACAACAAAATCCGAGCAAAAAGAAGTAAAAAAAAACAGTTTTTTTTAATATTTTTTTGTGGCGTCATTTTTTAAGTTATATAAAAAAAACTAACTTTAAAATTAAGACAAAAAATTATTAAACACGCGTGATTTTTTTCATTAATGTCACTCTTTTACTAAGACCATAAAGTACAAGAAACCTATTTTTACAAACAACGGGATTTTTTTTTTGACCGGAGTCTTAACTACAGGATTTTAGTCCATGCTTCACTTCCGTACGTCAGTGTTGGACACAGTATGCCATTGTGTACTGTCATTCTTAAATCCATAGTCAGCCGCTGGTTTCTTGCAATTTTCCTATTTCACCTACCACTTGCTTTCCCTTACCTATTCTCAACTTTTCTCGTCATTTATTCATTCCTCTCAAACATACATTCTTTATATTTAAATTCATCTACAATTTCATCTTTCGTACTTACTATTAAGCATACATTCAGTTTCCTTAATTTAGCTTAGGGGCTGTCCATATATTACGTCATTCGCATTAAGGGGGGGGGGGGGGAGTCTGGTCTGCGGATGGTGGCAAATGATGTACGAGTACAAAAAGTGACGTCGTTCTTGTAAATACCAATTTCTACAAAATATACAAAATATTATGTAAGTAATATAACACTATTAATTATTAAGCTCATCCATTATTACAGCAAGAGGGGGGGGGGGGGGTCATTAGATAATGACTATAGGATGATTGTAAGGGGGGGGGGGTGGTCGAAAATCGGCCAAAATCGATGACGTAATTTATGGACGGCCCGTTATCAGATTGTTGCAAAATCAATTCCTCTACTTATAGGTTGGTATGAGGCTGACCACCCATACTGTAAAAAATGGCTTCCCTTGCCAAAGTCCTCCTTGTCTCAGGCAAGATCGGCAAAAGTTGCAGGGTGTATATTCATTTGAGGTTTGGTTTTTGAGATTTGAAGTACACATTCAGCATTTGCCAGTGCGAACTTACACGTGTCTGTTTGTGGGCATGCCTTTGATATGAGCTTTGAATGTTAATTTAATAATCTTTTCAACTTAGATTAAAGATATAACAAATAAGCTTCTGGTACTTTCATTTCTACTCTGAACTAAGCTGCTTCCTATCTGGGGTGGAAGTCACAACTGCTGTCGTAGATCTAACCGTATCTTTTTGAAGATAGGACGCAACAAAAAAACATGGCGGCGTATCAACAGCTGATTCATTTTACATGGAACAACAATCAGCTGTTCAGGCACCACCATGTTTTATTCCATCCTATCTTCAAATAGATACGGTAAGATCTATCGTCAGTCGTCGAGACTTCCACCCCTGGTATTTATTCCGACATATGACAATTATGCCAACAACAATAATTTCCTCAGTATTATGTATGTATGTACACAAATATGTCCCCGCTCAGTAATCGTCCCGATCATGGCTCCGATATGAGACACACACGCGCCATTAGAGCGGCATTTACACGTGTGTGTGTGTGTGTGTTGGTGGTCACGACAGAATGTCCATTGACAAAATATCCACCGACATAATGTCCACCGAAAAATGTACAAAATCATATCTTCCATCTATGTATTTAAAATCAAACGTATGTATGTATGCTTGTTCTGTATGGACTCCTAAACTACTGAACAGATTGCGATGCATTTTACATGAGTAATTATTTACATGCCAACTAAGAAAAATAACTGAAGCAATGAAGGAAATGAGAGCAAGAATATGCTTGAACTATTTTCACCTTATGGCAGGGATTTTTTTAGACTAAAACAAGTGTGCAAAGACACAACACAGTGGAGACAGATCTGCAGAGATACTGGTCACCTTTAACAGAACAAAGAAACAGTACAAAGATTAAGACGATCCACTGCAAAGGGGTGGGAGGGTACAGGTACAAATATAAATCGTATTAAAAAAATATTTATTATATTGTTCCTTGACTTATAGGTTGGTATGCGTCTGAACACCCATACTGTAAAAAATGGTTCACTTTGCCAATGTCACCCCTGTTTCAGGGAAGGTCGGCAAGAGTTGCAGGCTTATGTTCATTTGAGATTGTGTTTTTTATATTGTAGGTCTACATGCGGCATGTGTTAGCGCGAACTTGTACATGTCTGCTTGTGGGAATGCGTTTAATATGAATCTTAAATTATATATATATCTTTGCAGCTTAGATTTAGATTTAGATTGAAAGCATTTATTTATACAGAAATGTTTATTTGGAAGAAATTAAGGGGTTCTGAGAGCAATGACTGGAAACACACTGAACGATAGAGCACAGAGACCTGAGGCTTCCCAATTCTTAAAAGACTTGGGGGTCTATGTCACACAGTAAGGGTGCCGCAGAGGTGTTACTTGAATTGTTGAAAAGTAACCACATGCTACGATGGTTGTTTAGTTTATTCCCAAGAGATTGCATGTGGCGATTTGTGACCTTTTTATCTTTACGGGTAAGGAGGCCTCCCTCACGCCAACCACTGCAGTAGAAGTGGGCTTTCCCAGCTCTGGAGTGGGCTGGTTCTTATTTCTTGTAAAAGCTGAGTAATCCTTGAAATTATGAAAATTAGATATATCTTTGGAACTTAGATTTAGAATTAGATTATATAAAAAAAAAACGGTGAACATTTTGTCAATGGACATTGTGTGGGTGGACATTCTGTTAATGGAAGTTTTGTCGTGGTACTGTCCATTCCACGTGGAAACTCATTAGCGTTTATTGTTTAAAGATTTCCGTATCGCATTCCTGATTACATGTAGAGCGAACCGGTGTCTGTAATTTACCACTGATTGATATATATCATCATTAAAACAAGTCCTTAGTCTAGTGGTTAGCGCTTCGTAATCGTAAAGGCAAGGTCGTGCGTTCGAATCCCGGTGGAGCACAAAGTTCTCTTCGCTGGGTTGAAAATTCATACACCTTTACCAAAGATCTATCCAGCCTCACAGCTATTGAGCCTTGCTTGAGAATTGCCGCTTTGTAGCGACGAACAAGCTCGTAAAAATCCCGGTCGATAGCTAATCGATCGTAAGTCAATAATAAACAAAATCAATTTAAATTTTGATTTTGTTGTACCTAATGATGGTGAGTGAGTGATCGAAAACCTTTGTACAGAAATAAATTAAATAAAACTGAAACAGTGTTTTTATTGAAAAAGATTCATTTTTCTTTGTTTCTATAAACTTTACGGATCAAATATGATTTTTAAATGTTTATGTATCTATGCAACTTATGTAGACTATAGATTATAGATATTATCCACCAAAAAACTCAACAACATAGCCTTATCTGCCACTGTTATTCATTTCATTTTTCTTCTTTTTCCCAGGTGTCCCAGATTTTGCTCTCCACGCACAGTTGTCCATGCCTCCAGGCGTGCCAGGAGATCCATTCTGGCCAGGAGGTCTAGGATTCCCTCACGTCTTCGGCCTCCACGGTCCACCATCAAACCTAGGCCTCCCCTGGCATCACCAAGACTCGAAGCCAGTACCACCACCTCCCCCACATTTCTCAGTTCCATCATTCCACGCTCTCCTCAGCCAGTACATGCTCGCTGGAGGAGTTCCACCTGGTTTCCCTGCGATTCCAACGTTCCCGCCTGGTTTTCCGATGCCCACTCCAAGTCTACAGAACAACAGCTCGATTGCTTCTAGATCCACTTCCCCTGAAGATGTCAGAGAGAGTTCCAAGAGTCCCAGATCGCCTGCTAGATCTGATGATGGAAGCAGATCGCCCCAGGTGGATTCCGGAGAGGAGTCCAGGAAGAATAGCATTGATGCTTTGAGGATAAGAGCCCAAGAACATCTGATGATGAGCGGAGGACAGCATTTGATTATTGGAAAGTCCAAAGTACAAACGTAAACCTGATGACATAAAAGAAAGGCAAGAAACAAAAAGTATAATAATGATTGTAAAAATATTTCAACTTGTGGTATCTATTTAATTTTTGAAAGAAGAATCAAAATGTGTATATTTGGTTGAAAAGAAAGAAAAAAAATAAAAAGCTAAATAAAAATAAAATCTCAGTAAAATTGTACAAAAAAGGAAAATAAGGAAACAAATCTAAAATAAATTATGAGAAGAATTATGGGATACAATATACAAGGATGATTGCCAATTTTTGATGGATGTGACAAAGAAAAACTTGAAAATAAAAATGTAAAATGATTAATGAATGATCCCCGCAAGGAGATATCTTTCAGTTCAAATAATTGTGTGGACTTTTACAAAAATGAGCCCCTACAATGTTCAATAATTATTTTTTCTATGTTTTTCCGGAAAATATTTTTTCAATTTAAACTATTTAGCTTTTTAAGTATTTAATTACACGAAACACTTACAATGATACTTAATTATTTGTCCTATTGTTAATATCAGAATAGTTTTTAATTTATATTGTTATAGAATACCCAAAGATCTCAATAAAATAGACAATTGTAGAATAGTTAATAAATAAAAGTGTAGGAAATAGATAAGCAGTGCAATTCGAGTATTTTAATTGAATAAAATAATATTTTAATTGAATAAAATAATATTTTAATTAAGTAGATGTAATAATTACAAATGCTTGTGTAAATAAATATTGTATTATTTAAAAAAATACATTTTAAATATTAAGGATTTAAAATAAGCATTCCATTTTAATTCATTTGTAAAATGATTTTAATTGTAAATATAATCGAGTAATTAAATTTAATAAAATAATATTCACAAAATATGAAAACCTGTTTTTTAATTAAAAGAGTTGAGATTTTATTGACTGTTACTTTTGCGATTATAGCGTGGAAAGAGATGGATGTATTGAAAGTATGCATGCGTGAGGGAGATAGATAGCAAAAAGGTAAGCATTCACGAATGGCTTATGGTTTGCGTTCGTACGACCTTGAAAGTATGACAATGGATGACAGATATCATCGACAGTGAGGGTTGACAGCAGTGCAATGACAAGTTGATACAACAATCGCGTCAAAACACAAAAATGAAGTCATGTCAAAGTGGCAGCGCATTAAAAGAAAACTGTAAAGTTTAGTTAGTCATGGAACCATTTCTGATTTAGGCTACTGCAGCTATGGTGGACATTCAAAATCATCCACGTCTCTATAGCACATTTCTTACGTTCCTCTTGCAAAAGCGTATCATTTTTCTTTTTTTATTGAATGTTGAATTATTCTAGTATTACTTCCAAGTGGAGGAAGGAAGACTGAGGATTACCCAAAAGGCTATTGAAAGGAGGATGCTGGGAATCAGTCTCAGAGACAGCTGGTTGCCAACCACGAGATCCGTGGACGCACTGGTGTCACTGATGTCATACAGCAAGTGGCCTGCTTAAAGTGGCGCTGGGCTGGTCACGTCAAAAGGCAGGACCATGGCAGGTAGCCGAAAAGGATCATCCAATAGTGGAAGTCTCGACGGCCGTTGTTAGATCTTACCGTTTATATTTTAAGATAGGATATAATAAAACATGGCGGTTTATCAATACCTGATACATTTTTTAAAGAACAGCAATCAGCTGTTCACCCACCGCCATGTTTAATACCGCCCTATCTTCAAATATAAACGGTAAGATCTACCGACGGCCATCGAGACTTCCACCCCAGAATACACAAGCAGGGAGTGGGGAAACCCCAACTGAGGTGGCTGGACGACATCAATGGAACTGCAGGCAGAGGATGGCTGAACACAGCAGCTGATGGAAAAACACCACCCCAGGTCCCGAATCGCTACATGCTACCCCTTTGGGAATAACGCAGGCAAGGAGTTACACTATATGTGTAGCTTAGTTGCTTTTTACAAAGTTACAATTACATAGTAATTATTGTTCATAACTCTGTTATTTTATGATACCGAGTATAAAGATAAGGCTTTAATAAACACGAGTATTGAGTGTGTAACGTAGATAACGCTAATATCCAATGACGGGGAAATTTGTATCAAATTAATAATGAATTTTATTTATTGGCCAATCAATCTCTCTTTTTTTTGTGTGCCCCCTTATCTGCCATCAATAAAAACATTATTAAGTATAAAATAGAGATAACGTAAGTGTTAATGAATTGTTTAACAAATAAAATAGGGATCCTTTGTGTGAGTTACACCTTTCCCAATGAGGTCACAATATTTTAAAAAGGACGCGAAAATAAACCTCATCATTCTGTTGGATTGCTTCCAAATCTGAAGCACTGTACCCTTAGTACGAGTTGCAAAACTTGAGTAATGTAAAGTTAACGGCAATTATTAAAGAGTGATTTCCCCCAAAATCTGCCGTTTTTGTTTGTTTGAACTTGATTTTCTTCATCACTGTAACTCTTTAGCTAAGACCACAAAGTGTAAGAAACAAAAACGGCAGATTTTGGAAGAAATCACGCTTTAATATTTTCCGTAAACTTTACTTTTCTCAAGTTTTGCAACTCGTACTAAGGGTATTCTGCTAATTCCTTACGACCTTCAAAGGCGACGAGACAGCTATTCATATCCAAAAATAAGTTGTTATGTGATTTTTTATCCATGGAGTTTTTTCGCAAGCCTAGTCCGGTCGAAAGCTCAGGTGGTAGAGTGCTTGCATTCTATGCCGAAAGCTCGGGTTCGAATCCCACCGAGGGTGTCAGAAATGATTTCCCGTTTCGGTGTTTATTTCAAACCCCAAAATAAAATACTGGCAAAGCTTACTCAGCCTTCACAAGAAATGAGTACTAGCACTCTCGGGAGCTGGGAAACCTCCACTTCAACTTAAGTGGTTGGCGTAAGGCCGGCCCCCTTATCTGTAAAAATAAATAGGTTCAACTCGCCACATGCGACCCCTTCGGAGATAACGCGGCAAGAAGTTACACTATATGTGTAGCTTAGTTGCGTTTGCGTTGCGTTTTTTGCTAGCAAGCTCCAACTTGGATTGATATCCAAAGTGTAAAGAATTTACCGAGATAGCGCTTCTGACGCCAGAGGTGTTAATCTCTCATCCATACAGAGCCTTGTTTATCTGTCAAATCTTTTAGAGGTTAAATTCTAATAACACTTTTGGAATGTTGTAAGTATTGCATTTTAATTAAAAACCAAACTTATTGTATTTTTTATCATAGCCCGTGTACTTTTTTAAGAGGTCGGAACATTAAAAAAGCCACAAAAGAGGAAAGAAAAGACCAAGAAACTTATGGTGAATTTGTGAATGAATGGGATATATAAAGCTCATAGAACAATTTACTTATTATGTTATAGAAATAAGTTTTTTTTTTTAATGTAGGTACCTACTAAAAAGTGTTATATTAATAAATAATAAATAAAAATAAATGTAAAAGAAGTAAATCTATGAAAAAGGGGATAGATATGAATGAATAGAAAGAGGTATGCGAGGATATGAAACAATGGAGGAAAATCTTTAGAGGCTCTGGCCACCCCGAATGGCGATATACAGAGGAAATGTGAAATGGAAAATAGGAAAGGAAAGACCCTGAAAAGTATGGCTGAATTAGATTTGTGAAATAATAGGATATACAAAGCGAATGTAAAAGAAAAGAATGTATGAAAAAGGTGATGGATATGAATGAATAAAAAGAGGTTTGCAAATCTGCAGAGGATCTAGCCACACCTAGTAGAATTGCGACGGAGCTACAGTTACAGGTACTTTGTTACTGATACCTAATGAAATGCTATCAGGAGTAATTGTATGGTTTGTTTACATGTATAAATCATTTGGTCTAGTTGTGTCAATACTGGCACGAGCGCACGACTAATGTAGACTAGCTTGGAGACAGGTGACAAATGCAGTCGCGCCCAACATTTTTTCACACACTCAAATGAGTAATTGTATTCCTATCTGATGATGACCTATAAGGTCGAAAACTTTTGTAATTTATAATTAAAATAAATCAATATATGTGAAAATAAACAGTGTTTAAGTATAATTTTGTTTCTAAAATATATACAAAAAGTAAATCAAACTAAAACTAAATATAACAAACTAAAACAAACGTAAATAAAGTGGATCTTAATCTAAATCTAAGCTGCACAGATATGTATCCTTTGAGATTCATATTAAATGCATTCCCACAAGCAGACACGCATAATTATGCGCTCACACATGCCGCATGTGGACCTACAATATAAAAACCCAATCTCAAATGAACATAAGCCCTGCAACTCTTGCCGACCTTCCCTGAAACAGGGGTGACATTGGCAAAGTGAACCATTTTTTACAGTATGGGTGGTCAACCTCATACCAACCTATCAGTCAAGAAATGTTAAAAAAAGTTAATAAAAGTAAAACAAAGTAAACCAAAGAGAATCAAAGTCAGTCAAACTGAAACTAAGTATAACAAACTAAAGCAAAGTAAATAAAAGTAAAACCAACGTACACACAGTGAATAAATGTAAAAGAGTTAATCAAAGTAAAACAGAGTGAACCAAAAGTGAATCAAAGTAAATAAAAATAAACCAAAGTAAATCAGAATGAAACAAAGTAAAACAAAAACGTCTCGAACAAAAAAGTTCATCTCCACTGATACCATAATGATTTTTCAGTGACATTTCTCAATTACGGGCACTTGTTCATATTCCACTAAACACAGAATTAACCATAAACATAATACGACAGCACAATAATATTCCACGTTACTTTAATCATTGTGGCACTTAGAACATTTTAACAACACGCCGTGCGAGTACAATTTTCCAACACCTGTCCGTTTCACACCCTTTCGTGAAGTGAAATATCACCAACAATTTGTCACTTGTTTTTATTGTTAAACAAATAATAGAAACGGACGTTATTAGAAAGCATTCGACTAGTTTTAAATAGGTACAATGAGAAAGGGTTATACTAATAGTTTGGTATGAGGCTGACCACCCATGCTTTAAAAGCGGTTTTTAAGAGAGTATAATTTTTGCACTGTGGAGAATCTGCGTCACACTAATCTTATCTAATCTAATCTAATCTAATCTAATCTAATCTAATCTAATCTAATCTAAGCTGCAAGGATATATATCATTAAAGATTTATATTAAATGCATTCCCACAAGCAGACTTGTATAATTTCGCGCTAACACATACCGCATGTGGACCTACAATATAAAAACCCAATCTCAAATGAACATAAGCCCTGCAACTCTTGCCGTCCTTCCCTGAAACAGGGGTGACATTGGCAAAGTGAACCATTTTTTACAGTATGGGTGGTCAGCCGCATACCAACCTATAAGTCAAGGAACTCCATTGTTTTTATTTTATTTATAGGCTTATTGACTAATAGTTTGGTATGAGGCTGACCCCCCATGCTGTAAAAACTTGGTTCACTTTTGCCAATGTCACCCTGGTTTCAGGGAAAGGCGGCAGAAGTTGGAAAGTGTATGTTCATGTGAGGTTTGGTTTATTTTGTATGTACACATGTAGCATGTGTAAGCGCGATTTTATATGTGCCTGCTTTTGGGCGTGCTAAATAATAAACGTAAAACATACATGCTAATATAATATGTATAAATTTGCAACTAAGATTAAAGATCTTAAATTAATGTACAATCTATGTTGCAAATAAACAAATATTTAAGAGTCGCACTTCATCGAGACTTCTTCCTTTTTATCCATGTAAATTTAATTGCTGATTATATTATAGTTGACAACCGACTACGTTAATAAAAACTTAGCTGCGCATATAATGTAACTTTTAACCTCGTTATTTTCATTATTTAACCAGTTCGTAGTCTAACGGTTAACACTTCGGACTCGTGATTGGAAGGCAGTGAGCTTGAATCCCGGCGAAACACGAAAAATCATTTCATTTTTTATTGTGCTCTTCTTTGGTTTGCCATCTTTTCGTCCCCTTAGTGTTTGTTTGTCTCATGTCCATCAGAGGTAATTTCACATGACCAATGTTTGTATGTGTACTGGACCAATGTGTCTTATGAAAACTAGAAATTGACTTTAAAAATATTTAAAACAACTCTCACATTCTTGAGATTTGCGTTTTTTTCTTAGCTGAGATTGTGTGGAATGTGATTTTTAAGGCAATTTCATTGAGAGGTAATTTTTTAAACAAATGGCAGATGATATAGAGTGCTCGTCGTTGCAAAACACAAAACGTGAACGAACCTTTATAATTTAATCTGTATGGTTTTTACATGTAATCTTGTTTGAGGTCTGGATTAGTACTTAATAATTGTGTAAAGCCTGGTTCACGATCTCTGGCTAAGAGACTTAGAGCAGAGGCTTAAACGGGTAACAATGGGTACAAATCAATGAAAAAATACTTTAACAAACAAGATCTTCATCGTGGATAGCGGAAGCTTAATTTTCATAGAATTTTTCAATTTTTCTATCCACTCCGAAAGAGGTATGTACTCTTGAAATTTATAAGTCGATAACTTAAAGAATAACTTAAATAAGTGGCATATTAAGCTAACATGGGTTTCTCAGATGAATGCACCTTTCCCCTATTTCTATTTTCTACGCGAGAAAACACTAAAAATTGTGAAAATCCTGTAGTTTAGAAGTTTGTCATGAGCGATGCTTTATAATTAGTTTACTTACTATTAGCCTTGACTAATAGGTTGGTATGTTAGGTCACCCCTGCTTCAGGGAAGGTTGGCAAGAGTTGCAGGGCTTATGTTCATTTGAGATTGGGTTTTTTATACTGTAGGTCCACATGCGGCATGTGTGAGCGCGAAATTATGCGTGTCTGCTTGTGGGAATGCATTTAATATGAATCTCAAATGATACATGTCTTTGTAGCTTAGATTTAGATATAGATTAGACTTACCATGAGAAGGCATACGCAATAAAATGTTTTATCCGCAATTTATCACATTCAATCTCACTATTATTTTTAATGAATCCTGTGCGGGAGGCTCTCCAATTCTTGAAAGTCTTGGGGGTCTTTGTCACTCTGGAAAGGTGCCGCAGAGGTGTTGCTTGAATTGTTGCTTCTGTCGTGGGGCGCTGCAAGGAAGTAGCGATTGATGTTGGTTTTATTACTATTGAATTTTAAAATACATTTTTATGGCTAATTTTATTACAATCTGATTGAGTTTCTTTTATCACATAAATCTAATAATAAATAAGGTTCTTAATAGGTTACCCGTTTATTTAAAATTAAAAGTATAAAAACATCCTCAAAAAATATATAGGGATTTTAATGGTCAGATACTAAAGATCACATCCTCCCTTTTGACTGATTGACTTCAAAGGTGCATCCAGGATCTTTTGCCGTGGTTTGTGGGAGCTGGAGCTTCCGGACGTTTTGCCCATGTCTTCGATGGGCTTCTTCAGCGTGAAAGTGAAGTGAAGAAGATGATTTTGATGAAACTGTGATGAAAGTGTGTGTACATATACTTGGGATATAAGAATGAATAACGAAGACACTCTACATGTGTTTTGTGATGGAGCAAATATTAATTTAATTACAAAATATTAATTTGATAACAAAATACTAAAACCGTAGTTCAGTGGTAACACTTTGAACTCTGAATGGAAGGTTGTGGGTTCGAATCCGGGCGGAGCACAAAAAATGTACCATTTATATTTTCTAATTCGCTCTTCTCTGGGTTGAAAAATTCATACACCTTTACCAATGACTGGTCATCAAAGGTCCATCCAGCCTTACAGCATTTGGATCTTGCTTGAGAATTGGCGCTTTGTAGTGATGACGACCAAGGTCGTAGAAAGGTCTATAGCTCAATTGGCAGAATGCTTGCGTTCCATGCCGAGAGCAAAGGTTCGATCTCAAGGTTTACTCAGCCTTTACAAGAAATGATAACCAGCCCCCCCGGGAGCTGGGAAACCCCCACTTCATCTGAAAGTGGTTGGTGTGAGGCCGGTCCCCTTACCCGTAAAGATAAATAGGTCTTGAATCACCACATGCGAACCCCTTCGGGGATAACGCAGGCAAGAAGTTACGCTATATGTGTAGCTAAGTCGCGTTTTTTTTATATTAATTTAATAATGAAATATTAATTTTAATCACAAAATATTAATTTGAAAATAAAACTTTGTTTGTATATTTTTTAACTTTCTCATAAAAATAAATTTTGACTGCGTTAAAACACAAACACTAATAATTTTTATAACAAAATATAAATTTATTAAACGGCAAAATATTACTGCGCTTCTTCCCTACCAACCAAAAAAAGAAAAATAAAAAAACTGACGATTTATTTTGAATTTTGTCAATACACTCGCGTTATAATTATTAAACCTAATTTTTTTCCAGTCGGCGTGGTTTTTTATTTTTAGATATAACTACTTATATGAAAAAATCAGGTCCTCATACCGGCACGTGTGGTACGCGTGTCTTTAAGGGCACTTGTAAAAATCAAATAGCAAATTGAGCAATTAATACGAACTGTTCGCCCCCTTGATAGTTGATGACTCGGGAGTTAAGGGCGGTTATTGAAAATTCAATTTAATATATTGCACCCCAAGTATTCAAACTTGGCGTTTATACTCAATCTTAGAGCGTACCAAAATAATAATCTGTAATCTTAGTTGCAAAATTATTATACATTTAAGATCCATGTAACATTGCATTCTCATAAACTGACACGTATGAGTACGCGCTTGCTTATGCCGCATATGAAATTACAACATAAATACCCAATATTAAATGAGCATAGCCCTGCAACTTCTGCGGACCTTGATCCTGAAATAGGGGTGGTATTGGCAAAGCAAACCAGTTTGTACAGTATGGGTGGTCAGTCACATACCATCTTACAAGTCAGAGTCAATTCAGAGCCAATAAAAATAAATGTACACAAAAAAAAAAACTATCAAAGATGATTTGCTAAATAAGATAAGAAAAACTGAAGCGAATAGCGTTGAAAGTAAAAGATGAGAGAAATCCAGAGGTCTGTGACACTTGTTGGGGTGCCGCAGAGGTGGGAAAGACACATTACCAAAATTACAAAAAGTAATTTAAAGAAATAAAGAAATAAGAAATGGAAACTCAGTAACTAGCGACCAAAGTAACTGTAACTCTGTCGCCATTCCTAAAGGTGGCCAGAGCCTCTGTGGGTTTGCTCCATTTTTTTCTTCCAATTCATTCATATCCATCACCCTTTTCATACATTACCTTAATTTCACCAATGTGTAAAAAAGTTCACCAATAAAATGAATACAAAAGAATAATTGATTTGACCGTTTAATCTAATCTAAGTTGCAAAGATATGTAAAATTGGGGATTCACATTATGTATTTACATTCTCACAAGCAGACATGTATAAGTTCGCGCTTGCACATGCCGCATGTGAATCTACAACATGAAAACCCAAATCTCAAATGAACATACACCCTACAATTATTGACATTGACCGTGAAGCTTAGAAATACAAAAAAAACGATCTAAAATAAAAGATAAGTTACAGAACGTTGTACTAAGCTTCACAAACAGTGTAACTTCTTGTCGTTTAAAGTTATTAGCATTAGGTTTTCAGCCTCACGCTAACCAATTTTTAGCTCAGTTATCACATTCACTTTATTAGTCATGTGCAAGTACTCGACTTTAATGCCAGTTTTATGAATGCCGGGCACTCGAACTCATGCCTCCTAGCTCACAAGCAAAGCCCCTACACCACTCGACCATTGTGCCGTACCCGCGCCTGTTCATTAACTCTCAAATAACGCCGCTTAAGCTGAGATTTAAAAAGGGGAGATTTGATCAATTCACCACCAAAATTATCATCATTATTCTGGTCACCATCAAGACCAGTTTAGTCTTTAAGTAGTTTTAGTTGTTTTTTTAAGAAATCCTGTGCGGGAGTCTCCCTAGATTTTAGAGACTCTAGGGGTCTATGACACTTTTTGTAGTGCCGCAGAAGTGTTGTTTACGAGCTTGGTCGTCGCTACAAAGCGCAATACTCAAGCAAGACCCACAACCTTCCATTTACGAGTGCGAAGTATTGCCACTGGACTACGAGCAGTCAAAGGTTAGTGCTTCAGACTCGTAAATCCAATTGTTGTAGGTTCGAATCCCAGCGGACCACAAAAACCATTTATATTTATAAATATGTTCTTTTCGCTGCGTTGAAAAATTAATGTACCTACCTTTGCCAAAGATCGGTCACCAAAGGCCGCTTATAGTGAGTGAAACACATGTATTTTTACAGGGAAGAGTGCCAGTCTTACGCAAATCACTTCGGTTAAAGTGGGGATTTCCCAGCTCCCGAAGATACTGATATTCTTTTATTGTGAAGGCTGAGTGAGCCTTGCCGGTATTTTATTTTGAGTTTGAAAATTATTTCTGACACCCTTGGTAAGATTTAGACCGAGCTCTCAGCATGGAATGCAAGCGCTCTACCAACTGAGCTATCGTTCGGTCTAGCAAGCCAATCCTATTTTTAAAAAATTTTTAAACTAAAAATATTTTAAACCATTAATTAAACTATATCTGGTTAAGCCAAGTCACCTGAACTAAATTAAATATTTTATTTCATCAAATTTGCAGCTTCTTTGTTAATAATTATTTTTGTCTCAATGAGCGCCGTGAGAAATACACACTACACCCCTTTATATTTCTTTCTCTCTCACACTTGATCATTTCACATACCTCCGTCTCTTTCACGCGTGCACCCAGGCGTAGCCATGACCGAATAAAGAAACCAAATCAAAAAATATTTTTGCGATTTTTAATTTCCAATGATTTAATTTATGAGCAATTGCCTCATGGGAGAGAGATTCTGAGATGATTTCATTATGGTGAATTAGTGAAGAGGTTAATTGATTGGGTTTTAATAAAAATGTATTCATTTCAAATTATGTCGTGGGTAATACGTTTTTAATAGAATTATTTTAAGAACAGCTCAACAAAGGAGTGTTTTTTGTATTAAATAAATAAAATCGATTTTTGCACGTACTTTAACAATGAATTGTACCTAGTATTTTGCTTATTTGTAGATTCATTATAGGTAGGGACTGGAAAATTTCGCGATCGCGATAAAACGAATTTATTCGCGAATTTTGAGGTTTTTACGCGAATAACGCGAAATTTGAGGTTTTACGCAAATATCGCGAATTTTCGTACTTTTGGTAGAAATTGTGCGAATAAGTTGTTATGTGTCGCTTCTGCAACGCAACTATTTTGTGGGAAAGAAAAGATTCCTGTGAAAACCCTTTGCAAGGTGCAAAGCACAGAAAAAATGGTCGGTTTTATAGCCGAGGGGGCCAAGTGGGCTGATCTTTCAACGTTGAAACACGCTAGAAAGCTAGACGCGGGGTTCGATCCCCGCCTGGATCATTTGACCATAAATTTGACCCTGGTTCAACAAATGTAATTGGGTACTTATAAATTAATAATTAATTAAAATGAACAATACTCGTAATGAATTTTTCATTAATGATATTAATACTTGTTTCTGGCCAGGCAGAGTAGGTTGGTGAATTGCATTCCTATTCACAAATCTATTTTATTAAAAAAATAAATGATAAGCAGAACTGTCCTGGACATCCAAACAGACTTGAATCGTGACATCAATGAAATAGGAAATCCATCAAGGAGTGAAGCTGCTGCTGGATTAGCCAAGAGCACAACTTGAGGCTTTCATAAAAGCCAACATCCCTCGAAAAAATTAGATAACCCTCATCTAGAGAGACTAAGTTTAATATTTTAAAAGGATATTGCAGGGTATTCGGAGTGCCATTAAAATATTAATACTTTTTTCAATCAATGGTTTTTTGTAAGTTGTAACTCGTATTGATTCAGATGTTGTTTATTCATTGTTTTTGAAGGTACATGTTTATATATAATTAAATTGTAAATATTAGTAAAATCTATAGTTTTGCAATTACATAAACCTTTATTTCGATCAAATCAACCCTCAACATTACACCAAATCTCCCCGTTTGTCGTAAAAAATAACGCGAATTTCCCTGTTTTTGATCAAAAATAACGCGAATTTCCCAAAAAAATAACGCGAATTTCGCAAAAAATAACACCACTTTTTTCCAGTCCCTAATTATAGGCCTTGGTGTTTCTATGCGTTTTATACGTAAGACGTTCAGTAAAAGCTATACCTCCAGTTTCAATGCTTATTTCACAATTATTTTTTTTAGACTTGTGAAGAGGAATGCAATTCATCATCCTATTTGGCCTGGCCAGAAACAGGCATCAAAATTATTTGTTCATAATTCATTATTTACAATATTTAATGTATTATTAAAAAATGATAACCCAATGACATCTGTTGAAACAGGGCTACAGTTGTCGATATTATATGGTGCACGCGGGGCTCGAACTGGAACTAGTGTCAATACTGCAAATTTCAGCGTTAGCGTCAACGACTTATCTTATTTAAAGGTACATACAAAAATTGAGCCGTATAGAATCAAAGTCGGTGATCTAGAATTTTCTATTATATGAGACAAATATACCATTTTGAATACAGAAAATAATGTTCATAAAAATTCCAATTTGTGAGTCCTTTTCAAAACTGAAGCCAAGATAGCCATCATTTACTCTACACGGCTCAATTTTGAAATTCAATGAACAAATAAACTTGTCCATCTATTTATAATCTATAATCTAAGTTGCAAGGATATATTCATTCAAAGCTCTCAGATGTATGCCCACAAACAAACACGTGTAGTTCGCGCTTACAAATGCTGATTGTGTAGGTACTTACAAATAAAATCCAAACCTCAAATGAACATAAGCCCTGCAACTCTTGCCGACATTCCCTGAAACAGGGGTGACATTGGCAAAGTTAACCATTTTTTACAGTATGGGTGGTCAGCCTCATACCAACCTATAAGTCAAGGAATACGAGTAATAAATAACATTTAGGTATAAAAAAAAAACAACAACAAAATCTTAAAAATAAATCTATACAAAAAAAGTAAAAAATTTCTTATGCAAAAAATGTAGCAAACTAATAAACCAACATTACAAATCAGCATTGCAGATTAGCTGCCACTTCTTCCTGTCCTTGCATACTTCTTTCATTTCATCCAGAGTCATAACCTTTTTCATACAAGCTCTCCTTTTATTATGACTCTGGATATCCTATTCACTATAACAATGAATTTAAGAAACATTTTTAATAAAATTATGTAAAAGGCTTTCAAGCCGCTAAATATTAATAAATAAAATAACGGCGGTCAATTACCGGGGTAAATTACCCCAAATGGGGAATTTGATCCAATTTAAGAATTTTATTTTGTTTGTCTATTACAAACTTACTATTTTCATTTATATTTTTTTTATTTTCCGAGTAAATTAATTGAATAATTAATGTTTATTTAAATATATATTAATTGTCTTCCTTTCAAAATGGGGAAAGGGGTAATATCGACGCAAAAATATTTTGGGGTTATGGTTAAAAAATTCCCCGACCGCTCATCTATAATGTTACGCGAACGCAAAAAAAATCTTAATTCAGCTGCAAATATAGTGTAACTTCTTTTTGCGTTATCTCCAAGCAATTGATTTTTTTTTCGAGTTTCATTAGCTTGAACATCTGTTGAGCTTCATCATTGCCAAGTTATTTGCCGCACACTGTGAATAGGTACATACATACACACACATGTACATTCTAATTTGTAGGTACCTACACATTAAGTACATTTACATATACCGGCATGTCTCTAGGTTACAAGCGACATGTGGCCGCACATTTTTAGAATACATGTCGTAACCTCGGCATCCGAATGTTTCAGATATCGTTGACTTTTTTTTTATTTTCTTGCTGGCCGAAGGCCAAAAATAAAGTATTGATTTGATGTGAATTTTTTTTTCCTAGTTTTTACGGAAATGAGTAGTTCTAGTGCAGGATCTAATCTAATCTAAGTAGCATAGATATGTTAACATTAAAAAATCATATTGAATGCATACCAAAAAATAGACACGTCCAAGTTCACGCTTACAAATGCTGCATGTGTACTTACAAGTTAAAATCCATTCCCTGCAACTTTTGCCTAACTTCCCTTAAACAACGGTGACATTGACAAAGTGAACAACTTTTTACTGTATGGGTGGTCAGCATCATACCAACCTGTAAGTAAAGGAATGTACACTTCTTGTTAATCAGATTGTTTATTTTCAGCCTTGTTGTGATTCCTTGACTCATAGGTTGGTATGAGGCTGGCCAGGCATACTGTTAAGAGTGGTTCACATTGCCAAGGTCGCACCCGTTTCAGGGCAGGTTGGCAAAAGTAGCAGGGGCTATTTTCATTACATTTCGGGTATTTATTTTGTTACCGCACATGCAGTTTTCGTAAGCATGTTTTTTTTCGGAAATGAAATAAATACATCGAAACAGAGAATTACCATTTTTTCTCTTTTTCGATGAAGGTCTCATAAGCTATGTTATGTTATTTTAAAATAACATAGAAAGAACATTCTCGAAGTGCACAGTGTGTTTTGTGGGCCGAACGGAGCCGAACGGTCACGGAAGCGGCCGAACTGCGCCATGCGATCAAATCGGGCAAGAGGTGAACAGGGTCAGACGTCGGCGACCAAGCACCAAATGGTGCAAGAGGGGGCATTACCATGGAGCTCCCTCCTCCCCATCTACTTGGATTTCCTGCCAGCAAGGCACCCGCCTCGTGGACTAGAGACTAGGGCATAGGAGCGCCCACCCAGGGGCTCCAACGTGTGGAGGCGTCCGCCTCGTGAGCCGCCGCTAGCCTGGGGCGCTGCCCCAGGCCTTCAGTTCGGAACTCCAGTCAACAGAGTAGGGAGTGTTTTGGTGACAAGGTGCAGGTCGGGCCATTCCCTTATTTCCCCTTTTTCTCCCATATTACTAAAGTAAATACACCCTTATTTGTTCATGTTAAACTTATATTTTAATATACAACCCTTCCCATAATACAAGTAAGCAACACAAGGAAAGAACCCCACGTCCTGAGAGTGATGCTGATGATAGCTAGCCGGAGTAAGTATCCTGTAGGTACATCCTGGAAGATACCATTCATTTTAAACATAAAGGTAATTTTGGCAATTAACGCTTTTGATTCAGTACGACTCCATTAATAATAATCAGTACTTAAAGATTTCAATTCTTGATGACATAGTTTTTCTCATGCTAAAAATGTTCTTTGTGCAGTAATTTTGTCTGCCGACGTTTCGTTCTTTCGAGCGGGAAACATTTTCAAGGCTTGACCTTTATACTTGGTCGCTTCGAACCTTGAAAATGTTCCCCGCTCGAGGGAACGAAACGTCGGCAGACAAAATTACTGAAAATAGAACATGGTGTAACCCGAAAAAGCTATGGCATATACATAACACCAACCATAAAAGGTCAAGTCAATAATAATAATAAATAATAATAATCTAAGTTGCAAGGATATATTCATTCAAAGCTCTCAGATGTATGCCCACAAACAAACACGTGTAGTTCGCGCTTACAAATGCTGATTGTGTACTTACAAATAAAATCCAAACCTCAAATGAAAATAAGCCCTGCAACTTTTGCCGACATTCCCTGAAACAGGGGTGACATTGGCAAAGTGAAACATTTTTTACAGTATGGGTGGTCAACCTTATACCAACCTATAAGTCAATTTCGATTCTTATTCCAGCTTTTACTTAAATTCTTTGTTTTCACATTCGAATGACTCGGATTCCGAATAGCATTCACTAAACGAACATTGAGGTAACATATTTTCAGTGCTCTAACTAGAGATGGCGCTGTCGGACAATGCCGGCGTGATTGAAACAGCGACGGCTCTTCTAGTTCTTATTCTTTTCTTTTCTTCCGTCTCAATGCCAAGTGAGAAAAAAGAAGTGACTGAATGCGGAGAGATTGGCGTGTGCGGAATGCGGAAAATGCGAAAGTGGAGGCAGGGATAATTGCGGGGGATTTTAAGAATTCATAATTCAAATAATTGAAAGAAAATATCAGATGAGATGTTTAGAATCAAACTCGGCAATCTAATATATTTTCAATTTATTTTTTTGGAATGAGATAAATATGGATGAACATATATGGGATCTACAATCTTAGTTGAAAAGATAAATTAACATTTTTTCCTTGAGGTTGGTGTGAGGCTGACCACCCACACTGTAAAAAAATTATTCACTTTGCCAATGTCACTCAGCTGTTAACATTGGCAAAGTGAACAATTTTTCACAGTATGGGTGGTCAGTCTCATACCAGCCAATTAGTCTATACAAAATCTATACAAAAAAGTCAAAAATTTCTTATGCAAAAAATGTAGCAAACTAATAAACCAACATTACAAATCAGCATTGCAGATTACATTCAGTAAGGTATCGAAATAATATAATTCTACAACATAAGTCAGTTCAAGTAATACAAAGTGAATCGGGTCTCGACTAAATACTTAAATCGAACCCTTGACCTTTGAGTAACACGTTTGTTAACACGAGCAATTGTCAACACGCTCTATAATCTATAATCTATAATCTAAGCTGCAAGGATATGTAAGCATTTAAGGCTCATATGAAATGCATGCCCACAGACAGGCACATGTAGGTTCGCGCCTACACATTCTGCATGCGTGCATACAAATAAAGAAAACCTCACATGGACATAAACCTTGCAACTCCTGCCGCCGTTCCCTGAACCGGGGTGGCATTGGCAAAAGTGAACCGATTTTTACAGCACGGGTGGTCAGCCTCGTACCAACCTATCAGTCAAGGAGCACTAACTCGTGTATTTTAACACGGCAATTGATCTGTCTTTGCTTCTTGGCACGGACTCGAGTATTCCCATTAATCTTGCATTGGAGACACACTCTCAAGGGCCACAACCATGACGACGACTTACACGAATGTGCAAGTCAACCGTGGCTCCACGTCCTCTTAGTGCTTGTTTGTCTTATGTCCAACAGAGCGGTAATTTCACGTGAGCAATGTTTGTATGTGTACTGGACCAATGTGTCTCATGAAAACTGGAAATTGATTTTAAAAATATTCAAAACAACTGTCAAATTATTGTGTTGTCGGTTTTTTTCTAACGCCCTGCATGCACACAAGCTTCTGCTTTTGCATGAGGATGAGAAACCCATATGTAACATGTATTATATGTTTTAAAGGGTGACAGGATAGAACGACATGGTCACAAAACGACACATGACATCACGACACATGACATCACGACACATGACATCACGACACATGACATCACGACACATGACATCACGACACATGACAGAACGACACATAACAGAGCAACACAATATGACAGAAAGACACATGATAGAACAACACATGACAGGACAACACATGATAGAACGACACATGACAGGACAACACAATATGACAGAAAGACACATGATAGAACAACGCATGACAGAACAACACATGACAGATCGACACATGACAGAACAACACAATATGACAGAAAGACACATGATAGAACAACGCATGACAGGACAACACATGATAGAACGACACATGACAGGAAAACACAATATGACAGAAAGACACATGATAGAACAACGCATGACAGGACAACACATGATAGAACGACACATGACAGGACAACACAATATGACAGAAAGACACATGATAGAACAACGCATGACAGGACAACACATGCTGGAACGACACATGACAGGACAACACAATATGACAGAAAGACACATGATAGAACAACGCATGACAGGACAACACATGATAGAACGACACATGACAAGACAACACAATATGATAGAAAGACACATGATAGAACAACGCATGACAGGACAACACATGCTGGAACGACACATGATAGGACAACACAATATGACAGAAAGACACATGATAGAACAACGCATGACAGGACAACACATGCTGGAACGACACATGACAGGATGACACATAACAAAACATCAATTAAAAAAAATAACACAGAAAATACATCACTATGATAAGACAACACAAGGACGAAATATCACATGTCATGTGATGTTTTTCCATGTGCCGTTAATGGTATGTTCTGCTTTAGTTATGTGATGTTTTTTGATGTGATGTACTGTCATGGTTATGTTCTTTCATGTGTCGTTTTATCACTGTGTCGTTCTACAGTGGAACCGTTTTAAAGTAAAGTTCTGTTATTATTTACAAATAAATAAAAATATTTTTTAAATCTTGACACACGCTCTGAAAGGGTTAAACGTTAAGTATATACTTAGGTACCAATCAATTACCCTTCACGGAAGAACGAGTCGAGTCTAAATAAAACAATGTACTTGATCAGCTTAGTGACTTAGTGGCAATCGACCAAGTAGTTAATTAATTAAGTGACAAGTGTGCTTACTTGCAAATAAGCTTTACAAATCAGCAGTCTTAAGCGAAATGGTTAAGACAGATTTAGGGCCTGTTGCACCAAACTCCAATCAGACAAAAATCAAAATTAACTGTGATTTCTCCCTTTCAAATGAAAAATTTGGTTGCGTATAGGTACTTAAGTCAGCTGATGTATACATCATCTTTCCTGTTCAAATTCCATCATATTATTACCCACTTCCGAGAAGTGTTTAACCGAGGTCCTTACCATAATCAAGCAATTAAATTTTATGTGTCAATTAAATATTGATTGGAGGTTTGTGTAACAGGCCCGCCCTTACGGTGGTATTCTTAGATATTTTAGTCGTCCGTTGAGCCCACGCTTTGGCAAACTAATGATGCATTTGTATGAAGACCTGTCAATCCAAGATGGCCGCAAGTCAACAGCTGATTATTCTTCATACAAATATTACCAAAATTCGGTAGGTAGGAATGACCGTGGTGATGAGACTTCCAGCCCAGGCATCATTAGTTTGTCAAAGCGTGGGCTCAACGGACGACCAAAATTTTTAAGAATACCACTGTTAGACTTTAGAGGCAAGTTTATAATATAAGTGACAATATTGTTATGATTGTACTGGGGTTCTTTTAATTAAACTGAGATTTATTTATTTAACGAGATTTATTTTGCACAATATTGGTTTTACAGTACCTACTCTTCTCTCTCTAGCTTATCGACTTCGCGGCTCAATGTTGAAAGAGACCTGGCTCTCCGCAGAATCTTTGCTCGTATATATATGGACGGCAGAGATGATTCTTGATGAGATGAGTTGAGATTGTTCGGCCAATTGTGTTGTACGGATGCGAAGCCTGGAGTCTGATTCAGAAACAAGAGAAATCGCTCCAGGTCTTTGAGAACAAAATGCTTCGTCGCATTCTCGGACCTGTATTTGAAGATGACAGGTGACGTATCCGGACCAACGCAGAGCTGATGTCCGTTTCAAGATCCAAACAGAGTGTCGGTAATGAAATTAAGAAGAATCCAGTGGGCCGGACATGTAGCACGTGCAGAGGACTCCAGGATCATCAGAACAGTCTTGGATGGTGCCCCCTCAGGTGTTAGACCATTCGGACGTCCCAGGATGCGGTGGGCAGACAACGTCAAAGCCGACACCGAAGTTCTGGGAGTGAGGGGACCATGGAGGAAAGCAGCACAAGACAGAGAGTCCTGGAGAATTTGTGGTGCGGGAGGCCCTGAGCCTTCAAGGCTTTTGAGCCAAAGAAAGTAAAAAAAGGAAAATTAAGTAAGAGATGATTCTTGCATGTACGAGATACTTCCGCTAGAATTGTTCGACACTATTCCAGAGACGTCACGCACACCAACAAGCTACGTACCTAGGTACACATACACACAAACTCGTAGAAGATTATGCTAGAGGCAGAAAAACACACACACCAGCTTTCTATGTGTTTAGGCTCATGTCCCCACGAACTCATATGTTCGTTTTATATTGATTTAATGTAGGTTTCTCAGATAAATACGAAGAATAAAATGTACAGAAAGGAAGACGTGAATGATATGAATGAGTTGCAACCAGTACCCTTAGTACGAGTTGCCAAACCTGAGTAATGTAAAGTTTACGGCAATTATTAAAGAGTGATTTTCCCCAAAATCTGCCGTTTTTGTTTGTTTGAACTTGATTTTCTTCATCACTGTAACTCTTTTGCTAAGACCATAAAGTCTAAAAAACAAAAACGGCAGATTTTGGGAGAAATCACTCTTTAAAAATTTCCGTGAACTTTACTTTTCTGAAGTTAAGCAACTCGTACCTACTAAGGGTACAGTACACGAGATAGAAAGAAGAATTAAAACCTTTTTTTCTATCTTTTCTCACATTATTTTGCTCGTCAACAGGATCTGTTACCTTCACAGGTTTAAGGGGAAACCTTGTGGGTAGGTACCTAATAATAATACCTAATATGATATTTATTTTTCCATGCGCGAACCTTAAGTATCTGCTGAATGCCGCAGAGTATCAGATACCGCATTGAGTGCGGGATCATTAGGCGCGTATCGCCGCCCTTTGCCGGTTAATTGAGCCGAGAATGTCCTGAAAGGTGACACTTCCTTGTACTTAAAGGTGGAGCAGTGCCGTACCAAGAAAATAAATAAAACTTAAAGGCACAAAAAAAAAAACCTTATCAGTGACAATTACCCAATAACATCTGCTGAAAAAGGGTTGAAATTAATGTCAATAAGACACGGCACGGGCGAGATTCGAACCAGCGGTAGTATCAATAACGCCAACACCTTATACCCTCGACCATCCCAATCTAATCTAATCTAATCTAATCTAAGCTGCAAGGATATATCATTTAAGATTTATATTAAATGCATTCCCACAAGCAGACATGTATAATTTCGCGCTAACACATGCCGCATGTGGACATACATTATAAAAACCCAATCTCAAATGAACATAAGCCCTGCAACTCTTGCCGTCCTTCCCTGAAACAGGGGTGACATTCGCAAAGTGAACCATTTTTTACAGTATGAGTGGTCAGCCGCATACCAACCTATAAGTCAAGGAACAACGAGCAGAAATTATTCACGGATTTGAATATATATAATGAATATCCAGAGTCATAATAAAAGGAGAGTCTGTATGAAGAAGGTCGTGACTCTGAATGAAATGAAAGAAGTATGCAAGGACAGAAAGAAATAGCGGTTGATCTATAATGTTGGCGGCTAGGACTAGGGTTTTTAAATAAGAATTTTATATTCGTTTTGGTACTTATATTTTTGTCTGGCACTGATTTTTGTTACAAGAGTCACTGCTCCTGACTGTGCCTTATAAGGCGAAAATATTAGAGCATAAAATAAAATAATAAAAAATAAAAATAAATAGTGAATTACAACAGTGTGTTTTTTTTTACATAAATACAATTTAATTGTATAACGTATCAGTGCTTTATATGATTTTTGAAAAGCTGAAATTAAAATAAACTTGTAAGATAATGCTAAAAAAGTCAGTCAAGCATGCAGTCTATAGTCCAATATATAAGTACAAGTTGCAAAGATATACTGACATTTATTGCTCATATTTAATACATACCCATAATGTAAGTTCCTGCTCACATCTAAGTTCACGCCTATATGTGCAGCATGTGTACATACAAATTAAACCAGGACTTACATTAACTTTGCAGCTCGTCCTTCCCTAAAACTGGAGTGGTATTGGCAAAAGTGAATCAATAAAATCGTCTCGTGGATCTGCTCCATCTCAATATGTCCTCAATGTCACAGGCTTTTCGAAAGTCACAATTTCATTTGAGTTTTTTTTTATTCGAAAATTCTCAGCTACGCCACTGGCATAAGGGCTCGGTTACAACAATTGTAAAGTAACAACAATAATTGTAAAGTATCGAATGTTGTAAAGTTACAATTTGTTATTGGCCACGGTTACAAAAGACGCAGTTTACAATGGGGCATGTTTACACGATGCGTTACCTCTCATAATGGAAACATTTCTAAGGTAACATGCGGTCGGAATCGCCTTTGTTAAGCCCTTGTTAAAAATATACAGGGGTCCAAAATTTAAAAAAAAAACAATAATTTAAAAAAAACAAAATTATTTAACCGGTAGGTAACTATCACAATATTTGTGTACATCGTATCCAACATCTGGGCAATACTTAAAAACGTATAGGGCAACACTGCAATGAACTAAGTAGGTGCAAGTTGACCTTGAATAAGTACCTACTTCAAATATTATTAGATCAAATTTTTTTTAAAGAAATCCTGTGCGGGAGACTCCCTAGACTCCAGAGTCTCTAGGGGTCTATGACACAGTGTTGCAGAGGTGTACGAGCTTAGTCGTCGCTACAAAGCGCCAACACTCAAGCAAAACCCAGTTGCTGTAAGGCTGGATGGACCTTTAATGATCGGTCTTTGGTAAAGGTTTTTTGAATTTTTTCAACCCAGCGAAGAGCATATTTGGAAATGATTATAAATGTTTTTTTTTTTTGTTCTCCGCCGGGATCCGAATCCACAACCTTCCATTTACGAGTCCGAAGTGTTGCCACTGGACTACGGACCGGTCAAGAACGCCAACGACACACGGTGTACCTAGCGGTAGCCCATCCAAGTAGCATCCGCGCCCAATGTTGCTTAACTTCGGTGATCTGATGAGAACCGGTGCTTTCAACATGGTATCGTCGTTGGCAATTTTTTATTTTATTCTATGTTGAACATTACCTATTTATAATATAATTATTTGCCTTTAATTTTACTAACTTTGCATTGTATTATTTTTTTAATAGTTTTATGCATATAATTTATAGTTGGTCGAGATAGATTGTTTCGTTGGTACAAAATATTTTGTTTTTGCGAGCATTATATTATATTTAAAAAAAAATAGTCCGCCTACTCCGGTCAATAGCTCAGTTGGTAGAATGCTTGCACTCCATTCCTTGTGTACTAGGGTTAAATCTCTACCTAGAGTATCAAAATGATTTCCTATTTTGTTGTTAATTTCTATATCAAATTAAAGCTACTGCCAAGGTTTACTCAGCGCCCACAAAAAAGAGAAACAGCCTCATCGGGAGCTCAGATACCCCGTGGTTGGCCTGAAACCAGCTCGCTCACCTGTAAAAATAAATAGAAATTAAAAGAGTTGCACTGTATGTGCAGCCTAGTTGCGTTTTAGTTGCAATGCGTATTCGTCATCTAGCAGGAATCCCACAAAGATTCCACCAAGGATATTATCTTCAGTATTTTCAAACTACTTACTTCATAGGCACACATCTGACCTAGATATTCTCGATTTGTCGTGCTGCTGTTTTTCACTTTATGGTAAAGCTTTCCGCCATTTGTAAAAATGTATAGTATGGTATGAGCATCTTCCAGCTCAAAGGAAAACATTCTGATTGGATAATCTAAGGCAATGGCTTGGCAGAAGCACAATGTCCCTCTTATGAGCGGCAGTATCGAAAGTGTAAGTAGCCATTATGAGTCGTAAAGAAAAAATATGAAATTTAAGCTTTTTCTTATTTCTACAGATTGCATTCAGAAATCTGATAAGTGCATGTATGTTAATTTTGTTTTTTTGGTATTTCATTTATTTAAAAAAAAATGTTGACCATCAACTGCATTTAAAATGCCATGTGTGAATTTTATTTTGTGATAAAACAGCAACCCCTGACAAAACGCTCCGTCTCTTTCTAACAAGGGTAACGTGGCACAATATAAAAAGGGACAAGTATATGTTTGTATTTTTAAAAAAAAGATGAATGAAATTTTTGGACAATTATCTCAGCGGGAGGTTTCCGATTCATTCATTCTTATTTTCAATTCGAAATTTGAATATAAATACCTTTTACATTTTTTTTAATTTACCAAATAGCTTTAAAAAAAATCAAATCAAGGGTGCACAAATTTTGTTAGGGCTTAAAAAACATGAACCGCGGCCAACACTGTCTGTCTATTAAATAGTATTTCATTTCCAAACATTCACTGTCCTATCCTTCTCGTTTGGACTATTTTTCCGGAGTCATTGAGCAGGCGCGTGCATGGAGTATAGGCAAATACATTTCAGAATAAATATTTTCTCCCATTCCATTAAAATAACTCATTTGAATTATTGACTAAAGAGAAATTGAATGATTTCTTCAATCGAACTTCTCAAATCGGACCGGTCCGTAGTTCAGTGGTAACACTTCGGACTCTGAATGGAAGGTTGTGGGCTTGAATCCCGGCGGAGCACAGAAAATATACCATTTATATTTTCAAATTTGCTCTTCGCTGGATTGAAAAATTCATATGCCTTTACCATAGACCGGTCACCAAAGGTCCATCCAGCCGTAGAGAGACTGGGTCTCGCTTGAGAATTAGCGACGACCAAGCTCGCAGAGGGATGTTGAGGTGTGATTCACACGAAAACAGCGCTCACCAAATAAGTCATCCTAATATTATGATAAGATAAGAGTATGTAAAATCTTTATTAAATGTTCTATCAAAACTTTGAAACAAAAAAAATATTTATTATTTAAATTGATCACACGACACGTTTGAAAAAAAAATTACACAAATAAACATGTAATATCTCATTACAATAACTTTATTTTCTATTGAAAAAAAATAATCCCTTGAAAATGAGCATTGTACTTAGCCGAGACGCAAACCATTTTGTTGCCACGAAAACCCCGGGGGGCGTAATCTGTGTGTGGAAAATAGAACTAAAAATAATTCCCTGGAATCAAAGCACTATAAAAATTCTAACAAATCTGAATCTTATTTTTTAAGTAAATAGAGGCCAAATTTGTGTAAAATTTTTATGGTGAGTTATGGTTTTTTTATTTGTATTTTGTTGAATTGTAAAAAAAACTCGTCTCGACCCCAAATCTAATGAAGCAAACACCTATTGTCAAATATTTGTAATATTCAATACAATAATGAAATAAATATATTTTAATATGTGAGCTGTCATTCTCAAACTTTTGTATTTTTATTTAGTTGTTTTATTTTAATTTAAACAGCAGATATAATCGTAAAACGCAACTAAGCTTCACATATAGTGACACAAATTACAGAAAAACGTTCATTTTTTGGTAAAAGTACTTACACCAATGTTTATGCTTCCAATGTTATATTTCAGAGGGCTCTTGAGGTGTGATACACACAAAAACAAAACAGCGCTCACCAAATAAATCAGCCTGTTTTTTTTTTTTTTTCTGACATATTTTGACAGAACTGGTTGACAGTTGTGAACTGTAAGGCTGAGTGTCGCGCTGACAACGCGCTGACCGTCAGCGCTGACCGTTCAAAATATATGAACCTGTAGGAAGCGTTTTAGAATGGCGCGTAGCTGTCAGCGCGACAAGTTCATATATTTGGCTGTCAGCGCTGACGGTCAGCGTGTTGTCAGCGCGACACTAAAACCAGCCTAAAATGTTTCTTTGACTTATACTTACCTATTCATCAATGGAATAGTAGATATACAACACCTTGCAGAAGCAGGATCGCTATTCCTGAACAGATTCAACCACTAACGGAATAGTAAAAATGTATCGTATGTGACCGGTCGATAGCTCAGTTGGTAGAACGCTTGCATTCCATGCCGAGAGCTCGGGTTTGAATCATCGCACCGAGGGGGTAAGAAATGATTTCCGATTGCGGTATGTATTTCAAACCACAAAATAAAATACCGGCAAGGCTTACTCAGCGTTCACAAGAAATGAGTACCAGCGCCCTCGGGAGCTGAAAAACCTCCACTTCAACTGAAGTGGTTGGCGTAAGGCCGGCTAGCATGATTAGCTAGTATGGTTTTGAAATGTATTATAAATGTACCTTTTTTCTTATTTTCTACGAGAGAAAACACTATAAAAGTGTGAAAATTCTGTAGTTCAGAAGTTTGTCATGAGCGTACTTCCTTATAATTAGTTCATTTATTATCAGAAGATACTGTAACTGTTACTTTAACTCTGTCGCCATTTCGCTAGGGGTGGCCAGAGCCTCTGCAGAGTTGCTTCCATTTTTTCCTATCCTGACATACCTCTTTCAATTCATTCATATCCATCACCTTTTTCGTGCATTTTCTTCTTTTACGCTCACTTTGTATATCCCATTCTTTCACAATCCCCTCAATCTGATCACTCCATACTTTTCTCGGTCATCCCTTTCCTCTTTTTCCTTTCACACTTTCTTTATATATATATATTGTCAGTCTATCATCATTCTCTCTCCCAATAAGATACTCCCAATAAAATGTTTAATACATTGACTGCTCCAAGAAAGAAGGAAGTAACCCCAAAATTGAGGTTTTTGACTTCTTATTTCCATTTCTGAAGGTAACAAATCATTATCTTCGTTGCAAGATGACAGCCGTCTCTCTATCTCATTTAAATTCGTTAATAAATTAATGTAAAAAATAGTTTATGTATTGATGATGATAAGGATGTAGAATCCATTCCGGGCTTGTAGACCATGTTCAATAATTGTAGGCTGCTTTATTCTTTTTTCTTTTTGGAAGGCTGCTACGATTCTTGAACATGGTCTACAAGCCCGGAATGGATTCTACATCCTTATCATCATCATCTGAAGCCGGCCATGAAAGCCTAAAAACACTTAGTGTATGTATTGTTCTCCGGTCCGGTCGATAGCTCAGTTGGTAAAGTGCTTGCATTCCATGCCGTGAGCTCGGGTTCGAATCCCACCGAGTGTGTCAGAAATGATTACCCGTTTCGGTGTTTATTTCAAACCCCAAAATAAAATACCGGCAAGGTTTACTCAGCCTTCATAAGAAATGAGTACCAGATCTTTCGGGAGCTGGGAAACCCCCACTTCAACTGAAGTGGTTGGCGTAAGGCCGGCCCCATTACCTGTAAAAATGAATAGGTTCAAATCGCCCCATGCGTCCCCTTCGGGGATAACGCGGCAAGAAGTTACACTATATATGTAGCTTAGTTGCGTTGCGCTGCGTTGCGTCTCCATAGAATAAATAACATTCAATTAGCTTTCCTGCAAAACTGTCTTTTTTGACTTTTTGCTGTCTTCCTTGGAGCAGTCGACATGAATCTCACATTAATCTCAGAGAAGTTTAAACTTTTAAGGTGGCGATGTATTGATCAATGTTTGAGGAGCCTACTTTTTTCATTCTACGCCCAATTACCCCCTAGGTCGTATATCGAGTGTCTGCGCATGCGTGAGTGAGATTTGGCCGTCACTGTGACAAGATGGCCGCCTGTGGGTGCGCACAAACATGCGCACAATGCACCAGGTGTCGGGCAATTTCACAGGATGTATTTATCCTCACAATAACCAACAGTATCACAAAAAATGCCTCCCAAAACTCTCAGAGCGTCAAAAGAATGTGATGAGATGGCTGGGGCGTGCATCCCATGCAGACACATACGCCTAATAGGTAGGCAATATATGGTAAAAAAAACATTTAAGCTTGATACTCAGATTGTAAGTTAAAAATTTATGTTCAATTGGAGTTATAGTTAGCATTTCAGTCAATATCGAATGAGTCATTTTAAAGGAATGGGAGAAAATATTCATTCTGAAATATATTACCCCATACCCAATGCACGCGCCTGTGAGATGGTTTGGGCATGTGGAAAAATGAATGATGATAGACTGGCACAGTAAATATATCGAGGAAATTTGAAAGGAAAAAGAGGTAAGGGATATCCGAGAAAAATATAGAATTATCAGTACCCTTAGTACGAGTTGCCAAACTTGAGTAATGTAAAGTTTACGGGAATTATTAAAGAGGGATTTCCCCCAAAATCTGCCGTTTTTGTTTGTTTGAACTTGATTTTCTTCATCACTGTAACTCTTTTGCTAAGACCATAAAGTGAAAGAAACAAGAACGGCAGATTTTGGGAGAAATCACTCTTTAATACTTTCCGTATACCTCACTTTTCTCAAGTTTTGCCATTCGTACTAAGGGTACAGATTGAGGAGATTGTGAAAGAATGGGGTATACAAATTGAATGTCTAAGAAGAAAATGTATGAAAAAGGTGATGGAAAGATATGAATGAATTGAAAGAGGTATGTAAGGATAGGAGACAGGTCTGCAGAGGCTCTGGCCACCCCTAACAGAATGGCGACAAAGCTACAGTTATAACAGTTCCCGCAGTGCTTGTTTGCTTTAACTACAATTTGATTAGAAAGAGTTATAGAAAGTCATGGTTTCGTGTAAAAAATATTTTTTGTATTTATGTAAACATCGCGTAATATTTTGACCTGATTTCGAGCGAATGTTTTCCTGAAATTTTGTGCCAAAACACATTACACTGAAAACATTTTTTCAGTATGGAGTAAATTCCTGTAACACATTCACAAATTTGGCGGAGTTTCAAGCCAGATATTCAATGAACGTCTGGAATGCATGTTATATCACAATATTATATCACAATATATACTTCCTTGACTTATAGGTTGGTATGCGGCTGACCACCCATACTGTAAAAAATGGTTTACTTTGCCAATGTCACCCCTGTTTCAGGAAAGGACGGCAAGAGTTGCAGGGCTTATGTTCATTTGAGATTGGGTTTTTATATTGAAGGTCCACATGCGGTATGTGTTAGCGCGAAATTATACATGTCTGCTTGTGGGAATGCATTTAATATAAATCTTAAATGATATATATCTTTGCAGCTTAGATTAGATTAGATTTTATGGAAGTAACTTTGACCATAAAAAGGTTCACTCAGCCTTAAAAAAAATGAGAAGTTTGACATAGAAATAGGAAAATTTAAAATCATAAAAATGCACTATAGATCGGTTCGCAGTCTAGTGGTAATGCTACTTCTAGAAGGTCGTGGGTTCGAATCATCACTGAGCATGAAACATTTTTTACAGTTCTCGTGGTCAGCCTTATACCAACCTATTAGTCAAGGAATACCAAAGACACGTACTGTAGAAATTGCTTCGCTTTACCAATGTCAACCCTGCTTCAGGGAAGGTCGACAAAAAATGTTGTGTAAGAATGGTATAAATTGTAAAAGCATCGTATTGAATTGTTAAATTAATGACGAATTTTATAAACAATCCTCAGCATCGAATTCCTATAGAAATCCCACGAATCTGCTTCTCAAAGCCTATGTCCAACATACGGTCAGCCTCGTCAAGGATCTTACTGTTCCTATTTGAAGTTAGCAGTGGCAAAGGGTGCCATACAAGCCAGTTCCCATCGGCTTCCCTTTAAAAATGGTGTAACAAAGTAGTTAACAAATATAGGCACAAAGTAAAAAAATACATTTAAAACCAAAGAAACAATACGTATTTTTCCCCCATTGAAACCATGTAGACTACTTTATTATCATTTTTGTCTCATTTTAAACGGGAAACCGATGGGAATCGGCTTATATGGCTTGTATTGCTGTAAGGCTGGATGGACCTTTGGTGACCGGTCATTGGTAAAGGTTTTATGAATTTTTCAACCCAGCGAAGAGCAAATTTGAAAATATAAATGGTATATTTTGTGCTCCGCCGGGAATCGAACCCACAACCTTCCCATTCAGAGTCCGAAGTGTTGCCACTGAACTACGGACCGGTCACTTCGGGCTTTCACTGTTTTCTCTAGTGGACGAACAGGTAAATCTAGAATCCCTGCTTGGTCGGGTCATGACCATCGGGAAGGCCTTCCGCCACAAAAAAATGTAGCATTGCATGAGCGTTCTGTGACACGCTTCCCCGGATGAAAGTGTATAAACGCGACGGGTTCCTTGACTTATAGGTTGGTATGTGGCTGACCACCCATGCTGTAAAAATGGTTCACTTTGCCAATGTCACCCCTGTTACAGGGAAGGACGGCAAGAGTTGCAGGGTGTATGTCCATTTGAGATTTGGTTTTTATGTTGTAGGTTCACATGAGGCATGTGCCAGCGCGAACTTGTGCGTGTCTGGCTGTGAGAATGCATGTAATGTGAATCTCCAATGTAACATATCTTTGCAACTTAGATTAGATTAGTATGAGGCTGAGTTTTCGCAATGGATCCACAGTACCGCGCTCCAACATTCAAATTCGACACAAAAATTGAATTCAACTCAATTTATTTACACATTTAAATTTTATTTTTTGAATTACGATTCTCAAAAAAAAATCAAAATCTAGCCAAACAAATAACAAACAATACGTGTTGATATTTTTGTTGTTGTTATTTTTGAATTTTTGAAAATCACAGTTCTCTCGAGCTCAATACAAGGCGTGCCTCCACTTCGCCGGTCTGATGACCAATGAAGGAATCCTCATCTGACTTGTGAGTCGATGTTCACAGGTTCCCCAGACACCACATTGCGTTAAACCTCTTCCACAGAGTGTACCAACAAAATGTATGTTAACTAAAAAAGCGTCTCCAGTGTGCGTTTAAGTTTTGATACATATTTTGGTGAAGCGTTTGATACTGGGTCTACTCTCATATTATATTTGTAAACGTTTATCTTTGTTTCGGTTATTTCTCGACGTTTATAATGAACGACGCTGTGGACGCCCAGAACGATGAGTTCTAAACAGCAAACATTTTTTTTTCAAATGCTAACACAGATAAGATGCATGTTCATCTGACCCACGTCCTGTATATCCATCCAATCCGGGGATGTGTCACAGGACTCGCATGCAAAACATTATATTATAGATGCAAATGGCAGAAGGCCCTCCCGTGAGGCTAACACTCTCTCCAGTGTAAAGCAAGACAAGGTGGCTCAGAACACAAACAAGAAATGATAGCCATAAGTGAAGGGATTTACAGGCTAAATGATTTTAAGTTATACCCTGTTTTTTTTTTTTATCGTAGCAAAATAATGCTAATTTAAACAATTTTATATCAAGTCAAAACAAAAACAGTTATGTCAGAGGCGCTGCAAGTAGGAACCTTACAGCTGTCTCCTTAAATTTGATTACGTCGCTAGTTTGCTTGATTTCCGCTGGTACTTTATTATATTCATCAAATCCTCTGTGCACAACTCCTCTGTCATATTTCACTGTTCTTACTTTTAACTTTCTTAACTCATTTTTCCCTCTAGTATCATAGCTATGTACATCCTTATTTCTAATTATGAATTTATCCAAATAAACAGGCAATAACTTATTTTCTAATCTATATATAAACATAAATGCATTCAACTTAAGATACTCCTCCACATTCAACCACTCTAAGCTAACCAACATATCTGAAATTTTAGTATCATACTTCTGATTTAGAATCATTCTCATCGCTTTATTTTGTAATTTTTGGAACGAATTAAGATATTCTTTATTTGCCATGTTGGGTTTCGGTTCTGAGCATATTTTGTAAGTTTTGACTTAAGGCCACAGTGAGCGTGATGTTAGTGAACATGTTCGGGAGGTGATCTCCTGACTAAGTTGTCAAACTTCTTGTCGCGTTCTCTCCAATGGTTTTGCATGTGATGAGTGGTAGTTATTCATTTTTACAGGTAAGGGGGCCGACCTTACGCCAACCACTTCCTACGATAGTGCAACTGAGCTACACGCATAGTGTAGCAACTTCTCGCCGCGTTAATTCCGATTAACTCCACGTTCAGTTTAAGGCTCGTAAATAATTTCGATAAATTTGAGGATGATTTTGAACCCTTAAAGATAAAACTGAATAAAGTCCATAATAAACTAACATCAAAATATCAATCGTAGAATACAGTAATAGGCGATTTGAATTGTAAAAAATATCTTATATATGTACAAAATTCTATTCAATGCTGTTGTATTCTTGTTTAAATAATAAAAAAAAAAAACATGGGTTTCTCGGATAAAATATTCACCTTTTATTCTATTTTCCCAAAAAAAATATAGAAGTGTAAAAATCCTAGAGTGTAGAAGTTTCTCATGAGCACTTCCTTATAATCAGTTCACTTACTATGAGAAGTTACTCCCAATAAAATGTTTTATCCACGATTTCTCAAATTATCAATCACTCATATAGTGTAACTTCTTGCCACGTTATCCCCGAAGAGGTCGCACTTATTCAGTTTTACATTTGAGGTATCAATCTGTAATCAAGTAAGAAGAAGTAAAAGAAGAAGACTCTGATGCTGACGACACAAGTTTTTCTTGTTTCTGTGCGTGGTTTAGAAGTGCCGGCGTCCGGGGAGCTTTTTCGCCGCCTCGCCATATATGAGCCGCGGTGAGTTCTGGCGCGTCGGGCGTCTCCGGAAGCCTTCGGGCGTCTCCGTGAAACGTTTCAGAGTCGCAGTGACGTCACGGGGCCGAGCAGAATGAAGCAGCGTCATTTATGGACGCGTGTGAGGAAATTCAGCGGGAAACAACTCGCTGGGAAAATAAAATAATGCTTGTATATAAAAAAAAAACATATTTTTAATTGGGGGTACAAAGTACGTCCTCCTGGTGCTTGTTTGGCTTATGCCCATCAGAGGTTATTTCACATGAGCTATGTATTTATTTTTTTAATAGATTTGTGGAAGGGAATGCAATACACCAACCTATTTTGCCTGGCCAGTTGTCTTCATGCGAAAGTAGAAGCTTGTGTGCATGCAATGGCATCTGTTGAACCAGGATCGAAGTTATGGTCAAGTTGGCTAGACGCAAGATTCGAACCAACGTTATTCGGTTCCAAATACAATAGTCAAACATGCGCCTCTACCTCCTCGGCCACAACACTGGCATTGCTGGAAATTGATTTTAAAAATATTTAAAACAACTCTCACACTATCGTGTTTTACGTTGTTTTGTTGGCTCAGATTGTGTAGAATAGGATTCTTAAGACAATTTCATTTAAAGGTCATCTTTGAATCGCAAAACGCAACTAAGGTACACGTATAGTGTAACTTCTTGCCGCATTATTCCCGAAGGGTTATCATAATAGCAAATAGAAGAATCAAATAGCTAATAAGCCAAACAAGCACTGGGAGGACGATTGCTATCCTCATACTTACCTTGATAAATGGAAGTAATGTCTAGACAACGAAATTAGTCAAGTTTATTAGTTGTTCGAACAGAAGAAAAAATCTATATTTCATTTTCGTCCGGTCGATAGTTCAGTTATACTTGCCTGTGGCGCGGCGGGATATTCAAGAAGATTTGAATGTAGATAATTACAAGTTTAAGAACTGCAATTCATTCAAATACTTGGGTACCCTTATAAATGACAAAAATATCCTATCCTCAGAATTACATGCCCGAATTCACTCCGGCAATAATGCTTTTTTTGGCCTTAGAGGGCTATTGTGCTCAAAATGGCTATCCCGCTCCACAAAATTCAAGATTTACACTTCCATTATTCGGCCAGTTGTGTTGTACGGATGCGAAGCCTGGAGTCTGTCTCAAAAACAAGAAAAATCTCTCCAGGTCTTTGAGAACAAAATGCTTCGTCGCATTCTCGGACCTGTATTTGAAGATGACAGGTGGCGTATCCGGACCAATGCGGAGCTGATGTCCGTGTTTCAAGATGCTAACATAGTGTCGGTAATGAAATCAAGAAGACTCCAGTGGGCCGGACATGTAGCACGTGCAGAGGACTCCAGGATCATTAGAACAGTCTTGGATGGTGCCCCTTCAGGTGTTAGACCACTCGGACGTCCCAGGATGCGGTGGGCAGACAACATTGAAGCCGATGCCGAAATTCTGGGAGTGAGGGGACCATGGAGGGAAGCTGCACAAGACAGAGAGTCCTGGAGGATTGTGGTGCGGGAGGCCCTGAGCCTTCAAGGCTTATGAGCCGAAGAAAGTAAGTAAAGTAAGATAGTTCAGTTGGTAGAGTGCTTGCACTCCATGTCGAGAGCTCGGGTTCGAGTCCCACCGAGGGTGTCAGAAATGATTTCCCGCTTCGGTGTTTATTTTAAACCTAAAATAGAATACCGGCAAGGCTTACTCAGCGCTTGCCTCAAATGAAAACCCTTCGGGGAGAACGTGACAAGAAGTGACACTGTATCTGAAGCTAAGTAGCGTTTTGTAGAAGTTTATGCAATACTTCATGAGTTCTCGTTTTATTGTCAATTATTTTTACATTATTTTTTAACTTTTTATTCTTGGAAAAGGTTGACCTTCCCTGCTCTCCGATCAGCTGTTCGTTTACTACGCGAGCCATACAAGGCGCCGAGTCATTGGACTCAGTACATAATATACAACATAGTATATAGGACGCTATATGCATAATCACGATGATGATGATGATCATGATGACATTATAATCATCTTGGACCGGTCCGTAGTCAGTGGCAACACTTCAGACTCGTAAATGGAAGGTTGTGGATTCGAATCCCGGGGGAGCACAAAATATACCATTTATATATTTCCAAATGTGCTCTTCGCTGGGTTGAAAATTCATAAACCTTTACCAAAGACCGGTCACTGAAAGGTCCATCCAACCTCACAACAACTGGGTCTTGCTTGAGAATTGGCGCTTTCTACAGCGACAACCAAGCTCGCAGAGGGCTCTTGAGGTGTGATACACACAAAAACAGCACTCACCAAATAAATCATCCTGATATTATTATTATGTATGATGATGATCACGATGACATTATAAGCGCTGTTTCGCAATCGTGGTCAATTTCAGCGAAAATATTGCAACTGTGGTCCGGTCGATATTTAAGTTAGTAAGAGTGCTTGCATTCCATTCCGTGAGCCCAGGTTCGAATCCCACTGAGGTTGTCAGAAATGATTTCCCGTTACGGTGTATATTTCAAACCCCAAAATAAAACACCGGCAAGGTTTACTCAGCCTTCACAAGAAATGAGTACCAGCCACGTCGGGAGCTGTGAAACTCCACTTCAACTGAAGTGGTTGGCGCAAGGCCTACCTGTATAAACAAATAGGTTCCAATCGCTAGATTCAAGAAGTTACACTATACGTGTAAGTTAGTTGCGTGGCAAAGCTGAACATCTCGTATAGCACTACTCATTGAGAGGAACTGATTTATTTTCACAGGAGCGTGCGTCTAATCTGATCTAAGTTGCAAAGATATGTCAAATTTTGGATTCACATTATTTGCATTCTCACGAGCAGATACGGCATGTTCAAACCGTCCTTATACCCGTCCTGTATGTATGTGTCAAAAGGACCCACAGCACATGGACGCTCGCATGCAAAGCTATATATTTTCTCAAGTGGCGGAAGGCGTTCCCGTGAAGTAAAAGCAACGGCACGACAAAACAAGAACCTCTAGGTCAGAGGCGTGCCCATGACTCTAAAAGTAAATGGTTCAATGTTACTGAAGCTAGTAGCATACCTCGGGCGGCACTCCTTGTGGGATTGTTGCTAGATCACGGGTAGCGTGAAGAATGATACAAATAATACGAAGTAATAATAGAAAGTCTAAAGACAGGATTACTGTGAATCCGCTGCGGATGCAGCTTGGCAAAAGGAAGACACTTATAAGTTCGCGCTTGCACATGCCGCATGTGAACTTAGAACATAAAAACTCAAATCTCAAATGAACATACACCCCGCAACTCTTGCCGAAGTTCCGTAAAACAGGGGTGGCATTGGCAAAGTGCACCATATTTTTACAAAATGGGTGGTCAGCCTCATACAAGCCTATAAGTCAAAGGATACATAGTATATAGGATAGTACTATTCCTTGACTTATAGGTTGGTATGAGGCTGACCACCCATACTGTAAAAAATGGTTCACTTTGCCAATGTCACCCCTGTTTCAGGGAATGTCGGCAAGAGTTGCAGGGCTTATGTTCATTTGAGGTTTGGATTTTATTTGTAAGTACACAATCAGCATTTGTAAGCGCGAACTACACGTGTTTGTTTGTGGGCTTTGAATGAATATATCCTTGCAACTTAGATTTTAGATTTTAGATACAGATCATTGATCTTAAATCATATAAAACACAAAGATGGACTTATTGTGTGAAAAATATTTATGATGATTCAGACCGTGGGATACAATCCAAAACCTCCCAAATCCAATTTCTGCAAATCCAGCAAAGCCTCAATAAGAGTGAGCCTAAGCATTTCATTTAACAAACAAAATAGTTCATAATGAAACTTTTAAAAGGCACCGGCCGGCAGTAATCCTGACTAGAAATGATTGCCATGACCAACCTACAAAAAAAAGTACTAGAACAAGCAATTGTATAGCGTTTAAACAAGCCTATAAAGTCTATAATTGAATGCAGTCTTAAATTTAGTTAGGGTATTTTTGTTTTGGAATAGAAGTTCACTTAGTGCCCCACACACGATCATTAAACTTCAACATTCTTGCATGCCAAAGTTTTAGTAGAGATTGGAAATAATTTAAAATCCTATTTTAAAGCACAATGCGCCTGTTCAAAAGGTGGTATGACTTTGCAGTCTAATCTAATTTAAGTTGCAAAGACATATGAACATCTAAAGTTGAGATTAAATGCATACACGTGTAAGTTCTCGCTTACAAATGCTACATGTGTAGGTACTTAAAATTCAAAAACCAAACTTCAAATGTACATAAGCTTAGCAACTTTTGCCGTCCTTTCATGCAGCAGGGGTGACACTGGCAAACTGAAGCATCTTTTTACACCATGGTTGGTCAGCCTCATACCAACTACAGTGAATCCAAAAAAATAAACCGAATGGTGGGCGTTTTTTTTTTCCCATCCCAAGAACTCTTTGCGAGCTTGGTCGTCGCTATAGAGAGCGCCAATTATAAAGCATGATCCATTTGCTGTAAAGCTGGATGGACCTTTGGTGACCGGTCTTTGGTAAACGTGTATGAATTTTTCAAACCAATGAAGAGCATATTTGAAAAAAAAAAAATTTGTGCTCCGCCGGGATTCGAACCCAAGACCTTCCATTTACGAATCCAAAGCCCTACCATTAAGACTACGGCCCAGTCGATAGACCAGTTGGTAAAATGCTTACATACCATGTCAGAGACCTACAATTCGATCACCACGTAAGAAATGATTTCACTTTTCAGTATTTATAAAAACAATACTAAAAAGGCTAAAACGTCATGATAGCATGTCATGCATGATTGTTGAAAGTTTAGCGGTCGTTTGTCCTGGGAGAGTTAGGGGAGATGAGGGTAGTTTTGTGTCCCCTTGTTTGAAACCAGCCGGAAACTGAATCGGGGGGGGCGATTATTTTATTCGTTCTTGGGAAATGATTATGGATAATGTATAATTTGCAGAGGGAATCATGCGTGCGGAATTAGCGACATGCGTTACGTGTCTGTAAACATGGGCTGAGCATGTGAAGGCCGTGCAGCATGCAACATGCAAAAGGGAACATTAATTAGCTATTGTTGTCGACATTTGAACATGAATCTCAATTAATTATGTACACATGATATTTAAGTTAAAATTGTTTCGGTTCGTCACCCGTTTGGGGTGTTGGAATATGAATAAAAGAAAAATCTCAACGTTTCAGACAGGTATAAAATAAGCGTTTCAAAGTGTGATGTCGAAAAGTGTTCCATATCCCCGTCACCTCAAAGGTATAACTGAATAATAAGTGCTTAGTCACTGATTTGAGAAATCGTAAATTAAACATTTTATTGGGTGTGTAACTTTTTTTTTAAATAGATTTGTGAAGAGGAATGTAATTCACCAAACTTTTCTGCCTGGCCAGAAACAGGTATTAATAGATTTTGGATGGTTGGTGCATTAACACTGTGAAAATTCATCTTTATTTAGTTATTAAAAAAACCTTGTTTTATTTTCACTTTTTTTATTATTTATATAAAGGACACAACGTTTTCGACTACTTCGTAGTCATCATCAGGTGATAAAAAAACTATAACATTTGTCAGAAGGTACCTACACTAGAAATATTTTACCTATTTTACCTATATTAGATCTATTTTAATTTTGTGAATTTCTAGTGTACCTTCTGACAAATGTTATAGTTTTTTTATCACCTGATGATGACTACGAAGTAGTCGAAAACGTTTGTGTCCTTTATATAAATAATAAAAAGTGAAAATAAAACAAGGTTTTTTTAATAACTAAATAAAGGTATTAATATCATCAATCAATAATTCATTATTGTTTATTTTTATGAATTATCACCCATGCTGTAGAAAACGGTTCACTCTGCCAATGTCACCCCTGTTTCAGGGAAGGTCGGCAAGAGTTGCAGGGTGTATGTTCATGTGAGATTTGGGTTTTTATATTTTAAGTCCACATGCGGCATGTTTAAGCGTGAACTTATATCTACGTGTCTGCTTGTGAGAATGCATATAATGTGAATCCCCAATGTTACATATCTTTGCAACTTAGATTAGATTAGATTAGATAAGATTAATTACCCAATAACATCTGTTGAACCAGGGTCAAAGTTATGGTTAAATGACCCAAGCGGGGATCGAACCAACGTTCTTCTATTCCAAATACGCTAGAACGATCAGCCCACTTGGCCCCCTTTGGCCATAACACCTTCTCATTGTAAGTGAATTAATTTTAAGAAAGTGCTCATAAAAAACTTCTAAACTACAGGATTATCACACTTCTTTAGTGTTTTCTCTGGTAGGAAAAAGGGGGAAAGGAGCATTTATCTGAAAAACCCATGTTAGCTTAATAGGCCGCTAACAAAAAATTGTCCGTTGTTTTTAAAAAAAAGTTTCTTATACCTTATTGCATTAGGAAAGGAGTGACATTAATAAAAGAGTCACGCGTGTTTACTTCTTGTTATCTTAATTATAAAGTTACAATTCTTTATAGAGATTTACACACTGTCTAACGGTGCTATTCTTAGAAATTTTAGTGGTCCGTTGAGCCCACGCTTTGACAAACTAATGATGCATTTGTATGAACACCTGTCAATCCAAGATGGCCGCAAATGAACAGCTGATTTGTTTTCATACAAATATTACCAAAATTCGGTAGGTAAGAATGACCGTGGTAATGAGACTACCAGCCCAGGTATCATTTATTTGTCAAAGCGTGGGCTCAACGGGCGACTAAAACGTCTAAGAATAGCACTGTTAGACTCGGGGCACAGGCTTACAATATGACTTGAAAAATTTATTTTTTGTATCAAAAAATTAACAATAAAACTGAAAAAAAAAATTAACAAATTCTTCTCACGATTTTGATATACTTAATAGGTAACCTAATAAAGTGAATGCCCGGCTACCTAATTATATTTGAGTCTGTATAAACACGGCCCCCCATTTATACAAATCCCGCAAATAATCGCAACAAATCGAGCCAATTTGGGGGCAGATAAAATTCCATTATAATTTGACGTGTCCCCTTTCGGGCAGCTCTCCCCTTATTCTCTGTTATACTAAATACACAAGATAAGCATATTAATAATGTAAAAAATAAAACACAAGTTTTCCTTCCCGAGTTGATTTATTTCCTCGAGCGCTTTCGATGCTATCACACCATTACCAAGAAAACAACTTTATTGATTTATAGGTTGGTATGAGGCTGACCAAGCATACTGTAAACAAAATGGTTCACTTTGTCAATGTCACCCACGTTTCAGGGAAGGTCGGCGAGAGTTGCAGGGCTTATGTTCATTTGAGATTGATTTTTTTTATGTTGTAAGTCCATTTTGTCGTTGTTATGGCCTTGGGGATCAAGTGAGCCGATCTTTCTAGCGTATTTGGAATAGAATGACTCTGATTTGATTCCCGCTTGGGTCATTTGTCCTTAACTTCGACCCTGGTTCAACAGATGCCATTGCATGCACACAAACTTCTACTTTCGCATGAAAACAACTGGCTAGGCTTGCATTCCTCTTCACTAATAACCTAATCTAATCTAATCTAAGTTGCAAAGATATGTTACATTGGAGATTCACATTTACATGCATTTTAACAACCAGAGAGGTACAAGTTCGCGCTTGCACATGCCGCATGTGAACCTACGACACAAAAACCAAATCTCAAATTGACATACACCCTGCAACTCTTGCCGTCCTTCCCTGATACATTTTTATACTAATAATTTTTTAACTTTGCAACTTAGATTATAGATCATAAAGTTAAATCTAGATGTTTATACATCTAAATCGTCCGCCATTGAAGCGGCAGTCTTGCACTTTTGCCGGTACTAAGCCGGCTTTTATATCCACAGAGGGGGGGAGGCCCGCGCCCAGCCAGGAGCAATTGTATCTGATTCTCTTTGATTTCGTTCTGGACAAATAGCGAGACGCCGCTCGGCCACGCGACCATGGTCCCCCATATAGAGAGCTGTTATTCCACCGGCAGGGCCCCATCTATAGGGCTTATTATATCACAATATGTTCAATGCTGGAACAAACATAGTGACAATTTAATAAAGGCGATAATTCCTTGACTCGTACGTTGGTATGAGGCTGACCACCCATGCTGTAGAAAATGGTTCAACGGTTCTTGGACCGGCCCGTAGTCCAGTGGCAACACTTCGGACTCGTAAATTGAAGGTTGTTGATTCGGATCCCGGTGGAGCTAAAAAATATACAATTTATATTTCCAAATCGCTCCCCCAGTTCTTGTTTATCGTATACGCCAATCTTGACAAATATGACTTTTTCATGCAGTTGTCTTATGAATCAAATTCTACACAATCTGAGCTAAGAAAAACCGTAAAACTCGATAATGTGAGAGTTCTTTTAAATTTTTTTTTAATAAATTTCTTGTTTTCATAAGACACATTGGTCCAGTACACATGCAAACATTGCTCATGTAAAATTTTCTCAATGGCGTATACGATAAACAAGAACGAAGGCAGCGAAATATGCTCTTCGCTGGGTTGAAAAAATTCATAAAACCTTTACCAAAGACCGGTCACTAAAAAGGTTTATCCGGCCTTACAGCACCTGGGTCTTGCTTTAGTATTGGCGCTTTGTAGCGACGACCAAGCTCGTACACCTCTGCGGCACTACAACAAGTGTTATAGACCCGTAGAGTCTCTAGAACCTAGGGAGTGACCGCACAGGATTTCTTAAAACAAAAACTTTGCCAATGTCACCAAGGGAAGGTCGGCTAGAGTTGCAGGGTGTTTATTCATTTGAGGTTTGGATTTGATTTTGTAAGAACACATTCAGCATTTGTAAGCGCGAACTTACACGTGTCTGTTTGTGGGCATGCATTTGATAGAAGTTTTTAATGATAATATATCTTTGCAACTTAGATTATAGATGTAGCTTGTTTGTCTTATGTCCATCAGAGGTAATTTCACATGAGCAATGTTTGTATGTGTACTGGACCAATGTGTCTTATGAAAACTGGAAATTGATTTTAAAAATATTTAAAGCAACTTTTACATTATCGTGTATAGACCGGTCCGTAGTTCAGTGATAACACTTCGGACTCTGAATAGAAGGTTGTGGGTTCGAATTCCGGCGGAGCATAACAAAATATACCATTTATATTTTCAACTTCGCTGGGTTGAAAAATTCATAAAGCTTAAGCAATGACCCGTCACCAAAGATCCATCCAGCCTTACAGCAACTGAGTCTTGCTTGAGAATTGGCGCTTTGTAGCGACGACAACCAAGCTCGTAAAAAGGTCGATAGCTCAATTGGTAGAATGCTTGCATTCCATGCCGCAAGCAAGTGTTCGATTTCAAGGTTTACTCAGTCTTCACAAGAAATGAGAACCAGCTCCCCGGGAGCTAGGAAACTCCAACTTCAACTGAAAGTGGTTGGTGTGACGCCGGCCCGCTTACCCGTAAAAATAAATAGGTCCCGAATCGCCACATGCGACCCCTTCGGGGATAACGCAGGCAAGAAGTCACAATATATGTGTAGCTTAGTTGCGTTGCGTGTCGTACGTTTTTTTCTTAGCTCAGATTGTGAAGGATGTGATTCTTAAGACAATTTCATTGAAAGGTCATCTTTGAATCAAATGGTGGATAAGCCAAATAAGCACTGAGGGGACGAATTATGCGGGACTTTCCCCGTTCCCAAAGGATACCAATTAATGTAAACCATTAGGAGTCCGTGAATATTGAACATATTTTTTTCCAGCATACAATGGGAGATTTTATTTCAAATTAGTACAGACCAGTGGCGGCTGCTGGGCGCGTGCCAAATAAATGAAAACTTAACTGACTGTGTGTGAGGGGAAAGGGGGACGCCACTGTGTCATGTGGGGAATGCAAGGACGTAGAGAGGAAACGGAATTCAAATGAGAACTGGAAAATAACCTTTTTTTTTGTGTGCGAATCGTCAAGAAGAGACATTTTTTTCACAATCACCTAGTACAGATTGACAAGCCTTAGAGCTTTGACTGAACGTGGGGAAAATCGAAACTAACGTCGCCATCTTATAAAATGTCCCTTTTGATATTTCCATGTGATGTTAGCCTAATTGCTAAAATTTAAGATGTGTTTTTGTTGAAGAAAACCCAAATAATACCTACTGATTTTAGGAGCTTAAAGGTCGCGAAGTCACACTTCTTTAGCTGCCATTTAAATTCACTAAAAGGTATCGGTGTACGATTGTAGATACAGGTTTGTGTCATGTCATTGATTAAAATTTTGAGAATACAAAATTGAATTTCACCGTGTTCTTTGACACTTTTGCACTTAGTTAATATTAGGCTTACCTCTCATAATGTAAAAATGAAAAAGGCAGTACCTCCCATCTTCAGGTGTTTCTTAAGAAGTTTCAACTTGCACCTGAAGATGGTGTAAGTTACTGTTTCTCCCAAAACTGAATGCGTACAAAAGAAACTCAAAAACTGAATCATGAGAAAGCGAAATACTTTTATGCATATGCTAGTTGTGTTTGGTTTGTCTGTGTTAGTTTAATAATAAGTCTATTAAATCTCTAGAAGTCAGTAGAAGCTTATAGGTAGATACCTTATAATGATTTGTATTTGTTCAAGATTAATGAAGTGTTAAATCGAACATTCTGGTGAAATCCAGCAAGGTGCTGTGTAAAGATTCGAAAATGATCTTAACAAACATAAATCAACCCTCGTACTGTTTAAATGTAAAACTCTGTTGGAACCAAAAAAGATAAAATGATTTTTGTAAAATTAATGAACCACAGTTTTGATAAAATAGAGCTCGCTAAAACAGAACAATACGATAAAAGTTTTTAATGTTTTATTCACCCTCCTTCCCTGGACTGTCTGTTACTTTCTGTTGCTCTCTTAAAAATATAATTTATAAGAGATAAGTGAACAGCGATAAAAAAATACTTTTTTCCTGCGTGACATTGAATTTAAAAAAAAACCGGCAAGGCTAAAGAAATTCATTCCACTGCTTTTAATGAAAATCAATGTTTTCTACAAAAAAAAAATATCATAACCTTTACGTAGAGACTTCTCATTTTAAACATTAAAATGAGGTCCGCACTTGATTAATTGACATGGACAATATTGTGACGTCACCCAGCCGGGTTGCTAGGGAATGGGTAAAAGAAATTGTACAAAATATGTGTTTCTGTTTTGAACGCCCTCAGAGAAGTTGCCCCATCGTACGTACTTGTGTGAATTGTGCAGAGTCGACCTGTACCCTTAGTATGAGTGGCAAAACTTGAGAAAAGTAAAGTTTACGGAAAATATGAGTGATTTCCCCCAAAATCTGCCGTTTTTGTTTGCTTGAACTTGATTTTCTTCATCACTGTAACTCTTTTGCTAAGACCATAAAGTGTAAGAAAGAAAAACGACAGATTTTGGGAGAAATCACTCTTTAATATTTTCCGTAAACTTTACTTTTCTCAAGTTTTGCAACTCGTACTAAGGGTACGTGATCACATAATAAGATAGGTGGAAAACGACGCACTCTTCGTTCTGCACAGAGTGACGCCGTAAACAGGCTTTAACTGCCTCTTCGACGGAACAGAACCGGTTTCGGAGACAGGGCTTTTAGTTCGGCTGGTCCATCCTGCTGGAACAGTCTACCTCTGGAGTTGAGAACAGAGACCAGTGTTGGCAGTTTCAGGAAGTTGCTTAAGACACATTTGTTTAACAGAAGCTTCAACACATAAAAGCGCCCTTGGGGTGGCTAGTGCCACTGAACGGCGCCATATAAAAAAAAATGGCCAATTATTATTATTAAATAATTATTTTGTGATTGATGCTGGATATATGTTTTCCGGGATCTGTTGCCGTGGTGTGTGGGAGCTGGAGCTTACGAACGTTTCGCCCATGCCTACGATGGGCTTCTTCAGCGTGAAAGTGAAATGATGAAGCTCCAGCTCCCACAGACCACGGAAACAGATCCCGGAAAGCATCTCTCCAGCATCATAAGCCGGCCGTGTATGCCTAAATCTCCTACTAATTAGTTCACTTACTACAAGAAGTTACTTCCAATAAAACATTTTATCCTCGATTTCTCAAATCAGTGAATCAGCACTTACTCAGTTTTACCTTCAAGGTTGCGATGTATATTTTGGTGGTATGCCTCATACCCTCATTTCCTTCTTAATGTCTAATCGATAGACAAACAAAACATATAGGTCCATGCTTACACATTGTCAAGTTAAAAATGCACGTATAAAAACATATTTTGCAGCTTAGATCAGCTTGGCTTACGTTCAAGTATGTCTGATTCACAGACAGATATTTGACAGATGATCTATAGGTCTACTAAGCCGTGCTCATATTAGTCCACGGATCATCCCACGCTCAGCCCCCGCTAATTAGTATGTGCGAATAGCACTTATCAGTAGGTGATTCATAAACAAAAATATGAACCCAAGCTTATCTTTGGAAAATATTTTTTCTTTCTAGATGCAAGTATTCTTTACCATATAAGGAAAAAGGTTTTTTAATTATTTTTTTTAGTTAAATCGTTTTTTTTAAATCCCACTTAAAGCATTATTTTCTGTTAGGTAAATTCGATTTCTTGACTTATAGGTTGGTATAAGACTGACCACCCATACTGTAACAAATGGTTCACTTTGGCAATGTCACCCAGAGTAGGTACGTAATGATTGGGTGATGAACGAGTGTGGTATAAAAGAGAATATGAGAATGAAAGTACAAAAAAGTATGATGAGATGGTTCGGACATCTCGAAAGAATGGATGATGAACGACTAAAGAAGAAAGTGTACAAAGGAAATGTCAGAAGAAAGCGCGGAAGGGGAAGGCCGAGGAAAGAATGGTTAGACCAAATAGGTGAGATTGCGAGAGAATGGAATCTACAGAGTGAGAATAAGAGAAGAGTATGTATGAAAAAGGTGATGAATATTGAGGAAATGAAAGTGGTTTGTAAGGACAGAAAAAAGTGGAGGCGCATCTGCGGAGGTACCGGCCACCCCTAGTGGAACGGCGGCAGGATACTGTACAGTACAATACTCATCGAAAGTTGCAGGGCTTATGTTGATTTGAGGTTAGGATTTTAATTTTTAAGTACGCATGCAGCATTTTCAAGCGCGTACTTACACGCGCCTGTTGTAGGCATGCATTTTATATGAATTTTAAATGATGATATATCTTTGCAACTTAGATTATACATATATATGGATTATTTATATACGAGTATTTAAAATTCGTGAAGAGGAATACAATAAGGTCCCAAAGACTTTCATATGTGACGAGTGGAGCCTATTTATTTTTACAGGTAAGGGGGCTAGCCTTACGCCAACCTCTTCAGTTGAAGTGTGGGTTTCCCAGAACCCGAGGAAGCTAGTACTCATTTCTTGTGAAGGCTGAGTAAATCTTGCCGATATTTTAATTTGGTTTTTGAAACAAGCACCGGAACGGGAAATCAAACAAACCGTCACCCTCGGTGGGATTCAAACCCGAGCTCTCAGTATGAAACGCAACTACTCTACCAACTGAGCTATCGACTGGACGCACTTACAATTATTGCTGCATGTATGCGGCTGACCACCCGTGCTGTAAAAATGGTTCACTTTGCCAATGTCACCCCTGTAAAAGGGAAGGATGGCAAGAGTTGCAGGGTGTATGTCCATTTGAGATTTGGTTTTTATGTTGTAGGTTCACATGAGGCATGTGCAAGCGCGAACTTGTACGCGTCTGGTTGTGAGAATGCATGTAATGTGAAACTCTAATGTAACATATCATTGCAACTTAGATTAGATTAGATGTAAATATACTTAACAAATTCAGATCCAAATCTCGAATAAACGTCAACCCTTGCAAGTTTTTCCAATTTTCCTGACAACAGAAGTGGCATTGGCAATATTTTCAATGTGTGTAGTTCTAGAATTTCATAAATTGAAAACAAATTAACTACAATACGATTAAAACATTGTTTAAATCCACAATAAATAGACTCATCCAATTGCTTTAGTCTCATGAATGGGATGCCGATGAATGGTTTGTCTCTCAGTGATAATTGTAAATCGATCTCTGCGCTCGCGATCCACTAATTGGAGGTCAGGTGGAACCCAGCAGCAAGAAGTGAAGGGACAGATGCAGTCAGTGGAGAGTTGAGGAGCGGCCAAGGAATGCTGGTACTTCGTCATCCAGGGACGAATCTGCAACGAGACTTTAACTACAGTGGTTAATGACTTCATTAACTGTAACCTGTAGTCTACAACCCAAGTTAAAAGCTAGGAATGAACGGGTAAAAAATTAATTTAAGTTTTTTTTCTGTGCACAACAGGTAACCCTAATTACAGTGCACCCTTACGGCCATCAACAAGCTGGAAGGAACTCTTTCACCATACTTTTAAAGGTTTCTAAATTATATTGAAATATGTAAATTTTTGATAATGAGTTTGATATTTCGAGTTAAAGGATGCTGCGCCAATAAATTGGTACATGAAATAGATCATAACCTCGCCCCCGATTGTAATAGTTTAGTACAAACAACCTGAAACCCTCCAACAGGGTAGGGCTGTCTATTAAAGCATTGATGATCTTATGAGTGAGCACCATGAGGATCCCTTGTTGTCAAATGTGCAACCTCATACCAATGTCACCTCAGTTTCAGGGAAGGTTGGCAAAAGTTACAGGGCTTATATTCATTTGCGGTTTGGCTTTTTAATTGTTTGTAAGTATAGATTCAGCATTTGTATTGTCCAAACATTGTCCAAGCGCCTTTGGGATGACCAAGAGTCATGAAAAGGCGCTATAAAAATATTGTATTAATATTATTATTATGTAAGCGCGAACGTGACTGTTTGTGGGCATGTATTTAATATTAATTTTAAATGTTACTTCCTATATCTTTGCAACTTAGATTATATAGATTATAGTACCTATGGATACGATTAGAATTAAATTTACCGAAAAATAAAAATAACTTATTTTTTTAATTTTCTAGAGCTAGTGCATTCACAGAGTGAAAATTAATTTTAATTTTTATTAAAATTAATTTTAATTTTAATTAAAAAACTTTTTTAAAACATTGTTTCATTTTCACTTTTTTTTAGTTTACAATGCCTAAGCGCTATCGGACTTCATCCGTCCATCTTCAGAGGCTAACTTGTTAGCCTGAGTTAGCCTCTGAAGATGAACGGATGAAATTCGGCAGCGCTTAGGCATTGTAAACTCAAAAAAAAGTTAAAATAAAGCTATGTTTTACAAAAGTTTTTTAGTTAAAATATATTTTTTAAGCAACATTTCATTATGTCTCTAATCCCATCCTTGTTTCGAATGCAAGTTATTTGCATTGTTGCCCTGTGCATACAAAAGATACTTACAATAGTCTCAGCCCTTCAATATAAGTATAATATGAAGACTTCATGGGAAAAACAAGGAATGTCAGTAAAAACAAGAAAATAAATTCATAAGAAAAAAAGTAAAATCTAGTGGCATCTGTTTGTATCTAAACCATGGCAAAAAAATTAATTCAACAACCGTCGCTATCACAGTTTATGGCGGTATTTCCGGTTCTTTGTGACAGTTACCATGATTTCAAATTTATAATTTTGATTTATTTATGATTCCTTGACTTATAGGTTGGTATGAGGCTGACCACCCATACTGTAAAAAATGGTTCACTTTGCCAGTGTCACCCTTGTTTCAGGGAAGGTCGGCAAAAGTTGTGGGGCTTATGTTCATTTGAGGTTTGAATATTATTTGTAAGTACACAATCAGCATTTGTAAGCGCGAACTACAGTGTTTGTTTGTGGGCATACATCTGAGAGCTTTGAATGAATATATCCTTGCAACTTAGATTATAGATTATAGATTTACACAAAAGTTTCTTCAACGGACATCCCTTGTTTGAGTAGAGTAACTTTAGATGATTAACATCAACGGGAAGGCCTTCCGCCGCCAAAAAAACATTGCAAGTGAAGTATCACCAAGTGAAGCGACTCCGCATGAGTTGTATGAACTTGGTGGGTGGAGGTGGGTAAAGTGTTCTTCCCCTGTAGTCGTCGTATGTCTGCAACTTAGATTAAAGACGTTAATAGTATCGAGTATATTGTACTCAAGAAATAATCTCTCCACCGAGTGCATCTGACATCTATAAATAACTTCAAGACTTACTGCGGCTAATTATAGAAGAATTTTGAACTCGCGCTCAAAACGTAAATTTCAAATTATTATTCATCAGTTTCAAACGCTACTTATCTGTAACTGTAACTCTGTCGCCATTCCGCTAGGGGTGGCCAGAGCCTCTGCAGAGCTGCCTCTATATCCTATCCTTATATACCTCTTTCAATCAATTCATATCGCGAAATGAGTAAAGTATGTACGGTGGAAATGAAGCATTTGAGAAGTATGACAGGAAAAACTTTGAGGGATAGAGTTAGGAATGAATGGGTAAAAAAATAATGTAATTTGAAAGAGGATGTGAAAGTTAAGGTACAAAAGAATGTGATGAGATGGTTTGGGCATGTGGAAAGAATGAATGATGATAGACTGACAAAGTATGTATACAAAGAAAGTGTGAAAGGAAAAAGAGGGAAGGGACGACCGAGAAAAGTATGGAGTGATCAGATTGTGGAGATTGTGAAAGAATGGGATATACAAAGTGAGTGTAAAAGAAGAAAATGCATGAAAAAGGTGATGGATATGAAGGAATTGAAAGAGGTATGTCAGGATAGGAAAAAATGGAGGCAACTCTGCAGAGGCTCTGGCCACCCCTAGCGGAATGGCGACAGAGTTACAGTTACAGTTACATCACCTTTTTCATGCATTTTCTTCTTTTACGCTCACTTTGTATAACCCGTTCTTTCACAATATCCTCAATCTGATCACCCCATATTTTCTCGGTCGTCCCTTCCCTCTTTTTCCTTTCACACATTCTTTGTATACATACTTTGTTCTAATCTAATCTAAGTTGCAAAGATGTGTAACATTTGAGATTCACATTATATGCATTCTCACAATCAGAAACACGTATCAGTTCGCGCTTGCACAATGCACATGCCGCATGTGAACCTACAACATTTAAACTCAAATCTCAAATAAACATACACCCTGCAACTCTTGAAACCGACTTTCCTTAAAGCAGCGGTGACATTGGCAAAGTGAACCATTTTCTACAGCATGGGTGGTCAGCCGCATACCAACCTATAAGTTAACAACTACTAAGCTACACATGTAGTGTAAATTCTTGTGGGGAGTGGAACTTATTCATTTATACATGTAAGGGATATGTATAAATGAGCTAGCAATTGATAGCTTAAGGCGATCTTACGCCAACCACTTCAGTTGAAGTGGGGGTTTTTCAGCACCCGAGGGTGCTGGTACTCATTTCTTGCCGGTATTTTATTTTGGATTTGAAATAAACACCGCAACGGATAATCATTTTTGACACCCTCGTTGGGATTCGAACCCGAGCTCTCGGCATGGAATACAGTCAATCTTCCAACTGAGCTATCGGCCGGACTACAATCCTTCTTTATTCAAGTTTTATTTTGCAAACAAAATATAATTTGAAGATGTTTACTAAAGGCAATGACGTTTGCCCGCCGAGAAAAAACAAATATTTTATATTTTTAGCAGAGTATTTGATGAATACAAAACAAAAGCGTTTTTCTTCTTTAAGTGCCACTACTATCGAAGATCGGCGATCATCATGGCTATTTTAACTTTGGATGCTACGGCTCGTAATAGGGACTTGGTGCTTCTGCCGAATCAAAATTGCAGGTTTTTCAGCTACAGTGTCCTTCGGCGTCTCTGAGTTCTTCTCCCCTTAAACAAAAGCACAACAATCAATGATAATTTAATATTTTCAAGAACAAAAGTTCTGGTACTGTTTTCAAATGGGCTCGGAACAAATTCCATACACAACAAACTGTGACGTAACACGACCGGGTTACTATTCCAAACACGCTAGTTGTCGGTGTTATGGCCGAGGGGGCCAAGTGGGCTGATCTTTCTAGCGTGTTTGGAATAGAACAACGTTGGTTCAATTCCCGCCTGGGTCATTTGACCATAACTTTGACCCTGGTTCAACAGATGCTATTGGGTAATTATTAATTAGTAATTAATTAAAATAAACAATAATGAATTATTGATTGATGATATTAATACCTGTTTCTGGTCAGGCAGAAAAGGGTTGGTGAATCGCATTATATAATCTTTAACCCATAATCTAAGTTGCAAGGATATATTCATTGAAAGCTCTCAGATGTATGCCCACAAACCAACACGTGTAGTTCGCGCTTACAAATGCTGAATGCGTACTTACAAATAAAATCCAAACCTCAAATGAACATAAGCCCCACAACTTTTGCCGTCCTTCCCTGAAACAGGGGTGACATTGGCAAAGTGAACCATTTTTTACAGTATGGGTGGTCAGCCTCATACCAACCTATAAGTCAAGGAATTCCTCTTCACAAATCTATTTCAAAAAAAGGCAGACATATATTCTGTTATTTTCAACAATTGAAACATCGAATATTATTTATTGTTTATACCCGCGTGGTTCCAGCTAAGATAAGCGATTTTATACTGAATGAAAAATACAAATCAACAAAAAATTTGCTGGTTCATATTTATGATAAGGTGTGATTTTTTTTTTAAAAATACACAGAGTCTTATTTTCACAGCTTGAGCATTTCGATAACTCAAAAGTAAATTTGAATAATTGACATATTAAGCTAACATGGCTTTCTCAGATAGATGCATCTTTTTTCGTATTTATTACGAGAGAATACACTAAAAAAATGTGAAAATCCTGTAGTTTAGAAGTTTTTAATGAACCATTTCAGGAAGCACAGTACCTATGGAATTTTTATTGAAATTAATCTATCCATCTATCTCTCTACCTATTTATCTATCTATCTATTTATCTATATATCTATCCATATCTCTATTTATTTATCTATCTATCTATTTATCTATATATCTATCTAGATCTCTATTTATTTATTTATCTATCTATTTAGCATTTACCAGGAGATTTTGAAAGAATGGGAAATACAAAGTGAGCGTAAAAGAAGAAAATGCATGAAAAAGGTGATGGATATGAATGAATTGAAAGAGGTATAGGATAGTAAAAAATGGAGGCAGCTCTGCAGAGGCTCTGGCCACCCCTAGCGGAATGGCGACAGAGTAACAGTTACAGTATAATTATCGTTTTATTTTAAACGAAATTATGAATCCATTTATTTTATTTTATTTAAAAAAAAAGCATAACGGGAGATGCTTATTGTTTTAAATTTGGAAAAATCTAATTTCAAGACAAATATGATTAGTTATTTTATTATATAAAAATCGCAAAAAAGGCTACTCCATTTTTGTTACATTCACAGTAACTGAAATATATTTGTAAGTACCTCGAAACTTTGGTTTATGTATGTAGACAGTTAATTACTGTAAACTTAAGTCCGAACTTTTTCTATTCAAGAACTTTCATTAGTAACTTGTTCATCACCTTCTGATGAAATGAATAAGCTTTGCAACTTTTGCCTTTCATTAATATATGAGTGACAATGGAATATTTTACAGTATGTATATGTGTAGGAGTAGACAGCCTCATATATTGTTGTAATGAGGTAAAAATAAGGGACGTTATTTTTTGCACAGTTCATTACAAAAACTGATGTTATTTCATACGTAAAAAATAATCTTACGAAAGAAAACTTGTTACAGGAGTTATGTATAAACGGTTTTTGTTAATAAATTTGTCTATGAAATAAATGATTAGTTTTGGTTTTCGTGAACATTGTTAAAATAAGGGATGTTATTTTTTACACAATTCTTTACAAAAAACTGGTTGTTACTTCTTTTTTTAAAAAAAAAATTTTACGAAAGAAAGCTTGTTACTTAGGAGCTATGTTTAAACTGTTTTTGTTAATAAATTTGTTAATGAAATAATGAATTAGTTTTGCATTGAGGGAACCTGCAGTGAGGGTGTATATGTGATTGTTGGTCTCCTAGCGGCTGCGCGGAGGGATGCGCGGATCTCCTTTAAAGGCATCAAAGCCGCTACAGCTCCTCTGGGATATTCTGGGATCTCCTACAGGGGAGGGGAGGGGGAGGCCGCGGCCAAAGGTATATAAGACCTCGCGCTCCCGCAGACAGACACTCGCTATCACAAGCTAGCACCGAGTCAGTATATCTTTATCCCCGGAGACGATACAATAACAATCGTACGACAATGTGTGACGATGATGTTGCCGCGTTGGTAGTGGACAATGGCTCCGGTATGTGCAAGGCCGGTTTCGCCGGAGACGACGCGCCCAGGGCCGTGTTCCCGTCCATCGTGGGCCGCCCCAGGCATCAGGGAGTCATGGTCGGCATGGGACAGAAGGATTCCTATGTGGGAGATGAAGCCCAGAGCAAGAGAGGTATCCTCACCCTGAAGTACCCCATCGAGCACGGCATCATCACCAACTGGGACGACATGGAGAAGATCTGGCATCACACCTTCTACAACGAGCTGCGCGTCGCCCCAGAGGAGCACCCCGTCCTGCTGACTGAGGCCCCCCTGAACCCCAAAGCCAACAGGGAAAAGATGACCCAGATCATGTTTGAGACCTTCAACTCCCCTGCCATGTACGTCGCCATCCAGGCCGTGCTTTCCCTGTACGCTTCCGGTCGTACCACCGGTATTGTGCTGGATTCTGGAGATGGTGTGTCCCACACAGTTCCCATCTATGAAGGTTATGCTCTGCCCCACGCCATCCTCCGTCTGGACTTGGCTGGCCGCGACTTGACCGACTACCTGATGAAGATCCTCACCGAGAGGGGTTACTCTTTCACCACAACAGCTGAGCGAGAAATCGTGCGCGACATCAAGGAGAAGCTGTGCTATGTTGCCCTGGACTTCGAGCAGGAAATGGCTACTGCTGCCGCCTCCACCTCCCTGGAGAAGTCCTACGAGCTTCCCGACGGACAGGTCATCACCATCGGTAACGAGAGGTTCCGTTGCCCAGAAGCCCTGTTCCAGCCTTCCTTCCTGGGAATGGAATCTTGCGGAATCCACGAGACCGTCTACAACTCCATCATGAAGTGCGACGTGGACATCCGTAAGGACCTGTACGCCAACACAGTCATGTCCGGAGGTACCACCATGTACCCTGGTATCGCTGACAGGATGCAGAAGGAGATCACCGCCCTGGCTCCCTCCACCATCAAGATCAAGATCATCGCTCCCCCTGAGAGGAAGTACTCCGTCTGGATCGGAGGCTCCATCCTCGCTTCCCTGTCCACCTTCCAACAGATGTGGATCTCCAAGGAGGAGTACGACGAGTCCGGCCCTGGCATCGTCCACCGCAAGTGCTTCTAAGCGAGTCGCTCTCTGCACCCCTCCACCCCACAAGGCGCCGCCCACCGGGCGCCCCTGTTACACATTTATATTTAATTTCATGCTCTTGTTACATCTTATAGACATACGACTTTAATACATCATTATTGTTTTGTATAATTTATAAATAAATTTTAATTTTTAACTTTTTATATTGAGCCTTAATGGGCTCGATCAAATACTGTATTTGAATAAATAAACCTTTTATTTATTTATTTTTAATTACATATTTTTTCTATTTATTCTTTTTCTTGTTGTCATTTAACCTCAGTCTCCCCCGACCCTCCTCCCCCCCCCCCCCCCCCCCCCCCCCCCCCCAATACAAACACATGCTGCTTTCAAAAATAGAACACCGTGTCTAAATATAGAACACGCATCCAAACCATATAAAGCTATTCACTTTTTGAATTCAAAATAAGAATACACACACACACACACACACACATACAACAATAAAATACTTTCACACATTTGCAATAAAGAAGCATCAATATTTGAAATAAGAACACACACACCTACATACAACAATAAGAATAATATATCAAATTCAAATTAGAACACCCTCACACACAACAATACCAACAATAACATAATTCAAAATCAGAACACACATTCCAAATTCAAATACATTATTCAGCATTCATAAAAGTCAACAAAAACAAATGAGCTCTCAATCGAAAACAAATCAAAATTTAATTATCATTTTTTGTTCAACTTTCATTTTCATATTCCTGTTAGATTCGACTTCATCTTGGATCATGTTACAGTTGCACGGCAGCTATTTTCTATCCACACATATGGCCGCCCTCGCGTGTTTTTCGTCTACAAAATGATAATTATACATGAGCTGTTCACATAGAGGGGGTCGGACTAAAAATAAACCGACTCTGGGGGATACGTTGCCGAAATTTTTATTTTGGCCGGTGTGTTGGAGAAACGGTCCGCCAATGCTTCAATATCACAAACCAGGGCATATGGAGAGAATGAGTGATGAAAGACTGACGAAGAAAGTATATGTTGCTGGAATAGATGGATGTCGTGGTAGAGGAAGACCGAGAAAAGTATGGATGGATCAAATTTTTGAAATAGCGAATGAATGGGATATACTGTCACTGTAATTCTAACTCTGTCGCCATTCCGCTAGCTGTGGCCAGAACCTCTGCAGAGCTGCCTCCATTTTTTCCTAGACTTACATACCTCTTTCAATTATTCATATCCATCACCTTTTTCATGCATTTTCTTCTTTTACGCTCACTTTGTATATCCCATTCTTTCACAATCTCCTCAATCTGATCACTCCATACTTTTCTCGGTCGTCCCTTCCCTCTTTTTCCTTTCACACTTTCTTTGTATACATCCTTTGTCAGTCTATCATCATTCATTCTTTCCACATGCCCAAACCATATCCAGAGTCATAATAAAAGGAGGGCTTGTATGAAAAAGGTTATGGATGAAATGAAAGAAGTATGCAAGGACAGGAAGAAGTGGCGGCTAATCTGCAATGTTGATTTGTAATGTTGGTTTATTAATTTGCTACATTTCTGTATAGGACATTATTGACTTTTTTTTGTATTGATTTCTTTTTAAGGTTTTGTTCTTTTTTTATACTTAAATGTTATTTATTATTTGTATTCCTTGACTTATAGGTTGGTACGAGGCTGACCAGCAATACTGTAAAAAATGGTTCACTTTTCCAATGTCACCCCTGTTTCAGGGAAGGTCGGCAAAAGTTGCAGAGCTTATGTTTATTTGAGATTTCAATTTTATTTTATAAATAGACATGCAGCATTTGTATGTATGTTTGTGGGCATGCATTTAATATGAATTTTCAATGTTAATATATCTTTGCAACATAGATTAGATTAGATTAAATTTTGAAAAGAATTCTGCACAGACTAATATTAAATTCCAATGTGCATTTTGTCGCAATTTCAGCCGGATTACGTGAGTCAGTGTGTTTGTCGTCTCCTATAATCGAGTCTCTACAAGAACGTAAGCCTTTCATAACTTTTAATTTAATTTCGTTCTATGCCTTAAAGCAGGGGCTCTCAAACGGTGGTTCGTGACCCTCAGAGAGGTCGCGGGACGTGTCCTGCAAGTCTCATCACCACGGTAATTCTTACCTACCGCATATCGGTAACATTTGTATTGTAATGTTTTTGGGTTCAGAAAGTCTCTAAATTAAAACATACAGTTAAAACATAGGTCTTCTTTCAGGATCTTTATTTTCACTTAATTTATTTTTACAATTTATATTTATTTTTAACACTTTAAGTAACTCAAATTTATTTTCACAGTTCAGCACCGCTTACACTCTTCAATCAAAGGCGACTATCTCACTCTCCTGGTGCACTCAACATTGCGCCTTATACACTTCACAGACAGAAGTCTCTAGTGACTAATTTGTCAGCAAAACTCTCGAACATTCTACCAACTTCAAGAGTACAAAAGGATCATTTAATTTCTAGCTTTCCTAGGTCTATAATTATTGCTACCTACGGTGTACACCTATATTAATCTACTTTTGACATAATACTATAATAACTATCACTACCTACGATGTACACCTATATTAATCTACTATTTACATAACAGTATGAAGACTATCAGCTGTTCACTTGCGGCCATCTTGGATTGGATTGACAGGACTGATGTTGACGGGGGGGGGGGGGTTAGACACGCGATTTGTTAGATGGGTGGCCACGGGCTTGTATATCTTTTCGTAGACCCCCTTACGACAAGTAGACCCCCATCGAGTATCCCATAGACCCCCAGGGGTAGATATTGACCACTTGAAGAATCATTGATTTATTGTGAGCCTTAGAGGTTGACGTGTCTTTGCAGCTTAGATTATAGATTTATAGATTATGGAGAATTCTTGCTCTCAGTTGTACGATGTAACATTTTTTGTTTTTTTTTTAAATAGATTTGTGAAGAGGAATGCAATTCACTTACCTATTCTGCCTGGCCAGAAAAGAGTATTAATATCATCAATTAATAATTCATTACTATTTATTTTAATGAATTATTAATTCATAATTACCCAATAACATATGTTGAACCAGGGTCAAAGTTATGGTCAAATGACCCAGGCGGGGATCGAACCAACGTTGTTCTATTCTAAACACGCTAGACACACTTGGCCCCCTCGGCCATAACACAGACATTTTACTAGCTACGTGTGTTTTTATAGATTAAACTCACCATTTGTACAGTTTTTCATTATTTTTGTAGCTACAACTTTGCGGGGCTGCTAAAATACTTAGCCTAAAAAGGGGGTCACAATATCCAAAAGTTTGAGAACCCCTGCACTAAGGTACACTTTAATATTTTCTTCGTGGATCCTATTTCGACAGCAGCCGTGGTCTTAAGTGAACGACAATATTTTTTAATAACAAGTTTTTCTTTTCGAGTTGATTTATTTCCTCGAGCGCTTTCGGTGTTATCCCACCATTATCAAGAGAACAACTCAAGTTCTAGTTCTTCTCTTGATAATGGTGGGATAACACCGCAAACGCTCAAAGAAATAAATGTTTTTTTTACATTATTAATTAAAAATGAATCATCATAATTTCAATACACAAGCCCTTAAATCTTACAGAATATTTTTGTACTTTTTTTATAATACATACATTTTTTTCAACCCTCGCTGTCGAGAATCAATGTCACTCCATTATAATCCCTTTCAACGCAAAGAAGCTGCACATATAGTGTTAATTCTCACTGCTTTATCTCCGAAGGGGTCGCATGCAGCGTGTGCGTACTATTTATTTTTACAGATGAGGGGACTGGCCTTACGATAACCACTTGAGTTAAATTTGGGGATACCCAGCTCCGGAGGAGGCTGGTTCTCATTCCTTGTGAACCTTGCCGGTATTTTGATTTTGGGCTTAAAAACAACATCGAAACGGGAAATTATTTCTGACATCCTTGTTTCTTGACTTATAGGTTGGTATGCGGCTGACTACCCATACTTTAAAAAATGGATCACTTTACCAATGTCACCCCTGTTTCAGGGAAGGTCGCAAGAGTTGCAGGGTGTATGTCCATTTGAGACTTGGTTTCTATATTGTAGGTTCACATGCGAGCTTGTGAGAATGCATGTAATGTGAATCCCCAATGTTACATATCTTTGCAACGTAGATTAGATTTGACAGCCGTTGTGGGGTTGAACCCTAGTCTCTTGAAATAGAACGCAAGCATACTTCCAACTGAGCCGGTAATGAGAAATGACCAATGAAAAAAAAAAAAAAAAACCCCAGCAACCCGATCGTGTGACGTCACTTTTTGTTGTCTGAAGTATTTGTACTGAGTCCAATATTTGGTAATGTAGCATGATTCGAACTGCGCATGCCAATAATGTTAACGGGTGACGCTATAAACTAGGCTGACCCACATCCGCATATCCGGACTTTCCTGAAACTTCCTGTAAATCAAACTGAAACGCGCGTGAATGTGACACGCTATCTATAATCTAAGTTGCAAAGATGCAATACACTCAAGATTCATATTGCATGCATTCCCATAAGCAGCCACGTATAAATTTACGCGCTTACACATGCCGCGTGTGGACTTGCAGCATAAAAACCCAATCTAGAATTTAGAAGTTTTGCGATGAACATTTTCTTATCATTAGTTCACTTACTATGAGAAGTTACACACGGTAAAATGTTTTATCCACAATTTCGCAAATCAGTGAATGAAGCACTTAGTCAGTTTTACCTTTTTAATGTGGCGATATAATGTCTGTCTTTTCTTTATAAGGAACTTGAATCAACTTATTTATTACATATTCTAACATTACAGGTATGAGTATTAAAGTATGGAGTGATCAGATTGAGGAGATTGTGAAAGAATGGGATATACAAAGTGAGCGTAAAAGAAGAAAATGCATGAAAAAGGTGATGGATATGAAGGAATTGAAAGAGGTATGTCAGGATAGGAAAAAATGGAGGCAACTCTGCAGAGGCTCTGGCCACCCCTAGCAGAATGGCGACAGAGTTACAGTTACAGTTACAGGTTCTGCAACTGAAAAAAATGTTAGTTCGATGTACTTCTATGAAAACCGCATATACAACTTAAAATTGTCTTCTGTGGATTCAAGATATTCAGAGCATGAAAAGCCCTGCAACTCTTGCCGACCTTCCCTAAAACAGGAGTGACATTGGAAAAGTGAACCATATTTAAAGCATGAGAGGTCAGCCTTATGCCAACCTATAAGTCAAAGAATCACACCCGCAAAAATAATTATGTCCCGAATCGCCACATGCGACCCCTTCGGGGATAACGCAAACAAGAAGTTACGCTATATGTGTAGCTCGGTTATGATATGCTGTGAGCTAGACGCTGTAAACAGTGCCGGTGCATTTCTGGTGAATCTCCACCGATTCATAAATAGACGCATCATCATCATCATCCCATCTGACAGGGTGGGACTGGAAAATGTGACTCATTTTGTATCTCACAGTTATAATTATTATTATATTAGGATGATGTTAATCTGCAATGTTGATTTCTAATGTTGGTTTATTAATTTGCTACATTTTTTGCATAGGAAATTTTTGACTTTTTTTTTTGTATAGATTTCTTTTTAATGTTTTGTTATTTTTTATATTTAAATGTAATTTATTATTCATATTCCTTGACTTGAGGTTGGTATGAGGCTGACCACCCATACTGTAAAAAATGGTTCACTTTGCCAATGTCACCCCTGTTTCAGGGAAGGTCGGCAAAAGTTGTGGGGCTTATGTTCATTTGAGGTTTGGATTTTATTTGTAAGTACACATTCAGCATTTGTAAGCGCGAACTACACTTGTTGGTTTGTGGGCATACATCTGAGAGCTTTAAATGAATATATCCTTGCAACTTAGATTATAGATTATAGATTATTATGTATTTGGTGAGCGCTGTTTTTGTGTAAATCACACCTCAAGAGCCGTCTGCGAGCATGACCCAATTGCTGTTAGGCTGGATGGATCTTCTGTGACGGGTCGTTGGTTGAGAGCAATGAATTTTCCAACCCATAGAAAATCATTTTTGAAAATATTAATGGTGTATTTTAGTGCACCGCCAGAATTCGAACCCACGACCTTCCATTTGCGAGTCCGAAGCGTTTTTCATATTGTGCGCTTTCTATTGAAACATATGATATTAATTTACTCGCTAACAATAACTCAAATAAAAATTGTAGAGATATAAGTCAAAAACGTTCGTATACCTACTGTAATTCAAAATTTTTAATATATTATATGTGAGAATTAAAAACAGTGTTTGAATAAAAGAATAGTGTTTTTTTGAAAAACAAATCATTTAACATGAATTTTCACAGTGTTAATACACAAACCATAAAAAATACAAATAAAAATTGGTTCAATGCACATTTTATCAAATTTTGCCTGCCTTATTGATACATGTGCCTGTATGGAATGCACTCCCCTGCAGTATTCTCATTTTCTTTTTTAAATCGTCTACTCTGATCCCAGTGCTTCCCTGGTCTTCCCCATCCACGGTTGCGAGTTGGCGCGCGCTATATTTAGCGTAGACGCCTTGTTGGGCGCGGGCGCCGCCAGTGCCGGCATTCCCTTACAAGGACACGCAGCGGGCCCTTCAGGTGTGACTCACAACACAACAGCACACCAACCAACAACAGTACCCTTGGGGCTGTCCATATATTACGTCATTCGCATTAAGGGGGGGAGAGCCTGGTCTGCGGATGATGGCAAATGATGTACGAGTACCAAAAGTAACGTCGTTCTTGAAAATACTAATTTCTACAAAATATACAAAATATTATGTAAGTAATATAACATTATTAATTATTAAGCTCATCCATTATTACAGCAAGAGGGGGGGGGGGTCATTAGATAATGACTATAGGATGATTGTAAGGGGGGGGGGGTCGAAAATCGGCCAAAATCGATGACGTAATTTATGGACGGCCCCCTTAGTACGAGTTGCAAAACTTGAGTAAAGTAAAGTTTACGGAAAGTATTAAAGCGTGGTTTTCCCCAAAATCTGCCGTTTTTGTTCCTTACACTTTATGGCCTTAGCCAAAGAGTTACAGTGATGAAGTTCAAGTTCAAACAAACATAAACGGCAGATTATGGGGAAAACCACTCTTTAAGACTTTCCGTAAACTTTATTTTACTCGAGTTTTGCAACTCGTACTCAGGGTACAGAACACTCGACTCAATCCACCAACAGGCTTGTGAACCTGAGCCACTCACAGTCTCTGAAACGTCACGAGGTTGAATGTGTCTCCCGAAGACGTTGACTAAAAAACAAAACGAAATGTTAGTTTTACTACAACTGTAACACTTTTTTCCATTCCGATATGGATGGCCAACAGTGGTACAACGGTTCGTCAAATATCCGGTTTTTTTTTAAATATAGATAACTCGTCTAACCAGCGCTTGTTTGGCTTATCAACCATTTGATTCAAAGATGACCTTTCGATTAAATTGTCTTAAGAATCACATACCATACAATCTGAGCGAATAAAAAAAGTAAAACACGATAATGTGAGAGTGAGAGAGATAATGTGACGTGGGGATTTCTGGGACGGGAGGACTCTACACTATGTGAGTGTGGAGCTCAGCAAACAATGGAGCACCTGCGGTGTTGTCCCTCCTGTCCGACAAGCTGCTCCATGGATGATCTCTTTGTGGGAAACCAAAGAGCTGTAGACATTGCTCGTTACTGGGCCAATACGGTGTGAAGCTGACACGAAGAAGAAGATGTGAGAGTTGCTTTCAATATTTTTTAAATCAATTTCCAGTTTTCATAAGACACATTGATCCAGTACACATACAAACATTGCTCATGTGCAAGTATCTCTGATAGACATAAGACAAACAAGCACTGAATGGACGAACTGATAAGTAACTTGTTCCTTGACCAATGGCAGTCAAGGCTATTCACAACAAATTGGATCTATAGTTGATCCATAGTTGATCCATGGATACAATTTTTTTGTACTGAAAATTCACGTTAGGTGGCAGTTGAGCCATGAATGCGCTGTGTGTGAATGACACCGTTAAAGGTTGATCAGAGTCTAACCACACATTCCTACTTGACATTCTACTAATGTCACCCTTGTTTCGAGGGAGAAAGGCCTCAAAAGTTACAGGGCTTATATCTTTTTGAGATTTTTATTTCAAATATGTCATCTTTTATCTGTTTCTATTTTCTTATATGTTTTTTATATATCTGGTCACGTATTGCACCCTCCGCGGGACCGGGCTGGAATAAAGATTAATTATTATTAATATTATTAAATAAAAATATACACATGGGATACCTAAGTGCAAACTTACTCCTGTCTGATTGTGAGCCGACATTCATTATGAATCTTACTTGCTAACATATCTTTGCAACTCAAATTATAGATTATAGAAGTGTCTATATTGTATTTTAATATAATATTTCCTTAAATCTAAAAAAACACCGGTAATTTTTAAAGGAATTTCAACAACCGTCTTGTTTAGTTGGAGTTTACGCTAAAAGATGTCGCCTTGAGATTATGCGAAATACTTTGTCTGTTTTTTTCTCGACAAAAAGTGCCGCCCTTCCCTCGCATTGTATGAATCCTTCGTTAATCCGTCTGTCTCGTAATGTTGCCATTAAAATGACAATGGCTGTGGAGATTAAGCGCTATTTAAGGAATTAAAAATACCTTTTACAGAGAAAAGACAGTGCTGCACAACTTTTGAAATTTGTTTAACTTTACAAATAACAACAGTTTTTTTTTTAATTTGGAGTGCACTGTTTTATTTCCAGTATTTTCCATTATGAATGGAATATCCAGAGTCATAATAAAAGAAGAGCCTGTATGAAGAAGGTTATGACTCTGGAGAAAATGAAAGAATCGTTGATCTGTAATGTTGGCGGCTAGGGTTTATTAAATTGGAATTTGTTTTCTGTTTTTAGTTTTAATGTCCATACATATTACATATTATTATTTATTGATTTAAAAAAAAATGTAATGTGTCATGTATGTTCCTTGACTTATAGGTTGGTATGCGGCTGACCACGCATGCTGTAAAAATGGTTCACTTTGCCAATGTCACCCCTGTTTCAGGGAAGGACGGCAAGAGTTGCAGGGTGTATGTCCATTTGAGATTTGGTGTTTTATGTTGTAGGTTCACATGCGGCATGTGCAAGCGCAAACTTGTACGTGTCTGGTTGTGGGAATGCATGTAATGTGAATCTCCAATGTAACACATCTTTGCAACTTAGATTAGATTTAAATATTACAAATTAAAAACGTTTGCACCGAAGAGTTTGTAATTTGTAATTACTGCAATAATGCTAGAAATAAAAGAGTTTCATAATAATAATTTAAGTTGCAAAGATATGAAACGTTGGGAATTCATATTGCATGCATTCCCACCAGCAGACACGTATGGGTTTGCGCTTGCACATGCCGCATGTTAGCCTACGACATAAAAACGCAAATCTCAAATGAACATACCTCATCCGTAAAAATAAAAGTAGATTTGATAACCATACGGATTCGTAATTGTAAGGTCGTGAGTTCGATTACTAGGGTAGCACAGAAAATACCATTTTTAAGTATTTTTAAATATGCACTTCGCTTGAAAAACTCATTTTTCCATAAAACATTCACAAAGGTCATAAAACCTTACAGCAAACGCAAACGCAAAACGCAACTAAGCTACACATATAGTGTAACTTCTTGCCGCGTTATCCCCGAAGGGGTCGCATGTGGCGAGTTGAACCTATTTATTTTTACAGGTAAGGGGGCCGGCCTTACGCCAACCACTTCAATTGAAGTGGTGTTTTCCCAGCTCCCGAGAGAGCTGGTACTCATTTCTTGTGAAGGCTGAGTAAACCTTGCCGGTATTATTATTTTGGGGTTTGAAATAAACACCGAAACGGGAAATCATTTCTGACACCCTCGCGCTCGGTGGGATTCGAACCCGAGCTCACGGCATGGAATGCAAGCACTCTACCAACTGAGCTATCGACCGGACAAAGCAACTGCAACAGCAACTGGGTCTTTATTGCAAAATTGGCGCTTACTAGCGACGAACAAGCATGCGGAGGACTCTTGAGGTGTGATTCACTCTAAAATAGCGCACACCATATAAAATATCATCCAAATATTATATTTATAAATGAGTCATTTTTAGACGGTTAAATAAAAAAAAACAAATAAATTTTGCACATTATTTTTTTATTTATTTACTTAACCTTTATGAGTGTAAAACTTCTGTACTGTACTTCTGTACCGCCGTTCTACTAGGGGTGGCCGGTATTTCCGCAGATGCGTCTCCACTTTTTTCTGTCCTTTCATACCTCTTTCATCTCTTAAACATTCATCACATTCCTCATACACACTCTTCTGTTATTCTCACTCTGCAGGTTTTATTCTTTCGCAATCTCACCAATTTTTACAATTAAACATTATCTTCAAACTTTACAATGTTGCGTATCACTTATTTTCGTTAAAAACTACTCTAAACGTGTTTTTAATCTTTCAGATATCATTATGCTGCTGCAGAAACAGAATCGTCTAATCTGCTTTGCGGTCTATTTAGGATTTAAACAGTAGCTACGTCGCCTTTCAAAAAAACCTTCAAAACGAAGATACGACTTTGTTTCCGTAGACCGACAACTTTCGAGGAACCAAACAAAGGAGCTTTTGTTGAACTGAAGAAGTTTCTAGAAAAGTAGATAACCTATTTATTTTTACACGTATTTAGAGCTGATAATTACCTACTGCTTTTGAGACGGTTTAGTCATACGTGTATAGGTACATATTAAAGTTAAAACTACAAAATATATTGGTCTCTAATCTCTATACAATAATTTTGTACCATAAATCTATTAAAAAATAATTCTTCTTCTTCTTCGTGTCAGCTTCACACCGTATTGGCCCAGTAACGAGCAATGTCTACAGCTCTTTGGTTTCCCGCAAAGAGATCATCCATGGAGCAGCTTGTCGGACAGGAGGGACAACACCGCAGGTGCTCCATTGTTTGCTGAGCTCCACACTCACATAGTGTAGAGTCCTCCCGTCCCAGAAATCCCCAGGTCAGCATGCTGGCCCGGGCTCTTCCAACATTGGTCCTCAATCTGTTCATGGATCTCCATACGGGCCACTCGAGGTTCTTTCCTGGGGGTAGGCTCTCTGAAGGCTGCACAAAGCTCTCCGGGCATTCCTCCTTCCACATTTGTAATCTCTCCGCCACTGGATCCAAAGACAAGGGATGCACGGAACTAAGGAAGCTGTGTCTCGACTTCAGGCGCTGCTGTGATGAAAAGCCACTTCCGTAAATGCAGTGCTGTGTGCACGTTAGAGCCTTCTGCCTCTCGACTCTCGAAGCCACCTTGCGTCTGATGTGGGGTAAAAAATAATAAATAAAGTGACATTACACGTGACCCTACAGTCCTAGGTGTCAGTGGAGCATGGACTGAGGCTGCACAAGACAGAGAGTCCTGGAGGATAGTGGTGAGACTACAAGGTGAAAGTGACACCAAGAAAGTAAATAAGTGACAACATTACACATGACGCCGAAGCCCTAGGTGTCAGTGGACCATGGACTGAGGCTGCACAAGACAGAGAGTCCTGGAGGATGGTGGGGAGACTACAAGGTGATAGTGACACCAAGAAAGTAAATAAGTGACAACATTACACATGACGCCGAAGTCCTAGGTGACCATGGTTATTTATATTTTACTTAACTATTATTTTAACTATCACTATAAGTACTCCAGTTCTAATTAAATAAAATTAAAACTACCGAAGTGACAAGCCCCGTCCCAAAATCTAGTGAAGTGAATACAATTCCATTCAAAAGCCTTAAAACAAAACACCTGATCATAAAAATCCAATGAAAAAATGTTCACTTTGTGGCAATTTTGATGTTTTGGTGTAACTAAATATTTATAAGCGAGATTCGATGAAATAAATATTTTGAAGATTCAACTAAAAAAACGCTACTAAACAACACATATAACGCAACTTTTTGCCGCGTTTTTTCCGAAAGGGGTGGCATTTAGCAAGTGGAAACATTTTATTTGTACAGGTAACAGGGCTTTGCACCAACCAGTTCAGTTGAATTGGGGGTTTCCCAGCTCCCGAAGGGGCTGCCACTCGTTTCTTGTAAAGGCTGAAAAACCTTGCCGGTATTTCAATTTGGGTTTGAAATAAACAACGAAACGGGAAATCATTTCTGACACCCTTGGCGGGATTCGAACCCGATCTCTCGGTATCTCATGCTCGCACTCTTCCAACTGAGCTTTCGACCTGACCAATAAAGTTAACTAAAATTGCATTTCAGTTGACTTTACTACACTTGAAAATACCGGGCTGAAAAGAAGCTCGCGATAAAGTAAAATACAGATTTTTACCCTCAATAGGAATTCAAAACGCAAGATGAATATTAAAAATGACATAAAATTGAATGCAATATCAATTTATATACGTAAGCCGTGTTTTATTGGTTCGCGCTCTATTCACGGAGACTTAATCCGCAGCTAATCCCGCTTCAGATGGGTTAATCCCCGCCCCTAAACGGGGATCACTTTAATAAAGTTCAGAGTTGACACATTATCATGAATAGACGCTAAATCCTCAATTTGGTCGCCGTTCGTAACTCCATCAAGTACCATACTTTTATATATTCTACATTTTCTCAATTTAAGTATATTTTGAAAACGACCACCAGTAGGTATGAGGTCACTAATAAATCACCCTTGCCACTGGACCGGTCCGTGGTCCAGTGGCAACACTTCGGACTCGTAATGGAAGGTTGTGGATTTGAATCCCAGCGGAGCACAAAAATATACCATTTATATTTCCAAATATGCTCTTCGCTGGGTTGAAAAAAATCACAAAGCCTTTACCAAAGACCGGTAGTGACCGATTTCAGTGGAAAGGTCCATCCAGCCTTACAGCAACTGGGTATTGTTTGAGTATTGCCGCTTTGTAGCGACGACCAAGCCCGTACACCTCTGCGGCACAAAAACAAGTGTCATAGACCCCTAGAGTCTCTAGAATCTAGGGAGTCTCCCGCACAGGATTTCTTAAAAAAAAAAACTGAATAAGTACCTTCTGATTCACTGATTTGATAAATCGTGGAAATTTTATTAGGGGTAACTTATCATAGTATATTCCTTGACTTATATGTTAGTATGAGGCTGACCACCCATACTGTAAAAAGATGGTTCACTTTGCCAATGTCACCCCTGTTTCAGGGAAGGTCGGGAAGAGTTGCAGGGCTTATGATCATTTCAGATTGGGCTTTTAACTTGTAGGTCCACATGCGGCATGTGTGAGCGCGAAATTATGCGTGTCTGCTTGTGGGAATGCATTTAATATGAAGCTCAAATGATACATAGTATCTTTGCAACTTAGATGTAGATTATTAGACTTGTCATAGTAAATGAACGAATTATAAGGAAGTGCTCATGAAAAACTTATAAACGACAGGATTTTCACACTTTTCAGTGTTTTCCCATGTAGAAAATAAGGGAAAAGGTGCATTCATCTGAGAAACCCATGTTTGTATGTCACTCATTCAGTTTTGTGTTCAAAACGCCACTCCAATCTAATATAATCTAATCTAAGCTGCAAAGATATACATCATTTAAGATTTATATTAAATGCATTCCCACAAGCAGACATGTATAATTTCGCGCTAACACATGCCGCATGTGGACCTACAATATAAAAACCCAATCTCAAATGAACATAAGCTCTGCAACTCTTGCCGTCCTTCCCTGAAACAGGGGTGACATTGGCAAAGTGAACCAATTTTTACAGTATGGGTGGTCAGCCGCATACCAACCTATAAGTCAAGGAACAAACATCACAAATTACATTTTTTAAATCAATAAACAATAATATAAACATGGACACTAAAAAAAACTAAATCATAACACCAATTTCACTTTAATAAACCCTAGCCGCCAACATTACAGATCAACCGCCATTTCTTTCTATCCTTACATACTTCTTTCATTCAGCTTTCATTCCACTCCAAAAATAGTGGAAAATAGGACAACGTCTATTAGAAGGTTGGAGAAATACATTTTTTTTTTATCAACGAAGTAACTTTTTTTAACAGCTCACACAATACTCTTATTTCAGTTCTAAATATTGGTACAAGACTGTCGTTTACTGTGCTTTGTAATTAATGCTTTCGCATACGTGACTGATCTTCAACATATTATTGTGTATTAGTGTAAGAGCCGGCCGCACGAAACCTTACCTCATTTCTACCAGGCAGAGACTAGTAAGAGGTGATGCTCCACATTAATTACCTGCTTTTAGCACAAAAATTAATGTTCCAAACCTGGAGCGTTTTGAATGCGGCCATTTTTTTGTAAATTATAAAAAACGATCTTTTGAAGTTAGTTGTATGAGCCATGGAGATAAAGTAAAAAAATATTATACTACATACATTACTTGTAATAAGAGGATAATCATACTACAAATTTGTATTTCTAACCCTTCTTGTTCAGGAGAAAAAGGGGTAAAATGTTATTTTTTACAATATATTTTATAACTCAAAAACAAAATAGAAATTGTGATATTTTTGTACGTAAAATATAGAAACATAAATTTTTATACAATAATGATCTCTTACATATTCTTGCTATCTGCTATAGTTTCAGAGAAAATAAAGTTTGAAGTGAAATATTTTCCCAAAAACCGTTACAGCGTTTCCCGTTTTTTGGTCAAAATCCGGTTTGAACGCCTTAGGCCGTTTGTCCACCGCACGCCGTCACCGTCACGTCACCGAGAACGAGATGACGGCGCCGAAGTAGCGGTACATGTAATGTATTTGTGTATTGCCAGGTTGTAGGCAATACAATACATAACCTATAACCAGCGAAATCGGTCGCGGTGGACAAACGATCGCCGTCATATCAATTAAACTCGGCCCGAAATAATCTCGTTCCCGGTGACGTGACGGTGACGGCGTGCGGTGGACAAACGGCCTTAGTGTTTGATTGTAAAAATATATAAAAAAATACCATCCCCTAGAAGATTAAATTGCCTGTAAAACTGTATGGATATAAACTATTTTATCGTGAAAGGTTTGAACAGAATAGCGGTTAATCTTGTGGTAACATATTTTGCGTGATATTATGATGATAATATGAAATCATCATAATATTACGCAGATACTCGTGCTAGATAGGTAGGTACTTATATACAACCATCAAAATACGTTACAAAAGTTAAACCGCTATAACATACAATCCTTTCACAATAAAAGAGTAAATATTCATACAATTTTAAAGGAAATTTAATCTTCTAGGTGATGGTATTTTTTATAATTTTTTAAAATAAAATACTAAGGGGCTCAAACCGAATTTTGAACCAAAAACGGGAAATGCCGTAAAGTTTTTTAGAAAATGCTCTGAAACTACAGCAGATAGCAAGAATATGTAGGAGATTATTATTGTATTAAAATTTATGTTCTTATATTTGACGTACAAAAATATCATATTTTGTATTTTGTTTTTGAGTTATAAAATATATTGTAAAAAATAACATTTTACCCCTTTTTCTCCTGAACAAGAAGGGTTGGAAATACAAATTTGTAGTATGTTTATCCTCTTATTACAAGTAATGTATGTAATATAATTTTTTTTTACTTTATTTCCATGGCTCATACAACTAACTTCAAAAGATCGTTTTTTATAATTTACAAAAAAATGGCCGCATTCAAAACGCTCCAGGTTTGGAATATTTTTTTTTATGCAAAAAGCAGGTAATTAATATGGAGCATTAGTTTTTACTAGTCTCTGCCTGGTAGTCGATGAGGTAGTTTGCACCATTTTTTGGGCCTCTTTGAAGAGGCCGCATCCAAAACGCTCCAGGATAGGAAACGGCAGATCTGTGAAAAAATCATGTACTCGATGCAAACTACCAGCCTGACCATGTCCCTGCCTGGTAGTCGATGAGGTAAGGTTTCATACGTCTAGCTCTTAGACTATAACTCTTTTCCACGTTTTCCCCGAAGGGCTCTCATGTGACGAGTGGAACCTATTTATTTTCACAGGCAAACCACTTTAGTTTATATGGAGGGTTCTCAGCTCACACGATATGACAATGGCGTGTGGGTATGCATTAAATGTGAATTTTAAATGTTTGCGTATTGACTCTGATATTCGTTATTAACTTTGTTTCCAATGTTTTTACTATCCAGAAACAATATTATACTTTTTTTTTTACACGGAGGGCTTATCAGGTTGGAACATTTATGAATCTGAATTGTTTTCTCGGCAATCCAATGTCAGTCGTATATAGAATTGCCATCTTTAGCAACCAATACAAAATATTTGTATGACTTTTTTCTAGCGACCCGGCCGGGTGACGTCATAATATTGTTAATAAAAATCGCGCGCGGACTTCATTACCGTTTATAAAATTTTATTAGAAAATGAGAGACAAAAACCTTTTGGGAATTATTTTTTAATTACATACCTACCATGCTTGGGAAAAATGAAAAGGGTGGCAACAATAAAAATGGTTTGTTTCCCAGATAATTACCAACAAAGTTTTTTCTACTCAAACATAGATGTCACTGCAACTTCATTAATTTTTCAAATTTTATGAAAAATTAATGTATCTTTCGCTACAATGTTATTTTCATAATTCATGAGAACTTATGTGAATGAATTTTTTATGAGTTTATGACAAAAAAATAAATTGTGGTTTTATTTCAATCTCATACAATGTTTTCGTAATAGCGAAGTTTCAAAAAAATATTGTGTTGTATTTACAATCATAGATGTCACTGCCACACCGTATTTGTGAAAAAACGAATGTCGGTACAACAGTCCCCTACGCTGATAATGTTTGACAGTGAATTGTTTGTAGAGGTTATGCTTATTTTGTTTACTGTTACAAAATTGTTAATGAAAACACAAATCTAATTGGAAATCAACCAAAAATTAACGTTGAAAGTGCTCAATAGGATCATTATAAGTTGAACATGCCGAAGCCAGTTTGTTCGCAATGCAACGCAACCGAATCTTTGTTATGGCGTCCCATCGAAGGCGGGCAAATTTGCAATGACTGTTATATATCTGAAAACAATCCAAAACCAGTTGTAGCCAAAGTGGAAGCTGAAGAAAACAAAGATGTGGAAGTAAAGGCAGACCCTGAGAGCACGCCAGCGCCTCCTGGCTCCACTAAAGTGACCAGAAAGAGCACCAGATCTACGCGGTATAAAGCCAAGACTCCTGCTTCTGTCAACAAACCGGGGCCCCCTAAGGGCAGGGGGCGCAGGGCGCTGTTCAAGAGGACTCCGTTGAAGGCTCCGGCAGCCACTGCGACTATTGTTGCCAGCGATTCCATATACTTCAGGGTAATAATGAAGTTTTTTTTGATGTGTTATTGTTACAAGCATCGATTAACATAAAAGATATAGAAGGAACATGTGAGCCGTTTTGTGTACCAAAAACGAGTTCGCTTCATACAAACAAGGTCTTGTGATAATCAGTTTCCAGGCAACCGGTATGTTTATGTCTCTTTTTGACGTCAGACGTTAATATATTTTCTTATTTTTTTGTTTACCTATTATTCCGTTTCCCGGTACGTTTGTTACTATGGAAAAAAACTGATGTAAGCCATCTATGTCTATTATATTGATCAATGGTTACAAGTTACAATTCTTTCTTATTTAGGATCTACCTGGCAGCATCCACTCGTTGGTTTACAAATCGCAATGAAGTTTATAATTTATTTCACTCTTCGGATATTAAACGAACCGGCACCCTTTTTGCATGATGATTTATTTAGATGCAATGCAGAAAGAGTGCCGCCCGATGAGATGTCGAGGATAATGTAATTTGCTCATAACAGTCCATCTAATATTCAAGAAGTGTAATTGATTTTCAAATTTATTGTAATTTTGTAATTCATACAACCCACGGCACCCCACGTTGGTTGTGGGAATGCATGTAATGTGAATCTCCAATGTAACATATCTTTGCAACTTAGATTAGATACAATTGTATGTCAAACAAGTCAAACGACCATAATTCTGGTTAAAATTTGGCTTCTCCTTTGTTATCCTATTTATAATGTTGCCCCCGTCTACGCTACATCTCATTACCCATTACTGTGTTTCAGGGCTCCTACATGCAGGTGGGGGACATAGTGTCCCTGCTGGACGAGGAGGGAGGCACCTACTACGCGCAGCTGCGTGGCTTCCTGACGGACCAGTACTGCGAGAAGAGCGCCATCATCACCTGGCTGCTGCCCACCAAGGCCAGTCCTCCCCCGGAGCAGTGCTTCGATCCCGCCACTTACATCATCGGTGAGAACCATTCGCAATCCTTTTTTTCTTCACCTTCTCCGGATTGCATTTTAGCCCACATCTCTCTCAGTGGTTGGTGTGAGGCCGGCCCCCTTACCTGTAAAAATAAATAGGTCCCGAAGCGCCACATGCGACCCCTTCGGGGAAACGCAGGCAAGAAGTTACACTATTTGTGTAGCTTAGTTGCGTTTGCATTGCGTTTCTCTGACTGACCAGTCCATAGTCCAGTAGTAACACTTCGGACTTAGATTGGAAGGTTGTGGGCTTGAATCCTGGCGGAGCACAGAAAATACACCATTTTTATTTGGGGCTGACCATATATTACGTCATTCGCATTAAGGGGGGGGGAGTCTGGTCTGCGGATGATGGCAAATGATGTATGAGTACCAAAAGTAACGTCGTTCTTGTAAATACCAATATCTACAAAATATACAAAATATTATGTAAGTGTTATAACATTATTAATTATTAAGCTCATCCATTATTACAGCAAGAGGCGGGAGGGGGTCATTAGATAATGACTATATAGGATGATTGTAAGGGGTGGGGGTCGAAAATCGGCCAAAATCGATGACGTAATTTATGGACGGTCCCTTTCCAAATATGCTCTTTGCTGGGTTGAAAAATTCATAAACCTTTACCAAATACCGGTCACCAAAGGTTCATCCAGTCTTACAGCAACTCGGTCTTGCTTGAGAATTGGCGCTTCATAGCGATGACCAAGCTCATAAAAGTCTGGTTGATAGCTCAATTGGTGAATGCTTGCATTCCATGCCGAGAGCAAGGGTTCGAAAACTATGTTTTTAAAAAGCGTATTTCCGATCATGTTCATTGATTCCAGGTCCCGAGGAAGACCTCCCCAGGAAGCTGGACTGCATGGAGTTCATAATGCACGCACCTTCGGAGTACTACAAGAGCTCCACCACTCCGTACCCCCCTGTGGAGCTGGATTGTGTCTCCAAGGCCAGGAACGGCTTCATCTGGGCAGCGCTGGAGCCCAAGGAGAGATGATGCCAGGGCTTAGCTGCTGTTTAAATCTAATTTAATGCCATATTTGTAAAGGTTTTTGTAACTTCCATTTAGTGTGTATGTAAATAAAGATGATTCCATTTTTTGCAGTGTATTGTTTTATTTTTCCATTTTAGATTTGTCTATTTCAGGCATATAAGGTACTTCATATGTCAATGATTTCAGATGGTGGATAAACAGTTAAATTTATATACATGGATGTACCATTTCAACATAATCCATTGTCTCGCCATAAATTGGATGTATAATTTTTGTCTTCACACCTCGATGTGATTCAAGTCCTTTGCAACCTTTAATAAAATATTTGTGCCTTTTCCCTAGCCAACCGGCCATATAAGATGGCAATTTTGTTCAGTTAGGAAATAAAAAAAATTAGGCAAACAATATTTTGATGGTGGTTGGTAAGGACCGTAGTCTCATACAAGTCTGCCCGCCCGTTTAAATTTGCGCTATGTCCACTTTTTTTTTTTTTTTAACTTTTTCCCTTGTAAAAACATGAAGGGGTTGTTTAATTTTCTTCATTTAGGTACATACATACATTATTTTTAAGCCTATCAGTACTTAACCTAACAGCCTTGAGAAAACACCAAAGAAGAAGAAAAATTCTAATTCGTTCGTTGACGTTTGATTCTGTCCATTGACATTTCGTTCCAATATTGAAAATAAACCCATACTTGTATATTCAAAAATAGAAATATAAAATATCCAAAAATCACTATTTTAAAGTGAAAACACAAATTCACGCAGTAATAACAGTGATTTTATATTTGCCGGTTTTTTTGTAATTTTGAGGTTATCCCAAGATGAGCCGAAAGGAAGCTTTGTCGACTTTTATTCAGCAAATTCATGGCAGACCAGTCGTGGTCAAACTAAACAGTGGCGTGGACTACCGAGGTCAAATTCTCACACGATTTATCAATATTTTTACTCTAAAAATTCACTCATCTAACCTCAAATGCTTAAATGTAATTATTTAATGTATTTTTAGGTGTTTTGGCGTGTTTGGACGGCTACATGAACATTGCGCTGGAACAGACGGAAGAGTACGTGAATGGCCAACTGAAAAACAAATATGGCGATGCTTTCATCAGAGGAAATAATGTTCTATACATTAGCACTCAAAAAAGAAGAATTTAGGCAGTTTATATTAACATATCAATATCTTAAAGGTAAAACTGAATAAGTGACATTCTAAGCTAGCATGGGTTTCTCAGATAAATGCACCTTTTTCCTATTTTCTACGAGACAAAACACAAAAAAAGTGTGAAAATCTTGAAGTTTAGAAGTTCTTTTATGAGCATTTCCTTGTAATTAGTTCACTTACTATGAGAAATTGCACCCAATAAAATATTTAATCCACGATTTCTAAAATCGGTGAATCAGCACTTATTCAGTTAAACCTTTCAGGTGGCATAAACATTCTTTAGTGTCAAGTAATTAAACACTTAAATTCACTGGAGGTTTGACATTCAATAAAGTTTATACTTCAATGACATGACACAAATCGACAAACATCATCTATGCGACTAGGGTCCTTAGCAATCAATAACAAATTCTTTTTTGCCTTTTCCCTAGCAACCCAGATGTGTGACATCACAATTTTGCGGTCTATGGTATTTTTGCGGAGTCCATACTGGTATATAATTTTACTTTAAGAGTGATTCTATTAGGACGATTGATCATTCTTTGAAATAACTACATGCAGTACTCAATAAATATTTAGTTTTCTCTGCTGGCAATAATAAAAAATATTTCACTGCCTTTTTTTTATCGACTGGGCAGTGTGACAATTTTGTTGTCTTTGGAATTTGTACCAAGTCCATTAAACCTTATACCTTTTGAATACACGTCAAAGATTTGAACGTCCAGATTACAAACTTTACTTCTTTTTCTTTTTTGAAGACTGAAGAAGGCACAGTTCCATAATTCAAGGCTTCGTCAAACAGGAACATTTTAAACGTGCGTCAAGGCCTCAACGTTTAAACGCCGTAATGTGGCATACTTTGTGTTTGAACGGCTCTGACCATATTCAGTCTATGTCACTGGTCCCGATGTCCAGCGACTCAGATGAAGATGAGTTGTTGCCGCTTTACGCATTATCTAGGTAAATCCTGTCTTTGTGGGGACATTTCTATAAGCACTGTTTCTTGTATACAAGGACTGGTATTTTCAAATGCATTCAACCATTCATTCAGTATCATTTGGCGTCAAAGAAAATTTTGTAACTAAATACAATGCGACGTCCGGACTCAGCGATGGATTGTCGCGTACTGGTAGCGTGCTTCCTCTGTTTGGCAGGTGTAGACATGTTCAGTACATAACAACGCAGCGCTATAAACCGGGACGCTTTAATGCCTTGACGCACGTTAAATACGCTACCTGTTTGACTAAACCTTAAAAAGTTTGATTTGTATTATAAGAAATAAAATAAGTTCAATTTATAAGTTCTTAATAAAATCTAAAATGAAAAAAAAATGTTTCATTTCTTATATGATTTCTGTATTCAATGCCTTCATGAAATTTCAATTAAAAAATTACAATACATCGAAAAATTATCATCAATAGAAAACAGCCAAAGGGGCCGTCCATAAATTACGTCATCGATTTTTGCCAATTTTCAACCCCCCCCCTTACAGTCATCCAATAGTCATTATCTAATGACCCCCCCCCCTCTTGCTGTAATAATGGATGAGCTTTATAATTAATAATGTTATATTACTTACATAATATCTTGTATATTTTGTAGAAATTGGTATTTACAAAAACGACGTCACTTTTGGTACTCGTACAACATTTGCCATCATCCGCAGACCAGACTACCCCCCTTAATTCGAATGACGTAATATATGGACGGACCCAAATCAGAATACAACGATGATCAAGAAAATGGCATATTAGTTTTATCTATAATACATAATCTATGTTTTAAAGACACAGTAACATTAAAGAGTCATATTTAATATACGTATAATATATATTGGTGAAATTTTGATAAACGTCATACTGATCAAGCTTTGCTGCCCCTACGTAGGTCTTGATTTCAACGGTGGAGGTGCCTTGATCTGAAATTTTAAAATACACATATTTTTTACTCTTCAAGCTCTTACAAGAATTGGGTTCCTTCACTAATAGATTGGTATGACGCGGACCCCCCATGCTGCAAAAACTCAGTTCACTTTAATTTTTACCCTGATTTCAGGGTTGTTCCTTGACTTATAGGTTGGTATGCGGCTGACCACCCATACTATAAAAATGGTTCACTTTGCCAATCTCACTCTGTTTCAGGGAAGGACGGCAAGAGTTGCAGGGTGTATGTCCATTTGAGATTTGGTTTTTATGTTGTAGGTTCACATGCGGCATGTGCAAGCGCGAACTTGTACGTGTCTGGTTGTGAAAATGCGTGTAATGTGAATCTCCAATGTAACATATCTTTGCAACTTAGATTAGATTGAAAAGTAACTTTGCAAAATAATTACCTTTTTCAAATCCAAATGCAGAATGGAAGATCCACAATGCTCTCCAAGTACTTTAGTTTCCCGTCCTTGTTCCCAGATCCCAGCATTGCTATCAAATGCTTTCCCTTCTCTCCGTACTTCTTCTGGAACCTGTCTCTCATCCGCAAACCTTCCTCGGGATCAAACACCATCGGTATCCTGGATTTGGCGTCTCTTAGCATCATGTCTCGTATGTCAAAGTCCCGGAAATCTGGCATCGGGGCTGTTGTCGCTCTGAATCTTGAATTATGTGTGTTTCCTAATATTTCTTGTAAGTAAATTATAAAGAGTAATAACGTAACACTGTTAAATTTACTCATTATTTGATATTTATTTTAATCATAACGCACAAAATAATAAAGAAATTTGAGTTTTAAGCTATTTAAAAAATAAGCAACCAAAGTAAGAAAAGTTAAGTCTCACTTTTTGTAAGTATCCAAATAAACAATATTTTAATATCGGACCACAGATAATACAATATTCCTTTTTGTATTCACACTCCTTACACAAAATTAATGGGACTGTATTTTATAAACTAAGTTATAAAAGTTAATATATATTCACTATTTATGAAATTATCAAAAGACCTTTGCCGTACAAACACCACAAGGTAAATAATTTTAAACACAAAAATTCCTAAAATATTTGACACTGTAATCACAAACAATTCATTTTTTTTTCTTCTTTGCTCTAAAACTGATAATGCAGCCACATTTTAGGAGGTGTGGTAAGTAAATGTTGAACAATTCATAGAAACATAAATAAGATTGGATAGTTATGCACAACTGCAATGGGGGAAATGAAATGCAAATGTTGTTTCTCGACTTTCAAGTCCACTGACTTTGCTGATGTTTATGCTTTTACTTTCAATATGAATGTATAATAATGTGATAAATTATTACTTAGGAATTTCCTCAGTTATATTTATTTACAACTCACATAAAATGGCGTTTAAAATTTTGCAAGAGATTATCATAATTCCCTATCAAAAACAATGTGTATAATCAGGCCCGGATTAAGGGTGGTGCGAGCGAACCAGGGCCCCCGAGGCGGTTTAGAAAAATGCACTAGTCCGGTCGATAGCTCAGTTGGTAGAGTGCTTGCATTCTACCCCGTGAGCTCGGGTTCGAATCCCACCGAGGAGGGTGTCAGAAATGATTTCCTATTTCGGTGTTTATTTCAAACCCCATATTAAAAATACCGGCAAGGTTTACTCAGCCTTCACAAGAAATGAGTACCAGCCCCCTCGGGAGCTGGGAAACCCCCACTTCAACTCAAGTGGTTGACGTAAGGCCGGCCCCCTTACCTGTAAAAATAAATAGGTTCAACTCGGCACATGCGACCCCTTCGGGGATAACGCGGCAAGAAGTTACACTATATGTGTAGCTTAGTTGCGTTGCACTACAAAGAAATTTTCGACATGAATTTTTCGGGGGCCCAGGATTTTAAGGCATTCACCACCAAGGGGCCCCCAAAGACTTTTTACAAATTAGTCAAAGAAGATATTTTCTTTTGATTGAGGTTCTTATCAAAAGGGGCTTCCCGGACGCGTGTTCCCATTCCACCACTCAACTCGAATGTTCACTCACACATGCACACAGGTTTCACTGTTACTAGTAAATATATTTTTGCTTTTCGAGAACATTTTCGTGCTGTTTTTGGTGAACTTTCGATTTTTTCAAATTGCTGATCCAATTTTATAAAGTTTTTAATACAATCTGCAGCGAATTCATTACATTGGGCTATAATTCAATTCTACCTCGATATCGAAACGAAATACCTTTAACTTATAAAGGATTGTGCATTTACTTAGTGAAAATTCATCTTCATCTATTGAATTTCTTATAAAACGTAAGTATTTTTCTTTTTTTAATATTTGTTATTTTATCCTCGAGTACTTTTGACTGTCGTCATTTTCAAGAGTCACTTATATGGAAATTAAATAAAAAAAACTGCAACTTTTCATTAAATGTAAACAAGCTGTATTATTTATCAATTTTCAACACTCATAACTGTGTATGTGCATTAAATTGCTTGTGTGCCAGTATATAGCTATTTGATAACAGTTGGTTTTCAGCTAGGTTCACTCATCTGCAATACTTCCGTGTGCATGTGTGAGTGAACATTCGAGTTGAGTGGTGGAATGGGAACACGCTTCCGGGACCAAAGATACCCATGGCAAATTGTATAGAAAAATAAATTAACATGTCTTTTTTACAACAAAGACAAGAGGAATTTCCCTCCAACAAGTGTCATAGGCCTCCCGAACAGGTTTCCCAAAAATAAACATAAAACTCCGTCAGTAATCATTTTTGTTCGCACCAAGAATATATTTTTTGATAGGTTTGCCGAGGGGGGGGGGGTGAGAGGTAAGGGTGTTGGAGGGCCCCCTGACTTTCCCCAAACCAGGGCCCCCAGTGGTCTTAATCCGGGCCTGTGTATATTTGATAAGTTTGTTTATTGTATAGTTGACATTTCGTCCGCCCAGTGCTTGTTTGGCTTATCGACCATTTGATTCAAAGATGACCTTTAAACATTCTACACAATCTGAGCTAAGAAAAAAGCGTTCAACACAATAATGTGAGTTGTTTGAAATATTATCCAAATCCGTTTCCAGCTTTCATAAGACACATTGGTCCAGTACTTACCTACACATACAAACATTGCTCATGTGAAAGTACCTCTGTTGGAGATAAGACAAACAAACACTAAGGTGACGCTTTGTCATTGCTTCCTGTCATAAAATTTAAGAAATGAGTATATTTGTAAATATTTGAAGGAGTTTTTTCAGCGTAAGCTTCATAATACACTGCGAGTAGGGCTCTGGATAACTTTGATAATTTTGTCATAATCGGAAGTCAGAACGGTTGGAGAGAAAGTGGTACAACTCTAACTCTATGAAGAGTAATACAATTCACCAACCTATTTTGCCTGACAAGAAACAGGTAATAATATCAACAATTAATAATTAATTATTTAATATTTTAATTTCTTCTTTTTCGATGTTCCTACAGCTAATATCTCCCCTTGGCTTCCATTAACCTTCGCCTCCAACTCCTCTTGTCTACCTCTGCGGCTTTCCAATCGGTCACCTGCAGTAGTTGGTTTGTTTTGATGATTTGTTAATTATTAATAATTACCCAATGGCAAAATTTGTAAAGCGCCTTTTATGACAGTGTGTCACTACAAAGGCGCTTGTCCATATGATTGGACGAAGAGGTGAGTCTTGAGACCTCTTTTAAATGGTCTCTCCATATCCAGTTCCCTGGATATGGAGATGTTGAGTCAGGATCAAAGTTATTGTCGACAGGACACTGCGCAGACGGGGTATGCACTTGCGCTTGTCGCAAATTTGAGTGCTTATCCGCTTGACCATACCAGCGACCAGGTGGAGGATCAGATCACATACTTCTCTGTTACAGGATCTTTAAAAGTGACTCAGTACCGGGAGTAGTACTATCAAAGCTTCCTAAGTCTCAGCAGGGGAAACAAAATCCTTAGTAATGAAGAAAATAAAAAGAGGATTGTTTTTTAATTCAATAATAAAACTCAATAATGTATAAAAAGTATAAAATATATTATAAACAATTGTATTTTATCATGTTTACTTGGTAATATTTACATTCATGTTAACGCATTTTTTATAATTTGTTAATTTTTCATTTTTAGAGGGTATACTTCACATTCCACCTACCTGAAAACATGTCAATTAAAATGAAATAAGCATCGATCAACATAAAGATATAAATGGAGTATCTGAGCCGTTTTTTGTACCTAAAAAGAGTGCGCTCTAGGGCGCCCTCTTCATACAAATGACGTCTTGTTATAATCAGTTTCCAGGCAACCGTCATGTTTATGTCTCTCTTTGACGTATGTCGTTCATATCTTATGTTTCATTTTTGTTGTTGTTTATCTATAATTGTGTATCATGGTACGATTGTCATTATGGGAAACACAGACAGACGCCATCTGTGTCTTTTTTATTGATCGATGGTAATAAGTTACAGACCATAAAATTTTTAAGAAAATTGAAAATTGTTTTAGCTGCTAAGATAGTAGCTAAAACCAGATTGTTTGAAGTAAAACAGCATCGATTTTATTACTTTGACCATGAAATAAAAACAATATCATGGCATACTTACTTATGAATTAATAATTCATTTTAAAAAGTTGAATTATTATAAATATTTGATAATATTGTAGATACATTGGTGATGGTAATATTAATTTTTCCCAAGATGAAATAAGTAGCTGAATTGCATTCTTTTAACACAGTTTTAAAAACAGTAATCTTTTAACTATGAATTTAAGAACAGCGACTATATTTCCTACAAGTACTACAAGCAATGTTTAAATCTACTCTCATATATCTAGGGCAATGACTTTTTTTATTCTATGAGGTTATATTAAGGCCTGGTATGTTCAACGTCAGCTTATGTGACTTTTAACTACTACAAAAAAAATACCCACACAATTGACATAAGTGAGCTCTTATCATTCAGTATAGTAAGACTGAATAACTGACTTATTAACCGTTAAGCTAACATAGGTACCTGAGATATACAAACATTTTTTTCCTATTTACTACTACGAGAGAAAACACTAAAAAATTGGGAAAATCCTGTAGTTAAGAACGTTTTCATGAGCACCATTAGTTCACTTTTTATGAGAAGTAACACACGATGAAATGTGTAATCCTAATCCACAATTTCTCAAATCAGTGAATCAGCCCTTATTCAGTTTTACCTTTAAGTTGGCGATACAGTCGCTATGCTAACGTTGAAAATACCGTGCCTAATCAAACAGTGTAGCATACTAGTTAATGGATTCCCTCCAGTGGAGAGTAAGTCTTGTATTGATACAGCTCTGGTCCTCCGTAACCATAAAGAAGCTTCCCTCTGCCGTTTTCATCATAGTACGGGTACCGGTATTTTGGTCTGAAAATATACAACAACAATTTTTTATTATTTTTTTAAGGAACCCTGTGCGGGAGGCTCTATGTCACCGTGGAAGGGTGCCGCAGAGGTGTTGCTTGAGTTCTTGCTTCCGTTGTGAGGCGCTGCAAGGAAGTGGGGATTGATGTTCGTTTTGAATAAAACCGGATTAAATTGGGAAGGGAACACAGATACTGGTAGATCATTCCATAAACGGGCAGTTTGGCAAAGGAATGAGTCATGAAAACGCCAAGTTCTCATAGTTTTGAGATCGACTGCAAAGGGATGAATGAGAGTCGTACTACGAGTTTTCCTTTATGAAATGCGAGGGGGAGGGATTAATGAATGGAGCTCATTAGAACAAGCTCCGTGGTAATATCAATAAAAAATACTGAGCATTCCAACTTTCTTCTGTGCCGGAGCGGCTGCAGATCAGATGTCAGAGAAGGATCATTGATCAACCTTTATGCCCTCCTTTGCACAGAATCAAATTGGTCACTCAACTTCTTGGACATACCAGACCAGAGATGGCGGCCATACTCGATAATGGGGCGGATTTAACCTTCCCCTTTCTGTGCTAAAAAACTACACGCGCAACGGTGTTGTGTAGTGACTACACGCTCATAAAAGTCGGATTTATGATCGGTAAATGATGTATAATAATAGCTAATCGCTTTAATTACGTATAATTGAAGTCTAATGACAATAATTAGTATTCAAATGGTAAAAACATACAAAATCATCTGCCGATGCCTATTAAGCGTGTACTACTTACACTGCACAGGGAAGGGAAGGTTAAACAAATACAATAATTCATATTTTTAACAAGGAAACTTCAAAGCTAGGTTCCCTTTGCCAATTTGTAGTCTGACTATCAAATTCTAGGCACCTGTTTGAATCTTCAGTAGGGATCAAAAGCTATTGTGTGAAATGAAATATGATGAAATTTGTGTGTCAGCCCCTGACCATTGACGGTCATTTTTTGGGACACAATGATTCTTGGAAAGGCAATTCTACCTCTTGCCAAGGGGTAGATGGGGTGATGAAAATGTTTTGATCTGATGTTAGTTTTACAAGTTGGTTAAAAAGTTCACTCAGCTTTACAGCAACTGTTTTTGCTTGGATTTTAGCTGATTCACTAACAACAACAAAGCTTGCAGAGGACCATGGAAGTGTGATTCATACAAAAAAAAAATTACTAGTGAACATAAAAGTTTACCTACAATTTTAATCAAGAAACTTTAAACTTACACTTTCAATTCATTTACCTTTCAAAATATTGGAAGTTAGGTGCCTTTGGAGTGATGGTTCCAACGGCGGTGGAGGTTGTTATCGACAGCAATAACAAAATTATAACTTGGGAAAACTGAAAACAAAAAAAATAAATAAACATTATATTCCATCATTCCTTGACTTATAGGTTGGTATGAGGCTGACCACCCATACAGTAAAAGTTGGTTCACTTTCCCAATGCCGCCCCTGTTTCAGGGAAGGTTGGTAAAAGTTCAGGGGTTATGTTCATTTGAGGTTTGGTTTTAATTTGTAAGTACACAAGTAGCATTTGTTGGCGCGAACATACACGTGCCTGTTTGTGGGAATACATTTAATATGAATTTTAAATGTTAATACATCTTTGCAACTTAGATTATAGATTCATAATATTTTTATACATTCAACATGAACCACCCTCTTCACTGATGTCTCGCCTACATGCTATTTTCATAATAAACCAGTTTGTCTAAGCTTGTTCCACAAAAAAATGAGTAAGTACGTAATACGTATTTTCCTTCTTTATCTAATGATGTACTCTTTATTTTTTTACTCCTCCTTTTTTTTTAAATAAGTTTTAAATTTCAAATTAATGATGCAAAAATGGATATTAAAATTCAGCACAAGGTTTTTTATATGGGTAGGTACATAATTATTATTATATTGTAAAAAAATCTTGAAGACTGTAAAAACTTAACTAGATATTAAATTGTTACTTTATTTTTGTTTTTTAGGTTTTCTTGAATCACCATTTTGTGGGAGATCCCAAACAACAGGAAAAAATAACACTCGCAAATAAAAACATCTAGTTAATTATTTTTAAGAAGGTACCTATGTAAAAAAAAATCTGGTAACAAAACAAACACATATTATTTTAGAAAGGCATTTAAAAATATATCATTTTTTATTATTGGCAGCTTATTTGACACATTTTCAAATTTAGAACACCACTTGTCCGCCATCTTTGATTATTGTTTATTGCACAATGGAACACTTTTTCAAAAATTCACAATACCCACCATAAAAATGGACGCCATCATCTTGGATGCCATTTTTCCTTCAGCGAATCGTCTGCGACTGACGTTTGTGACAATTTAAGAACGTTTGTTATTATAGAACACTTATTTTGTAATGTCTGTTGGATAACGTGAAGCGTATGTACGTGATTTTTGACACACAGACCGTTACGCACCTGTGTGGAATTGAAGATTTGTAAGCGAAATAATTATGTCTCTTGATATTATGTGCATCGATGACGTAGCGAAGTTGTAAAGTCAGTTGTTTAAGATTACTCGTCAGGGGTTTTAAATCCAAGATCCATTACATAACTAAAATCAGAAAAATCAAATTTAAGCTGTCCAGGCGTAAAAGAAGAAAAAATATGAAAAAGGTGATGGATATCAATGAATTGAAAGAGGTATGTCAGGATAGAAATAAATGGAGGCAGCTCTGCAGAGGCTCTGGCCACCCCTAGCTGAATGGCGACAGAGTTACAGTACAGGGGTGGAATTAGTCTCGACGGCCGGCGGTATAGGTCTTATCGTACCTATTTGAAGATAGGACGGAATAAAGCATGGCGGTGCCTAAACAGCTGATCATTGTTCCATATAAAATGGATCAGCTCTTGATACGCCGCCATGTTTTACTCCTCCCCATCGTCAAACAAAACAAAAAAGTAGATATGCTAAGACATTTTATTTCAAACCCAAAAAAGTAGGTACCTATATGGTCTTGATCATTGGTCTTGATGCCACCTGCCCCCTCGGAAGCAGGGGAATCCCCATTTTAAGTGAAACGCTTGGCATATTAGGGCATAAGAAAGCGGCACTCGCCACATGCGAACATTTCAAGAAAAACGTGGAAATAAGATGTACTTTCCTGACAGTGCATTTTATCTATTTTGCGACCAGACGGAACTTCAATGATTTTAAAAAATCAAGTACTTAGATGCATTGAACCAAAAACGAGTTTTTTTTTTAAATATATTTTTCTGGTGACAATTTTTAAGTTGTATTTATTTAAGTAGAATAGATGGATGTCGTGGTAGAGGAAGACCGAGAAATGTATGGATGGACCAAAAATCCGAAATTGCGAATGAATGGAATATCCAGAGTCATAATAAAAGAAGAGCTTGTATGAAGAAGGTTATGACTCTGGAGGAAATGAAAGAAGTATGTAAGGATAGAAAGAAATGGCGGTTGATCTGTGATGTTGGCGGCTAGGGTTTGTTAAAGTAAAATTGGTTTTATGATTTAGTTTTTATGTCCATGTATATATTGTTATTTATTGATTTTAAAAATGTAATTTGTCATGTATGTTCCTTGACTTATAGGTTGTTATGCGGCTGACCACCCATACTGTAAAAAATTGGTTCACTTTGCCAATGTCACCCCTGTTTCAGGGAAGGACGGCAAGAGTTGCAAGGCTTATGTTCATTTGAGATTGGGTTTTTATATTGTAGGTCCACATGCGGCATGTGTTAGCGCGAAATTATACATGTCTGCTTGTGGGAATGCATTTAATATGAATCTTAAATGATATATATCTTTGCAGCTTAGATTAGATTAGATTAGAGTTCTTTCGAGAGGCGCGTCCTCTTGAAACTTGTGTGTTTAAATAATGTATATAATTTCCCATAAAAAAATATTTTCCCTGTGTGAATACACAAACTCTTAAAAGTTTAATCAACGGTTGATTTGTTCATTTCTGGAACTTATTTACCAAGACCAAAAATTAAAAAAAAAAAACAAAAACGACAGGTGTAGGGTAGGTATTTAAGCAATACCAGTTGGTTAAAGTATGTACCTACGGTTGAAATGGCTTACCTCAGAGCAATGACTGGAAAGTTTGCTAACGAGTGTGGTACAAAAGAGAGTGAAAGTGCAAAAAAGTACGATGATTCGGACATCTCGAAAGAATGGATGATGAACGACTAACGAAGAAAGTGTACAAAGGAAATGTCAGAGGAAACGCGGAAGGGGAAGGCCTAGGAAAGAATGGTTAGACCAAATAGGTGAGATTGCGAAAGAATGGAACCTGCAGAGTGAGAATAAGAGAAGAGTTTGTATGAAAAAGGGGATGAATATTGAGGAAATGAAAGTGATTTGTAAGGACAGAAAAAAGTGGAGGCGCATCTGCGGAGGTACCGGCCACCTTAAGTGGAACGGTGGCAGGATACAGTACAGTATAGATAACAGGCTCTTAACGTAATTGCTTATAAAATGTATTTCTAAATTAAAAATAGTTGAAAACATCTGCTGTCGATTACAGAGAGTGAAAGTGAAGTCTAAAGTGGCTTCGCGTGTACAAGTGGAAGGGGTATCGCTGCAGCCTTGGGTAGGAACTACTGAGGTTGTTGTACCAAGCAGTCAAGGCTTCAACACAACTCTCGCTTTCACGCAAAACCAAACCAAAGTAACACTTCAATACCGTGTATTTGGTACGGTGTGTGCAGATCTTTAGGCATACCAATTTTAATCTTGCCCCGAAATATGCCGTTTTTACCAAATATTTTGGGAAACCGGTTTCGGCAAATAAAATGATCTTTTTTAAAGACATAGGTACCTACAATGCTACAAATAAGGTAAAACTGAATAAGTGCTGATTCACTGATTTGAGAAATCGTGGATAAAACATTTTATTGGGAGTAACTTCTCGTAGTAAGTGAACTAATTATAAAGAAGTGCTCATAACAAACTTCTAAACTACAGGATTTTCACACTTTTATAGTATTATCTCTCGTAGAAAATAGGAAAAAAGGTGTATTTATCTGAGAAACCCATGTTAGCTTAATATGCCACTTCTTTAGTTTTACCTGTAAGGTATCGATATGTAAGTAGGTATACAATATAGGTACATAATATTATGACCGGTCCGTAGTCTAAGGTAGTGGGTTCGAATCCCGGCTGAGCATAAAAACAAAAAACAAAATTCAAATATTATGATTGTGAGGGTTTTTCTTTTGATAGTATTCAATTAGGATGTTTGTAATATGTGAGGATATTCACTGCTAACTTTTCGTTCGTTCAAAATACGCTTCAAGACTCAAGCCGTGCTCAGGAGAACTCTCTCACACCATTTGTGGCTCTGCTACAAATCACTTAATAATATCACTTATAAAACAGATAAGGAATCAAACATTTAAACACACTTTATTATTCCACAATCACAATATTTATATAATAAACCACAGCAATATTAATTATGACCAAATTCACATGCTTGTGGCTCTCACGCCAGGCAAGCTTCTTCTCTCTGTCTTTCTGCATTCTTTTGTTTTCCTTTTTCCATTCAAATTCAAATCTCATGTTCCATTCTACCAAACAAACAAATTCATCTCGTTACATGATCGTCGCTGGATTGAAAAATCAATTTACCTTTCCAAAGACCGGTCACCATAGGTCCATCCAGTCTTACAGCAACAGGGTCTTGCTTGAGAATTGGCGCTTTCTACAGCGACGACGAAGCTTGCAGAGGGCTCTTGAGGTGGGATTCACACAAAAACAGCGCTCACGAAATAAATCATCCTACCTAATATCATTATTATATCAATTTATTTTAAGGAAAACTTACAAAAATGGGATTTTTTCTTACCATCAAAAATTTTTACACAAAACCCAAAGATAAAAAAAGTTATTTCTGATTCATCTTTTAAAACTGCTATAGCCCGTTCAGCAGCGGCGAAGGGTGCCATACAAGCCGATTCCCATCGGTTTCCCGTTTAAAGTGAGGCAAAAATGATAATAAAGTAGACAGCATGGTTTCAATGAGGAAAAAATATGTATTGTTTCTTTGGTGTAGTATTTTTTTACTTTGTGCCTATATTTTTTAATTACTTTGTTACATCATTTTTAAATGGAAGACGATGGGAACCGGCTTGTATGGTACCCTTCGCCACTGCCGTTCAGACAAGGATAGTTGGCATTATTAGTGTAAGAGATTGGGTCCTCGTCTGTTTCGACCAATGGAGCGCGATATGGATTCAACACAAATTTGAAAATAATTATATTGGTTTTATTCATGCGCAGTCAATAACAAAATATTTTTTTACATTTTCCCTAGCAACCCGGCCTTATTGCATCACAATTTTGCTGTCTATGGAATTTCTGCCGAGCTCATTCCAAATATTATTTTAATAATATAATTTCACCATCCTCATTTTCCGATGAGGTCCGAACTTTTTCTCGGCAAGTAAACCTTGCATGGGACTAGCAGCCTTAGAAAGAAACCAATAACAAATTATTGGTTTTCCATTTTCATAGCAACCCAGCCGGGCGACGACACAATATTGTTGTCTGTGTGATTTGTGTCAAGTATGTAAGTTTTGCAGTTTCTTAGCGGTTTATATTTTTTTCTTCAAAATAAAGGGAAAAAGTCCAGCCATATGAAAGTACCTAGCTAAAAAATCATATTATATTTTTGTAATTAGGTGCCTAACTGATTTTTTAACATTATACCTAACCTAGGTAGGTAAAAGTAAAGCAAGAAACAGAAAAATACTAGCTCGTACCTACTTTCACTCTCATTTCCAACTTGGTGAGTAAGGTCTAAGTAGATAGTAAATTAATAATAAATTGTACAGTGGACTGAACATGACTTTATAGCATAAAGTAATTGTGTGTTCAGGTGATCTCCAATTTCTGAACAAAATATTTGTTTTGCATTATTAATGAAGGCGATATGTTTTAAGTAATTTTTTTTTGGCAGTATGATTATCGATCCCGTTTGTATCAAAACTTATATAAGTACATTTTGTACGGTGGGTAGGTATGCTTATTATCAGGTTGGTGCCATAACGGTCGGCCCATGAAAAACTGTGGTTGCCAATTTCCTAAATTCAAAAGTCAGTGTCTGTACGATCAGTGGTTTTGTCTGGAAAACAGATTATAAAGTATTGTTGAAGGTTATGACTGGAGGAAATGAAAGAAGTGTGTAAGGACAGAAAGAAATGGCGGTTGATCTGTGATGTTGGCGGCTAGGGTTTTATTTAAATAAGAATTTGTTTTCTGTTAGTTTTTGATGTCCATACATATTAAAATTTGTTGATTTTAAAAATGTAATTTGTTGTGTATGTTCCCTGACTTATAGGTTGGTATGCGGCTGACTACCCATGCTGTAGAAAATGGTTCACTTTGTCAATGTCACCCCTGTTTTCAGTGAAGGTCGGCAAGAGTTGCAGGGTGTACCTATGTCCATGTGAGATTCGGGTTTTTATATTGTAGGACCACATGCGGCATGTTTAAGCGCGAACTTGTGCATGTCTGTTTGTGAAAGTGCATATAATGTGAATCTTTAATGTTACATACCTATATTTTGCAACTTAGATTGGATTAGATTAGTATTCGTGAAAAATAAAATAAAATGAGATTTCGACGGATATGAGTTGTCCTGCACTATCAGTTATTTAGGCTGGGCCATACATACAGACGGGCGGACGGACAGGTTCGACAAGTAGAGGTTTTTTTTACATGTCTTATTTCACATGATTCTTGTCTTATAAAGTATTGTATTCATGAAATAAGTATGTACTTACATGTAAAAAATACCTATTTGTCGAACCTGTCCGTCCGTATGTAATATGTACCTGTATGTCCCAGCCGAAACTAATGAAAGTGCAGGACAATTCATTTCAGTCGAAATCACATTTTTTTTATTTTTCATGAATACAAGACTTTATAACCCGTTCCTACGTACTGCTATAAAGTAAAAACTATGGCAAAGAAATCATACTTATGTGTTAGGAAATTATTAAGTAAATAAGTAGGTACATAAGTGTATTGGTGTGTCGTACCTACGTTTCGACATCGGAATGTTAGTGAGTCAGTACGTCTAGTAGAGTGTACACTGGTTTTCCTCATATGCAGTTATTTATATGAAGTGTTTTCCTTGTGCCTAAAAGGATATAGGCTTTGCTCATTTGGTTTCGAACCCAAAGTGCACTTCAAAAGTAGGTACGTAAAATACAAATAAGGTACCTACACTCTTTCTTGAAAGATCGATAGGTATAACATTGGCAAGAATTATTATTTTTTTTTTTTTGGCATCTCACCCTGAAGGATGTTACAGCCGTAGATTCATCTGTTAGTTGCAGGAATGTTTAAGAATTAATTTTTAACTTATTTGTGTTGATTTTAGATTTTTATACAGTTTTTAAGAATTGATTTGAACAAAATACTATTAATTTTAGAGGAATTAAGTGCCAAGAGGTGTTCTATGTTTACCGGAAATGAAATGTTTTTGAATTTGAAATAAATATCTAATGCATCTCGTAAGGGGCATCCAAAAAAAATATGATCTGGCAAGAATTATGTTTCAGTAAATTAGTAAGTAGGACATGTTCGTAGTCTAGTGGGTAGCGCTCCGGTCTCGTAAATGGAAGGTCGTGGGTTCGAATCCCGGCGGGCGCAAACAATACACCATTTATATTTATAAATGTGCTCTTCGTTGGGTTGATAAAATCATACTATACCTTTACGAAAGGTCCATCCAAGAAACTGGATCTTGCTTGAGAATTGGCGCTTTCTATCATGACAACCAAGCTCGCAGAGAGCTCTTGACGTGTGTTTCACACAATGACAGCGCTCACCAAATAAATCATCCTAATTTATTATCATTTATTACATATTTCTCTATCTTACATTGAGACTTAATGGAATATAGAGCATTTTAATCTTCACCTACTTAAAAGGAGCAGACTTTTGACAAAAAACAAATAATTAAAATAAAATCAAGACAAACGATTTGTTTCAAGTATAAATTTATAAAAAATCTAATTCACATTTTCAAGTATTTACAATAATAATTATCATTAAGGCTTAACACATCATATTATAAATTACATATATTTGCGCTCATGGCCTGTAGAAGTTTAGTCCATTCAAATGCCCTTCATCCCTGGCCCTCTGCCTGGCCAATCTGTCATCAGCACTCCCATCCACTCCCAGCCCAAGTCTCTCGATCAGCTTCTCTCCCCTTATTCCATTGGTCTCCTCCCACAGCTTCCGTCTCTTCAAGGATATGTCGGGATCGAAGTCCAAGCCGACGCTCTTGTGGATTATGGGCAGGCCGACAACGTTGCTGTGGATAAAGTCCCGGATGGCTCCCAGCTGACAGGCCGCCATCTTGGTGTGGATTGACAGCGCGAAAAGCGCGGCAAACTGAAACAAACGTCAAATTTAAATAATGGATGTGGAACGAATGCAAGCTACACATTTAGTGCAACTTCTTGCCTCATTAATCCCTAAGGGTTTTGCATGTGGCGAGTGGGACCTATTTATCTGTACAGGTAAGGGTGGCGGCTTTACGCCAACCGCTTCGGTTAAAGTGGGGGTTTCCCAGCTCCCGAGGGAGCTGGTACTCATTTATTGTGAAGGCTGAGTGAGCCTAGCCGGTACTTTGAAATAAACGACGAAACGGGAAATCATTTCTGACACCCTCGCCTCGGTGGGATTCCAGCTCGAGGCATGAAATGCAAGTACTCTACCAACTGAGCCATCGACCGGAATGACCTATCTATAATTTATAATTTAAGTTGCAAAGATATATCGTATTAACATTTAAAATTCGTATGAAATGCAGGCCCACAAACAGAGACGTGTAAGCTCACGCTTACAAATGCTGCATGTTTATTTACAATTCAAAAACCAAACCTCAAATGAAAACAAGCCCGGCTACTTTTCCCGACATTCCCTGAAGCAGGGGTGACATTGGCAAAGTGAACTATTTTTTATAGCATGGGTGGTCAGCCTCATACCAACATAATATAAGTCAGGGTATTTTTTTCTAGGCGGGAAAACTTCACAACTTTATGTTACTATGTTAAAATATTTATGTCCTTAGTAACCATAAACAATTTATAAGTTAGTTTTATCCTTGGCACACTTTAACATAATATTTTTTTGTCTGTGACATTAATTCTGTAGATTCCATTTTCAAATAATAATTAAATGCCATAACAGATTGCGGTAATGATGGTAAAAGATGTAAGCGCGGCCATGTTAATTAAGGACTCTAGTCACATAGACATGTGAGGTCACCCAGCCAAGGGAAATACAGAATCTTCTGACTCCATTTCTCTACGGCATGTCGATCACTTCGGTATTAAAAGAAAAGTCAACTTAAGTTGCTGTAGGTACCTATAATGAGGTCGGAACATTTTTGAATTTGGAATTTTCGACAAGCAAACGTCAGTCTTGTACCTTTGGGGCTGCCGTCATTAGCGTCCAATAACAAAATATTTGTCTGCCTTTTCACTAGCAACCCGGCCGGGTGGCGACACAATTTTGTCTATGTCAATTTTAATGTGACCTCAATACAAAAAGATCAAGATTGGATACGAATCCAAAAAAAAAGTGTTTAAAAAAAACATTGGATAACAATTATTAGTGCCGATTTACATAATTTTAATATTTTATTGTAATTTGCAGTCAACTAATATACAATTCAAGCAGTTTTCATACATTTGAGTGACAGGCGGATAAATGAACAAAATGTGAAGCGTGGCCTTAAGAATTTTCAAGGTCACAAGAAAACACAAAAATGGCCGCAAGAAAAAATATTGACCAATCAAATTAAAAAGGTCACATTGTCAGTGAAGGCTCCTTCTGGGAGAAAATACACAAATATTTCTGTAGCATTGATTTCACATGATTTAAAAATATATATATCGATGTTTATTTGTAGGTAGGATTACATTTTTGCAAAAAAATAATTTTGAAAATGGATGTATAATTTTTGTAACACAGAACATTTTATTAAAACTGTACATTGTCGTAATTTTATGTCATTTAAAAATACAACAGAATCACAATATTGCATGATTTCAACAAAAAATAAATCAATGATAAAAACACGCACTTTTATAACTTCTTAAAAAAAATAAAACAACTTTCAAAAATAAAAACAGATTTGTACTCACAATGGCTTTCCAGAATTTCATATTGCTAGTTTTTAAATTAATTAAACCTTGATTAAATGTAAAATAAAGATACTTTGTATGTGTCACATTGACGGTCTAACTTTCTCATATTTTTGTACGGACTGTGCAGTTAGTAGGTACCTGTACACGAACAAGCAGAGGTCTTGCGTCTTGCATAATGCATGCAAGTACAAGGTGGATCAATTCGAGAACGTAACGTCATGTTTTCGCGTTTACAATTAAATTTAATAAATATAATGCAGAAAATATCTTTATTTTGGTGGAATATGAAATGATTTCTGTGTAGTAAAATGAAAATGGCGTACAAAATTCAAATTCATTTAGGCATTCTAAATTTGACATTTGAAAGTCGCGGCTTTATGAATGTTGCCAGTAAAATATTTAAGACTCGACACTTCATTAATTTTCAACGAGTAGGTAAAAACCTACCTGTTTTTAAAAATTATAATAAAGATCTTTATAATGTTAAAGTATTTTGTAACTTTGAATAAAAAATCCAATCCCAATAATTTTGAATGTAATAAATATATGACTGGTCCATAGCCCAGTGGTAAAACTTCAGACTCGTAAATAAAAAATTGTGAGTTCGGATCCCAGTGGAGCATAAAAAATATAGCATTTATATTTTCAAATAATAATGCTCTTTGCGAGTTGAAAAATTCAAATTCCTTCACAAATGACCGGTCACCAAAAGTCCATTCAGCCTTACAGCAACTGTGTCTTGCTTGAGAATTGGCGCTTTGTAGCGACGACCAAGCTTGTAAAAGTTTGGTCGCTTGCTCAGTTGGTAGAATGCTTGCATTCTATAGGTACTGAGAGCAATGGTTCGATCCCCACCGAAGGTGTCAAAAATGATTTCCCGTTTCGACGTTTATTTTAAACCCAAATACCGGCAAGGTTCACCCAGCCTTCATAAGAAACAAGTACCAGTCCCCCCGGAAGCTGGGAAATACCCACTTCAACTAAAGTGGTTGGCCCCTTACCTGTCAAAAAAAATTGGCTCCACTCGCCACATGCGATCTCTCCGAAGAAAGCGCAACAAGAAGTTCTACTCTATATGTGTAGCTTATAGTAGCATATTATAAATTTTGGAGAAGGGAAATATATATTCCTTGGATTAATTTTTTTATTAATTCATCTTATTGCATTCAGATGGGTCTCATTTTTGCTCTATTAATACCTACCCTAAACATGGCCATACAATAAGGTACATGAATGAATATTGACAAAATTGTGACACCACAATATGACTGACTTGCTTGAGAAAAGGCAAACAAATACCTACTTTGTTATCAGTAGCTAAGGACCATGATGCTCCCATCCTCAATGGCTCCCATACAAGTGTGACGTTTGTCAATAGAGAAAAAAGTTCTAAATTCAACTTTGTGTTGAATCTATTGCACTGATCAGGTTAAGTGGCTTATTGTCTTTTGCTGAATAACTGAAATAAGTTAATTTCATCTATACCTACGGTTTCAGATAAAAAATGTACATGTGTACCAAAACAACACAATAAAAAAAGATTTAATACAAAACAAGGATTTATTTATATTTTTAGTAGCTATACAATTAGTTAATTATCACTAGTCTATAATCTAAGTTGCAAATATATAGGTATTGACATTCAAGGCTCATATTAAATGCATGCCAACAAGCAGGCCCATGTAAGTTCACCCTTACACAAGCTGTATTTTAATTTGTGAACATTGTTATGACATCAAAGAATCAGAATGACATCTTGAATTAAGAATAATTAACTTTCAACACTTTATTATTCAAGTTGTACAATTTAATCACAATAAAAGTTACAAATAAATTCAGAATACATCACGACACAGCGTTGAAATATTTAAGTTGTTTCATAGAGTACCCAGCGCCTATAGCATGCACTAGGTTCTCTCCTCGATGGCCATAGGTCTTCTGAAAGGCCGCGGTCAGTCTGTCAGACTGGTACGGATCAAATGGGATGTCAAAGACAATGTGCATCTGCGGGTTGCCAAATACAAGTTGTCTGCTGTAGCGAAAGATCCGGCCAATGTTATTGAAAGTCAGCTGATTGAGCGGGATGTGGCAGGTGGCCATTTGCAATCCCCAACATAAAAGGAATACCTAAAAGTAATCAAAATATATAAAGTTAATGATGTCTACATGGCATGCAATATAATAAGAATGGAATGAGACTGATTAGGAAACTTGGAAATCATAAGCATGTGCGATGCTGAGGACATTATAGCAGATGGAGTAGGAAAAGGAGAAGGTTCGGGAGGAACCATGTGGACCGCATGGGTGAAGTAGGCTTGCCTCCACCTTATCTGACCGACATGATTTCGCGTGTTGAGATGGGTGTGAGGAGGCAGACACTCAGATCTGCAGGTGATGGTGCAATCGATTTGGTTCAGCCGCGCCGTCAGATGTGCACAAATTTCAGAGACCGTGCTATCCGTGTTGCAGGTCCGGGGGAGTGGAACAGACTGCCGCCTGGAGTGAAGAACTCCAAATCTGCAGGTGTATTTCGTGGAGCACTCAAGACACCCCCTTTTAAAAAGTATTATCCGTGCTCGGAGAGGACCCTTGAGGTGAGATATGTTATGAAGACACACACAAAAATGGAGATCTCTTATGATTTGTAATTCAAAGTAAATAAGCGTTGTTTAAATATATAATAATAATAATATCAGGCTAATTTATTTTAAATTACAAATGATAAGAGAGCGCCATTTTTGTGTGTGTCACACCTCAAGGGCCCTCTCCGATCATGGATAAGACTTTCTAAATAGGTGTGTCTTGAGTGCTCCGCGAAATACATCCATAGATTTGGAGTTCTTCACTCCGGGTGGCAGTCTGTTCCACTCCACCGGACCCGCAACACGGAAAGCGCGGTCTCCGAAATTTGTACGAATCTGACGGCGTTGCTGAACCAAATTGACTACTTCATCGCCCGCGGATCTGAGTGTCTGCCTCCTTACACCCATCTCAACAGGCAACATCATGTCAGTCAAATAAGGTGGAGCCAAGCCATTGATGGCTTTATATACCATCACACAAACACGGTAGACCACCCTCTCCGGGAAACGAAGCCAATGTAGTGTTTTTAACAGCGGAGTGATGTGAGCGAATTTGGGTATCCCAAATATGAGTCTTGCTGCCGAATTCAACACAGATTGAAAGCGATTGAACTGCTTCTTCGGCTGACCACTATAAAGCGTCGAACAATAGTCAATCCGAGACACCACAAACGCGCCCACTAGGGTCTTGACTGCATCTGACGGTAAACACTTTCTAATATGTATACTTAATAATAATATATATACTTAATAAGGATTGCTGTAACCGAAATATCAAACGACCAGCGTGTACCATGCCAACCAACCAAAAGATGGAAAAACAGCTGGTATTCTGGATCACAATTCTTCTCTTGGTATGTTGACCTCTCTTAGGACTCCTCAGTCCCAAGTAAACAGATCAACAATAAGAAATTGGAGCAATCCAAGTAGGACCGGTCCGTAGTCTAGTGGTTAACACTTCGGACTCGTGATTGGAATGTACCTCGTAGATTCGAATCCCAGTGGAGCATTTTTCAAATATGTTTTTCGCTGAGTTGAAAATTTAATCTGCCTTTATCACAGACCGGTCACCGTAGGTTCATCCAGCCTTACAGCAACTGGGTCTTGCTTAAGAATTGGCACTTTCTACAGTGACGACCAAGCTCACTCACAAACACAGCACTTACTAAATAAATCATCCTTTTTTATATCAGAGTTTGGTGATACCTACATATAAATATTTTGTTGTTCTATTCTAAAACTATTTAAAAAGGGCAAATGTCACACACACCTTTAGTGTTTTCCCTTTGAAAAAATACAAATAAAAAAAATGTGCATTTAAATTAAGTCCATTTAATATATACAAAAATAAAAGGATGTAAGTAACTTGTATCCAGCTGCCGCGCAGAACCACAAGGACGGTGTTTGGTGACCGAGCCTTTATCGTTACTGCTCCGACGGCTCGGAATTCTCTTCCTGCGACCCTCAGGGAGCTGAAGACTGAGGCAGCTTTTAGAAAAGGGCTCACAACTCATTTTTTCAAAGACTATTACAAAGCGCCTTTGCAGTGACTCAGTCACGAGAAGGTTACAAGTGTTACCAAGTATACAAGTGTTATTTATTATTATTGTATTATTATAAGAGAAATCATTATTAGGAGCTTGACTTACCATTGAGATTTTCATGTTAGTGGTTTATTTATTGTGGAACATTTAATGCAAAATATTGAAAAATTAATCACAGAATATATTCAAATGCTAGTGTTGCAAGTTGATTGCTCAAAGTTCACATTTAAACTGGCGTGTAAGGACTCCGTACCATGGAGGGGTCTCAAATCAAAACCCGCATGCGACCAACTGTGAAATGAACAGTATTACTAAGGTGATCCGCAATACATAACATACATTACCTTTCTTAGCAAACATCTTGTTTTGTTATGCATTGGTATAAGGCTATAATCTAAGTTGCAAAGATATAACATTTAAAATTCATACGCATGCCCACAGACATGTTTAAATTTTCACTTACAAATGCTGCATTTGTACTTAAAAATTTAATTCCAAACCTCAAATGAACATAAACCCTGCAACTCTTGCCGATCTTCTCTGAAACATGGGTGACATCGGCAAAGTGAACCATTTCTTTACAGCATTGGTTGTAAAAATTGGTTCACCTTTCTCAACGTCACCCCTATTTCAGAAAAACAAACAGAGTAACAGGGTTTATGCTCATTTGAAGTTTGGATCTTACATTGTAAATCGCCACCTAAAAAGTAAAACTGAATGAGTACTGATTCACTGATTTGAGAAATTGTGGATAAAACATTTTATTGAGTGAAACTTCTCATTGTAAGTGAACTAGTTATAAGGAAATACTCCATTACACTTTTTTAGTATTTTCCCTCGTAGAAAACCGGAAAAATAGTGCATTTATTTGAGAAACCCATGCTAGCTTAATATGTCACTTATTCAGTTTCACCTTTAAGGTATCGAAAAAAAAAATGAAAATTATGATCTAAAAATGAATACCATTCTTTCACCCTTCAAAGCTTTCTTATTAACTTTCCAAAGGCAAAAGTCAATTTGATATTTTGTGTCTATGACGGTTCTTAGGACATAGTACAATTTGTTTATCTACGCCTTGTAGAGAAAGTGTCTCTAATTGTTCCCCACATTCTACGAGGAAGGATGCGTTGATATTCAGTATGTGTGACGACCCGACAAGTATGTACATGAATAATAATGACATTTGGTCCGCTTAGTACTTGTTTGTCTTATATCCATCAGTGGTAATTTCCCATGAGCAATGTTTGTATGTGTACTAGACCAATAATAATAATATTATAGGATGATTTTTTGGTGAGCATGGTTTTTGTGTGAATCATACCTCAAGAGCCCTCTGCAAGCTTGGTCGTCGCTGTTTTAAGTGCCAAATCTCAAAGCAAGACCCAGTTGCTGAAAGGCTGGATGGACCTTTAGTGACCGGTCTTTGGTAAAGGTATGAGTTTTTCACCCAGCGAAGAGCATATATGAAAATATAAATGGTATGTTTTTGTGCTCCGCTGGGATTCGAACCCATAACCTTTCATTTTCTAGTCAAAAGTGTTAACCACTAGACGACGGACCGGTAAATGTGTCTTATGAACACTGGAAATTTGTTTAAAAAATGTATTTAAAACAACTCTCACATTATCATGTTTTACAGTTTTTATTTGGCTCAGATTATGTAGAATTTGATTTTTAAGACAATTTCATTTAAAGGTCATCTTTGTATCAAATGGTAGATAAGCCAAACAAGCACTGGGGGGACGATTTAGTAATGCCATGTAAGGAATTTCACTTTGGCAATCAGACTGTTAGTGTTACGAAACAATGCACTATTAATTTCATAACATTTGAACTACATTTTGAAATTCAGTTGTAATTGGAGAAAAAAGAAAATTAAATGAAGAATGCAATGATGAAATAATTAAACATTATGATGATTTATTTGCTGCTTTTGTGTGGAGTGCCCGGTCAATAACTCAGTTGGTAGAGCGCTTGCATTCCATTCCATTCAGCCTCAAATCCCGCCAAGGGTGTCAGAAATGATTTCCCGTTTCGGTGTTAATTTCAAGTCCAAAATAAATACAGGCAAGGTTTACTCAGCCTTCACAATAAATGAGTGCCAGCCCCCTCGGGAGCTGAGAAACCCTTACTTCAACTGAAGTGGTTGGCGTGAGGCCAGCCCCCTAACCTACAAAAATAAATAGATTCCACTCGTCACATGCGACACCTTCGGGAATATTTCTCGGGGGAATTACCTGTAAAAATTACCTGGAATTTGTAATGGGTGACGTCACATAGCCGAGGGATATTTTGAATATTCGGACCTCATTGGTTGGTTCCTTCATGCTCTTTTACAGCGGTTGCCAAAGTGGTGGTCCGCGAGAAAATTTCGCTGGTCCGCAGAAAAATGTGGAATATACTTAAGACCCCATAGAGCGAATACGTCCAAAACGGTGTTCCGGGTTTTAAATGTCCATAATGTTTACTTTTTTTTAAAAATCTTTTACTGTCAGAATACAATAAAGAAATGTATAAACTACAGATTGACCGTTTCCAAAAATGATAGAAGTTATTTGAATTTTGTCAAAATGAACACAAACTAATGAAATGTTACGAAATAATGCTATCTGGGTTCAATGAATAACTTGAATTTTTTTAATGGAAGGATACAAAAAATATGTATAAATGGTAAGTTTATTAATCAAACTCAAAATTGATCGCATTTTTTTTTCGTAATAATGCATGTAAATTGTACAAAATAAAATAAACAAAACAGCTTCAAAAATCCCATACTAATTTTGTAGGGAAACAATTTGACAGAAAAACGCAGTGGTTTGCTCGGCGTTCCCGCCAGTCTGGAGCAAACTGTGAAGGCGAGAGGACGTCTGTTCGCTCCGCATGAATTCTAGCGCGCAGAAAAAAGAATACAGGCTTCAAATAAAAAAACCCGATTAGTATATAAAAATATTTTCTTCACGTAAAATATTATTTGTAAATAAATGTGTGTCAATTAATCAAAAATGTCTTTCGTTTTTTTTTTTAGAAAATATGGGAGTTCGAAAACAAAAATACTATAATAAAAAAAGTAATCGAAGATTGTTTAGAAAAAAAAAGGTAAATTTTTCTACTTCCATATGATAATAATAATATAATATAATAATATTAGGATGATTTATTTGGTGAGCGCTGTTTTTGTGTGTATCACACCTCAAGAGCCCTCTGCGAGCTTGGTCGTCGCTGTAGAAAGCGCCAATTCTCAAGCAAGACCCAGTTGTTGTAAGGTTGGATGGACCTTTCAGTGACCGGTCTTTGGTAAAGGTTTATGAATTTTTCAACTCAGCGAGAGCACATTCGAAATATAAATGGTATATTTTTGTGCTCCGCCGAGATCCGAATCCACAACCTTCCATTTACGAGTTCGTAGTGTTTCCACTACGGACTACGGACCGGTCCAAGATGCCAACGACGCGCGGTGTACGTGAGCGGTCACCCATCCAAGTACTGTCCGCGCCCAATGTTGCTTGATCATTCCCATGTTTTTTTTTGCATTATTGAACTATACACGGATGCATAAATGAACGTGATTACTTTTTTTAATTACAAAAATGTATTTACATAATGGCGCTGAAAATGCTCATAGCAGATATAATAATAGGATGATTTATTTGGTGAGCGCTGTTTTTATGTGTATCACGCAGATCACGGTCAAAACTTCCCAACTCTTGAAGCTTCAGTTACCATAGATCATGGCAGCAGTACCCCGAGTGTAACTTGTGTAAACTTATCTCGATTGTCTAAATCGAAAAAAAAAATAAAACAAAATCAAGACGTGCCGTCGTATATTTCATTCATTTTCGATTTACGCAATCTAAGGGAGTTTATATTATTATATACTCGAGGTCGAGGCTGCTCCAGTGAGATACATATTATAATTCACGCAAGCCCTACGCTACGGACAACGGAATTATTATTATTGCTGATGTCAAGCAGTCAGTTCAATGATACGAGTATAATATTATGACAATCAGGTACGGCTCGTAGCATACCGTGCAAGGTAGGCTTTATTCTCAAAAATATTTTAATTTGTATAAAAGGTTGGTATGAGGCTGACCACCCATACTGTAAATAATAGTTCACTTTACGAATGTCACCCCTGTTCTAGGGAAGGTCGGCAAGAGTTGCAGAGCTTATGTTATTTTGAGATTGGGTTTTTATGTTGTCCTTATACATGTCTGCTTGTGGAAATGCATGTTATAGGAGTTTTCAAATGTAAAATATCTTTGCAACTAAGATTCAAATTTGGATGAAATTTGATTAACGCCTTACATTGTATTTGCCCGTCTGAAAGATAGTACTAATAACAAATATAAAAAACCATTTGTGCAGATATTAAGACAAAACAATTGAAAATACATTCAGGGTTTTTTTATTTAAAAATTGTGGAATGCCACATTACTAAAGCATTCACCCTTTTTTATTCCAAACTTGAGATGTTTAGTTTTGTCGAAGTCTTTATTATCACATTTATTTTACCTATTGCATTTAGCTCTTCGTGTGTCCCGTGAAAAAAAGTAATGTTATGCTTTAAAATGTCAGAAAACAAGAAAAAAATCAAGTAAAAAGTGAAAAATTAGAGTTTTTCGTGTTTTTTTTATCGAGCAAACTTTTCAGAATCGTGCTGTCAAGCGATTGCAACTCTTTATTATAATGGCAGTAAAAAAGTCTGATGTGTATGAATAATAGTGTTAAAATTTTCATTGATTTGGATCCTTTACTTTCCGAAAAATGTAATTTGGTTAGGCAAACATGTTTGCCGTTTATATCGCACGGCACCGCTTGACATTTTGCGCCGGGTAGCGCTTCGAGTTGAAAAGAGACAAACATATTCGATTCGAATAGATTTGCCACTTGCGCCAAGTATTTACTTTTTTAATATATACTTTTGACGTACCTTTACCCGCAAATGTATGAAAACTTAAATAGCGTTCCTAGTTAGCGTTCCAGTTTCCTTGTTTTTTTAAACGTTGTTGTTTAGTTTACACGTATGTTTTTTTTACATAAAAGGTACTTCTCTGAAGAGAAGAAAAATATAATAGATAAGAGTAAATTCGTTCTCGCATGCGATCGTTGTTTCGATAATAAAACTTTTGCAAAACGTAACAAGGAATTCTTCTTCTTCTTTCAGTAGGTACCATTTTTAACAAATATCGGCGATGATCATGGATATTTTTACTATGTATGCTACAGGTCTAAATAAGGATTTGGTGCTTTTGTTAACTACTAGGTAGGTCCATTTGCGGCATGTGTAAGCACGAACTTATACGTGTCTACTTGTACAAATGCATGTTATATAAGTTCCTAAATGTACTATATCTATGCAACTTAGATTCTTATTTAGATATTGCCCTATATTCTAATAAATTGAACGGCCTGTCTACTGATAGAACACTTGAGCTATGATAGAAACAAAAACAATGCTTACCGAATAAATCATTCTGTAAATTTATTATAAATAAAAATGGAAATATTATTTGGTTATACAGCCGTACAGTATATATTTTATCACGTTGAGTTTACTGTTTGCATGTAATTCACATCTCAATGGCCCGAACTGAAATGCCACCGGTATAATCCAACTTTAATTTTTACAATAGGTATGTAACAGTTTACAAAAATGAAATTTATCTCTGTAAAAAAAATATGCAGGCATCACACGCAGTATGTACACCTTTAACCTTATATTCTACATCCATATTCCTCAAATGTATGAGGTATATAAAAATGCAAAATATAAGCCATAATGATTATCAAAAATGAACACTTCCATTTATGTTATGATTTATCTGAGTTTGAGTGATCGCGCGTGCACGGAGCGGTAGAGTCGATGCGCGCGCCGCAGCGCGCGGGAACCGAAGCAATTAGAGGTCAAAACTCAAAGGCATATTTGGAAGGCGCCCTCTTAATCATCATGTTAAGTTATGTTTTAAGATGCATTAAAACATGATTCAATTCATAACAATACGTGACAAGTTATAAAAACTATTAACAAGGTACATTTTATGTGTTCTTTGATCACAATTTTTTTTTATAAATATATTTAACACTTAAAAAATCCTATTAGTGGTCCACGGGATTTAAATTATGAATTAACTGGTCCGTGAGGTCAAAAAGTTTGGCGACCGCTGCTCTTTTAGACAAAATTCAACTATATTAAATAATAATAATGGGTCTTAATTTGTACACATGCAACATAAGTAAACGTGAACTAACGCGTGTCTGCTTGTATAAAGATGATTATATCCAGAAAATCAAAGTCTAAAAGAATCAAAGAAAATCAAATGTCACAACTACATAGTTTCGTTTCATATAAAAAGGTGTTCACATAAATTTCACATAAGACTATAATATACAGTGTTGCCAGTTTAAAAATATATAAATAAGAATAGAAATACGGATTTTTGGTTTCACAATTTTATTACAAACTTTATTTATACATAAGTGTAAGTAATTTAGGAAATAAATATACATAGACAAGTTGAACCCGATGGATGCGAACAATCATTTACTTAAATAACTGAATTATATTATTATGTATGAGTCCACCTAACTAGCAGCTGTCTCAATTTAAATTTGATTTTTTCATTCACCAGGAATTTTTAATTTACAAAATAAAAAACATTTATTCAAGTGAAATTGTGTATTAAGCCACTTTTTCTATTATATATTATACATAAAACTATCTTTATTTACAAATTATCAAAAAGCATTAAGTATAAGTATTATTATTCTCTCAATTTCATTAATTTCAAAATTCTGTTCACGCGATGAGCTACACATAATTATTAAAACACATACGGAACTGAATATGAGTTTTAGGCTTACACGGCCGGCTGATGATGCTGGAGAGTTGCTTTCCGGGATCTGTTGCCGTGGTCTGTGGGAGCTGGAGCTTCCGGACGTTTCTCCAATGTCTACAATAGGCTTCTTGACTGTGAAAGTGAAATGATGAAGCTTCAGCTCCCACCGCAATAGATCCCGGAAAACGTCTCTCCAGCATCGTCCGCCGGCCGTATAAGCCTAAAACTCCTATTCAAATATAACATATATTCTTTTAAAAAACATCCTAGATTGTCAAATTTGTTTCTATATGACTCAGTTCATGTAATAAATAATAAACTTCAAGTATTCTCCTTTATTCTTGTGGTAAAGAAAAGGTAACATTGTCGAAAGCGCTCAAGATTGTAAGTTAATATAATATTAGGATGCTTTATTTGGTGAGCGCTGCTTTGTGTGTATCACACCTCAAGAGCCCTCTGCGAGCTTGGTCGTCGCTGTAGAAAGCGCCAATTCTCAAGCAAGACCCAGTTGTTGTAAGGTTGGATGGACCTTTCAGTGACCGGTCTTTGGTAAAGGTATATGAATTTTTCAACTCAGCGAAGAGCACATTCGAAATATAAATGGTATATTTTTTGTGCTCCGCCGGGATCCGAATCCACAACCTTCCATTTACGAGTCCGCAGTGTTGCCACTGGACTACGGACCGGTCCAAGATTAGGATTGAACTATGAGTTTTTTTATTGTTTTTACATTCATTTAGTGAAGCTTCTCGGGTGAACAATCTAGTACATATTTAATTTTCATTGATTTAGCTAAACAAGTGTGTTGTTTTCTTAACTTAAAAGTAAAAAGTGAACACTGCCAAGCAACAGATGTGAAGTATGTATAGGTAGGTGTGTTGATAGACCGCGGTGAGAAGTCTCCACTTTTCTAAACATCATGGCCGCCCGTGAACAGCTGATTGGTCATGTTTTATCAGGTTCTACGACAAGATGTCCATAGACAGAATATCCAACGACACAATGTCCACAGACAAAATGTTCACGAACAAAGTGTCCACCAACGTATGTCTACATTTTTTTTTAATATGATATACGATTTATAGATGATTTTGAATACATTTTTTCGGTGGTCATTTTGTCGATGGACATTGTGTCGGTGAACATTATGTTTATGGACATTTCCCTGTGACGCGGTTTTATCACTCGCTACAATTTTTTTGTCTTTTTAAATAGATTTGTAAAAAGGAATGCAATTTACCAACCTATTTTGTCTGGCCAGAAACATGTATCAACATTCTCAATTAGTAATTCATCATTGCATACTTTAATGAATTACTATTTCATAATTACCCAATGACATCTGTTGAAGTTATTGTCGATAGGACACGGTGCAGGCGGGGTTCAAACTTGCGCTTGTTTCAAACACAAATTAGAGAGTAAACGCCTTATCCGCTCGACCTAACTAGCGACATGACCATCTACTGATAAGATCGCTAGTAGAAAAGTGGAGACTCCTCACCCTGCACATTAGTTAACTAGTTAGCCCAACTCTTCATCATCATCAGCTCAGGGTCGTCTTCCAAATCTGGAAATGGAAAAAAAATAATCAAATGATTGTTTTAATTTAATAAGGCATTACAATATTCAAATTCAAGCATAACACGCAATTTGGTTCTTCATAATAATAATAATTTTACAATATTTTTAGTGCTATTTTGTGAGTTCACCGCAAGGGCACTGCAGAGCCATAGCCCCTCCTGAACAGACATGTCTTCAATCTTGATTTAAAAGCATTTGCACTCTCCACAGCTCTCAGCTCGTGTGGTAAGGCATTCCACAGCAGAGGGCCGGCAATGCAAAAAGCACGATCTAAATAACTGGCCATGTTGCTTCTGCAGGGAACCCTGAGTCTATTCACAGCAGTGCTGCATGCAGACCTCAAAGTCCCCCGCCTACCCTCTACTGTGTCCTACACATATTCATGGCGAGGCAAATAACTTAACCCTTCAACTGCGGGTGACACGCATACACGCATAAACTTGCACACAGTGCGGCTGTCAATCAAAGACGTCATCCAACTGTGAACTTATCCCTGACATCTGTGTTCAAGAATTCAAAAGTCTGCATGTGGAAATATGTGCTACACCATTATGATTTTTGTTCTTGAATAACTAATACATCCGACTGTTCACATAGTTTGAAGTGTCTTAAATCGATAAAGTTTTACATTTGTGAAATAACTGAGCATCCACGGTCTCACCGAGTCAGGTCTTTAGTTTTTTTAAATCCAAGACCCAAACTCAGGCCCGCCGCACGGAGTCAGGATGAGATGGGAGTCACAGGACTTACGACCTGTCTCTGGTTGGTTAAGGATCCTTTCGTCATGACAACGTTCCCAATTCCTCCCAACTCATCCTTCCTTCCAATATGTAAGACCGATTTACTACATTGCATGCCCAGAGGTGTCTGGGCTTTCAGATCTTCGCAGCCAAATGTGGTATGATCCCAATGTGCTTGAAAAAATATTCTGTACTGGGGGTATTCATATAGCCATAAGCGAAGAGGTTTGATATTTTATATGAAATAAAAATACAAAAACTGGTTAGAGTATTTAAAACGGGAAGTTGCTAAAGACACACGGTAAGTACTCGGTTATAACTGAAGAGATACGAATGGCTCACCTTCCGCCTGCTTGACCTTGGTCTTCTCCTTTCTCTTGACTGCGTCTGTGGGCACCTCGGGCAACTCCTCCTCCGGCTCTTCCACTTCCAGCAACTTCTTATCAAACTCTTCCTGCAAAATCAACGCAACCAATATTACCAACAACATCATCACATTGGGAATTTCAATGCTAAAAATCAACCAATCACAGATTACCAAAACTAATCCAACTGGCATTAGAAATGGCTTCTTCTTCTTGTCTCCGGTCCGCAGTCTAGTAGCTAACACTTCGGACTCGGTAATGGAAGGTTGCGGGTTTGAATCCCGGCGGAGCATATACCATTTATATTTTTAAATATGCTCTTTGCTGGGTTGAAAAATTCATATACCTTTACCAAAGGCTGGTCACTGAAAGGTCCATCCATTCTCACTCCAACTGGCTCTTGCTTCAAAATTGGTGCTTTCTACAGAAACGACAAAGCTCCCAGAGGGGCTGTTGAGGTGTGATTCACACAAAAACAGCGCTCACCAAATAAATCCGCCTTATATTATTACTTTTTTATTGCGCATCTTCAGTGAAATGGCGATCATCATAGGAATTTGCAACTTTGATACTGCTGCAAGAAAGATGGATCTTGTGCTTCTGCCATACCTCTGCATCAGGTTCTTCAACCAAGATGTTCTCCTTTGAGCCTGTCGTCTCTCAATTCTTCCCTGTATGATGGCGAGATGTAGAAGCAAATATTTGTCATTTTTTATTATGTTGTTGTAATCAACCAATTTTTGCCTTTTGATGGACATAAGAAGTTTGTCTCTGGTATTCATACAGAAAAGAACCTTTTTTAATTGTGACTCGATCCATCCAATAAAGTTTTATCATCTGATAGAACACTCATGTTTTTTCTCTGACCTGTTCAAGCTTCTCGAGTTCAGCTTCCAGTTCCGACTCATCGATGTCGGATCCGAAGGCCACGGGGTTACTGATGGCGTCACTGATCTCCTTGGCGACGTCCTGCTGCTCCGCGATGTCGTCCATCATGTCATGGACCTGGTCCACGTCCCTGCAACATCACCACACAAATACATCAATCAGATCATCGGGTCAATGAAGTAAACACTTGAGTTGTGTTCATACATACGAGGATGATTTATTTATTTTTATTTCTACATGATAAAAGAGCACCGTTTTGTGTGTGTCACACCTCCACATCATGAATGAAATATTTTATAGGTGCCGTTTCAGTGCTGTTTTAAAAATGCCAACAGATTCCAAAACCCACACTCCGAGTGGCAGTCTGTTCCACTCCATCGGTCTTGTAATCCGGCAAGCGCGATCCCCAAAATAAGTGCGTATTTGACGGCAAAGCTGCGTCAACCTGACAGCACTACTCCCCGGTGACCTCAGTGTCCGTCCCCCCACACTCACCTCAATGTGGGGAAAACATGTCTGCCAGATACTTAGGGCTTTAAATACCATCAAGCACACACGGTAGACCACCCTAAAAGAGTTGTCTATTTCTTAAGTACGCTATCTCCACACGCAACCGATTATGAGAAACCGACATTTTAAATATCGGCAATGAAGGAATTGGGAACTAGCCGTTGACAAACTTTATTGTTTTTAAACAAGATAATAATTCATATTAAATGCATGCCCACAAACAGGCATGTGTAATTTTGCGCTTACAAATGCTGCAACTGTACAAACCTCAAATAAATATAAGCCGTGCAACTTTTGCTGACCTTCCCTCTAACAGAAGTGACATCGGCAAAGAGAGTATTTTTTTCAGTATGGGTGGTCATTCTCATACAACCTATAAGTACTGTACTGTAATGCATCCTGCCGCCGTTCCAATAGGGGTGGCCGGTACCTCCGCAGATGCGCCTCCACTTTTTCCTGTCCTACAAACCACTTTCATTTCCTCAATATTCATCACCTTCTTCAAACATACTCTTCTCTTATTCTCACTCTGCGGGTTGCATTCTTTCGCAATCTCACCTATTTGGTCAAGGACATAAATACAAAAAAAATATATAAGGGTGCTTATCCTTTTCCTTGACTAGACTGCGGACCAGTTAGGATGTCTTACATGTGTTTGTGTGCGGCCTTGAGCGCATCGGCCGCGTTCTTCATGGTGGTGAGAACGGCGGTGTTGGTGTTGGCCCCCTCCAGCGCCTCCCGCTGCATCTCCACCGTGGACAGGGTGCCGTCTATCTGCTGCAGCTGCTTCTCGTAGCGCTTCTTGCGCTTCAGCGCCTGGATGGCCGCTGGAACACAGACACCACAGCACCACCATCAAGCAGGACTCAAAAATACACATCTTGGAACAAACTTCCTAAAGATATAGTTAGTGCGCCTTCAGTGAACGCTATTAAAAACAGATTGGACAAACACGTCAACAATTATGGGTTTTAAATGTTTGAAATTTGTTTATACAAAAAAAAAAACACATTCGAGTGCTGTGATATACACGCATCAGCCTTAGCTGCTAGTGTAAACGCAACGCAATTACGCAACTAAGCTACACATATAGTGTAACATCTTGCCTGCGTTATCCCCGAAGAGGTCGCATGTGGGGCTTTGTGACCTATTTATTTTTACAGGTAAGGGGGCCGGCCTCACACCAACCACTTTCAGTTGAAGTGGGGGTTTCCCAGCTCCCGGGGAGGCTGGTTCTCATTTCTTCTGAAGGCTGAGTAAGCCATTGAGATCAAACCTTTGCTCTCGGCATGGAATGCAAACATTCTACTAACTGAGCTATCGACTGGACTTTTAGCGAGCTTGGTCATCGCTACAAAGCGCCATTCTCAAGCAAGACCCAGTTACTGTAAGGCTGGATGGACCTTTGGTGACAGGTCTTTGGTAAAGGTGTATATAAGAATTTTTCAACCCACCAAAATTTATATTTGAAAATTTAAATAGTATATTTTTAAAGCTCAACGAGGATTCGAACCTATGACCTTCCTTAGCATATACCACTACGCTAATGACTGGTATTAAGTAGATTCAATGAACCAAATCTGATGTCGACTTAAATGAGAAAGTTGGTGAATACTGTCCTGAATAAACATGGCTGCAGTTTGTTTACTTATGATGAGACATTGCATGGCAACATACAATACAAAGATTGTTCTTTTTCAAATCTGGCAATATGATTCATTAACAAACAAACAAAAGATAGGTTAACATTCCTAATTTCATGAAATTGCTGGTAACACCATGATATTCTAAAAATAAACCACCATAGCTTGTGATTACGTGTAGAAAATTATGTACGAAATGCGTAGATCAAAATAGTAATAGAATCTAAAATGAAGGTCATCTTACAAGGAGCTGTCAAAAATTAATCTGGATAAAAAGTTAATTTAACCATTTAAAATTACCTCGTTTATTTTTTGAAGCATTCTTTTTAGCTGTGGTTATCTCCAGGTCGATCCTTTTCTCGAGGAAATCTTGCTTCTTCATAAGCATTTCCTCAGTTTCGCGTAACTTTTGTATCGCTTCGCCCGTTGACAAAGCCTTGTCGTCCTTCTTCGCCCCAAACATTTTCCCGAAGAAACTCATGTTGGCGTATCTTTTTTAATGTCTGCACTTTCCAAAATTAGCTTATTTTAATTGCAACGCGTTCACCATCACACTGAGTGTTGAAATATTGCGGAAAACACGTTCACCCGTCACTTTTTCGCGAACACTCGTATAAAAATATGACTCAAAGCTAGTGCTACCAATAACACAACGATTAATTTTCTCTATGACATTAATAGAAAAAATAAACAGATCATTAGCAGCGATCCGGATTAAAAACATCCGCATTCTTCTTCTTTGTGATAGTAATTTCGAGAAATAGATTAAAGCGCCAGTTAAAAATTATATTATGGATTACAAAATCATCCAATTTAAAAATTATGATTGATTTAAAAATACATGAAATGTTTTTCTTGAAAACAAATGTTGTAAAATTTATTTTACAGCGTAAATAGCGCTTTTTGCGATACATAAACCTCGGGAATTATATTTTATTCTCTATGGTACAAACTTTAAAAAGATCCAGATCTGATTCTGAACTGTCAAGTGCTGTCAAGTGATGCACAAAAATGACCAAATAAAAATAAACCTTTTGAAGTTGGTGGTTACGTTACACGGTTTAAAGCATAAAAATGGAAGATAGCATCAAAAACTATTGTAAAAGTCTTGGCTGCAAAAACATCAAAAAGATTGCGCTGGCCCATCAAGTGTACATTGAGCTCGTGGAAGTGAGGTTAATGTACGAAGTTGAATTTCACTACTGCAAAAAGATGGATTTAATTTACCTGTCGGCAAAAACAGACAAGAAAGAAGATAAGAAGATCTATATTCCTCATTCGACATCAGATAAGATCAGCATGAAAATGATAGACGACTTGCAGAATGAAATTTCGACAAGTTGCAATAATCGGGCTACGATAATTTTATCTTGTATGGAGAGTGACTCTACCGTTGTGTTTTACGCGTTCACTAGAGGACTGATAGACGTGCAGAAACCAGAGACGTTCGTGCGGCAGAAGGAACGAGAGGAGCGCAAGGAATTCCTAGAAAATGAGATTAAAAGAAGAAAGAATTATTTAATATTGGAAGCGCATCAAAATGGAGTCGTCGATGAATAACGAATAAAAAATATAGACTGGGCAAATGCCAACGACAAATAATGTGACGTCAGATAGACGGGTTCCTAGGGAAAAGGAAAAGTAATATTTATTTTAAGTTATCATTTCTTATCATTCCTTGACTTCTAGGTTGGCACGAGGCTGACCACCCATACTGTAAAAAATGGTTCACTTTGCCAACGTCACCCCTGTGTCAGGGAAGATCGGCAAAAGTTGTCGGGCTTATGTTCATTTGGGGTTTGGATTTTATTTGTAAGTACATATTCAGCATTTGTAAGCGCGAACTACACGTGTTTGTTTGTGGGCATGCATTTGAGAACTTTATATGAATATATCCTTGCAACTTAGATTATAGATGTTAACTTAAGACCTGTGATATTTGCATCTGTTACTGTTACTGTATCCTGCCGCCGTTCCACTAGGGGCGGCCAGTACCTCCGCAGATGCGCCTCCATTTTTTTCTGTCCTTGCATACCTCTTTCATCTCTTCAATATTCATCACTTTCTTCGTACATACTCTTCTCTTATTCTCACTCTGCAGGTTCCATTCTATCGCAATCTCATGTATTTGGTCTATCAATTCCTTCTTCGGTCTTCCTCTTCCACGCTTTCCTCTGACATTTCCTCTGTACACTTTGTTTGTCAGTCGCTCATCTTTCATTCTTTCAAGATGTCCGACCAATGTCTGATTTTTTGTACTTTCATTCTTAAATTCTCTTTTTTACGACACTCGTTCATAATAGAAATTATTCATATTTTGTGCTCATTTGAGCCCATTTTCATAATTTCACTATACTGTGATTACTTTGTATGTTTCATTGTTTATTAATTACTGTATATTTTGTTTATATTTAAGTTGTTATTTCTGTATGAGTTGCTGGTCGCCTCATGATCATGTTTATAGAGCACAGAACACTAAACAACTGAAAACAAAGTTGCAAGAGGTTTCTAAGGACGGCAGTCCTAAACAAGACTGACGTTTGCTTGCCGAGACGAAATTCAAAATTCCAAAATGTTCTTATCTTATCTTTTTTTTTAAATATATTTGTGGAAAGGAATGCATTCCACCAGCCTATTTTGCCTGGCCAGTTGTCTTTATGCGAAAGCAGAAGCTTGTGTGCATGCAACGGCATCTGTTGAACCAGGATCGAAGTTATGTTCAAGTGGGATAGACGCAAGATTCGAACCAACGTTATCCGGTTCCGAATAAGCGACTTGACCCCCGTGGCCATAACACGACATCTTATTCCAATGTATGGTTTTTGTTTTTCATGGTTCATTCTTATTTTAAAAAGATATAAAGAAGTAACAAGTTGGTTACTGTTTACTTGAAATATTGATTGTTTACACAATTTTTCAATAAATTACAAAATTTTTCAATCCACAGATCATCAGCAGGTATTTATAAATGAAAGCATTAGTACTAGTTATTTCTTTAAAAAACTTGGAAAAAATCACACAGAGTTGTATTTTCACAAATTGAGTGTTTATTTCAGTCCGGTCGATAGCTCAGTTGGTAGAGTGCTTGAATTCCATGCCGTGAGCTCGGGTTTGAATCCCACCAAGGGTGTCAGAAATGATTTCCAGTTTCGGTAATTTCAAACCCCAAAATAAAATACCGGCAAGGTTTACTCAGCCTTCACAAGAAATGAGTACCAGCCCCCTTTGGGAGCTGGGACCCACTGCAACTGAAGTGGTTGGCGTAAGGCCGGCCCCCTTACCTGTAAAAATAAATAGGTTCAACTCGCCACATGCGACCCCTTCGGGGATAACGCGGCGAGAAGTTACACTATATGTGTAGCTTAGTTGCGTATTTCACCTCAAGTACTTTTGACTCGTTCACGTCATTATCAAGAGGACACTCTATTTATCTGATTTATCAGAGAAACCTTTATTATCTTTTGGTTTTATAGGACTTATTTTTAATTGTTGTGTGTACAAAAACTAAAGAATAAAAGTCTTCCATAATGTTAAACAAATGTTTTATTTTTTAACCTTAGTAAAAAAATACAGATACAATTAAAGTAGGTAAAAAATAAATTACATTAAGAATTAAATTACTTAAAAGTAGCACTAAAAATATTTGAAAAGACTTGCAATGTTTTTTTGGTAAACATTTAGATTTCTTTAAGCTATTTTATACATGTTTGTGTTTTATTTTAAAATAAAATATGATTTTGATAAACCAGGTAATAGATTTTACAACCGTGTTATAGTGGTTTTTAATTTTTTTTATAGCAGTAATGCCAAATTTTTAATACGTTTATCGCTATTTAGAAAAGTATTAATTTAAAAATATACATATTTAGGTACCTACATACATTTTAGAACAGAAAAATATTTTTTTATGTTGAAGGAAAAGGTTTTAAATAAAAATATAATGTTATTCAATAAATAAAATATCAGAAAAGTGTAAAATTTAACAACAAAAACATCAAACATTCAGTCATCTCTTATGATAAATTAATATATTGGGTAGGTAGGTACAATGTGTAAGTAATACCAACTGGCTTAAAACAACATGACAGTTTTGCCATAAATAAGAAAGTTCTTAATTTAAAAAATACCAGTAGAGCAAACTTGATCATGAAAAAAAATGGAGTATTCACCTACCTTTTCAGTAAATAGAGACTTTTTATTTTCAGTGTTATGCAGACCCAAAGGGCGAAAAAAAGAAAGTATTGCCTTGGATTGAAAACTGCAGAATTTTAAGTTGATTGTGTTGGTTTATGATAGTTTTTTGAATAGCACACATTTTGACAGGATAGCTCTACATGTATTTTTAAATAAATCTAATTAAATGACCAGAAATGAAATTAAGAAAGAGAAGAGTGCGGCATTGCGGCGATAGACTTGAAGACTTTCAAGACCCCATTGTTTCAAAAACATTCAATCGTTTTAAAATTGAACAGAAAAAGCAACTTCTAAAAATAAGAAAGACTTATTTTTAAAGTCAACTAATTTAGCGCTTGAAACATTTTTTACTTCGTCAAATTAAACACAATTTGAAAGAGAAAAATGTATGTCTTATGTTGTCCGCAAATTCAAATAGATTCACCATTCTTTCTCCGTCGCTAAATCATTGAATATTTTCTACAAAACAGATTGCTCAGGTTTTTCTGATTATAAATACAAAAAAAATGAATGTCATTTACAAAGAAACGAGTATTAAAAACAACTCTTATAGCTTCAGGCACTTTTGATTGCGTAATGATTACTATAAATTACGCCACTTTCACTTGTTCCCACTCCCCTGTTCCATTTTTTTCGTCTTGATGCATCTGCCCCGGTAGCAGATTTCAGTCTCTTGTGAAATCTCCGATGACACCGACGTACCAATTATGGATTTGGCATCAAAAAATGTCACACCTGGCGGCATATTGCTTTCATCATTCTCATTCTTTGCTCCGTCGTGGATGCTTTCATCTTGGATTGTCGTGCTTTCGGTTTCGTCTTCATCTGTTTTTTTGTCATCCTCTGTTTCATCCATGTCTGTCCAGAATTTCTCCAAAACATCTGTGATGGAATCGTCTCCGTCTTCTTCAACTTCTGATACTTTCTCCGTAACGGCTTCTTCAACAGCATCCAAAGGTGTTTCCGGAGTTGTTGTTATCAAATCTTCCCCAGCAACATCTTTCTCATTTACTGTACCAACATTTTGTGTAGCATTCATTTTCTCGGGAATCGTTTCAACTGTGGTTTTAACTTCTTCCTTAATCTCTTTGTCGTTTGTTTTGACTGATTCTCCAGCATTTGTTGGCTTAACTTCTTCTGAAGCAGTTTCTTCAAAAGCAGTGGTCTCTTCGTTAATCGCAACTGGTGTAGTGACTTCTTTTATGACTTCAATTGCTTCTGGTGCGCCTGTTCCTAAATCCATATCACCTGGTGACATTACTTTATCAACGTCTTCTTTCTTTTCATCTTTCTTCACTTCCTCAACCTGTTCTGTCACAGTTTGTGGTGCACCATTTATTGGGACATTTTGTTTCTCTTGTTTTGGTTTTTCTTTCAGTACTTCTTGTATGTTCTTTCGTTCGTTCACAAGGTCGTTGTCTGTTGATCCATAGTGTTGGGATTCAGCTCCATCAAACACTTCTTTGTTTGCAGGGCGGACTTTGATTCTCCTCCACACGCCTCGTCTCCTGGGCTGGCGCTCCGTTGTACTGGTCTGAAATTAAATTTCAAATCAATTAGGTACCTACTTGAAATTAATTATGCATATTACTCATAGCAGTTATTATTAACTGCAGTGATTTAATCTAAATAAAAAACCTAATTATTGTAATAGCATAAGTTTGAAAGCAAGCCATTGTAATGGAGTCCGCACATTCAAAATGCACCTCGGCTATGTGATGTTACCCATAGTAAATAAAAAATGGATTCCGAATAATCAGGGATTCTTTAATTTTACAGCAATGTGAAATACATGCTCATGACAGTTAATAATAATATTAGGATGGTTTATTTGGTGAGCGCTGTTTTTGTGTGTATCACACCTCAAGAGCCCTCTGCGAGTTTGGTCGTCGCTGTAGAAAGCGCCAATTCTCAAGCAAGACCCAGTTGTTGTAAGGTTGGATGGACCTTTCAGTGACCGGTCTTTGGTAAAGGTTTATGAATTTTTCAACTCAGCGAAGAGCACATTCGAAATATAAATGGTATATTTTTTTGTGCTCCGCCGGGATCCGAATCCACAACCTTCCATTTACGAGTCCGAAGTGTTGCCACTGGACTACGGACCGGTCCAAGATGCCAACGACACGCGGTGTACCTGAGCGGTAACCCATCCAAGTACTATCCGCGCCCAATGTTGCTTAACTTGGGTGATCTATGGGAACCGGTGCTTTCAACATGGTAACGTCGTTGACCAATCAGTTATCCTGAATGAAATTTGTAGCATTTTAGTGTCTTTTCAATCTACATGCAGTTGTATTACAGCTATGACTGACTGTCCTGCATTAAGTTAGGTCACCATATATTATTCACAAGTCCATTAACAAAGACTGTATCATTGAAATATTATTTTTACCTGTACACTTGGAGCTGGAGAGTAAACTCTGTCCTCTGCAAACCTCTCACTTTCCGTTGGAGCTGTGGGAACAAAATAACTTGTGACTCGTTCAAAGTTTTCATTGCTGTTCAAGTAGTCCCTTTGAAAAGTACTTGGCGTGGTTTCCTTTACAAACGCATCAGCCGCCGTTGTCTCTGGAGGAATCTCTCCAATCTCTCCTCCTTCATGCTTCATGATGGTCTTGTACTGTGTGTTGTACTCGTCTTCATCCTGCTCCTCCAGATTCCTCATGACTTCTTCAAGGACACTCTCAAAGGTTGAAGTGCTTTCGATTGCTTTATCGTTTCTGTAGCTATCGGGACCTGAAGGATATTCTTTAAAGAGGGAAGCTTGGTTGTTGAAATTTAAGTTATTGCTAGCCGGTGTTACCGCAATCAGGGTGTCTCTGTTGTAAATGTCTGCTGCAGTGATAATGTCGCTCTTTTCCGTGTTGCTCTCAGGTAACTTCGTACCAAACTCGGCTCCGTTCAGTTTGATCTCTTCGGCTATCAAATTTGGATTGAAAATAGGTCTGAAAGAGTTGCTTGATATTTTTGGTGACCAGTGGCTTTCAGATTTTCCGTTCTCTGGATTGTATTCGTTTTTGATTGATTCGGCATTGAATTCAACATACTCGGGTCTGTTTATTGAATCGTATGATGCTTGATCGTCGTCTTCCGCTGAGTTTCCTTTGGCAACAGAAGGTCGTCTTGAATATTTCTGGGTCGCCTGTCTACCTCTAGTTGTGTACTTTTGTGAGTTGGTCCTTTGAGTTCCGCTGTTATATTTTTCTTCCTCTTCTGATCCTTGGTTAGTGTCAGCTTTCTCTGTTGTCGTAGGTCTCGTGCGTATTCTTCCGCGTACCCTGATTCTGTTTTTTGGTGCATCATCACTCACAGATGTTGGAGTAGTTGTAACTCTAGTCCTTGTGTTCCCTGTCACACTAGCTTCTGTTGTCACTCTGACAGCTGGCCTCCTCCTGGCAAACACATTCCTTTTAGTAGTAGACGTCACATCATCATCTCTGACAGTCTCTGCGCTAGAGCTTGTTGAAGCTTCAGGGACATAAACTGGATATTTTGATGTTGTCACTTGTTGGTCACCTCTCATTTGTAATCTACTCGTCTGTAAATCTGCTGCAATATCTTCAATTCTCATAGTCGTCCTTCTCCTATCAAAAGCAGGCCTGTAAGTGACAGGTTTAAGGGAAGACCTCCTTGTGAATCCTAAATCTTGTTGGTTGTCTTCTACCTTTTTGACTGAATAAGTTGCTTCTGTGTTTTTACCATTTTCTTCATTACTTTGTAGTTTGATTGAGGATTGAAGCAGCTTTGGTCTTCCACGCAATTTGCTTCTGAATTTGCCGACTGCAGATTCTGTCACAGGTTCTGATGTGTATTCCACTGAACTGGCGGTACTCCCCACATCCTCACGCACAATTTCAACATTCAAACTCTTTTCTGTCTTGGCTGTTTCGTAATTATTATTCCCGTTGTTGGTTACAGAGAAATACTCTTCAACAACCGGCTGAGAAACTTTGTCATACTTGTAGCTAGAGCTTGGTTCTGCTCTTTGCGTTGTAGTTACATCTTGAGCAGTGACATATTGTTCAATTGACGGAGTGCTTTCAATAATACCACTGTTTATTTGCACGTAAGTCTCCGGTTGTGTCAAGAACTTTTCTTGCTCTCCTTGGAAGATGGGCTGGTTTTCATAATAATCTAAAGAAGATTCTGAAGGCTTCTGTAGATCATCTGAGGAGAATGATTTCTGAGTAACTCCGGTTGTTTCATAGATCCTTATTTTCCCAGAATTCACATCACTGCGACTACTTGGTAAAGGAGTTGACGTACGGACTTCAAGAGTTGTCCTTCTCTCGCTCAAGGTCACTGGATAGTTCTGATGCAACACATCTCTCTGATAAGCTATGCTCTTTCCATCATCACCAACCTTTTTAGATTTCTTGGAAACATAATCGGAACCTTCATAATTATCAGCTGCCTTGAACTGTGTTCTACCTCTAGATCTGATTCTGGAATTCCTTGTTGTGACACTCTTTGTCGGAGCACTTTCTGTGGTAGTTTTTGTTGCATCGTCTTGAGATTGGTATCTGCTTGTAGGCCTCTTTGATACTTTAACTGTGTCTCCCTTTGAAGACTCGAAATCCTCACTTGATTCAGTTGTTGTTGAAGTCTTGGAGCTTTCCAGCTTGGCTCGGAAGGTGTTATTTGGTTTCCTTTCCCTGATAGGGGTCCTTCTTGTCGTGGACCTGGTGGTTTCAGTTCCATCTGGCTTAGGTGTTGTGTACCTTGGTCTTCCTCTGACGATTGGTCTTCTAGTTGCTCTTGTGTTTGGAGCAGCAGTAGTTGTTGTGCTTGTGGTTGTTGGAGGGGGAGTGACTATTTCATTTGTGGTCGGACTCTCAGTTTGATATCTTTGGTCATCAATGTTATCAGAAGACACTTGGTATTGGTTCAAATTCTGTGAGTAAACTTCTCGGTTTTCATTGTTTTGATAAACATTTCCTTGTTGCGGTGCTAGACTGCTTATCAATGGAGAATCAACTTCAGTTGGACCACTTGGGGAAGATACTCCAAAATATGGTCTCGGAGAATAATCATTAACTGTGGTGAATTGGACATTATCTATAGGCCTTCCTGGTTCTTGGTAGTCCAGAGGTCCTTGTGAGATAGTGCTGAAGCTTTGTTGACTGGTGACTGGTCCTGCAAAATCTTGATTGTAGTTTCTGATTTCATTGGCTCTAACTCCAGACTGGATGCCAGTTGGTTCATATGGATTTCTCAGTTCAAAAGCTTGATTGATTGAGTAGGGGTTCTGTTGCTGGTACTTGGGTGTTGTTCTGGTTGGTTGTTGTCTTTCTGTTGTTGTGGTTGTTGTTGTTACTTTCTCAGTTGTTTGTTCCCTGATTGGTGTTGTTGATTTCACAGATGGTGGGGAAGTATCAACGGCAGCATTTGTGATATAATGACCTCTGTTATCATAGCTGAAAGCGTTTGGAGCTTTCTTTGTTGTGGTTGGGAAGGTGCTGTAATCGGGTCCAGGGAAAAAGTAGCTCACTGTTGGTTTTGCAACTTCCGGAGTAGAGAAATAAGCGGACAAAGGTGGGCGAGAGGAACTTATAATGTTAACAGGCTTTCTTCCAGAAGGCATTGGGCGGAAAGTGCTTGGATCATATGGAAGGAACGATGATTGATAGTTTGACAGTGTGCTTTGCTGAGAAATAACAGGATTAGGGGTAGCGGAAGAGAAGTAATTTTGATTCTGATTCACTAATGAGGGATCACTTACTGTTGAATAGAATGACTCCGTAGATGGGTTTTGTGGGAATGTTGTATAAGAGAATGAACTAGGCTGGGATTCAGCAATTGTGGTTGGTCTCAGAGGAATCTGTGGCTCCATCATGAATGGATTCACAATGACTGAGCCTACATGAGGAGATGGGAAAGGAATTCTTGCAAAGCCATTAGGAGCTTTGTAACTCAATGGAGCAACAAAGAAAGGTAACTGCTCAACTTTACGTTGGATTCTGTTTCCTTCAATACTGGACAGGTAAGGCAATTCAAATTTCACATAACTGTTTGGCGCTCTGAGAGTGGAAGGTCCAATAAAAATTTTAGGTGAATCAGGTTGGAAGCTGTCTAATACTGAAACTGATTTGGCATCTTTCAGCACACCTAAAACGTCAGTGAGTTTGGGCTTCGCTTGCCCTTTAGTTAACATATAGATTGCCAGAGGTGGTTGATGGGCTTTCAACTTCTTGGACTTGGGAGTAGTTATTGTGGGAGTTGGGTAAGCTTGGCTGAATGGAAGAGCTAGAGGAGTGGAAGGCTGCTGATATTTGCCTTGTCTTTCGAATGGATTTTTAAACTTTCCTTGGAAGCTTGGAGCATTGAAGCTCTGCTGGGAGTATTCTTGGATGTTTGGTGGAGTCTGTCTGGAGATATAACTTGGAGTAGTAGGACCATACAACTGATTGTTGATCTGTCCTGGTGAGCCAATGGAATCCCTCAAAGCTTCTTGTTGTTTCTGGGAATCTGCCAAGAACTTTTTCATGTCAAACTTTTCATTCTGCAGTGTTTCCAATGGCACATACAACAGTTGAACTTCTTCCTTCTCAACTGTGGTAACTGGTGCAGATGTTGATATGGGTCTCGTAGTAGAAGACCTATCAGAGATCCTCTGTGTTGTCGATGCATATTGCTGCTTATCAACCAGCTCCAACTTACTCTTTACAGGAGTTGAAAATGCCTTCTTTTTGGTGGGCACATAATCTAGAGTTGATACGTTCTCAGCTTTGTAACCATCCACAAATCTCAAAGAGCTTTCTTTAGAAGGCTTCTGAACTTCAACCGGAGTTACAATTCCCTTTGTAGCAGCTGTGCTATACTTCCCAGGAGTATAGAACTGACTGTTCAATTGAACGAATTGAGATTGTGGTTGCTGCTGCTGTAATTGCTGCAAGTTATTGTATTGCAGAGAATTCTGAACAAATCCTTGTGCCAGTGGGTTAAACTGTGGATTTGTCAGAACTAATTGTTGGTTTTGGAAGTTCTGTTGTCCAACTGATGCTGAATGCAAGAACAGCTGTCTCGGAGCCTCTTGCGGGAAGTAGTCTTGAGGATATGTGTCAGCTGGGAAAAAACTGGTCTGGAAAGGCGCCGAGTTGCTGAGGACCCTGGCGTTTGCCTGTCTCTTGCTCGGCGAAGCAGATTGCAGAGGAACCCATTCTCCGTTTCCTTCTCCAGTCAGCTGCCGCGACCACCTCTCGCTGCTCCAGATGGGATGGATGGACAGGCAGATTATGAAGATGAAGAGCGCTGCTTGTGGCATGCCTCGTGAGGGTGTCAGCCACATCTGGAAAACAACAAAATATCATGGTTAATTACCTTCAAATGAAAAGCAAAATGGAAAACAGATATAGACCCTTTTTCTATTGAAATTACACGGGTTAATAGACCGTGCGAGACCGACCGGCTTCCCCATGACGTCATACCATAGTTAAAGAAGAGAGAAGTTGGAGGAGCGGGGAGGAATTAGGAGAGGGGAATCACGAGACAAAATCAAACATGTTGTAAAAAACCAAGCCCAGATTAAGGGCGATTCGAGCGGTGCGACCGAACCAGGGCCCCTACGCCCAGGGGGCTCCCAAATGGCCAAAAAATCTCGTGTATTTTTTTTAGTGCCCAGTACCCTGAGTACGAGTTGCAAAACTTGAGTAAAGTAAAGTTTACGAAAAGTATTAAAGAGTGGTTTCCCTCAAAATCTGCCGTTTTTGTTTGTTTGAACTTGATTTTCTTCATCACTGTAACTCTTTTGCTAAGACCATAAAGTGTAAGAAACTAAAACGGCAGATTTTTACGGAGTATTTACTTTACCCAGTTTTGCAACTCGTACTAATAAAGGGTACAGGTCTCACCAGGCATTTGCGACCAATGGGGGCCCGATTACAGGCTAAATATAAATTAATTTAAAAGCATTGCAACAGTCCGGTCGATAGCTCAGTTGGTAGAGTGCTCGCATTCTACCCCGTAAGCTCGGGTTCGAATCCCACCGAGGAGGGTGTCAGAAATGGTTTCCTATTTCGGTGTTTATTTCAAACCCCATAATAAAAATACCGGCAAGGTTTACTCAGCCTTCACAAGAAATGAGTACCAGCCCCCTCGGGAGCTGGGAAACCCCCACTTCAACTGAAGTGGTTGGCGTAAGGCCGGCCTCCTTACGTGTAAAAATAAATAGGTCCAACTCGCCACATGCGACCCCTTCGGGGATAACGCGGCAAGAAGATACACTATATGTGTAGCTTAGTTGCGTTTTTTGCGTTGCGTTGCGTTTTTGCAACAAAAATATCTTTGGGGCTCGAGCCTTATGAGGCATACGTGACCAAGGGGCTCCCCAGAGGGTAAAAAATATTGAATAGAAAGCATTTCAACATTTTTTTTTGGAAAAGTTATGCGTTGTGAAAAAAAAGGGGGGTATATAGGGGGCCTCGAAATTTTCCCCGCACCAGGGCCCCCAAAGGGGTTAATACAGGCCTGTAAATAACCTGTAAGAATGTGTAGGTATGATGTTAAAGTATCAAAGAAGAAGAGTAGATATAATGTTATGGGGCATCCACACGCTTGCCAACCTAGCACAAGTCAAGCGCACAGTGTGTCGTCTAGAACATGCTAGCTGGACAAAATTAGTCCATTAGACAAATTTTTGTCCAGCTAGCATGTTCTAGACGACACACTGTGCGCTTGACTTGTGAATGGTTGGCAAGCGTGTGGACGCCCCATTACGAGACAGATTCTGTCCCAGCGATATTTGCAATGGCGGATGTGTCTGCTGCTCCAGGTGCGGAGCGGCTCGTGGAGCTAAACTGGTTTACGCTGCTCGTAATCATTGTAATGACATCTCAACTTTACGTCTGTTAATTGTCGACATAAAAGTGAGAGCCGATCGCTGCGTCACTGGACTCTTCCCATATTATAACTCTATGACTCTTCCCTTTAAGTTCCATGTAGGAAACATTTATTTCTTAACTAACTGTGATTTTGTCTGTACAAAATGTGATCTTTTTTCTTTTTTTAAAATAGATTTGCAATTCAAAAAGAGGAATGCAATTCACCAAGTTATTCTGCCTGGCCAGAAACAGATATTAATATCATCAATTCATAATTCATTATTGTTTATTCTAATGAATTATTTATTGATAATTACCCAAGGACATCTGTTGAATTAGGGTCAATGTTATGTTCAAATGACCCAGGCGGGGATCGAACCAACGTTATCTATAATCTAAGCTGCTATATATCTATAATCTAATATGTTAACATTTAAGGCTCATATGAAATGCATGCCTACAGACAGGCACATGTAGGTTCGCGCCTACACATTCTGCATGCGTGCATACAAATTAAGAAAACCTCACATGGACATAAACCTTGCAACTCCTGCCGCCGTTCCCTGAACCGGGGTGGCATTGGCAAAAGTGAACCGATTTTTACAGCACGGGTGGTCAGCCTCATACCAACCTCTATTCCAAATACGCTAGAAAGATCAGCCCACTTGGCCCCCTTGGCCATAACACCGACAAAGTTGAGTCAAAAATAAAAATGCAGTTTTTCAAAGTCTCTGAATCCCCTACAGGCGCGGGGGCCCTGGTTCGATCGCACCGCTCTTAATTCGGGCCTGCTTATGGGTATTCCCCTTTTGATTTGTATGTGTATGATTGATGGCATAATAACCATAATGTCATTTGTATGGTGGCACATCACACATGTCATGTGCAAGTGGCATACGAAGTGAGCTACAACGCGGAAGACAGAAGACAGAAGCACTATACACTCGGCACACCTGGGTCACTTAAGTAATGCTAATGATAGTATCCATGATGAATACTTGATGTAGCAACTGCCAAAAAGGTTTAGTAGGTAAAAATGAAAGGAGAAAAGTGCAAAAAACAGCAGTTTATATAAACCTTAACACGTAAACTTGTCTTCGCGTATGCCTTTGAAAAACAAACCCCGATTTCAACGGAAGTGGTTGACGTAAGGCCGTTCCCGTTACCTGTGAAAATGAAAGGTTCCACTGGCCACAACGCGTGACCCTTTTAGCTACATCACATCAAGAAACTTCACTGTAGATGCAGCTTAGTTGTGTTATGTTTCGTTGCGTTGCGGTTGTTAAGGATCCTAGGCACATACATCTATGATGTTATTACCTGCCGAGAAAAATTATATTTTCCACTTTGGTTCGTGTCGATAGCTCAGTTGGTAGAGTGCTTGCATTCCATGCCGTGAGCTCGGATTCTAATCCCACAGAGGGTGTCAGAAATGATTTCCCGTTTCGGTGTTTATTTCAAACCCCAAAATCAAATACCGGCAAGGTTTACTCAGCCTTCACAAGAAATGAGTACCAGCCCTCTCGGGAGCTGCGAAACCCCCACTTCAACTGCAGTGGTTGGCGTAAGGCCAGCCCCCTTACCTGTAAAAATAAATTGGCTCAAATCGCCACATGCGAACCCTTCGGGGATAACGCGGCAAGAAGTTACACTATATTTGTAGCTTTGTTGCGTTATTTTTGGTTTTTTTTTGCGTTCGTGTCAAAAGCAGTGAAATATTTTCGTTAATAATAATAATAATTAACTAAATTTATATGCGCCTTTTTGTGATTTACATCACTACAAAGGCGCACGTGGGCTCTAGCGTGAAAACAAGAATTCTTTGAGCATCTTCCTGAAGGCTGTCTCATCGTCCTGGACTCTCAGCCTCTCTGGGAGAGCATTCCATGTCCCTGGCCCGGCAACACGGAAAGAGCGGTTCCCGAAGACTGTGCATGACTGTCTTTTCGGCAGCTCCAACAAACTGGCACATTCGTTCTATAGGTATTTACGTATTAGGGATGTACCTACCCTAAATTTCTATTGAAAAAATATATTCGATTTTTCAAAAAAAAAAAAAACATTAAAAATTTCTCGCTATTAGCTGTTGATTGTAATGTATTTCCACATATCTTTTATTATATTTAGTAGCTGAGTAACGCCGAGAGCATTTCCGCGGAGAGAAAATGCTTACGTAAAAGTGGCTCAGGGCGAATAGAAAACTGGCCATGTTGGTTTTTTTTTTTTGCTGCAATTGCCATCGTGATGCGTTATGTGATCGAGAATTTTACAAGCTGGCGACACAGACGTAACCTGGTGGGCAATAATCATTGGAAATGATTCAGCGAGTTCATCATAGACAATATCTTAAAACGGGCAATGAGTCCGCAATTTTTTTTATGAATTTAAATTTATATGGAATGCCATATACAAAATTGTTACATCACCCAGTCGGGTTGCTTAGGAAAATTCAAACTAATATTTTGTTGCTGGTTGCAAAGGATGGCAGTCCCATGCAAGACTGACGTGAAGTTTGCTTGTCGAGATAAAAGTTCCAAATTCAAAAATCCTTCGAGTTCATAATTAATCAACTCACTCACTCATCAATTCCTTGACTTGAAGGCTGGTATGCGGCTGACCACCCATGCTGTAGAAAATGGTTTACTTTGCCAATACCCCCCCGTTTCAGGGAAGGTCGGCAAGAGTTGCAGGGCGTGTGTTCATTTGAGATTAAGGTTTTTATAGTGTAAGTCCACCTGCTTGTGAAAATTTATATAATGTGAATCCTTAATGTTGCATATCTTTGCAACTTAGATTAGAGGTCACGAAGAGCCACATGCAACCACTCAACGTAAGCAAGAAGTTACACTATATGTGTAGCTTAGTTGCAAGAAAAGGTGCAAAAACATGATATAGAATAAGCTTATTACAGGCCAATAGTGTTGTGATGTTAATGGCCTTCAAAGTGAGAATAATTCCTCACAGAAAGTCGTGATCGGCGTTCGATATAAGTACATAGGCACTACTCACTCATAGGCAGAGTATAGACTATAGAGAGTCACCGGCACGATTATGCACGTCTACTTGCTGTACAATCATAGCTGCAAGGTGTAACGCCGAGCATGCATTGTCTGCTATTCGAAATTATTCGAAAAGTCAAGCAGAAGTTCGAATCTCACGTGGATATTCGAAAATACAATCAGATATTCATTGAATTAATATCTCGCATGGTTTTTGAATACTTGATCGTATTTTAGAATACCCAAATGATATTCGAACTTCTGTTTGACTTTTCGAATAGCACACAATGCATGTTCGTCGTACCTGGTTGTGTTATTATTGTACCTACAGAATTTAGATTGTATGATCTTGATAAGCAATTCAATTGGAATAAAGGGTTTCGTATATTAAGAGACGGGCCTCTGCAATATGATTCTTAAAATACGTTTTAATTTTTATAAGTAGATAAACAATTCAATCTGAAGTTAAAACATACTACGAAATAATAATTGAAAATCCATGAGAAATTTCAAAGTTTTATTGGGTGATACTAAATTTCATTTCGGATTAATATTCGAATTCGATCACTGTATTTATAATTTTAAAGTTGATTTGGGGTTTCCAAGAGGGAGGGAAAGATTTGGGGTTTCCAATTTCCAATCTATCCAAATTAGCGAATCTTTTATATATTAGGTAAAGTCGCAATGTTTAAAGATAGTCCACAAGATTATATTTGAATTGTTAATTTACTATTTAATGATAGTAAAAAACCTATGAAGTGAGCATATATAAAAATGAGTTCTTAAAGAATGACGAACAGTGCTGTTAATAATCAGTGGAAAAAAGCTGTTTAATTCAAATAGACATTTATCTTTCAATTTTAGCTCGATTTTATTTTTATCAAAAAGTTTTTACAGAAAAAAGTTATAGGGTTCTTTTTTCTAATGATTGACATATTTTGATTTATGATTAATGAAAAAAACTGATATCAAATCATGAATCTTAAGATGACGATGTCTAGCTATTTTTTAATCTTCAAGGAGATATTCTCCTGGCATCTTATGAGCTATGACGTGTACTATAGATACTTTCATTTCTCATTCTGAAAACATGATCTCTCCAAAATCACCTTCTGGATCTGGTACATCTCACTACGTCCTCAATTTCAGGCTTTTAAGGACAGGAGCTTTGGGGTAGCCAGGCCAGTTGTCTGGAACAAGCTGCCTGTCGACCTTCGCTCTGACCAGTCCACCATCACCTTCAGAAGAAAATGCTGTTTTCGAAGAGCCACGACGCATTTAAGATGGTCTGTGATCATTAAACGGCGCCACCGGAAATAAATCATCCATTACCATCATCATCATCTTTTCGTATGAGGTCATTGTGGATGCGATCTTGCAATGTTTTGCCTGTGATCATTCCAAAGTATTTCATTTCGAATGTCTCTCGGTTGTTCACATATAATGTGATAAGGATACAATTAGGTATGTATTTCGAATTTACAAAAATTCGAATATGGTGTTTGCTATTCAGCTGTTCCATCACTGCGTTGATTGTGATCATTTCTTTCGCCTTGATTGTGAAAACACGGAATAATGTAGATGGCTCATAACTCATTCTACGCGTATAAGTAAATAGGTGCCCACTAGTAGGTAGAGGCTCCGTCGTGATTCGCTTGCCCCACATTTAGCGGTAAAAAGGTATGAAATACGGGTGCACTTGTAACACTGGATTCAATCAAAGCACGACGTTTAGTTTTGTTACTTGAAAGATATACCTACCTAACGATTATTAAACTACGTATCAGGCATGTCAAACTTAAATGATATTGCGGGCAAAATTATTTATTCGGCTGATATGAGGGCTGCAAGGGACTGAAGTCCAAAGACAGGGAGGGGGGGGGGGAGGTAGAAACGCTCTCTATTCGAAAAATGACTATCAAATTGAAAAGGTTTAATTAAAATCCTTTTCAATTCGAATTTAGTTAAAAACAGATCATTAATATTCTAATAAATAAAAATATTACAATAGCATGCCAGTTAGATCTATAATCTATCTATCTTTACAAAGATTTATTAACATTTAAAATTCATATTGAATGCATGCCCGCAAACAGACACGCGCGAGTTCGCGCTTACAAATGGTGCATGCATGTATACTTGCAAACCCAAATCAAAACCCCAAATGAATATAAGCCCTGCAACTTTTCCGAACTTCCCTGAAACAGGGTTGACATCGGCAAAAAGATCCTCCTCAAGATGGAACGATTAAGTGACGACAGCAGCAGGTACCTGAGTGGTTGCAATCAATAGAGTCAAGGGAAAATTGGAAAAAAATTATAGCAACGGCTATAACTTCTGCACAACTCTCGGTACTGTACTGTATCCTGCCGCCGTTCCACTAGAGGTGGCCGGTACCTCCGCGGATCCGACGCCACTTTTTTCTGTCCTTGCATATCTCATTCATCTTTTTTACATTCATCACTTTACTCACACACACTCCTCTTCTTTTATTCTCACTCTGCAGGTTCCATCTTTCGCAATCTCAACTATTTGATCTATCCATTCCTTTCTCGGTCAGTAATGAAGAATAAGACGAAGAAGAAAAAATATAATTTGTATAATCGAAAATCATCTTGGTTGATATTTTTTTTATTAGCCAATAGACAAATGAATACGTATGCAATCTTTGTTATATTTTGAAATCTATTTTTCTTTTCGAGCAAATAAATTCAACCAGAATACACCTCATTATTTTCTAACAAGGCGAAAATTACAAAATATAAGGAAAAGTTGCATAACTAGCCATGTGATTTAAATATACGGTAGGTATAAAATGTGTATAAATAAATTAGTACAATCTCTTTGGTGCAGTAGAGATTCAACCAAAGATATTCTACTGCTCTAGTTAATCGGCAACCTAACGCAAAAATCCTAAAGCGTGACGCACGATACGTATTTTTTTTTCTTACTTAAAAAACAAAATTGTTTTGTTCATTTTGATAAATTTGAGCGCATATTTCTTCTCACTTAATAAAAAAACATCAACCTTTCACTCTCACGCGTATGTTACAATTAAATATTAATTCAGAAAGATAAATTATCGCTATCTTTATTATTTCTTGTTTTTTTTAGGCTGTTCAATAGTTTAAAAATAAAAATGTTAGGTTGGTAGGTTGGAATTAAAAAAAAAAGGAGAAACTGGCAACACCGCTATAAATTAAGAAAAATTCACGCACGATTGAATCATTGTCTTTGATTCTGCCGACATTTTATTTTTACTTGTTTTTTTTTATTCCGTCAATAAGATTAGCTTTTATTTAGTGATTAAATGTATAATATTAAATTTGGCGTTCATGTGTGCGTTTGAGTGACAAGATCTGATGTCTGTCGGTTTTTTTCACATTCAACACATCAAAGGAGTTTATTAAAATGTAGAGTTCGTAAATCATTTTCGCTGTTCATTTTGAGAATGATAATGAAAGTGGACTCAGATCAAAATTGAATTTAGAACTTTGTTTTCGACGGGAAATAATCAAAACTGTTTGGCGGTCCTTAGAAATAAATATAAGAGGTACAAATAATTTGTTTGCATTTTCCCTACCAACCCGGCCATATGACGTCACATTATAGTCTTATTTAAATTCAACAAAATGTTAGTCCGGTCAATAGCTCAGTTGGTAGAGTGCTTGTATTTTATGCCGTGAGCTCGGATTCGAATCCCGCCAAGGGTGTCAGAAATGATTTCCTGTTTCGGTGTTTATTTCAAGCCCCAAAATAAAATACCGGCAAGGTTTACTCAGCCTTCACAAGAAATGAGTACCAGCCCTCTCGGGAACTGGGACACCCCCACTTCAACTGAAGTGGTTGGCGTAAGGCCGCCCCCCTTACCTGTAAAAATAAATAGGTTCAACTCGCCCCATGCGATTCCTTCGGGGATAACGCGGCAAGAAGTTACACTATTTGTGTAGCTTAGTTGCGTTATGTAATTTTAAATTTTATATTGCAAGTTTTAATATTTTGTTACCTATTGATCGCTAAGTTCAAATATCATAAAACACTTATTTATCTGTCGAAAAAAATGTTACTTCAAATTGTGTGCTTAGTTCACGGTCAAATTAATAAATTGAGGGACCAATGGGGGGCTATTCTTAGATATTTTAGTCGTTGGTTGAGCTGACGCTTTGACAAACTAATGATGCCTGACCTGGAAGCCTCATCACCGCGGTCATTCTTACCTATCGAGTTTTGGTAATATTTGTATAAAGACAAATCAGCTGTTCATTTGCGGCCATCTTGGATTGACAGGTCTTCAAACAAATGCATCATTAGTTTGTCAAAGCGTGGGCTCAACGCAAGATTAAAATGTTTACCTAAGAATAGCACGAGTAAAGATATATTTGAAAAAACAATGCAACGTTTAGAATTTTTTTTTCATGTTTCTCTTTGTTGAACAATGTACCTACTTAACTTTTTTTCAATAATTAATTATTATTTTTTATAACAAATCACAACACTATGCTTGTTACACAATTCATTTGTATTTAAGTTAACAATGCTGTCGTTAAAAAAAATGTATAAAAAATGCGAATCGAAATTGACGTTAACAAAACAATAAATCACACAACCAAATGAAAAATGATGCCAGCATCAAAAAAGAGATTTTTTTCGTAGGCAGGTAGGTATTCACGCCCACTCCCTCAAAATGACTTTCTCCATCTCTAATTCAATCATTGTATTTTATCACTAATCCTCCCATTATAATATAACCGCTAACAAGGCAGGCACATCACTATTATAGCGAACACACAACTCCTTTCTATTTTTTTTCTACAACCTGTCTAATTTTTATTTGTAGCCTACCGCTGGAATTTGTATGTTTTTACAAGTGGCAACATTGACATTGAAAGTGAAAAGAACGTGTTTGAATATTCAAAAATGGAATGGAATTTTTAAAAGCGGAACTTTACTTTCTGTCAAAATTAAAATTGAGTCGTAAAGGCGGAAATCTGGGATTATTTTTGAAAATAAGATAATTAATATCCTACGGAAACACAAAAAATGGCATTGCGTTTATTTACCTCTATTCATTTAACGTAATTCGAACTATAATTGTCAAAAAATAAATATGTCAAAGGAGTCGGAATTAAGTTTTATTTTCGGCGTATAGACGTCACAGGTCTAGGTGGCAAGAGTCTGTAGCAGCCAATAAAAATGGTAGAAGGCTATAATCTTTTTTGTTTATTTTTTTTAACTCGATTATGAACAATGTCAAATGTCGTTTTTAAAACACAATATTTGTAGCAAATAATAAAATCAAATATTAAAGTAAAACATCTGTAGATGCTTTCAGTAAAATATTTTTAAATACTGGAAACAAAGCATCCTGTCAAATGATTTAACGTCAATTTCATGAAATAAGGTCGGAACATTTTAGACTTCGGATCTTTTTTCTCGTCGAGGAACCATCAGTATTGTATAGGCTGCCATCCTTTGCAAGCAATAAAATATATTTGTATACCTTCTCCCTAGCTATCCGGCCGAGTGATGACGTTTATTTTCGCACCCTTTTCAATGTTCTATACTCATTAACTTCATGTGTTTAAATTCGTAGCTTAGGTACAAATAAATACGTATTTACTTTGATGTTTGTTTTATTATTATCGTGCATTTAAATATACGAATTGCTTCATGACGAGGAAGCCATGTTTTGTTCCATTTAACAAAACGATCAGTGAAGGCAACGAAAAGATAGCCATTCGAATAAATTAGCGGCTATTTGCGAAAATACGGAAGAAAATAAAAAAAAGTAAGTAGGTATGGTGAAAATCGCAATCCATATGAACGCTTGATAAGCAAATTAAAACAAACGGTTTGAATTACAACCAATATTTAATAAAGCTGTGCAATCAAGATACTATGTAATTATTCATTTAAATTTTAAACGAAATATGTAGCGAGGCCTAAATTTTCATACGTACAAACTTGTAATCTTTTGTCCAGTATACTCGTAAGATACCCATAGAGTAGGTAATAATAATTATTACTCTATGAAGATACTCATCAATAAAAAAACAAGCAGGTACGATATACTAGTAAAATATCGAAATGACATGGATTTGATTTTTTTCTCGACGGGCACAATGCCACAGGTCTATATAAGTAGGGTCCTTAGAAAACAAGAGTATTTTTCCTAGCAACGATGACGTCAAAACATTTTTGTGTTTGTCATTCGTGCGGACTCCATTGTACTTACGTCTGCAAAAACATCACTATTTTGTAACCGAAAAGAAAGCTAGGAACTTAATAAAATGAATAATAAAAGTTTTCAAAAGAAAAGTAAAAGTATCAAGCCCTTTGATAAAGTCATTTTCTTTATTGTAATGTTGCCATCACGAAAAATTAGTCGTGCGAAATATTTCGCTTGTTCTCCGTACAACACAATAATTTATTATCTATTAATTTCAGTTTTATCACAAATAAAAATGCAAAGAGAAACTGTTGACTAGTTTTTAGTAATTCCAACATTACTAAAACCAAATATTACAGGTTTTTCCTCATAAAGAGTTTTTGAAACATTATAACTTTAAAAGAATTTAAATACTTAAAAGTGGCCAGCTATGAATTGTTTCCAAACTCGTTTAGATATATTGTGAATGAAAACAGAGAAAATGGTATTGTCAGTGTTTCCAAAATTTTATTTCATTTTTTAAACAAAGCTTTTGATTCTCTATACGACCCAATGGACTCGGCACAATTTCCAAGGACCAATAAATTGTGACGTCACACGCAAAGTAATCTATTGATTGAATAAGAGTTTTAGGCTTACACGGCCGGCTGATGATGCTGGAGTGATGTTTTCCGGGATCTGTTGCCGTGGTCTGTGGGAGCTGGAGCTTCCGGAAGTTTCGCCCATTTCTACGATGGGCTTCTTCAGCGTGAAGTATGATGATGATGAAGATCTTGATGAGAACTGTGAATTGACAGTTAAGTAACTAAGTCACAGCTCTCATCAAGATCTTCATCATCATCATACTTCACGCTGAAGAAGCCCATCGTAGAAATGGGCGAAACGTCCGGAAGCTCCAGCTCCCACAGACCACGGCAACAGATCTCGGAAAACATTACTCCAGCAACAATCTATTGATTTGTTGTTGGTTGTTAAGGACCCATAGACATGTGATGTTTGCCCGCCGGGAAAAAGATACAGAGTTATAAGTATGCGAGGTAATCACGTGATAGGTAGTATTTTTGTCAAAATATATTTTTTACTTTGTGTTTTAAAACGTCATGTAATGGTATTATTGTTAAGCAGTATAAAAAATATTATTAGTATGTTGGAAAAAAATACTGCCAAACAATACCCAATAATCAACCACACTTATTTCATTTAGGTACTAGAGTTTACACAATAGAAAAAAAAAGTACCCAATTTGTCATAGACAAACCACAAAACGACCATAAATCAACATGCCTATCCAATTTCAAAAAAAGAACTCTCCCATCAACAGTGTTGTCAGATTGATGATTTAAGATATCAATTGAAGTACATAGGTAGGTATATAATTTTATTTGTGTGTTTATTCAGGGTGGCCATTTTTTATAGTGAAAGGTTGTCTATGATATCTGATATTAGAGCTTGTGAATAAACTAGTTTTTTTTTTTATCTGCGTGTTGGTATTGATGTAAAAAAATACTTTGAAAGATAGCATCGATTCAATTAAGAATAGAAAAGAGTGTTCAATTAAATTGTAACATTTAAATTAGACAAAAAACCTTCCATTAGTTTTAATATGTGAAATCAAATGATTTAATAAGTAGTATTAGTCCAAACGTATTCATCTTTTTAAAATGACCAGTTAGTTGATGTGTTTTTTTTATCGCTAAATCAATATGGCGTATTAAAAAAAAACAGAAGGTTTCTAATAATAAATAACTACATATATCAACTAAATACTAATCCATGTTATGAAAGTCGTTCTAATGGAATATACTTCATACTTAATCTAAAAATTAAGTCGAAAATTGAGGGTAGCAAAAAATGCAACTAAGCTGCACATAAAGTGCAACTTCTTACGGTATTGCCAGCGAATGGGTCACAATAAGGGAAACTGTTCATTTTCACAAGGGTAATATTCACAAGAAGAAGGATATCCCAGCTTCCGAGGGGGCTAGTGCTTATTTCTCACGAAGACTGAATAAACCTTGCCGGAATTTATTTTTTGGTTTGAATACACTCGGATAGAAATAATCATTTCTAAAACCCTCGGTAGGGATCGAACCCTAGCCGTCGGCAAGAATACAAGCATTCTAACAAACCGTACTAGAAGTCTATTTGATCAAAATAAATGAGTATCTAAGTGAACAAAAAATTAACTAAACCGCTCGTACAAAATCAAATTTTACTCGCCCCGTAACCACATAAATTTATTTTGAATTTGTAATTATTTAAAAATAAAGGGTTACAAAGTAAATTCCTCATCAATTAATGAAAACATACATCCATATCATTAAAAATGTGTTTTTGTCGCTATATAAAAATATATTGATTTCTATAGGGAAGTATCACATATTTTTTTCATTGTATAAAATGGTAGAATACATTTTTAAAAATACATCTGCGTTTTCCAAAAAAAAATATCTTGCTTAGTTTTTAAACTAAAGCTCTTTAAAATTAGCGTATTCTCGATTTTCGGAAAAAAGGTCATTTTGTTTATTTAGGCAGATATGACGCCGATGCATTTTCGGAGTGTAGGTATCGACGGGCCCAGTGGCGAATCTTGACGTCATTTTGACGTCAAGATTCGCGAAGTCGAACGCGCTGCGTTTTGGCGCGACTAAAATTCTCCGCATTTTATTTTTTTAAATTATCAATGATATTTTTATTTTTACTACACAAAAAATATATGGTTGTGATCCTTGAAATGTACTCTACAGAACCATATTATTTTCAACCGTTTTCCCTACCACTGCAACTACCCTAATAGGGTAACTCATTATTGTGACGTATGCCTGCCCGGTTGCTATGGTAACATTTTCGTTTGGTTGGAACAAGAACCCGAGTATAGTACTTTTCGAATCTGTCATAAGCTATGAATTTGGATCTGTTTTTGGGGCTTCCATGGATGTCTATAATATTATGTTACTTGTGGCGTTAACCTCTAAGGAAAAATCGGAATTTTCCGACTGCATCCTGATAATTTCCACCTCCATATATTATGATAGATATTTTTAACTGTGAAATTTTTGGCTGTCGAAAAAAGAAAACAAATAAAATGCCTAGGTAGGTATCATTATGTCAATGGCTATGTGTCAATTGGAACAAATTTGAAAATGGAATACACGTAGCGCGCGGTTTCATCATTTATGACAAATTTTGAAAGTTGCCAGCATTGTCAAGGTCGTTCAAAGACAACAAAACTACAAGTGTAGGTATTTTATGTCTACATAATATTATTATTAAATACCTACCAGCCCACGCCGCAGAATCCAAGAGAAAGTCTTTCTTCATCTCGAATACATTATTATTATTATTATGATTTGGATGTAAAAATAAAAATGTATGAAATGCTGCGTGCATTGTAATGAACAAGATACAACCGGACAGAGCGTATTAAAAATAATATACCTACATGACGTTTTTTTAAATGCAAAAAAAAAACATTTTCCATGAGACTTAATAAAGAGGTTCCAGTTTTACAATTAGACATTTGATGTTCACTCTCCATTCGCATAAAAAGACAACTAACCTTTTAGTCAAAAAAGGTTTTTTTTGTGAGCTTTCTGTCGCTACTTAAAAAGGCAAAATTGACAAATTAGACCCAATCGCTGTAAGGCTGGATAATCTTCGATGACCGGTTTATTTTGAACGTAGATAAAATGTACCTCCCTTGACTTATAGGTTGGTATGAGGCTGAGCCCCCATGTTGTTAAAATTTGGTTCTCTTTTCCCAATGCCACCCCGCTTTTGTATGTACACATGCAGCATGTGTAAACGCGAATTAAAATTAACTGCTTTGTGGGCGTGCATTAAATGACAACTTATATTTGCAACTTAGATTATAGATAAGAGCATTTAAAAATTTAATTAGGTTATCTACATAGATAGAGCGCCGGCACTCGAATTTGCAAGTTCGAGCCCCGCCTGCGCCGTGTCCTATCGACAATAGCTTTGACCTCGGTTCAACAGATGCCATTGGGTAGTTGTTGATTTTTAAATCATTAAAATATAAGATAATGAATTTCAAAATATATAATAGGTTGGTGGATTGCATACCTATTCCATTTTTTTTTAATCTTTGTGGTCCGACCTGAGACTGGAGCCAAATCAAGAATTGAAGAACCTATAAGAAGAGTTAACACATTATTTGGAGAGCGTGCATTTGCAGTTGCTGGCCCTCTGGCCTGGAACCACCTGCCACATCATGTGAGAGAGCTAGAGGACCATGGAAAGTTCCGGAATGCACTGAAGACAAGCAAATTTCTGGCATCGTTTGCACCAGCGCCCTTGGAGTGACTACATCACGAAACGGCGCTATAAAGAAATCATCAACTCATCATCATCATCATCATCCGACCAAAATCAAGCCCACTACCGCGCGCTCAAGTCGGAAGTGGTAGCCACTAGACTACAGACCAATCGGCATGTTGTTGACTTGACATCGCAGCGTAACCTACTTTTCTATAAAGTCGTGATCCCGCCCTTTTGTTTGAGTGAAGGTAAACCATTGTGACGGTGTTTTAAAGCAATGGTTTCCAAACTAAGGCCCGTAAGTGTCATCAATGCGGCCCGTTTGCAGATAATGGCATAATGGGTTACAGGATAGAACAGAATAGTGACAAAACAACGCATGACATAACGTCACATGACTTTACATTACATGACATAACATCATAATGACAAAACAACACAAGGATCAAACATCGCATGACAAAACATCACATACCTAAAAAAGAACAAACCATAACCGGAACATGAAAATGATCACATGGAAAAACCCATAAATTTATTTTGCCTTTTTTTCTACCTTTCAACGATTTTAATTTTAATGTTTTTTTTATCAACGCAACGCATATAGAGCAACTTTGTACCACATTTTCCCTGAAGCGGTCGCTTTTAGCGTGTGGAACCTATTTATTTTTCACACGTAACGGGGCTAGCCTGACGCCAACCACTTTATTTAATTTTGGGGTCTCCCTGCTCCCGGGGGATCTGCTTCTCATTTATTTTGAAGGATTATCATATCTTGTCGGTATTTTGGTTCTGAGTTTAACCATTTCTGCCATCCTTGGTGGGGAGCCCAAAACCCATCTTCAGATGACTCTGGATGAAATAAAAGAAGTATGCAAGGACAGGAAGAAGTGGTGGCTAATCTGCAATGTTGATGTGTAATGTTGGCTTATTCATTTGATACATTTTTTTGTATAGGAAATTATTGAGGTTTTTTTTGTAAAGATTTCTTTTTAAAGTTTTATTATTTTTTTATACTTAAATGTTATTTATTATTTGTATTTCTTGACTTACAGGTTGGCATGAGGCTGACCATCCATATTGTAAAAAAATATTCACTTTGTCAATGTCATCCCTGTGTCAGGGAAGGTCGGCAAAAGCTGTAGGGCTTATGTTAATTTGAGGTTTGGATTTTATTTGTAAGTAGGTACACATTCAGCATTTTTAAGCGCGAACTACACGTGTTTTTTTGTGGGCATGCATTTGACAGCTTTAAATGAATATATCCTTGCAACTTAGATCATAGATTATATAGATGGTAGAAAAATACGATCTGAGCAATGGCCCTCCAAGCTTTCTCGAGCACAGGCCAAATTTGGAAAGTTTGGGGACCTCTGCTTTAAACCTTAAAGTGATAGCGAAGGTGGCTGAGTAAAAGTAAGTAAGACAATAAGTAAGTACCTATTTGCTAGATATAACAAACAAAACGCCTGTCTGTCTATCTGTAAAGATACAATTAGAAAACAATCCTCAACTTTCTTTCTAGACCTTAGATTTTAAAACAACGGAACATGTCTTTCTAAACACAATAAGAATTACTTTTTGGGACATGAAATTCACAATGGGCATTGAACGATTTTTTAGGAACGGCTTTGGCACACGAGATGCTCTGTTTGGATTACAGGTTTTAGTGCAACGTTGTCTCGATATGAATAAAGATGTTTATGTTTGCTTTATTGACTACGAAAAGGCTTTTGACAGAGTGAGACACGACAAGCTGATTAGTATACTGAAAGACATTGGGATAGACGATAAAAACACTCGCATTATTGCTAATATATATTGGCAGCAAACTGCTTCAGTGCTTGTAGAGAGTTCAGAGACCAGACAAATACCCATCAGAAGAGGAGTTAGACAGGGATGCGTACTGTCACCAACACTTTTTAACCTATATTCAGAAAGGATCATGGCGCAAGCACTTCATGAGGCTAGGGAAGGCATTGTTGTCAACGGGCAGCTGGTAAACAACCTGCGGTATGCCGATGACACAGTCCTACTCGCTGACACTCAGGCGGATCTGCAAACATTGTTGACCAGAGTAAATGTCGCTAGCAAAGAAGCTGGCATTAACATTAACTTTAAGAAGACCAAGGTCATGGTTATCAGCAAAAACACAAACGCCTCCGTACATGTAGAACTAGATGGTGAAAGCATTGAAAGACGCACTAGCTACAGGTACCTGGGATGTGTGGTCAACGAAAAGTGGGACATGTGTCAAGAAGTCAGAAGCAGACTAGAGCAAGCCCGAAATGTCTTCGCTAAAATGAGCAAATTACTGTTGTGCCGAAATTTAAGCCTTGAACTCCGGAAGCGCATAGTGAGGTGCTACGTTTTCCCAATCGCTCTGTATGGTATGGAGGGATGGACTCTCACGCAGGCACTGGAGAGACGTATTGAAGCATTCGAGATGTGTCTATACCGAAAAATGCTTCGGATCTCTTGGCGTGATCGAGTCACCAATGAAGAAGTCCTTCAACGAATGCGCACTACAAAGGAGCTCCTGCCTACCATTAAGCAGAGAAAGCTAATGTACTTCGGTCACATTATGAGAAATGAGAAGTACCGTCTCCTTCATCTTATCATTCAAGGTAAGATTGAGGGGAGAAGATCTCAGGGACGCCGAAGGACATCGTGGCTGAAGAACCTGCGACAGTGGTTCGGCAGAAGCACCAAGTCCCTATTTCGAGCCGCAGCATCAAAAATCAAAATAGCTATGATGATCGCCGATCTTCGTTAGAAGTGGCACAAGAAGAAGAAGAAGAATTGAACAATATTTTATTGTATTGATTTAGGTACTAAAACGCAAAAAAAGCAACAAGCTACACATATAGTCTAACTTCTTGCCGCGTTATCCCCGAAGGGATCAAATGTGGCGAGTTGAACCTATCTTTTTCACAGGTAAGGGGGCCGGCCTTACGCCAACCACTTCAGTTGAAGTGGGGGTTTCCCAGCTCCCGAGAGGGCTGGTACTCATTTCTTGTGAAGGCTGAGTAAACCTTGCCGGTATTTTATTTTGGGGTTTGAAATAAACATCGAAACGCCCTCGGTGGGATTCAAACCCGAGCTCACGGCATGGAATGCAAGCACTCTACCAACTGAGCTATCGACCAGACTTTTTAGGTACCTACTACATAAATAATTTTTGAAAAACAATCGTTTATAAATCTATAATCCAAGCTGAATAAATAGGTACCTATATGAATATTTAAGGTTCACACTTCATATCGGTACTTTAAAGGTAAAACTCACATGAATTTCTCAGCTAAATTAACCTATTTTCTATTAAATAAAACACTAAACAAGTGTGAACATCCTGTAGTTTAGAAGTTTGTCATGAGCACTTCCATATAATTAGTTCACTTACAATGAGAAGTTACTCGCAATAAAATGTTTTATCCACGATTTCTCAAATGAGTGAATCAGCACTTATTTAGTTTTACCTATAAGGTGGCGATTTATACCCGTACAAAATGAAGGCGCTATTATACGACTTAAGTGTCGTCAAACTGCTATCATCAATATTTATTCATGAGAATAACCTTTATTCTCATCTATAAATAGAGACCGAGATGCTATGTAGCCTGACTAGTATCTGAGCCGTCGAGCTACACAGTTCAAAACCAACTCTGTGTACGAACCGTATCTTAAAATAAATTGTGGAAAATAAATAACCGTTTTTTTTGTTAAATTGAACCCGGTAGAATCCTAACAATATTTATTTATGAATTTCGGAATCTGATTGTCGTATGAATTTAACTTTATTTGTTTTTTTCGCCATTTCGCGTATGAGGTGTGAATGACACTTGATTTGAATAAAACATTGTTTGCGCGGGACTTTCGTTCATTCTTCAAAATGGCGGCGGCGCTCATTCAACCATAGACAAATGGCAATAGACAAACAACTTTCATTGCCAATATCAACATCGGATATCTGTCAAGCATGTTGATTGCAATCATTATAAATTAACAGTTTTTGATGTCAATGACTTGCGTGACGCCACTTCTCGGTATTTTATTTATTTTATGCAAAAAAAAATCTACACTTGACACACCTTTTATGAAGATGAAGAAAACGAAGAGTATAATTGGACAACCCGTCTATAGTTATGGTTATTATAAAATGGTTATACAACAGTTCACCCACACAAATTTTCTGTCAACAACATTTTGGTCACATACAATGTATTGTGTTTTTAGGTTCGGATAGACTAAATAATTTTTTTTTAAAAAACTGGTCTTCTTTTTGGATATTTATTTACACTTAATTTATTTGACAATTTATATTTATTTTTAACACTCTTAGCAACTCAAATTTATTTCACAGTTCAGCACCCCACAGTTGCTCTTCAATCAAAGGCGAATATCTATCTGCTGACCTGCACCCAAATTTTCGCCTTATTTACCCACAGAAACAGAAGTCTCTAGGGACCTGTTAGGTACAACAAAATATATATAAATATATATTTTTTTATACTTAAATGTTATTTATTACTCGTATTCCTTGACTTATAGGTTGGTATGAGGCTGACCACCCATACTGTAAAAAATGGTTCACTTTGCCAATGTCACCCCGGACCGGTCCGTAGCTCAGTGGTAACACTGCGGACTCTGAATGGGAAGGTTGTGGGTTCGATTCCCGGCGGAGCACAAAAAATATACTATTTATATTTTCAAATTTGCTCTTCGCTGGGTTGAAAAATTCAAAAACCCCATTACCAATGACCGGTCACCAAAGGTCCATCCAGCCTTACAGCAACTGGGTCTTGCTTGAGAATTGGCGCTTTGTAGCGACGACGATCAAGCTCGTAAAAAGGTCGATAGCTCAATTGGTAGAATGCTTGCATTCCATGCCGAGAGCAAGGGTTCGATCTCAAAGGTTTACTCAGCCTTCACAATAAAATGAGAACCGGCCCCCCCGGGAGCTGGGAAACCCCCACTTCAACTGAAAGTGGTTGGTGTGAGGCCGGCCCCCTTGCCTGTAAAGCTAAATAGGTCCCAAAGCGCCACATGCGACCCCTTCGGGGATAACGCAGGCAAGAAGTTACTCTAAATGTGTAGCTTAGTTGCGTTTTTTTTTTTTTTACCCCTGTTTCAGGGAATGTCGGCAAGAGTTGCAGGGCTTATGTTCATTTGAGGTTTGGATTTTATTTGTAAGTACACAATCAGCATTATTGTAAGCGCGAACTACACGTGTTTGTTTGTGGGCATACATCTGAGAGCTTTGAATGAATATATCCTTGCAACTTAGATTATAGATTATACAGCAGCCTAGCAGGAACATACATATATATTGTCTATACCTAACTTCCTGCTGTCAATCTCAAGTGTGTATTTTGTAATGTCATGTGTTGACTAATAAAGAGTGTAAATCCGAAAACATCTGGGTATTATTCACTGAATCAGACTTTGCAACAGGACCAATTTGCCAGAACACTCTCGACCGCTCTGACAGCTTCGAGAGTACATTATTATTTCATTTGTAGATTTCTTAAGCCTGTAATAATTATTGCTACCTACGATGTACACCTATATTAATCTACTATTTACATAACAATATGGTCCACAGACAGTTCCATCACAGAAAACTAAGACAAAATAATAACAAAGGTTTTTTGGAGAGCAAGTTGTCTGTGATGGAACTGTCTGTCGGCCTATTTTGTAAATGTGACTGGAATATCGTTGATTGAAAAGTCGTGTGGAACAGCTGTCGTGTGGAAGAGCTGTCGTGTGACCATATTGTCCGTTGCCGACATGTCTGTGGTCGAGTCGTCTGAGAAATGAAAGAGAGAGAAAAAAACAAATCTCAAATGAACTTCTTCTTCTTCTTCTTGTGCCACTTCTAACGAAGATCGGCGATCATCATGGCTATTTTGATTTTTGATGCTGCGGCTCGAAATAGGGACTTGGTGCTTCTGCCGAACCACTGTCGCAGGTTCTTCAGCCACGATGTCCTTCGGCGTCCCTGAGATCTTCTCCCCTCAATCTTACCCTGAATGATAAGATGAAGGAGACGGTACTTCTCATTTCTCATAATGTGACCGAAATACATTAGCTTTCTCTGCTTAATGGTAGGCAGGAGCTCCATTGTAGTGCGCATTCGTTGAAGGACTTCTTCATTGGTGACTCGATCACGCCAAGAGATCCGAAGCATTTTTCGGTATAGGCACATCTCGAATGCTTCAATACGTCTCTCCAGTGCCTGCGTGAGAGTCCATCCCTCCATACCATACAGAGCGATTGGGAAAACGTAGCACCTCACTATGCGCTTCCGGAGTTCAAGGCTTAAATTTCGGCACAACAGTAATTTGCTCATTTTAGCGAAGACATTTCGGGCTTGCTCTAGTCTGCTTCTGACTTCTTGACACATGTCCCACTTTTCGTTGACCACACATCCCAGGTACCTGTAACTGAACTAACTAAAATGAACATACAGCCTGCAACTCTTGCCGATCTTCCCTGAAACAGGGGTGACATGGGCAAAGTGAACCATTTTCTTCACCATGGATGGTCAGCCGCATACCAACCTATAAGTTAAGAAACAGAATACCCTGCTTCGAACTGAACCAAGTCCTTGTTTCGAGCCGCAGCATCCAACGTCAAAACAGTCATGACGATCAACGATCTTCGATAGAAGTGGCATCAAAAGAAGAAGAAGAAGAAGGGGTACACTTGCATCAAGTCGTACAAAGCTGAGGAGTTAAATTTAATATCTTGGACAGCATAAAAAAAATGTCAGTAAAAACAGCAGAAGTGCTTGAGGTTTTAATTGAAGCTCTTGCGAACTCACTTTCTACTAATTGTTATTTGACAACTTTTACTCGTGCAATATATTTTTTACACCCCATTTGCATGTCGAGATTAAATAATTCATTTATTCTTAAGATCCGGGTCCACTGACCTTTTGCAATATTATTAATATTATTAGAAAGAAATGGCGGTTGATCTGTAATGTTGGCGGCGAGGGTTTATTAAATTGGAATTTGTTTTTATTTGTAAATGGATATTTTGTATTTGGATATTATTATTTAGTGATGTTTAAATTGTAATTTGTCGTGTGTGTTCCTTGACTTATTATTACTCTATGCTTATAGGTTGGTATGCGGCTGACCACCCATGCTGTAGAAATGGTTCACTTTGCCAATGTCACCCCTGTCTCAGGGAAGGACGGCAAGAGTTGCAGGGTGTATGTCCATTTGAGATTTGGTTTTTATGTTGTAGGTTCACATGAGGCATGTGCAAGCGCGAACTTGTACGTGTCTGGTTGTGAGAATGCATGTAATGTGAATCTCCAATGTAACATATCTTTGCAACTTAGATTAGATTTATTTGGTGAGCGCTGTTTTTGTATAAATCCCACCTCAAGATCCCTGTGCAAGTTGGTCGTCGCTATAGAAAACGTCAATGCTCAGGCAAAACCCAGTTGCTGTAAAAATCTGACTATCGTACCTATTTTATTTGTGTTTATCATCACAATTAGTGTTATTCTTAGACATTTTAGTCTTCCGTTGAGCCCAGGCTTTGACAAACTAATGGTGCATGAAGTATGAAGCATGATGTATGAAGACCTGTCAATCGGAGATGGCCACAAGTGAAAAACTGATTAGTTTTCATACAAATATTACATACCAAAATTCGGAAGGCAAGAATCACCGGGGTGATGAGACTTCCAGCCCAGGCACTATTAGCTTGTCAAAGCGTGGGCTCAACGGACGACCAAAATGCCTAAGAATAGCCCTTTTTTTATGATTATTGTTGCTTCCTTTCTTTCTAGGGCCCATCCTAGATTGAAAGCTATTTATTGTCGTTAGTGGATGACACAATTTAGCCCCAATACCGTATATATTGTTTAGCCACACATACATGTTAAAATTTCGTCAAATCGTCGAAACGAAAGTGAAAATTAGTGATATTGTGTAATTGCATCTAATGGCGGCTTATTGTGTTCTGTCAATACGTCAGATTGCGCGCCAAGTTGCCAGTCATAGACACACACGTACGTGTTGCTGCTGCCGAATGATGTGCAAATAGCACAACACTAGGAGTACCTCAGTATACGGAAAAAAATATCTAACAACGTGACACTGGCGCCCCTGCTGTACGCGGGAATTCGCCACAGAAGAATGTCTGGGTGTCTATTCACGATAGGGGATAGAGTAGATTCATTTCGATTTTACCAGAAAAAGCAATAAATGGTATTGCGAGGCACAATACCTTTATTCCTTTTTCGGGGAAAATCGAGATGAGTCTTATCTATCCCCTATCGTGAATAGACACCCAGTTCGTAAATCAAACTAAGTTTTTACTTTCTATAATCTACGTTGCAAAGGTATATTGACATTTAAGGCTCATAGCGATACCTTAAAGGTAAAATTGAATAAGTAGCATATAAAGATAAGATGGGTTTCTTAGATAAATGCACCTTTTTTCCTATTTTCTACGAGAGCAAACGCTACAAAAATGTGAAAATCCTGTAGTTTAGAAGTTTTTCATGAGTATTTCCTAATAATTAGTTCACTCACTATGAGAAGTTACTCCCAATAAAAAAAATATCCTTGATTTCTCAAATCATTGAATCAGTAGGTACTTATTCAGTTTTACCTTTAAGGTGGGGATATTTAATGCATGGTCACAAGTAGGTAGCTACAAGTTATTATGCGTTAGCACATTTCTTATGTTTACATTCAAAATAATCCAAACTTCACATGAACATAAACTTTGCTACTCGTGCCGCCTTTCCCTGGAACCGGGGTGGTATTGGCAAAATTGAACCAAGTTCTTGCACATGGGGGGTCAGCCTCATACCAAACTACTAAGGAACATGAAAAAAATGCAAAATATTAGACAGATTCATTTAATTTAATAGCTCTATTATCTTATTTGGCATCTTACCTACAGCAATACATTTTATCCCCAAAAGATTTGACAGATAAAAAAACCTTTTTTTGAATGAGAGACTTGCGCCTCTGACTCTCAGATTTGGAGGAAATCCGGCCGAATGTTGAGGTTTATTTTCGCACCCTTCTCCATATTCCGACCTCATTGCTGAGTACGCCTATTATTGTCTACAAGCAATTGAAGTGTGCACATACATTTATTGAAAATAGGTTTCTAGAAGATGAATGATCGTATACCGAGGTATTTTTGTGTGGAGGTGCCACGCCATTAAGTAATTTGTTTTTCATTTATATAACTTTTGATTTAAGTATGACGTGCGAATAGCGCGCACTTATTTTTATCACATTTCAATGTTAAAAATCACCATGACACGCCAGCTTTTAGAAATTTAGAATATTGTGTAACGCTTTGTAAAAATAATACTTATTACGAAAATATGACTTTTGATTTTTTTTTGTAATTCCATCACGCTTTAAAAGTGAGAAAAACAGGCAAAACATGTTTTTGTATGTAAGCGAAAAATAAAAAGACTTTCAATTTATACTGTGATTTTTCTTTTTACTTTTTATAGATTTGTGTAGATTAGATTTTTTTCTGTTTATGCTAAAACGAGCTTCCAAGAAGTTGAATTTAGACTCGGCATTTCCAAGTATAGCAAAATTAAATCAAATGAAATTTTAGTTAAGTTTTTATAATATTTAACCAACGGAATTTCGCTAGTAAATTTAGTTAGTTGATTAACGATTTTCCTGTGAACTAAGGAACCTGTGACGTATTTCCTTTAACGCTTAAACATTATAAATTATTAATTGATCGGATGTTTTTGTCGTAATATTAAAAAAAAGGTATTACGGAATAAATAATTTATTGAGGAAATTGTAAAATCTAAAAGCTGTTATAAAAAATACAGTAGGTGTTCAATAGAAATGACGCATCGTGGAAAATACAAGTGTCATAATCAGCTGTTTACAGGCGGCCATTTTGGAAATTTAAAATCGATTCGAATTCGAACAAAATTGAATGAGTGTGGAGGTAAAGAAAGCATAAATACCCCATAAGGTAAAACTGAGGAGAGTATTCGTTGACCATTTCGTTGGGAACCGGTTTTTAAGGCGATGGTATCGAGTTTGTGAATAATGCGTCACTATAATATAAGAAACGCGTTCGTTTTTTTGGTAATATGATATTATGGAGATAGCTTCGGATAAATCAATGAAACAAGGACGTGACTTTCTCAAAATTAAACAAAAAATACAACAGATTTCTCAATCGCGAGTTCAAGCATATTCCTGAATTCTATTTTTTTTAAGAGGAAAGGGACGACCGAGAAAAGTATGGAGTGATCAGATTGAGGAGATTGTGAAAGAATGGGATATACAAAGTGAGCGTAAAACAAGAAAATGCATGAAAAAGGTGATGAATATAAATGAATTGAAAAAGGTATGTCAACTTTGCAGAGGCTCTGGCCACCCCTAGCGGAATGGCGACAGAGTTACAGTACAGTCCTTGTCATCTTCCAATTCTTTTCAAAGATTGTTTCCTTCCTATAGTTTGCAGTCGCTGGAGCTATGAGGACCCTCACATAATGCAGGGCAGTTCCGTGCAGGGTCTTGGAGACCAGCAAGCTGATCTTGTACCGGACTCTCTCATGTATCCTCAGCCAGTGAAGAGTCTGCTGAGCTTTTGATGATGAAGACAAGTTGCAAAGCCCACATCAAGGGCCACTGGGTTACTCCACTGCTTGAGGTGCATTTCTTTCGGGCCAGGTGCGCTCCCAGCAGGTTTTTGAGCGGCAAAGTGAAAGTCACGGAGGCGATCCGCTAAAGTCAGGGGCGATCATCGATACATCAAGTCCCGACACAAAAACAGCGGGAAATAAATGACTTTATGGTGTAACCTACGGTGGAGATGAAACAGATATCCGGGTGTAATAGGTTAGCTAGCCTATTGGAGTTTTAAACCCTTTTCACACCGCATGCATTGACTTATAGGTTGGTATGCGGCTGACCACACATGCTGTAGAAAATGGCTCACTTTGCCAATGCCACCCCTGTTTCAGAGAAGGTCGGCAGGAGTTGTATGTTATAGATAGATCAGTGGCGAAGCGTGCCATACAAGCTGGTTCCCATCGGCTTCCCTTTTAAAATGATGTAACAAAGTAGTTAAAAAATATAGGCACAAAGTAAAAAAATACATTTACAACCAAAGAAACAATACATATTTTTCCCCCATTGAAACCACGCAGTCTACTTTTGTATCATTTCTGCCTGATTTTAAACGGGAAACCGATGGAGACCGGATTGTATGGCACCCTTCGCCACTGAATTAGATAGTATATAGAAAATATATATTAATATCAAATGTAAGGATATTTTAATAATAATAAGGATATTTTGTTGTAATTAATTAATACAGACAACAACTATTTAATTGTATTGAGATTCCGTTACTGCGTCCAAATATTCTAAAATATACTACAATATGAGTCAATCACAGAGTAATAACAATATAACTGAATAAGAGACGTATAAAGCTAACATGGGTGTATCGTATAAGTGCACCTCTTTCCTATTTTCTGCGAGAGAAAAACATTAAAAAAGTGTGAGAATCCTGTAGTTTACAACTTAGTCATGAGCACTTCCTTACAATTAGTTCACTTACTATGAGAAGTTACTCCCAATATTTTTTTTTATCCACGATATCTCAAACAGTGGACCACCACGGTGGTGATACATTGTAAGTCATACGAAACACAACCAGCCACTCTTTGTCAAAGAAAGCACCGCCCATGTTCTTTAATATGCTTGTAACCAAAAATATGGTAATATTTTAGAAAACATTCTACAGATTTATGCGTAGAACGCAACGTTTAAAATAATCACTGAGACTGATTCCTTTGAAAAGATGAGAAGAAATTCATTTTTCACAAATGGTGAGTTATCTTGACTTATGAGTATGCAAGGACAGGAAGAAGTGGCGGCTAATCTGCAATGCTGATTTGTAATGTTGGTATATTAGTTTGCTACATTTTTTGCATAAGAAATTTTAGACTTTTTTTGTATAGATTTCTTTTTACGGTTTTGTTGTTTTTTTTTATACTTAAATGTTATTTGTTGCTCGTATTCCTTAACTTATAGGTTGGTATGAGGCTGACCACCCATACTGTAAAAAATGGTTCACTTTGCCAATGTCACCCCTGTTTCAGGGAATGTCGGCAAGAGTTGCAGGGCTTATGTTCATTTGAGGTTTGGATTTTATTTGTAAGACACAATCAGCATTTGTAAGCGCGAACTACACGTGTTTGTTTGTGCGCATACATCTGAGAGCTTTGAATGAATATATCCTTGCAACTTAGAGTATAGATTATATTATAGATGAGTTGGTATGAGGCTGAACACGGATACTTTAAAAAGTGGTTCACTTTACGAATGTCACCTCTATTTCAGGGAAGTTCTGAAAACCTTTGGGGCTTATTATGTAAATGTCTTACAAGAAAGTGAAATCTAAGCGAGTAGACTTCAACAAGTGTAAAAAGGGGAAGTTATATCCTCTTGCAGGCATAGCCCCACCCCACATCAGACGCAAGGTGGCTTCGAGAGTCGAGAGGCAGAAGGCTCTAACGTGCACACAGCACTGCATTTACGGAAGTGGCATTTCATCACAGCAGCGCCTGAAGTCGAGACACAGCTTCCTTAGTTCCGTGCAGCCCTTGTCTTTGGATCCAGTAGCGGAGAGATAAAAAATGTGGAAAGAGGAATGCCCGGAGAGCTTTGTGCAGCCTTCAGAGAGCCTACCTCCAGGAAAGAACCTCGAGTGGCCCGTATGGAGATCCATGAACAGATTGAGGACCAATGTTGGAAGAGCCCGGGCCAACATGCTGACCTGGGGATTTCTGGGACGGGAGGACTCTACACTATGTGAGTGTGGAGCTCAGCAAACTATGGAGCACCTGCGGTGTTGTCCCTCCTGTCCGACAAGCTGCTCCATGGATGATCTCTTTGCGGGAAACCAAAGAGCTGTAGACATTGCTCGTTACTGGGCCAATACGGTGTGAAGCTGACACGAAGAAGAAGAAGTGTAAAAATTCATCTTACTTACAATTTTTCAGCCCTTTCCAATATTTCCTCAATAAATTATTATAACTGTTGATGGAATGGTGTCTTACCTGAAACAATACAAAAAAACATAAGATTAATTTATGCAGGTTTCATTAACATGTTTTTTTTCTGCATTAAGTCCTTTCATCCCGGTAAGAAGTCTTTTTTTACGTATATTTTTACGTTTCGATACCTCAAGGGTAAAACTGAATAAATGACATCTGAAACTAACATGGGTTCTCAGATTAATGCACTTTTTTTCATATTTTCTAAGAGAGAGAACACTAAGAAAGTGTGAAAATCCTGTAGAAGGTTTTCGTGAGCACTTCCTTATAATTAGTTCACTTACTATGAGAAGTTACACCCAATAAAATGTTTTATCTACGATTTTGTAAATCAGTGAATCAGCGCTTATTCAGTTTTACCTTTAAGGTGTCAACATCTCGGCCTTATGGCCGAGGGGGCCAAGTGAGCTGATCTTTCTAGCGTGTTTGGAATAGAACAACGTTAGTGCGATCCCCGCCTGGGTCATTTGACCATAACTTTGACCCAATTCATTAAAATAAACAATAATGAATTATTAATTGATTATATTAATATACCAGAAGGTTGGTCTAGCCAGGCAGAAAAGGTTAATAAATAGAATTCCTCTTCACAAATCAATTTTTTTTTAAAGAAAAAAAAAAGAGACGATCTAGCTAAGATGGTATGGATGTATAAATATAAATAGATGAGTATAATATTCAAAATCCGCTTCTTTAATAATTAACCAGATTCTCGTTTGCATATGTTTAGCATAAACACTTTCTCTCGTGAAGAGTCAATACTCGATATGTGAGAATGCTAATTGTGGGAGAAAAAATACGCGTGACACTTTGTCATACTGCCACACATAGTTCTGACTCACAAAACAATCCGCAATGTCACAATCGAGACATGTCTAAACAGTGACAAAAGATGACGTCACGGTTCCCGTCGTTTGTCTTTTTTCTATGAAAAAAAAACCAGCTAAGTTACACATAAAGTGTACCTTCTTGACGCGTTTTCTGTTAAGCGGTCGCATGAGGCGAGTGGAGCGTATTTATTTTACAAGCCAAGGGGTTGGCCTTACGCCGACCACTTCAGTTGAAGTGAGGTTTTCCCAGCTCTCGAGTAGGCTAATACTCATTCGTTATGAAGGCTGAGTAGGCTTTGCATATATTCAATTTTGGGTTTGAAATAAACACCAAAACGGTAAATCATTTCTGTCACCCTCGGTGTGATTCGAACCCAAGCTCTCGTCATGGAATCTAAACAGTCTAGCAACTGAGCTATCGGCCAGTCTTTTTACGAGCTTGGTTGTCGCTACAAAACATCAATTCTCTAGCTAGACCCAGTTACTGTTAGGCTATTTTTTAACACAGCGAAGAGAAGATACATTTTTGAAAATATAATTGGTTTATATTTTTGCTCCGCCCGGATTCAAGCCCACGACCTTGTATTTACGAGTCCAAAGCGTTACAACTAGACTGCGGACTGGCAATATCTGTCAAAAAATGGATAAAACTTTAGAGCAGCTATTTCGCATTGCCGGATAAAGAGAGACTTTCTCTAAGTGATTATCAACGTCGGGGGGACCTAACAAGTCACATGGAGGAGAGCAGAAGATACATCAATGGAAAATCTTAATTAACTGACCACATTAATGAGTTAAGGAGTGGCGTATGTATGTGACTTTATACATCACATCCGACGTGTGTTTTCTTCCATCAATTTTCTACATCCATTGATCTAGTTTAGACGTGTAGAATGTGTGTTTATAGAGAATTATCTAACCTAGATGGGTGTTTACAAAGCGGATGGATTTAACCGCATCTGTAATCATTTCAATTATTTGTTTTGAGAGAAAAGTCGCACTCTTTCTAAATTAAGTTGCAAAGATACGTAGGTATAATTTGAAATTCATATTAAATGCATTCCCACAAGCAGACACGCATAATTTTGCGCTCACACATGCCGCATGTGGACCTACAATATAAAAAAAAAAACAATCTCATATGATCATAAGCCCTTTAACTAAGCATAAGCTACTTCATTTAACATAAGCTACTTCAACTCTTGCTGACCTTCCCTGAAACGGGGGTGACATTGGCAAAGTGAACCATTTTTTACAGTATGGGTGGTTAGCCTCATACCACCCTATAAGTCAAGGAACGTAATCTTTCATATTTACATAGATAGTGTTACTATTAACGGGCTCAATTTAATAAAAACTTCAGTTAATTTATTTCACACAATTCATTTTAAGATTCCATTCATATTAACATTTTGACCGGTCCGTAGCTCAGTGGTAACACTGCGGACTCTGAATGGGAAGGTTGTGGGTTCGAATCCCGGCGGAGCACAAAAATATATACCATTTATATTTTCAAATTTGCTCTTCGCTGGGTTGAAAAAATCATAAACCTTTACCAATGACCGGTCACCAAAGGTCCATCCAGCCTTACAGCAACTGGGTCTTGCTTGAGAATTGGCGCTTTGTAGCGACGACCAAGTTCGTACACTTCTGCGGCACTACAACAAGTGTCATAGACCCCAAGAGTCTCTAGAATCTAGGGAGTCTACCGCACAGGATTTCTTAAAAAATATATATTAGGTTCGAAAACTGAGTGTTTTTTTTTAATGTTCTGCCCGACGACTCTGATAGAAGTCTCCCTGCAAATCATCTCGAGCTCTATTTATAGGTGTATAAGAGTTATTATATCATGTTCGAGACCACGTATAAATATATTTGTATTTGCAACTTAGATTATACTTAGATTGACGTCCAAATTTGAAGATTGAAAGACTTTGGTGATTGAAGATCTTTGGTGTAGGAGCATTGTTTGGAGTTCGTATCTGAATTATCGTGTGCTATTTCGCAATCACGAATGTCAAATTGCATAAAATTAATCTTTTGTGAAGTCAAATTCACAGTGTGGGAAGAATAAAAAAAAGCTCCTACTACGAAAGCCACAGATCAAACGAAAACAATATCACCATACATCACTATTCGAATAATTTGAAATACGACTTTAATTTAGAGATAACTATGATTGGTAAGCCAAATATATTATATAATTAATCAAATAAATATACTGTTTTTATTCACTTTTTTATTTTTTTATTTTAAATATGTCTAACAGTTTTCGCCTAAAAAGGCATCCTCAGGACAAGGATAAATATATTACATCCCATTTTAAGTCTTTAATCTATAATATAAGTTGCAAAGATGTATTGATATTTAAGTATTATATTTAATGCATGCCCACATGCAGGCACATAAGATTGCGCTTACACATGCTGCATGTGTGTACACAAAATAAATCAAACCTCACATGAACATAAACTCCTGCCGCCTTTCTCTGAAACAGGGGTGGCATTGACAAAAGTAAACCATTTTCTTGTTCAAGCTGCTGTCAACCAGGCGCGTGCATATGGTATAGGCAAATACATTTCAGAATAAATATTTTGTTCCATTCCTTTAAAATAACTCATTTGAAATTTAATAAGAGTTTTAGGCTTACACGGCCGGCTGATGATGCTGGAGAGATGTTTCCGTGATCTGTTGCCGTGGTCTGTGGGAGCTGGAGCTTCCGGACGTTTCGAATGAAAACATCAAGTTCATCTTCATCATCATACTTTACGCTGAAGAAGCCCATCGCAGACATGGGCGAAACGTCCGGAAGCTCCAGCTCCCATAGACCACGGCAACAGATCCCGGAAAACATGTCTCCAGCATCATTTGAAATTGACTGAAGTGCTAACGATGGCTCCAATCCAACTTTAATTTTGAATTTTAAATCTGAATATCAAGCTTAAATGTTTTTTACCATATATTGCCTACCTATTTGGCGCATGTGCCTGTATGGGATGCACGTCTCTACTTTCAAAATATTATACCCTGCTATGACTTTGGAGGAAATGAAAGAAGTATGTAAGAACAAAAATAAATGGCGATTGATCTGTAATGTTGGCGGCTAGGGTTTTGTAAATTGGAATTTGTTATCTGTTTTAGTTTTGATGTCCATACATATTTATTTATTTATTTATTTATTTATTTATAAATTCACGACACTTAGTGCCTTTTACAAACCATACTAAAAATAGTGTTATAAATACAAGAGTAAGTAAAAAGTATAAAATGAAACAACAAATATATCAGAACTACAATTGAAAACTATCCGGGATAAAAAGTAACATAAAACAAAATAATGATTACATAAGTAGGTATTAATACTTTAAAAAAAAATAGAGAGATGAGATAAAAAAACAAGAGAAAAGACAGTTTATGAATGTATAAATAGTAAGCAGAAATTAGAAGTAAGTAGCTGAATATAAAACCACAATTAAAAATAGATTGAAAAAAATTATAAATACCTATATATGAAAGTAAAATGAAACAAATAAACACAATAACAAAAACTATATAAAAATAAGAATAAAAATCAAAGTTACTATTTAGAGAAAAAATATAAATCAAAAATCAAAAGAAATATACAAGCAACAGAAATAAAAACATTATTCATCCAAAAAGTACCTCAACAGACCAGCTCTATACCTATCAAAGTTATTGTTGGGTGGGTCAAAGTCTAGTGTACAGGTATTACCACTACGTTGAAGGCGATTTATGCAACTGTTATATTGTGCATTTGTATTGGAAGCTACAGGGCGATAAGGAATAATGTGTCGTGATCCTTGACGAGGGATTAAAAAATTTAACTCGCCCAGCAACGACGGACAGTCTATAAGTCCATTTTTTATTTTATAAAGGGTCAACAAGTCAATGATTTTGCGTCTTTCCAGTAAATTATTTAATTTAAGAAAAGAGTTCAAAAGGATGGGATCAAAATTAGAAATAGGAATTTTAAGCTTGTAATTTATAATTTTCAAGAATTTAATGTGAACTCTTTCAATACTATCTATATGAACCGTATAATGAGGAGACCAGACGGGTGAACAGTATTCCAGACAACTACGGACTAGTGACGTGTATAACAATTTTATTGTATTGGTATCACGAAAATCCTTAGCAATGCGGAACACAAAACCAAGCATTTTCAAACCTTTAGCACATACATACATACATATTATTGTTTATTGATTTTTAAAAAAAATGTGGCGTGTATGTTCCTTGAGTTATAGGTTGGTATGCGGCTGACCACCCATGCTGTAAAAATGGTTCACTTTGCCAATGTCACACCTGTTTCAGGGAAGGACGGCAATGAGATTTGTTTTTTTTTATGTTGGACGTTCACATGCGGCATGTGCAAGCGCGAATTTGTACGTGTCTGCTTGTAAAAATGCATGTAATGGGAATCTCCAATGTAACATATCTTTGCAACTTAGATAAGATTAGATGAACCCATTAATTTGATGTGTAAATATTCAGCTCAATTGGATACAGGGAAATTCGTTGATCTTCACTTGAAATATATGTCAAGGAAGTATAAAAAATGTACTTTGAATTACGAATGCTTTGATTGACGAGTTACTGATTGGATAGATATATTGAGGTTTAGTGGTAGGTGTCACTTGTTTGACATATCAAAATATATCCAGGATATATTGTATGTTGAATGACAAAGCTTGTGTTGAAATGTGCTTAAATTTATGGCATATTAGTCACATTCTGGTGTGTACCTACAAGACAAGCCTTGGAATTGTTTCATGGAAATCATTCAGACCGGTTCGTGAATCAAATAAATCTAAATACTCTGATATAATCTAAGTTCCAAAAATATCGATACCTTACTGAATAAGTGACATATTTAGCTAGCATGGGTTTCTCAGATAAATTCACCGTTTTTTCATATTTTCTACGACAGAAAACACTAAAACAGTGTGAAAATCCAGTAGGTTATAAGTTTTTCTTTAAAAGTAGTTCACTTAATATGAGAAAATACACACAATAAAATGCTTTATCTACGATTTCTCAAATCAGTGAATCAGCACTTATTCAGTTTTACCCTTAAGGTGTCGATATATTGACATATCTTCTTCTTCGTGTCAGCTTCACACCGTATTGGCCCAGTAACGAGCAATGTCTACAGCTCTTTGGTTTCCCGCAAAGAGATCATCCATGGAGCAGCTTGTCGGACAGGAGGGACAACACCGCAGGTGCTCCATTGTTATGGGGCTTCCACACGCTTGCCAACCCATCTCAAGTCAAGCGCACAGTGTGTCGTCTAGAACATGCTAGCTGGACAAAATTTTGTCTAATGGACTAATTTTGTCGTGCTAGCATGTTCTAGACGACACACTGTGCGCTTAGCTACAAGCCAAGTGCACAGTGTGTCGTCTAGAACATGCTAGCTGGACAAAATGAGTCCATTAGACAAAATTTTGTCCAGCTAGCATGTTCTAGACGACACACTGTGCGCTTGACTTGATATGGGTTGGCAAGCGTGTGGAAGCCCCATTAAGGTTCCACATATAAGGCTTCACATATAAGGCTCATATTTGACGCTTGCCCGCAAGCAGGCAATTGTAAGTTTGCGCTTACACATGCTGAATGTGTGCATATAAAATAAACAAAATAGTACATGAACATCAAGTTTGCAATCACTGCTCTTTTCCTTGAAATGGGATGGGATTGGCTAAAGTGATGTATGGAATGTCAGTCACATACCAACATATCAGTCAAGGAAAAGATCAATTTGAAAAATAGGACGTTGCAATGTCTTGCTCCATAAATGGGGATTAGCTCCATCTACAGGGTGTGACTGTGGGGCGGAGAACCAGACTGCCCGGTATATAGTCTAAATCTAAATCTAAGTTGCAAAAATATATATCATTTGAGATTCATATAAAATGCATTCCCACAAGCAGACACCTATAAGTTCGCGCTAAGACATGCTGCATGTGGGCCCACAATATAAAAACCCAATTTCAGCCCTGCAACTCTTGCCAACCTTCCCTGAAACAGGGGGGACATGTGCAGAGTTAACCATATTTTTTACAGTATAGGGGTCAGCCTCATACCAACCTATAAGTCAAGGAATACAAGCAATAAATTACGTCCAATTGTAAAAAACAAACACTAAAAAATCTATAAAAATGAAAATTGAGTCTTTGCCTAAGCCGCCTGCATTACAATCAGTCCCCATTTTTTTTTCAATCCTTAAATACTTCTTTCATTTCATCCAGAGTCATAACCTTCTTCATACAAGCTCTCCTTTTATTACGACTCTGGATATCTCATTCATTCACTATTTCAGGAAGTGCTGTCGGGAATCGAGATTGCGACTCGGTAGCGTTAACCACTAGACTACAGTACCCTTAGTACGAGTTGCAAAACTTGAGAAAAGTAAAGTTTACGGAAAATATTAAAGAGTGATTTCTCCCAAAATCTGCCGTTTTTGTTTCTTACACTTTATGGTCTTAGCCAAGGCCGTACTAGAACTAACAGTATGACCTTGGTCTTAGCAAAAGAGTAACAGTGATGAAGAAAATCAAGTTCAAACAAACAAAAACGGCAGATTTTGGGGGAAATCACTCTTTAATAATTGCCGTAAACTTTACATTACTCAAGTTTTGCAACTCGTACTCAGGGTACAGACCAGTAAATATGTATGTTTACTTCTCGGTAAGATGTTGTGTAAAATATATATTTATTGAATCACAGATAATGACTGGCTGGTAGGCAGATTGTGTATTTTGACATGGTGTAAAAAATATATATCGTAAGAGTTTAATGATCGGCCGACCAAAGTTTCATTCTAATGTATGTATTTGTCTATGAATCATTAGAAAATGATGAACGACTTGTATTGGCACATTAAAACACCAATGACATACTTATTTTAGCGGTGTGCAATCTAGTGGTTAGCGCTTCGGACTTGTAATGGAAGGTCGTGGGCTCGAATCCCGGCGGAGCACAAAAAATATACACTTTATATTTCAAATATGCTCTTCATCGGTTTCTTTCCTTGACTTATAGGTTGGTATGAGGCTGACCACTCATACTGTAAAATGGTTCACTTTGCCAATGTCACCCCTGTTTGAGGAAAGGTCGGCAAGAGTTGCAGGGCTTATGTTCATTTGAGATTGGGTTTTTATATTGTAGGTCCACATGCGGCATGTGTTAGCGCGAAATTATACACGTCTGCTTGTGGGAATGCGTTTAATATGAGTCTTAAATGATATATACCTTTGCAGCTTAGAATTAGATTTAGATTTAGATCGGTGACCAAAGATCCAACCAGTCTTACAGCATCTGAGTCTTGCTTAAGAATTGGTTCTTTCTACAGCGACGACCAAGCTCGCAGAGGGCTGTTGAGTGTGATTCACACAAAAACAGCGCTCACCAAGTAAATCATAACAATATAATAACGCAACGCAACTAAGCTACACAAATAGTGTAACTTTTCTACTGCGTTAGACCTGAAGGGGTCGCATGTGGCGATTCGGGACCTGCTTATTTTTACGGGTAAGGTTTTTACGGGTAAGGCTGAGTAAGCCTTGCCGGTATTGTTTTTGGGTTTGAAATAAACACTGAAACGGGATTTCATTTCTGACACCCTCGATGGGCATCTAGCCCTTGCTTCCGGCTTAAGAATATCCCTAATATAATAATCCCTGATACAAAGTGAGTCCGAAGCGTTAACCACTAGACCACGGACCGGTCTTAATACGTTGTTTGTTGAAACATTCCCTTAATCGGATTAGGAGGACTGTGGATCTATAAAATTTGCCAAACTAGGTATTGCTCAAGAATTTCCATTGCGTGATAACAAGAATTTTCTAATGTGATTTCAAAATTTATTTATTATATCATATCATCCTAAAGTAATATATTGGCATGAGGCTCAGCGCCTAAGCTCTCACAAAACATTCAATTTAAACAATGTCACCCCTGTTTCTGGTCAATGGTTAACATTATGTTTTTTTAAGGTCAGATGCAGCATGTGGAAGCGTAAAGTAATACGTCGTTCCTTGTGTGCGTGCAAAAAGTAAGAATCATATTTTTTATGCAAAATACATCTCTGCAAATAAAATACGCTTACGGTGGTCTGACATATTCCATTCAAATCTATTAATATGTAAGGAATGAGTGTGTTGGAATCATAGGTTGGAATAAAAAATGGATTCCCATATCTCCAACTGTGTTATTTACACACAGCAAATCCATGGCTCAACCGCCACCTAACGTGAATTTACTATACAAAGAAACGATTCAAATTCAATACAATTCAACTAAGCCACACATATAGAGCAATTTCTTGCCGCGTTATCCCCGAAGGAGTCGCATGTGGCGAGTTGAACCTATTTATTTTTACAGGGAAGGGGGCCGGCCTTACGCCAACTACTTCAGTTGAAGTGAGAGTTTCCCAGCTCCCGAGAGGACTGGTACTCATTTCTTGTGAAGTCTGAGTAAACCTTGCCGGTATTTAATTTTGGGGTTTGAAATATACACCGAAATAGGAAATCATTTCGGACACCTTCGGTGGGATTCGAACCCGAGCTCACGGGGCGGAATGCAAGCACTCTACCAACTGAACTATCGACCGGACATGATGATCTATGGATTTGCTATATTAAGCGTATTGTGAATAATCCTATAAGAAATAGAGTCAAGTAATTAACTAATGAATGGGTAAAGGACAAATGCAAGTTGAAAAATTATATGAAAATAAAGGTAGAAAATAATGAGATGAGATGGTTTTATGGTTTTGGACATGTAGAAAGAATGGATGATAAAAGATATTGTGTATATACAGAAGAAATGTGAAAGAGAAAAGAGGAAAAGGGAATACTGAAAAAAATATGGTTGGATCAGCGATTGTAAAAGAAGAAAATGTTATAAAAAGGTGGTGGTTAAGAATGAATTGGAAGAGGTATGCAAGGATTGGAAAAAATAAGACAAATCTGCAGAGGCTCTAGGCACCCCTAGCGGAATGGCGACAGAGTTACAGTTATAGTATAGTAAAATACCTTGTTTATTGGATTTGTCATCATTTTAATTTCCAAATGAAATTTTCTTAAAAAGTGAAAACTTTCCGGATATTTCCAAATATTTGATGTCGCCATCAATTGATGATAATTACATTAGGAAGTATTTGAAATCAAACGAACACACTGGTCGGTATTTAAAAATTTGAAATGTGCATTTTGGTATAAAATTTCCGAAATTCATTAAGACATACATCTAATCTAAGCTGCAAGGATACATATCTAATCTAATCTAATCTAATCTAATCTTAGCTGCAAAGATATATATCATTTAAGATTTATACTAACTGCATTCCCACAAACAGATATGTATAATTTCGCGCTAACACATGCCGCATGTGGACCTGCAATATAAAAACCCAATCTCAAATGAACATAAGCCCTGCAACTCTTGCCGTCCTTCCCTGAAACAGGGGTGACATTGGCAAAGTGAACCATTTTTTACAGTATGGGTGGTCAGCCGCATACTAACCTATAAGTCAAGGAACTTTAAAAAGGAAAATCAAATAGGTCGGCTACCAGTACCCTTAGTACGAGTTGCAAAACTTGAGTAATGTAAAGTTTACGGCAATTATTAAAGAGTGATTTCCCCCAAAATCTGCTGTTTTTGTTTGTTTGAACTTGATTTTCTTCATCACTGTAACTCTTTTGCCAAGACCATAAAGTGTAAGACACAAAAATGGCAAATTTTGGGAGAAATCACTCTTTAATATTTTCCGTAAACTTTACTTTTCTCAAGTTTTGCAACTCGTACTAAGGGTACAGGAGAGACAAATCTATAAAACTATAAATTTATTTAAAAAATATTTAAAACAACTCTCACATTATCGAGTTTTACGGGTTTTCTTAGCTCAGATTGTGTAGAATTTGATTCATAAGACAACTGCATGAAAAAGTCATATTTGACAAGATTGGCGTATACGATAAACAAGAACTGGGGGAGCGAAATGGCTAGCATGACAAGGCACTGCCTTTGCAAAAGCATGGCGACCTGCAAATTTGAATGAATAGGTACAAAAATAAATCCAAAAATTACATTCTCTAACTGCAGAACAAAGCATTATTTGTGTAGAGAGCAAGTGGTCAACGTCATGGGCATTCAAACAGACGAAGTGGGCTTGAATCCAGGCCACAGTCTCTGCTAGCGGACAGTCTAAGTGAGTTTGTATTGAATTAAATTACTCGAACCAAGTTGACGTGCTGCAAAAGCGTTGCCCGCTAAGCCATGAAGAGTTAAAGTAGTACTAACTGGGGTGACAAAAATGTAGAGAAAGAATGAAAATAATCTTTACTTTAATATAGCTAATTGTATCCAGCCACTATTCCGTTATGGGTGGCCAAAACTTCAAATGAGTGTCCACTATGCTCTATCTTTGCACACTTCTCGCAACTTCTCAATTTTCAGTACTCTCTACCAAATCATTACCTTAACTGTAAAACTGAATAACTGCTGAAACACTATTTTGTATATCATGGAAAAAAATATTTTATTGGGTATAACGTCAAGATACACATGCAGCATGTGTAAGTGCGAACTTACATGTGTCTGTTTGTGGCTATGCATTAAATATCAGCCTTAAGTTTCGACATATCTTTGCAACTTAGATTATAGATAGATTTCAACTTAGATTATTATTATTATTAATTCCTTGACTTATAGTATGACTTATACTGTAAAAAATTGGTTCACTTTGCCAATGTCACCCCTGTTTCAGAGAATGACGGCAAGAGTTGCAAGGCTTATGTTCATTTGAGATTGGGTTTTTATATTGTAGGTCCACATGCGGCATGTGTTAGCGCGAAATTATACATATCTGCTTGTGGGAATGCATTTAATATTAATCTTAAATTATATATATCTTTGCAGCTGAGATTAGATTAGATTAGATAGGTTGGTGTGAGGCCGACCACCCATACTGTAAAAAATGGTACCTAAGTTGCAAATATATATTATCTTCATTTAAGATTCAGACTACATGCATTCCCACAAGCAGACTCGTATAAGTTCGCGCTTACACATGCCGAAAGTGGACTTATAACATAAAAACCCAAACTAAAATAAACATAAGCCCTGCAACTCTTGCCGACCTTCTTTGACACAGCAGTTACATAAACATGAAAATAGATAATAAAAACAAAAATACGAATATATATTTTTTAAAATAGGCAGCATTGTCACCGTACTGTTGAGGCCGCCTGTCCGGTTATTAGACCGGAAACAGTTTACGATCTGCGCAGAACTAAACGCCAGCGTCTGCGCAGAAACACAGCCTCACAACCGGAAACTCAGGCATTAGCTATAACGTATACCTAACTGTGCAAATTCTGCTCTTCCGCGGAGACGATATAATATAAAAACAATCAATACAATGTGGTACGACTTCATTTCATTATGATTGTTACAATCTATAATCTAATCTAATCTAAGTTGCAAAGATATGTTACATTGGAGATTCGCATTACATGCATTCCCACAACCAGGCACGTACAAGTTCGCGCTTGCACGTGCCTCATGTGAGCCTACAACATAAAAACCAATCTCAAATGGACATACACCCTGCAACTCTTGCCGTCCTTCCCTGTAACAGGGGTGACATTGGCAAAGTGAACCATTTTTACAGCATGGGTGGTCAGCCGCATACCAACCTATAAGTCAAGGAAATATAAGACAATAATAATAATATTTGGATGATTTATTTGGTGAGCGCCGTTTTTGTATGGATCACACTTCAAGAGCCCTCTGTGAGCTTGTTCGTCACTGTAGAAATCGCCAATTCTAAGACCCAGTTACTTAAGTATGGCTGGATGGACCTTTAGTGACCGGTTTTTGGTAAAGGTATATGAATTTTTCACCCAGCGAAGAGCATAATATGAAAATAGAATGGTATATTTTTTTGTGCTCCGCCGGGATTCGAACCCACAACCTTCCATATACGAGTCAAAGGTGTTAACCATTAGATTACGGACCGGTCTTATTACCATAAGCTACTTATATTCACCAACTACATAGGTTCGAATCCCGGTGGAGCACAAAAAATATACCATTTATATCTTCAAATATGCTCTTCGCTGAGTTGAAACTTCATTTACCTTTACCAAAGACCGGTCACCAAAGGTCCATCCAACCTTACAGCAAATGGGTCTTGCTTGATAATTGTAGCTTTCTATAGCGACGGCTGACGACCAAGCTCGCAGAGGACTCTCGAGGTGTGATTCACACAAAAACAGCGCTTACCAAATAAATCATCCTAATATTATTATTATAATATACAAAAGTATAGTCACAGCTGTTTAGAAATATACTCTCCTCAATTAAAACAATTTAAATTCTAGAATAAAATTATGAAACGTAAGAGCAAAGAAAGACACGCATCCATACACATCTAGAATACATTTTGAATTAATTTTTCTGAACATCTAACGGTCCACAATTTTTTCAATTAAAAATATTCAAAACAATACCGATTTTTTTTTCTTTGATCCATAGATCATTTTCACTTATTGGGAAATGGCCAAATTCTCCTCTTTATAAAGACTTTCACTCATTTTCACCTTCATTTCTTTTATAGAAAACGAAATCATGTTTTTGTGTTAATTCTTCAATACTTAACGGAAGTGTTAATTTTTTGTGTGTTGTTTATTTTCTTTAACGAATGCGTGACTTATTGATGAAAAAAAATGTTCTTTTAATATGAATACAGTTTTTAATAAAAAATACAGTCTGGTCGATAGATCAGTTAGTTGGTGGAGTGCTTGAATTCCATGCCGAGAATTCAGGTTTGAATCCCACTGAGGGTCTCAGAAATTATTTCCCGTTTCGGTATTTATTTCAAACCCAAAATAAAAATACCAACAAGGTTTGTTCAGCCTACACAAGAAATGAGAACCAGCATCTTCAGGAGCTGGGAAACCACATTGGAGCTGGGAAGGTTATTATTATTCGCTATCGCTTCTAAGCTACACATACAGCATAACGTCTTGACTCGTTTTTTCCGAAGGAGTCGCATGTGGCAAGTGGAGCCTATTTATTTTACAGGTAAAGGGGCCGGCCTTACGCCAACCATTTCAGTTGAAGTGGAGGTTTCTAAGCTCCCCAGGGGACTGGTACTCATTTCTCGTCAAGGCTGAGTAAACCATGCCAGAATGTTATTTAGGGTTTGAAATAAACACCGAGACGGAAAATCGTTTCTAACATCCTCGGCGGGATTCGAAAAAAAAAGTTCCAGATTCAAAAACGTTTCGAACTCATTTATACGTTGGAGAATGATAATGAAGTAGGTTGTTTATGTCATTTTATGCACTTATACCAACTTAAAGAAATGACATTTCAAATGAAGTCAACAGAATATCCATAAAAAAAAAGTTTTGACGTGAAATGTGCGACAAATAATATTTTGTTATTGATTGCTAAGGTTACATAGGCGTGGGACGTACTCTCTCCAATAAATAGGACGAGTTCGTGGTGTACATAGCAAAATCATAAATAAAATTCCAAATTTAAATTGTATGTGCAAAAATCATGGGCATGAAATTAGCTGCAAATCATCTTTCGATTGCTTACCATTTACCAACATGAAGAAATAGTGTTCGAAATTCAAATATTCCATTCAAGAATAATCGAACGTCATAATTTTTCTTTGACTTTCTTATGTGTAGGTACCTACTTCGAGATTTTTGAAGGCTTCCCGTGATGGTATTTTAAAGACGATTTGTGACAAATAAAGTAAATATTTTCATTTTTAAAAGTACATTTTTTCATTTTAAGATGAATTTATGTATTTGGGTAAGTTGTAACAAAAATTCCGTGTTAGAAAGTGGAAAGCGAGGTTGGCATTTTTGAGGAAATATTTTCAAAAATGTAATAAATCGTTATAAACAGTAATTAGAGATTAATTATATGAGAAATTAATTTGTTAAAATTATAAATGTGAGTCCATGCAATGAGGTCCGCACGTGAATTGGCATAGACAATATTGTATCGTCACACGGCCGGGTTGCTACGGATTGCTAAGGATGGCATTGCAATAAAAGACTTGATTTGAAAGACTTGACATTGCAATAAAAGACAAAATTTGTTATTCCAAATGGGCCATGCCGAATTCTCGGTAGACAAACGGCACAACTCTATGCGACTAAGGTGCTTTGACACCAATATCAAAATATAAGTTTGCCTTTTCCCTAGAAACCCATCTTAACCTTTTAAGTCTATGGATTTTGTGTTATCTCTATTGAGAATCACATAATTTGGTTGTATGCCTCACTAATTACATAAATAAAAAACGACTTGCAGCTATCTTCATGGAAAAAATTTTGAAATTAGAATGTTATTGAATTTTGTTAGGGTTGGTATCTGTGTAAGCTATCAATGAGAAATGATTTGCGAATAACTTCATGTTTGATTTTTTTGTGAATGGAAAATTTGAATTTCGAACGTTATTTCTGAGGGTTGGTATCTGTTTAAATCATCGATATAAATAATATAATATTTTATTTAAATCAATGGTTTAAATCATGACAGAGAAATTATTTGTGACTATCTTCATGTTTAATTCTATTCAAACGAAATTTTTAGTTTGGAAAACATTTTTTTTATGGTCGGTAGTTTATTGAAAATCAATTCTTTCACAATCATAAATACTTTCTACAATAAATATCAGTATTTTAATGTGTATTTCTAAGTAATAAATCATGAAAAATAATACACCGCTAGTGTCACCTTTGACCGGCAAAATGCTGTAAGCTAGCAAAATTCCCTGATTGTCGGGATAATCTTAGGGGCCGTCCATAAATTACGTCATCGATTTTGGCCGATTTTCGACCCCCCCCCCTACAATCATCCTATAGTCATTATCTAATGACCCCCCTCCCCCCTCTTGCTGTAATAATGGATGAGCTTAATAATTAATAATGTTACATTACTTGCATACTTTTTTGGATATTGTGTAAAAATTGGTATTTACAAGAACGACGTCACTTCTGGGACTCGTACATCATTTACCATCATCCGCAGACCAGACCCCCCCCCCTAAATGCGAATGACGTAATATATGGACAGCCCCTAAGTTGAAATCTATCGCCTCAAATCCGAGGGATATTAAAAAAAAATCATTATGGTAGGTTCACTTATTTTATAGTATTTCATTTTGTTTTTTCCATAAAACCAAGATATTTCATTCACGAAACATGTCAATCAAGTTGTTTAAAAAAACCACTACAAATGACCTCTAGGTTTCCGTTCACTTTGCGTTTTAAACACAACCAGTAGTTGTACGTAGAAAATTCAGGTCAAATTGTTTAAAATCGCCGCCCAATAAGGCATTATTGAAGGGATATGACGTAGATTCTATCTCAGATAATAATGTAGATCGACAATATGTTTGTGGTTTAGTTAATAGATCACTTGACGTAGATAAATAATAGATATATCGCCACCTAAAGGTAGAACAGTACCCTGAGTACGAGGGGAAAAACTTGAGTAAAGTAAAAATTACGGAAAGTCGTTTTCTCCAAAATCTGCCGTTTTTGTTTGTTCGACATTGATTTTCTTTATCACTGTAACTCTTTTGCTAAGGCCATAAAGTGTATGAAACAAAAAACGGGAGATTGTGGGGAAAATCACTCTTTTGATACTTTCCGTAAACTTTACTTTACTCAAGTTTTGCAACTCGTACTAAGGGTACAGAATGAGTGTTAAGTAACTGATTTGAGAAATTGAGGATAAAACATTTTATTGGGTGTAACTTGTCATAGTAAGTGAACTAATCATAAGAAAGTGCTCATGACAAACTTCTAAACTACAGGATTTTCACACTTTTGCAGTGTTTTCTTTTGTAGAAAATAGAAAAAGGTGCATTTATCTTAGAAACCCATGTTAGTTTAATACGAGTATATCACATATTTAGTTTGTATGTAGAAAATATATCAGAAATCACAAAGTACCTATACGAGTTTTGTATCTCTGGGGTCTATCTATCTTTGGTAGATTTGGCAAACAATCATGGTCCGGTCGATAGCTCAGTTGGTAGAGTGCTTGCACTCCATGCTGAGAGCTCGGGTTCATCCCACCAAGGTTTCAGAAATGATTTCCTGTTTTCGGTGTTTATTTCAAACCCAAGATAAAAATACTGGCAAGGTTTATTCAGCCTTCACCAGACATGAGTACCAGCCTCTTCGATAGCTGGAAGACCACCAGTTCAACAGAAGCGGTTGCGGTAAGGCCGGTTACCTGTGAAAATAAAAAGGTTAAGCTAGGATGATAATCGATTGCAAATTTCCGGTCGATAGCTTTTTTTGGTATGAGTACTTGCGATAAATGCCAGCGGGCTGGGGCTCGATCCCCACCTAGGGTGTCAGATAAGATTTTCAGTTTCGTAGTTTATCTGCAACTTTTGACGAACTTCCTTAAAACAGTGGTGACATTTTAAAGAATGAAAAAAACGGATTTTACTGACCGAGCAAAAGAGAAGAACGATTTTCTCTACGTTTCGTCGGAGTCATATCCGACGTCCTCAGGAGACGTGTGTCCTCTACAAAGAGGAACCACGAACTGTTGAATTATTGTTGTTTGATCGAGGTCGAAGGTTGTAGGTACTTTTATTAACCTTAGGTGATACATCCATAGATGTCGCAATATCCCCAGTTGTACAGAAGGACGATATTATGTCTTCTTGTGAAATCTTTCGATTAATGAAAGGGTGGATCATTGATGTTAGTACTGGCCTCCATATACTGGAAAGTTTGTAGCTGTCATCTCTGTTGAAGTTGGGGTGCCTGTGTATTTCGATTGCTTCCTTCACAAGTCGGGGGATGAGAAATCTTTCTTCAGATAGAATCTTTGTTTTATCAAATCTGATAAGATGATTCACCCGTTTTTTTCATTTTTTAAAATGTCTAACGACCAGTGGTGACATTGGCACAGTGAACCATATTTTACAGTATGGGTGGTCAGCCTCATACCAACCTATAAGTCAAGAGACTCAATTCCATGTATTTTGATATTTTAATTAACACTTTATATCAATGAACATGTACATGCGTTCGTTTAAATATGTGTTTACAATATTTTTTTCAATATCGTGTGAACTTTTCAACAACAGACGTTTCATAGTTTTATATTCAGAAAAAAACAAATGTGTCTTGCGTGCCAATAATGATTATTGTGTAATTAATTTCGCCTCTGAAAAAACAAAATTATAAACAATAGGCGTGTTATGAAAAATAGAAACCTACATACTTAAAAATTACCGTTGAAAATTTGTGCAAACTTTGATGTAAAACCGCGATTTTCACTTTTTTTAAGGTGGCAATTTTTTCGTCATGCTCTTGGCAGTGCTACCACCGTACTATAATTTTTATGACAATAAAATAACATTCGCTTTTGGATCTTTTTTTGACCCGAATCTTTTGCAGGTGTGTCGGTAGGTAAAAAAAATACAGACAAATGATTTCGTCGCAAATAAAGCGGGAACGAAGATACATGATGACAGAGATAAGAAGAGCACCAGCCAGTTGCCAAAATTAAACGGAGGTTAAAGGTCCCCCGTCGCTTCGAGCCTTGAAAATGTTCCCCGCTTGAGGGAATGAAACATCGGCAGACAAAATTACTGCAAGTAGAATATGGTCTAACCCGAGAAAAACTATATGAAAGTGGGAGATTTTTTGAATTTGGACTTTTTTTTTCGGCGAGAAAACGTCAGTCTTGAATGGGGATGTCGTCTTTAGTAACCAATAACAAAATATTTGTATGCATTTTCCCTGGCAACCCGGCCGGGTGACGCTACAATATTGCCTATGCAAATTCACGTGTGAACCTCATTACGTACATAGACCGAAAAATAAAATTGGTGATGGGATGAAACGCATTAAGTACCAAATTTGAGTCAAATGTAACAAAAGGCAGGGATCTGATATTTGAAAAATGATTTCCCGTTTCGGTGTTTATTTCAAACCCTAAAAATAAAATACCAGCAAGATTTACTCAGCCTTCACAAGAAATGAGTCCCAGCCCCCTCGGGAGCTGTGAAACCCCCACTTCAACTGAAGCGGGTGACGTAAGGCCGGCCCGCTTACCTTCGGGGATAACGCGGCAAGAAGTTACACTATACGTGTAGCATAGTTGCGTAAGTAGCACTGATGTAAGAATGAGTAGAACATGCAGTGGATCTTGTCCTCTTTCATCAACTGTTGCCAACACTGCATAGATGATTGAACTTATTGCGCAATAACTATTTATGTCTTCGCGGGTCGGATGAAATGCTTACGCGGGCCACATTGTGGCCCACAGGCCTGGGCTAGGGCATGTGCTAGGGCTAGTGTATGTAAATACAGTGCATTTATTCGTTCAAAGATAGGATAGAGAAAACTCGCCAAAGAGAGTTCAACGCAGTGGGACAACACAGAACAAGGAGGCTGGAAGGACAGTGAGGTGCGACAGCGACAGTTTTGGCGCAGTTAATAAGAAGTACAGAAGCAAATACAGGTTCTACTCATACTTACATTGATGCCACTTACGCAATTAAACTACACATATAGTGTAACTTCTTGCCTGCGATATCCTCGAAGAGTTTACAAGTAAGGGGGCCGGCCTCACGCCAACCACTAAAGTTGGAGTGGGGGTTTCCCAGCTCCCGAACCATCTGGTTCTCATTTCTTTTGAAGACTGAGTAAACCTTGCCGATATTTATTTTGGGTTTGAAATAAACACCCAAACGTGACATTCTCGGTGGGGATGGATTCCTTGCTCTCGGTATGGAATGCAAGCATTCTACCAACTGAGTTATTGACCGGACTTTTTACGAGCTTGATCGTCGCTGCAAACCACCAATTCTCTAGCAAGACCCAGTTGCTGTAAGGCAGAACGTACCTTTGGTGACTGGTCTTTGGTAAGGTATATGAATTTTTCAACCCAGCGAAGGACATATTTCAGAATATAAATTTAACATTGTAGAGTTTATGTATTTATAGGTACAGCGAAAACTATTATGTATGAGAAAGTATAAAATTAAAAAAAAAAAACATAATTTTATTATAAATAATTATAAAAAATTATAAAAAACACAGAGTTTTATTTTCACAAATTGAGTATTTATTTCAACCTCAAGTACTTTCGACTTATTCACGTCATTATCAAAAGGATACTAATATAATATATAATAGATAATCAATAATTTTATTGTATATACTCGGTTGGTATTTATTTCCCCTCAAGTACTTTCGACTTATCTCCTCTTGAAAATGACGTATTCCAGTTTAAAAAAATATTCAATGTGTGAAAATACCACTCTGTGTTTGAAACTTTCTCATTAAAATATAAATTGCATATTGTTTATGTTTTTTGTGATTCGAACCGACAACCTTCCATTTACGAGTCCGAAGCGTCACCACTAGACTACGGACCGGTCACTTCTACTTGAAAACAATACAGAAGTGGCTCAGATACTGCAAAGAATTTGTCGTTCCCATTTCGCTAATGAGCGAGTGTTTACAGATCTATGGATCCGTAGGTCTCTCGCCCGTATACTTAATTATAACATAGATCAATGCATTTAGCAATAGGAAGCCTTATTGTCTATTCGTTCTACATTTTCTGAGAGCTGATTATGAAATATGAAGATCTTTTGTGAGAAACAATAGACTCGCTAATGAATGCAGGCATAGTTTGACCTGTAACTAAGTATAAAAACGGTTCTTAATTATTAATTTCAAAATAAAACACAAAAAAACTAACAAAAGTGTGACGTCAATACACAAACGTGTATTGACGTTGTGAGGATGCATTTTCAATTAATAATGTAAAAATGAAGATCAAAGTTTTTCTGCACGAGTTGATTTATTTCCTAAAGCGCTTTTAGTGTTGTCGCACCATTCAAATGGTGCTCTATTAAATCAATAGTTTGACTCTACCCTTTTAACATCTATAATCTAAATAGCAAATATTAAATAACATTTAAAATTGATATTGAATGCATGCCAACAAACAGACACGTGTAATTTCGCTCTTACAATTAATGCTGCTAATGTACCTACTTACAATTCGAAAACCTAATTCGGCTTATTTTTATGTATGTGATGCAGTCATTGTGATTTCTGTCATGTGTTGATCTGTCATGTGTCGTTCTACCATATGCCATTTGGCATTTTGTCATATGTCTTTATGTCATGGGTCGTTTTTTCACTGTGCCATTCTAACCTACCACCGACTGAACAGCTGATCGTTGCGTTCCATATAAAATGGATCAGCTGTTGATACGCTGCCATGTTTGATTTCGTCCTATCTTCAAATCGATACAGTGTGAGTGTCCACAAATTCAGGAATCATATTATTCGCGACCTTGACCGCAACAAATGTGTGGACAAGCCGTAAGGATACAATTTTCAAATGACTCGACAGAATTCTTTTTTTAAATTTTCAAATAAGGAAGTCGCATTTTATTGTTGTTCACCCACTCTCTACACCCAGCCATGTCAACTACCTTTAGGTATTTATAATGTATTTATTTTTATTTTTTTGCATTCAAATAATCCTTCTCAGCCTTGGATTTCCGTTCACCGATTGACAGCCATCTTAAGTTGCGAAAATTCGTGAAAAATTACCATTCACCACAGAGCAGTGATTTTGCAGAAAAATACCTTGCAAAAAATACAGAGTTGTCGATGATTTATAAACAAACCAACAAAAACACTGGCGAGTTTAAGGTTCATGATTTGAATATTATTTAAGAGTCCTACCCACGGTTTAACGAATATCTCAAACTTTATAGTCCGATATAGACAATAGCTAAGTTGGTAGAGTCCTTGCATTCCATGCTCGGCTCGAATCCTGGCGGGGTACACAAAAATATTTAGATTGTCACATACATATCGACGGTTAAAAGACAGTAGGATGGTAAAAGACACAAGCGACATTTTGGTCAAAAATGAGTTATGAATGCTATCCTACTTGAAATTTTCCGCTCTTTCTAATGCGCTAACTCCCATAGCTCTACGATGATTTTTGTTTTGTTTATGCCCAAGCAAACATCTGCAAACATCATTTTTTGAAGTATGGTTTTGATGTAACCGACAAGATTTTGGCCTTTTTTGTCCTAAAGGCGCGCGTGACATAAAAATCGTAAAACCACATTAATAGGAATGCCAATAAATGCCTTTATTTTATTTTTATTTTAGAGCTGTTTTGATTTTCACGATATGATAAAAAATAACAAAAGTTATGCCATTTTTCTGAAATTTCAAACCTTAAACTGCTCTCCTGAACAATTTAGTTTATGTCGCTTATGCTCTACTGCCTTTTAACCGTCGATATTATGCTCTTCGCAAGGCTGAAAAATTAATCTGCCTTTACCAAAGACTAGTCATCATTGGTTCATCCAGCCTTACAGCAACTGAGTCTTGCTTGAGTATTGACTCTTTTTACAGCGATAACAAAGCTTGCATAGGACTCTTGATTCACTCAAAAACAGTGCTCACCGAATAAAATCTTCTTTATATTTCTTTATTTATGTACCTATTGTTACAAATATGCAGGATATTGTTAGTTTTGCTTGGGTTGTCTGTGTTTGTTTAAAAATAAGTCTCTCCAGAAACAAATAGACACTTAGGTACCTAGGTACCTGATAATACTGTATTAGTTTGAGATTAATGAAGTGTTGAATCGAATGTTCTGGTGAAGTCTAGCAAGCGGTATGTAACGATTCTCCATGTTTCGAGAATGATCTTTATCAACCGTCGAACTATAATGTGCAAATAAAAAAGTTAGCAATATTAATTAAATGAAAACATGAAATTTTCTTCAAGTCGGAGAAGCTGCTGAGATGTCAAGTAAAAAAAAATGTTGCATAAAAAAGCGAATTATAATCTAAAAGATCTTAATGTACCTATGTAGTCGTGCATTGTACGTGCCCACATGTATTTTTTTTTTGCGAGACATTTTGCATTGCCGAAAAAAAAACAAAAAGTACTAATAATGTTATTATTTTTAAGGCGTGCTCTTGAAAATGTTGCGGTGAAGGAATTCAATGTCACGGTTAAAGAATAAATGTGTTGAAAAAAATCCAGTTTTTTGTGTTTATTCGTAGAAATGTTTTTTAACAGAATTCTGTGTAAACGATATGATCTACATATTATTATAATCTAAGTTGCGACATCATATACTCTAGTAGACACATGTATGTTTTTACTTAGATACGTTGTACCTAAGTATACATACACCAACAAGTAAAAGGAAAATCGTAACGAGTTGGAAACATTTCTGAATTTGGAACTTTTTTCTCGACGAACAAACGTTACGTGAGTGTTTCATGGGACTGCCGTCCTTAGCAACCCTACAAAATATTTGTATGCCTTTTCCCCAGCAATTCGTCCGGGTTTTTCCGATTTCTTTCAAACAATGATCGTCAGCCTCATACTCATGTTTTAATTTATGAAAATTATGTCTAATCTAATCTAATCTAATCTAAGCTGCAAAGATATATATCATTTAAGTTTTATATTAAATGCATTCCCACAAGCAGATATGTATAATTTCGCGCTAACACATACCGCATGTGGACCTACAATATAAAACCCAATCTCAAATGAACATAAGCCTTGCAACTCTTGCCGTCCTTCCCTGAAACAGGGGTGACATTGGCAAAGTGAACCAATTTTTACAGTATGGGTGGTCAGCCGCATAACAACCTATAAGTCAAAGGATAAGTCAAGGATGTGATAACACATAAAAAAAATCAAGCTGTCTTGATTATACATAAAAAAACCTTTTTTTTGGGAACAGAGAAAGCCCCCTCTTTTCGTAATTTTCTCCATGCTGACATTCTGTCAATCAGTCCTTTGTGTACATAATATGTTTTGTTTAATTCAAGTTACCTACATTTGTTTAAAAAAAACTTAAAATAACAAAACCTCAACATTTGTAACAATGGTACCTACTCGAGTGATGCTTTCCGCGATCTGTTGCCGTGGTCTGTGGGAGCTGGAGCTTCCGGACGTTTCGCCCATTTCTACGATGGGCTTCTTCAGCGTGAAGTATGATGACGTGTCTTCTAGAGTATATGATGTGTGAACTAGAAGGCACTTAGATTATAAAACAAAAATCTTTTACACAGAATTCTGTTAAAAAACATTTCATCATCATACTTCACGCTGAAGAAGCCCATCGTAGAAATGGGTGAAACGTCCGGAAGCTCCAGCTCCTACAGACCACGGCAACAGATCCCGGAAAACATCACTCCAGCATCATCAGCCGGCCGTGTAAGCCTAAAACTCTTATTCAATGAAAGGGACCTACGACTGTTGAGGTTACCAACTAGTTACTAGATTCTAGTATAAATAAACGGAGAAAATCTCACCTTGCCATCAAATTTTATCTCTACAGGTTTGTTATCTTAATTGTGAAAATAAATAGGTTCCACGCAGGTAGATAATTGTTTAATCATACGTCGGAGAAGATCTCGCCTCGCAGTATGAAAAAGTGAAAACACAAGTCTTGTCTTATTAACCCGTGGGTGCGCGCTTCAACATGTTGGACCGGTTTATACGACAGCAATTTCATATGTGGGTGAAACATCGCATTTAGCTATGGCTGTGTGGAAACAGAAGCACGGAAGTAGAGGTGGGCTAAACCGTTACTTGAATGTAATCGTTAGAACGATTCCAGTTACTTTTGTGTACTGATTAAAAGTAACGGTTTCGGCTACTAATGATTACTTTTGCAGGCGTAGCAACCAGAGGAGCGGGCATTGACTTTTCAAAGAATTTATTCCTGTTACAGCTTACAGCTTGGGTCCTTAGCAACCATCAAACAAAATATGTTTTCACCCTTTTTTTAATTTGTCGCCATTATAATAAGGGCTGTATAATCCCATGATTTTAATACTGAGATAACTGATTTATATTTTCAAACTACAGCCAATTTAAATTTGCCGCCATTCATGCATTTCCGGTTCCCCAGCCAGGAGCTACTTTTGTGTACCTACCTACCATTGGTACCTACTGACTTAAAGAAACGGTTTCGGCTACCAATGATTACTTTCGTAACTATTTATTCCGGTTATAGCACATATTATTTGAGATGATGATAATGAGTTGATGATTTTTTTATAGTGCCGTTTTTTGATGTACTTAGTCACTTCAAGGAGTACTTGAGAATTGAGATAAAAACGCTTCTTTATTCAGTGTATATAGGTACCAATAATGATCTCAGTAAAAGTAATAAGGTTTTGCAAATAACCCTTAATAAAAACTGTGGTTTGACTGTAACTATAACTAGCGCGGCCCTGATGAGCCTCCCGCCGCCAACCGTCACCTCTTTTGGGGTTAGGATTCCGACAACTGACAATTGGGGCTCCTTTGAGGTTAGGCTGCGGGAGGCTCAGCAGGGCCGCGCTCCAATCTGTTCATTACACTGGCCCAACGTTGGGCGCCAGTGTAATGAACAGATTGGAGCGCGGCCTAACCTCACAGGAGCCCCAATTGTCAGTTGTCGGAATCCTAACCCCAAAAGAGGTGACGGTTGGCGGCGGGAGGCTCAGCAGGGCCCCGCTCCAATCTGTTCATTACACGTCACCATTCTGCTTGGGTTGGCCAGAGGCAGAGCCTTTGCATTTCTTCCTATCCTTACATACCTCATAATTCATTTAAATATCCATCACATTTTTTTGCAATTTTGAACAAAAAAACACCAAGATCAATAATAACAAAATTCAATGAATTTATCTAAACCTCTTTACAGAGTTAGAATAGTAGTGGGAAACATCGGTTTATTCACAATGTACAGAGCTTAATATTTTCATTTTTTTGGCGCCACGGTCAGGAGAGTTTTTAATATAGACAATCACAAAATACTGACCTCAATTATTACGACTATAAGACCGTAAGCACAATAAAAGAGAGCTACTAATAAAATAAGATAACCTACAAATTCTAGCCGATTGTTTACATAACTGTTTGCCGAGTTCTCCACTCGGCGACGGGCGTTAGCAGACAGAAATTATCATATAAGCGATTCCGATTACTTTGGAATCGTTTGTGGACTCGGAATGGTTTCACGCTAAATGATTCCGATTCCGATTACTTTGGAATCGTTTGTGGACTCGGAATGGTTTCACGCTAAATGATTCCGATTCCGATTACTTTGGAATCGTTTGGACTCGGAATGGTTTGCAGTCACGACGGCTACTTGTAACGATTTAGCTGGAACCGTTTCTTTGAGAATCGTGTAACGATTACTTCTGCACCAATCAAGTAGCGATTGCAAAGAAACGGTTTCAGTATTTTGGACTCACCTCTACACGGAAGATTGACGCTCTGTATCTATAATCTAAGTTGCAATGGTATTGTAACGAGCGTACGGTAGTATTAGTGCATACGTGATTCGAATCAATCTGGCTCTAGTGTGATGGTAGTAGTAAGGTACATAGAACGACGGCCTTGTATGATGTGAGAGATTGTTTTAATTTTTTAAATAGATTTGTGGAAAAGAATGCAATCCATCAACCTATTTTGCCTGGCCAGTTGTCTTCATGCAAAAACAGAACCTTGTGTGCATGCAACGGCATCTGTTGAACCAGGGTCGAAGTTATGGTAAAGTAGGCTAGACGCAAGATTCGAACCAACGTTTTCCGGATCCAAATTTACTAGTCGAACATGCGCCTCTACTCTCGGACATAACACCGACAAAATCTGACAATTATCTGGAATATGCAAGAATGATCCCTTTTGTAGCTACATATATGGACTACAAAGGGCATCAGTAGATTAGTCGCTTCAAGCACTTTGCCGTGAAAGACCAATAAGCAGTGGTTGTCGATTGTTGTAAATTGTGAACCAAACCGTGTAAAATAAATTCTGTCAAAATAAATAATTGTAAATAAAGCTATTTTTTGTTTAACGTAGTTTATTTTCACAATAATATTTAATATCTCGAGTACTTTCGACCTTCAATATTCAGGCCATTATCAAGAGTGATGTATAAAAAATTATTAAAATTATTAAGAACAAACCATAGATCAAAATTATATAAATTCAAATAAATAGGTAGGTATAGGTACAATAAATATTAATTAAAATTAAATACAACAGTCAAAAATTAAAAGAAAGAAAACATAAAATAATATATAATAATTACAATAAATTAATTCAAACATCTGAGGGTCAAAAAAACGTTAAACAAAAAATAGCTTTATTTAAAAAAAATGAATTTTCACTGTGTGAATACACAAACCCTACAAAATCTAAATAATTGTTGTTTAATTTTTTTAAAAAGAGTATGTTAACATTAAATATTCATATAAAATGCATGCTCACAAACAGACACGTTTAAAAATACTGCATTTGTACTTACAAATTATAATCCAAACCTCAAATCAACATAAACCCTGTAACCTTTGCCTTCCTTCCCTGAAACACAGGGAAGGAAGTGATTGTCAACATTTGAAACAAAAAGTAACAAAAAATTCTGCTACACAAACATTTCATTGTTTTGCATGATTTTTGTGAGAAAAATCACTATCTCATTTTTACTAATTTCTTAATTCATTTTTAATGTAAGCAGGGTAATTAATTTTGACTACAATTATGTATTTCGGAAGCTTCTGGTGTTTAAACAATCGCTGTTTTTATAGTGCTGTGGTTGAATTAAAAAATTATACCATTCTATAATAATAATTTGATCGGTCCGTAGCTCAGTGGTAACACTGCGGACTCTGAATGGGAAGGTTGTGGGCTCGAATACCGGCGGAGCACAAAAAATATACCATTTATATTTTCAAATATGCTCTTCGCTGGGTTGAAAAAAATCTTAAAGCCTTTACCAAAGATCGGTCGCTAAAAGGTCCATCCAGCCTTACAGCAACTGGGTCTTGCTTGAGTACTGGCGCTTTGTAGCGACGACCAAGCTCGTACACATCTGCGGCACTACAACAAGTGTCATAGACCCCTAGAGTCTCTAGAATCTAGGGAGTCTCCCGCACAGGATTTCTTAAAAATAAATAATAATTATTATTTATTCCAGCATAGTCACGCGGATGGTGCAATACGTGACCAGACATATTGAGTTATTACAGAGGAAATCAAGGATAACAATATGCATAAGAAAAATGAGTTAAAAAAAGAAAAAATAAATACAGAATTCCCATTCAAAGTTCCCAAAATCTCTTGCCTGGTGGAAATCCCAACGATTTTTTTCAATTCCCTTTTTCTTTTCTTTTTTTGTTGGCACTTTTATCGAAGATCGTCGTGGCTATTTTGACTTTTTTAACTCAAAACAGGGACTTGGTGTTTTTGTTGAACCATTGTCGCAGGTTTTTTAGGCACGATGTCCTTCGGCGTCCCTGAGTTCTTCTTCCCTCAATCTTACCCTGTATGATAAGATGGAGAAGGTGGTATTTCTCATTTCTCATAACGTGACCGAAGTACATTTATAAATATGTAGGTATATACATATAATATACAATCTACGTTGCTTTATGATTGGCTTTTTATGTTGTAAGTCCGCATGCGGCATGTGCAAGCGCGAAATTATACATGTCTGCTTGTGAGAATGCATGTAATATGAGTCTTAAATGTAACATATCTTTGCAACTTAGATTCAGATTATACACAGGAATCGTTACAGATGCAAGCTTGGTCGTCGCTGTAGAAAGCGTCAATTCTCAAGCAAGACCCAGTTGCTGTGAGGCTGGATGGACCTTATGATGACCGATCTTCGGTAAAGGTATATGAATACTTCAACCCAGCGAAGAGCAAAAGTGAAAATATAAATGGTATATTTTTTATGCTCCGCCAGTATTCGAACCCACAACCTTCCATTTACGGGTCAGAAGTGTTAACCACTAGACTACGGACCAGTCAAATGTTGTAAATCCTCATGCGGCATGTGCAAGAGCGAAATTATACTTGTCTGCTTGTGAGAATGCATGTAATATGAGTCTTAAATGTACATAACATATCTTTGCAACTTCTTTTTCTCTACTTTTAATCCTGGGATTGGCTTGCAGCAATTTATTTCACTCTTCTCCTCCATTCTTCCCTGTCTTGTACGGCTCTTTTAAGGTCTGCATATGATGAGCAGCGCACGTCCACCAACAGGTCCTCCAGGTACTCTTGGCGTGGGCGTCCCCTAGAGTTGGTCCCCTCGGTCATCCCCTCCATTATGGCATGCAAGAGACCTTCTTGTCGTATTACATGGCCGATCCATCTTGCACGCCTTTCGGACAAGGTCCTGAGCAGATGCTTTCCTCCTTCGATTCTTTGGAGAACCTCCTCATTTGTAGTGTGTTCTCTCCAGGAAATTCCAAGTAGTCTTCTATACGACCACATCTCGAAAGCCTCTAGTCTCCGTTTATCTCTTTTGGATAGGCACCATGTCTCGCAGCCGTACATCAAGATCTATAATCTATAATCTAAGTTGCAAGGATATATTCATTTAAAGCTCTCAGATGTATGCCCACAAACCAACACGTGTAGTTCGCGCTTACAAATGCTGAATGTCGCACGTTTAATAATAAAGAGCAATAACTCAAAAATTGGGAAAATCGAGAATTTGTAAAAAAACGCAAGAACAATGCGAGAAGAATAGGTAGAATGCGACAGCCGTTCAATTTGGACGAATATGACCAAGATAAAACATCGATCACCTTTTTCATCCCATACAAGTTGTACTGGTTGTCTGAACTTCAAACGTAATTTCCCAACATTCTTATTTTTTGAGGATGCGTACTTACAAATAAAATCCAAACGTCAAATGAACATAAGCCAAACATAAGATACTCCAAATAAATAATAAATCAGTGGCGAAGGGTGCCAAACAAGCCGATTCCCATCGGTTTCCCGTTTAAAATGATAATAAAGTATACTGCATAGTTTCAATGGGGTAAAAATACGTATTGTTTCTTTGGTTTTAAATGTATTTTTTTACTTTGTGCCTATATTTTTTAACTACTTTGTTACATCATTTCAAAATGGAAGCCAATGGGAACCGGCTTGTATGGCAGCCTTCGCCATAGCGTGAGTGAGTGAGTGAGTGAGTCCATACATAGGTTTTGATGGTTTATTTGCAACATAGATATAGATAATACACAGATTTCATCGCAGCTAAATCAGTAGACTTGTTCAAAGAGATTATAATTTAAGAATCTGCACATTATGGATTTGAATGCAGCGATAATAAACCATCGTACTTCTACACTAGACATCTTTAAATTCTCTTCTTGTCAGACAATGGCAATAACGTGAGAAAAAACAAATGCATTTTAGAGTTTTACATAAGAAAATGTAACATCGTTTTACAACAATGGCGTCATACTTCTCACGCCGGCAGCACTGTGATCTATGGAACTACTGCCGCTGGAAAATGGATGCAGAAATTAAGTGCAACGATTGCGGAATGATAGCAATAGAGTCCGCACATTCAAAATATCCCTCGACCCGATCACGTCACAGGTTGTCAACAACGCAACGCAACTATACCTTCACATTTAGTTTTTTTTTAAGGAATCCTGTGCGGGAGGCTCTCCAATTCTTGAGAGTCTTTGGGGGCTATATCACCCTGGAAGGGTGCTGCAGAGGTGTTGCTTGAGTTCTTGCTTCTGTCGTGAGGCGCTGCAAGGAAGTGGTGATTGATGTTGGTTTTGAATAAAACCGTATTAAATTGGGAAGGGAACACAGATACTGGTAGATCATTCCATAAACGGGCAGTTTGGCAAAGGAATGAGTCATGAAAACGCCAAGTTCTAATAGTTTTGAGATCGACTGCAAAGGGATGAATGAGATCGTACTACGAGTTTCCCTTTATGAAATGCGAGGGAGAGGTATTAATGAATGGAGCTCATTAGAACAAGCTCCGTAGTAATATCGATAAAAGAGACTGAGCATTCCAACTTTTCTTCTGTGCCGGAGCGGCTGCAGATCGGATATCAGAGAAGGATCATTGATCAACTTCACTGTCTCCTTTGCACAGAATATAGTTGGTCACTCAACTTCTTAGACATACCAGACCAGAGATGGCTGCCATACTCGATAATGGGGCGGATTTGGGATTTATACAGAGTCAATAACTGGACTGAAGTAAAAAACCTACGGGCTCTGTATAGTATGCCGAGTTGCCGGAAGGCAGAAGTTGTGCAAGACTCAATAGCATCATGGTATTTCAACTCTGATGAAAGAATAGTGTACTTTTTGCCGCGTTATCCTCAAAGGGTTTTGCATGTGGCGAGTTGAACCTATTTATTTTTACAGGTAGGGCTACCTCCGCAGATGCGTCTCCACTTGTTTCTGTCCTTGCATATCTCTTTCATCCCTTCATCATTCATCACTTTCAGATCAAAAAAGAAAACAAATAAAACTTCACTTTCAAAAATCTCAGGTCAATGTATCGTCCCCTTAGTGCTTGTTTGTCTTATCTCCATCAAAGATAATTTCACATGAGAAATATGTGTATGTGCACTAGACCAATGTGTTTTATGAAAAATGGAAATTGTTTTTAAAAATATTTAAAACAACTCTCACATTATCGTGTTCAACGTTTTTTTTCTGAGCTCATATTGTGTAGAATTTGATTCTTAAGTTCAAATGGTAGATAAGCCAAACAAGCGCTGAGGAGACTGTATGTTTCCTACCTGCTCAGTATTTCTTACATAACATGATTTCTTATTTTGTGTTTTTTTATCTCCTTAGGAATTCCTCTTCCCATTGGACCTTCCAGTTTTTTTAATGACACACGAGGCCCTTTTGAAAAAGGGATCAAGGCTTAAAAAAACAATCCTTACGTAATGATGCGGTATAAGGCCTAAGTTAGATTTGTGGTCCAGATTTTGAACCTTGGAACTAATGTACCTACTATGTGTTTTTTTACCCATTCTAAATTGCCATAAATTCAAATAAAAAATACTATAAATTAATCAGCACCTTGGGTGACCTGGTCGACAGCTCAGTTGGTAGAGCGCTTGCGTTGCATGCCGAGAGTTCGGATTCGAATACCACCGAGCGTGTCAGAAAAAAACCCTTTTCGGTGTTTATTTCAAACCCAAAATAAAATACCGGCAACGTTTACTAAGCTTTCACTAGAAATGAGCACCAGCCGCGTTGGGAGCTGGGAAACCCACGCTGCAACTGAAGTGGTTGGAGTAAAGCGGGCCCCCTTACTTGTGAAAATAAATAGTTTCACTCGCCACATGATACCCCTTGGGCAAGCGACAACGCGGAAAGAAGTTGCACTGTACGTGCAGCTTAGATGCGTTTAATAGACTACAGCCCGGTCATTGTAAACTATAGTATCAGCAAAAGCTAAAGATTATTTTAAATAGATTTGTGAAGAGGAATGCAATTCACCGGTATTAATATCATCAAGTGATAATCCATTTTTATATATTTTAATGAATTATCTATTAATTAACAACTACCCAATGACATCTGTTGAACTAAGATAAAAATTATGGTCAAATGACCCAGGTGGGGATCAAACCAGCGTTATTCTATTCCAAATACGATAGAAATGCCAGCCACTTGAGTCCCTCGGCCATAACACCGATAAAAATGACACCGTTGTGCAGATGTGTGAAAAAAAAAACATTTAGGAAAGACACTCAATGCACGCCCACATGTAAAGACGTGCAAGTTTGCGCTTACACATGCTGCATTACGATAATAAGTAAAGAAAACCAAAACCTAAAATGAGCATAAAGTCGGAAAATTTTATCACAGACTTGACAAAAGTGAAACAGCAATCTTTTATTTTATGCAGTTTTCTAATAATTGTAAGACGTGGTCTAAATGATTCGGGAATGATTCCTAACGGAATGAATTATTCCTAACCTAACCTAACCTAACCTAACCTAAAATGAGCATACTGTAACTGTAACTGTAACTCTGTCGCCATTCCGCTAGGGGTGGCCAGAGCCTCTGCAGAGTTGCCTCCATTTTTTCCTATCCTGACATACCTCGTTCAATTCCTTCATATCCATCACCTTTTTCATGCATTGTCTTCTTTTACGCTCACTTTGTATATCCCATTCTTTCACAATCTCCACAATCTGATCACTCCATACTTTTCTCGGTCGTCCCTTCCCTCTTTTCCCTTTCACACTTTCTTTGTATACATACTTTGTCAGTCTATCATCATTCATTCTTTCCACATGCCCAAACCATCTCATCACATTCTTTTGTACCTTAACTTTCACATCTTTTTTACCCATTCATTCCTAATTCTATCCCTCAAAGTTTTTCCTGTCATACTTCTCAAATGCTTCATTTCCACCGTACATACTTTACTCATTTCGCTATCATTCACTGTCCATGCTTCACTTCCATACATCAAAGTCGGTAACAATATGCCATTGTGTACCGCCATTCTCAGATCCATCTTCAGTCGCTTGTTTTTTGCTATTCTTCCTATTGCACCGACCACTTGCTTTCCCTTGCACACCCTATTCTCAAGTTCTCTTGTCATCTTTCCATTCTTCTCAAACATACTTCCCAAGTATCTTCCCAAGTATCAAACATACTTCCCAAGCATAAAGTTGGAAAAAATTATCACAGACTCTGTCAAAAGTGAAAGAGCAATCTTTTATTTTATGCAGTTTTCTAATAATTGTAAGACGTGGTCTAAATGATTCGGAGAAGTCAAAAAAATGAAAATGAATTTTAATGATTAGAAGACCGCAGTCGGAATATTTAGACCAGAACTAAATACTGAAATTTATTTTGGACCCAAAGTTGCTTGGACTAAAAACCAAGATTCACTTTTGCTTGCTCTCTCTCTCTGACTTATTTTTGATCTCTCAAGTTGTAGAATAATTTATTTTATTTTATACGAAATTAATAAAATTAATTGAAACTTAATGAGATATCCATTTAACTAATTTTCATTACTCTTTCAAAGCGGGGCGATTGCTCAGTTGGTAGAGTGCTTGCATTCCATGCCGAGAGCTCGGGTTCAAATCCCAATTAGAGTGTCAGAAAATTTCCCGTTTCGGTGTTTATTTCAAACCCAAAATAAAATACCGGCAAGGCTTAGGTACTCAGCCTTCACAAAAAATTAATACCAGCCCCCTCGGGAGTGAAGCTGGCCTCTTACCTGTAAAAATAAATAGGTTCACTGGTCACTGCAGGCAGTTACACTGTATGTGTGAGGGGGCTGGGCTGGAAGTCTCATCACCACGGTAGTTCTTACCTACCGAATATAGGTAATATTTGTATACAGACAAATCAGCTGTTCACTTGCGGCCATCTTGGATTGACAGGTCTTCATACAAATATAACCGATATTTGGTAGATAAGAATGCTTACAAGTAAACAAGTATTTTTTGGGTTTGATTCACACAAAACAGCGCACACCAAATAAATTATCTAATTTTGTTATTATTTGAGGTGTGATTCACACAGAATCAGTCTTGTTACCAGAAAAAAAATATTATTCCTTACGTGACAGGAGTCGATATATCTCTACAGCTTCGCAGACAGCAAGAAACGTAGAATTTCATAAAATTCCTGGCATATTTGTTGCAGCACACTGGCAACTCTTTGCCTCTCGCCCATGATGGCGTCTGCCATAAATTAATCATCGACTTATGAATAAATTACTCGCACAGAGTGCTAGCGTGTCGGCTCGTGGTTTTTTTATAATATTATTTATAATTGATTGGAGTATGCGAGGGAGATGACGAACAAAGAAAGTGCAGTGCTGCGATTAGAAAAGAACTTAGAAATGTCGGCACAGCGGGGCTCAGATCCATCAGTATCTGCAACGCAACTAAGCTACACATATATATTAACCTTTTGGCTTCTGAATATTCTGCATATATGAATACCCCCAGTATGGAATACTTTGTCTAGCACATTCTGTTGCAGGGCCTGCTGCACCAAACTCCAATCAGACAAAAATCGAAATTAAGCGTGATTTCTCCCATCAAATAAAAAAAATGATTGCATATACGTAAATGAGCATTTTTTTTTTAATTTACTTACTTTAAATTGGTGTATAATTTATTAAAACTGATTCTTCTTCTTCTTCTTGTGCCACTTCTAACGAAGATCGGCGATCATCATAGGGGCTAATTTATGGACGGCCCCATAGCTATTTTGATTTTTGATGCTGCGGCTCGAAACAGGGACTTGGTGCTTCTGCCGAACCACTGTCGCAGGTTCTTCAGCCACGATGTCCTTCGGCGTCCCTGAGATCTTCTCCCCTCAATCTTACCCTGAATGATAAGATGAAGGAGACGGTACTTCTCATTTCTCATAATGTGACCGAAGTACATTAGCTTTCTCTGCTTAATGGTAGGCAGGAGCTCCTTTGTAGTGCGCATTCGTTGAAGGACTTCTTCATTGGTGACTCGATCACGCCAAGAGATCCGAAGCATTTTTCGGTATAGACACATCTCGAATGCTTCAATTCGTCTCTCCAGTGCCTGCGTGGGAGTCTATCCCTCCATACCATACAGAGCGATTGGGAAAACGTAGCACCTCACTATGCGCTTTCGGAGTTCAAAGCTTAAATCTCGGCACAACAGTAATTTGCTCATTTTAGCGAAGACATTTCGGGCTTGCTCTAGTCTGCTTCTGACTTCTTGACACATGTCCCACTTTTCGTTGACCACACATCCCAGGTACCTGTAACTAGTGCATCTTTCAATGCTTTCGCCATCTAGTTCTACATGTACGGAGGCGTTTGTGTTTCTGCTGATAACCATGACCTTGGTCTTCTTAAAAGAACTGATCGGTACCTACTATTGTTTGTATCATTATTTTAATCTGTGATAGAACTTTGGGACTGACTATGTAGGGCCTGTTGCACCAAACTCCAATCAGACAAAAATCAAAAAATAAGTGTGTTTTCTCACGTCAAATAAAAAATTTGGTTGCATGTACGTAACTCAGCTACTGTACATGATCTTTCCAGTACCCTTAGTACGAGTTGCAAAACTTGAGAAAGGTAAAGTTTACGGAAAGTATTAAAGCGCGATTTCTCCCAAAAACTGCCGTTTTTGTTTCTAACACTTTGTGGTCTTAGCAAAAGAGTTACAGTGATGAAGAAAATCAAGTTCAAACAAACAAAACTGCAAATTTTGGCGGAAATCACTCTTTAATAATTGCAGTAAACTTTACATTACTCAAGTTTTGCAACTCGTACTAAGGGTACAGGTTATTTAATAACATAACTTTGATCCTGGTTCAACAGATGTCATTGGGTAGTAATTAATTAATAATTCATTAAAATAAACAATCATGAATTATTAATTAGAGAACCATACATTGTCTAATGCAGTATTGGGACAGTTTTTGTTAAAATTTCAAAAGTTTTTGAGTAAATATGGAAAAACTGTGTTCTTTGATTTAATTAGAATTTAATTCATCAAGTAGTAGTTTCAGTTTTTCCATATATACTCAAAAACTATTGACATTATATAAAAACTATCCCGTTAACTGCATTATACAATCCATAGTTCTGTAATTAGAAAGAAAAAAAAATCCAAAATATAGCACACACGAAAAAACGGAAAAAGTGTGAAAAAGTTTGTTTTCTTAAATATTTTTTTGTGGTGACAATTTTTAAGTTATATATTTTGCTTACACTTTATAATTAAGATAAAAAAATAAACTTTAAAAATAATATTTGGATGATTTATTTGGTGAGCGCTGTTTTTGTGTGTATCACACCTCAAGAGCCCTCTGCGATCTTGGTCGTCGCTGTAGAAAGCGCCAATTCTCAAGCAAGATCCAGTTGTTGTAAGGTTGGATGGACCTTTCAGTGACCGGTCTTTGGTAAAGGTTTATGAATTTTTCAACTCAGCGAAGAGCACATTCGAAATATAAATGGTATATTTTTGTGCTCCACTGGGATCCGAATCCAAAACCTTCCATTTACGGGTCCGAAGTGTTGCCACTGGACTACGGACCGGTCCAAGATGCCAACGACACGCGGTGTACCTGAGCGGTAACCCATCCAAGTACTATCCGCGCCCAATGTTGCTTAACTTCGGTGATCTATGGGAACCGGTGCTTTCAACATGGTAACGTCGTTGGGTCAAATGAACATAAACCCTGCAACTTTTTCCAACCTTCCCTGAAACAGGGGTGACATTGGTAAAATGAACCATTTTCTACAGCATGGGTGGTCAGCCGCACATCAACCTACAATTCAAGGAACGCACACAAAAAATTACATTTAAAAAATAAACAACCGGTCCGTAGTCTAGTGGTTAACACTTCAGTACTGATGGGTATGAGACATTGTAAAATGATCAAAATAAATCAAAGCACAAATTCAAAGGGCCCCAAATTTTCCAAGACGCCTCTGCACACACATTTGATTTCTTTCTTTTGTCCACACACGTTTTGTTCACGCTACATAAATGTCTCCGAGCACGACTTGCGAAACATATTTTTCAACACAGAACTTTTGTGTCTTTTGTGTTGAGAAAAACACCGAGCGACGCTATCAACGTAAAATTACATACATCGATGATTCCATTTTCGTATGCTTTGAATTACGTACGTACAGTTACGAATGTGGTAACAGGACAAAAGTTAATTGTGAACCAAGTGTGAGTAAATCTAATCTAATCTAATCTGAGTTGCAAAACATTAAAGATTCACATTATATGCACTTTCAAAAACAGACATGCACAAGTTCGCGCTTAAACATGCCGCATGTGGTCCTACAATATAAAAACCCGAATCTCACATGGACATACACCCTGGAACTCTTGCTGACCTTCCCTGAAAACAGGGGTGACATTGGCAAAGTGAACCATTTTCTACAGCATGGGTGGTCAGCCGCATACCAACCTATAAGTCAAGGAACATACACAACAAATTACATTTTAAAAATCAACAAATTATAATATGTATGGACATAAAAAACAAATTCTTATTTAAAAGTGAATCCCAAAATAAATTGTGTACAGTAAATTAATCGACGTTTTATTAAATTGAATCCAAGTAAATCGTAACAATACGTTCATTCTAAATTGGTATGCATCATATTTCCCAGTCCGTAGTCTAGTGGTTATTGGAAGGCGGTGAGTTAGGTTTCCGACGGAGCACAACAAATATTTATAACCTCAAAAATGCTCTTGGCTGAGTTGAAAAATTCATTGCCTTAACCAAAGACCGGTTACAAAAGATGGTTCCAGCCTTCAATTGATCGGGTCTTGCTTGATAATCGGCGCTTTGTAGCGACGACCAAGCTCGTAAAAAGTCTGGTCGATAGCTCAGTTGGTAGAATGCTTGCATTCCATGCTGAGAGCTAAGGGTTGATGCCGACCGAGAGTTTCGGAAATGATTTCCCGTTTCGGTGTTTATTTCAAACGCAAAATAAAATAACAGCAAGATTAAAAATTTCTACGAAAGAAGACATTGAGGGAGTGTGAAAATATTGTAGTTTATAAGTTTTTCATGAGCACTGCCTTATAATTAGTTCACTTACTGTGTGAAGTTACTCGCAATAAAATATTTTATCCTCGATTTCTCAAATCAGTGGATCAGCACTTATTCAGTTTTACATTTAAGGTATCGATGTATTAGATAATGAGAATCTATTAAATTCAAAGTTAAAGATTTATTCATGTGGCGCAGATTACGAACGATTCGGTTTCCGAGCAGATTAACAATGGCAATTACTGAGGTAATTTGTACTAGCTCAGTTTGTCACACATGCATATTTCTAATGCAGAATTATTTATCGTTGTGTGCGCGCCTTGTGTAATAAGAGAAATTTCTCTAAATTACTAGCATTAACTAAATAAGCGTGTGTGCGAGGCTTATCCAATATATAATATTTTTACCAATATTTACATTATGAAATAATTAAACAGTTATTTTGAATATGCATGGAATGTGTATTTGCAGATGTTGCGAAATTTAACACACATTAGACTTCTAGTGAATCAGAAGTCGTAAGTTAGTCATGGATGAACCATGGACTAAAGTAATCTCGATGTTTCTTGAGGCTCGGTATTTTCAACGTTAGAATAGCGACTTTATACTGAATGAAAAGGATGTACTTTTGTCAAATCGTGTGAATAGTTTTTTTTATCAGTTTGAAGTCACATAAGCTAACGTTGAAAATACTGGTCTTTAATGTTTGACATAGTAGTGGCGAAGGGTGCCATACAAGCCGATTCCCATCGGTTTCCCGTTTAAAATGAGGCAAAAATGATAATAAAGTAGACTGCATGGTTTTAATGTGGAAAACATACGTATTGTTTCTTTGGTTTTTTAAATGTATTTTTTTACTTTGTTCCTATATTTTTTTTACTACTTTGTTACATCATTTTAAAATGGAAGCCGATGGGAACCGGCTTGTATGGCACCCTTCACCCCTGGTGCATAGGGTATAGGCAATTAATAATCTATAATCTAAGTTGCACAGATATATTAACATTCAAAACTCATATCGAATGCATGCCCACAAACAGACACGTGAAAGTTTGCGCTTACAAATACTTAATTTGTACTTACAAATTAAAACCAAAACTGAAATGGACATAAGCACTGCAACTTTTGCCGTCCTTCCCTGAAACAGGGGTGACATTGGCAAAGTGAACCATTTTTTATAGTACCTATAGGTGGTCAGCCTCATACCTATCAATAATTCAAGGAATAAATATTTTTTCCCGTTCCTTAAAAATAACTCATTTGAAATTGACTCGAGTGCTAAGGATGGCTCCAATCGAACTTAAATTTTTATCTGTAGGTAATTCTGAAAATCAAGCTTAAATTTTTTTTTACCATATATTGCCTGCCTATTAGGCGCATGTGCCTATATGGGATGCAGGCACCAGCTGTTTTTTCAAGTTGGTATGAAGCTGATCACCCTTAGATAGGTATTGTACAACTTATAACTTTTTTTCTACAGAAATCTACGATTGATGAAACAAAACTATAAAAGTAAACTATTTTTAATATCAAGTAAAGAAAGTTTACATAGAACAAATGCGGATTTAGAAAGTAGAATTTATTTCAGATGTAAGTAAATTAATTACCTAGGTAAAAAATTAAACATCCTGAAATTTAATTATTAAAAAAATCAAATGGATAAAACAGAGTTTTAACTCACTTATTTATTTATTTTTTTGTGCCCGAACATTTTCGCCTATAAATGAGGCATCTTCAGGAGCAAAATTCTGAAATTTCATGAAAAGAAAGGTGTGAAGTTAAAAAAGGTCATCCTATAAACGCAACTAAGCTACACATTTAGTGTATCTTCTTGTCTGCGTTATCACCGCGGGAGTCGCGTGTGTCAATTTGGGACCTATTATTTTTACGGATAAGGAGGCCGGCCTCACGCCAACACGTTTATTTGAAGTGGGGGTTTCCCATCTCGCGAGGAGGCTGGTTCGCATTTCTTGTGAAAGCTGAGAAAGCCTTGCCGGTATTTTTTTTTGGATTTGAAATACTTAAATATCGAAATGGGAAATCATTTTTGATACCCGCGGTGGGGATCGAACCCTTGTTCTCAAGCATAAGTGAACCAATTTTTTGCAGTATAGGTGGTCAGCCTTCTACCACCCTATTAGTAAAGGAAAAAAATACAAGATTTATAATGGAATTTCACGTATTGTTTAATCACATGAGTAATTTTTTTTAAATAAAACTTAGCTGCCTACATTTTTTTTTAATTTATTTTGTAAATGTTAATTGAGGTCTATTTAATATGTGAGTAACAAAATAAAATCTTACCTTGTTCGTTTTCCTTAAAAAACTCCTATTTTGTCAAAAAAAAAAAACACCACACCAAAGAGTTATTAAAAAAAACACTATTCAAAATAGAATCAACAGTTCAAATAAACAAAAATATTTCACTTTTTTACGTATGGTAACACGACATTCTAAATTCAAAATTTCAAATGTCTTTTGTTTTTGGTTGCAGATGACAGCGATTCAAATTAAGAACACTCGTTATTTCCCGCTCTCTCGTTGTTTTTACCGATCGTTCTACATAGTGTTGTTTTATTTCGTTGTTTTTCGACGGATTTGCGTGTTTTTTTCGATGTCCGGCTTGGGAATGGTTGTGTTTATTTGTTGACGGGTACAAGCGCGCTCTCTGGTACCGCCTTGGAGCGGGTTCGGATAGAAAGTGAGCCGCCGGAGGTACGAGTCAGGTCTCTTATGCATTTTCTGAGATGATCGTAAGGTGGTTTATCAAAGTCAGTGAGTCTAAACCAATCTCTCTAGGGGTAGAATAAAGCTGTACATTTACTTACTTTAAGGTGTTAAATTAATTATTTGAATCGTATAACTGCAAACGCCGTCATCTCCAAAATTTATGATTTTTGAGATAATGATTGAATTTGATTCTGCGCAGTGTAACAAATCATTTTCTGTGTGCGATATAATGTAAACCTCACTTAATCCTTCGTAATTTTAATTGAAAAAGTATGATTTCGTGCAAACGCCGTCATCTCCAACTGGTGTTGTCGTTTTACAAGTTTATTTTTCTCAAAATCATCGCGGAAGGAGTTGACGGCGTTTGCATTTATACGACTCATTTGCAGATTGATTTTACAAGGCTGATTTAAAAAAATGTAATTTGTCGTGATGTTCCTTGACTTCTAGGTTGGTATGCGGCTGACCACCCATGCTGTAAAAATGGTTCACTTTGCCAATGTCACCCCTGTTTCAGGGAAGTAGGGCTTGAGTTGCAATGTGTATGTCCATTTGAGATTTGGTTTTTATGTTGTAGGTTCACATGCGGCATGTGCAAGCGCGAACTTGTACGTGTCGGCTTGTGAGAATGCATAAGTACAATATGAACTCCCATTGTTACATAGGTATCTTTGCAACTTAGATTAGATTAGAACCAAATACCAACTTATTGATCAAGGAAGAAAATTTCAAGATGAAATTTTGAAATTTTATTTTAAATATTTAAATGAAAATTTACGTATTCCTTTATCAATAAACTCAGCCCTTGCAACAATCAGTGACATGAATTCTAATGTTAATATTTATCTTTGCCACCTAGGGGCTGTCCATATATTACGTCATTCGCATTAGAAAGGGGGGGGGAGTCTGGTCTGCGAATGATAGCAAATGATGTACGAGTACCAAAAGTGACGTCGTTCTTGTAAATACCAATTTCTACAAAATATACAAAATATTATGTAAGTAATATAACATTATTAATTATTAAGCTCATCCATTATTACAGCAAGAGGGGGGGGGGGTCATTAGATAATGACTATAGGATGATTGTAAGGGGGGGGGGGGGTCGAAAATCGGCCAAAATCGATGACGTAATTTATGGACGGCCCCCTAGATTAGAGATTATCGAGCAGAAATGTTGTCGACAACTGATCGATTGATGTTAATCAATAGACTTATAATAGCTGTATCCGCTTAGCTATCAATTAATTTAAATAAAACACTAAATAAGTAATAACAAATTAATTTCCCCATAGACCGCATTGACGTAACGATTTTCTAGAAAAGTATTTGAAAAGTAGGTTGCCGGTGTGAAACTATTAAACCTCAAATAATCTCTGTCTGGTGTAACGAGATGGATTTGTTTGTTAGGTAAAATGGAACATGAGATTTGAATTTGAATGAAAAGGAAAACAAAGGAAGGCAGGAAGAGAGAAGCTTGCCAGGCGGGATAGCCACAAGCCGGTGTAATTAAGAATAAAGAATATTATTGTGCTGTGGTTAATTGTGTATACATTGTGAAAGAAATAAAAGTAAACATATTAAAGTGTGTATGTTATATTATTAATTGTGTCAATCAGCAGGACAGAAGAAAAACCCTCACATTTTGGCCCCAAGCCAGAATAGAAAAGAAAGTTAGCAAGATAGTCTATGTATTAAAAGATATAGACACAAATGTTATAAATAAATATCACATCAAGGACATAATCAAATTAGATTAAAAAAAAAAAAAAAAAACATATTTACATGTGTATGAAAAATTTGAGGTGATGCATGATACGGTGAAAGTTGATATAAAAGTGATCAGTGAAAGAATGAATTATGAAACATTGCATGAATGAAGGTATGAAACATAAATTAAACAAAGTATTACATATGAAGGTAAAGTTTTTTTTAAAAAAAATTGATGGACTGATAAATTTATTAATGAAAAATAAATTTGAAATAAATTTAAATATTGGGAAAGATGTGATACATGTTTAAAAAAAAAAAAAAAAAAGGTTATTTTAATGAATTGATTAATTAACTGGTGAATGTTTATTATGTATTGTTATTTGATTATTTTGAATTGTTGAATTCAGTATTTAAAAAAAAAAGTTATTTTAATGAATTGATTAATTAACTGGTGAATGTTTATTATGTATTGTTATTTGATTATTTTGAATTGTTGAATTAAGTATTTAAAAAAAAACAAATATTGTTTATAATATTGAATATGAAATTTGTGTTAAAAAAAAAAAAATATTAATTTTAGTATGAAAATAATTGGTATTGTTAAAAAAGGTATTAATGACTGAATAATGTATCAGAAACAGGTTTTTTTTTTATTTTCATATTTTTGAAATTTATCCTTAAAATAAAACAAAATATGTGGCGCCGGCTGAGCATTATGATACATTATTTACTCATTGTAAAAGAAAAAAAAAAAAATTGGGAATGTTTTTTTTTTATGAGAGGAAGGAGGTGTATTGTAACGAGATGGATTTGTTTGTTAGGTAAAATGGAACATGAGATTTGAATTTGAATGAAAAGGAAAACAAAGGAAGGCAGGAAGAGAGAAGCTTGCCAGGCGGGATAGCCACAAGCCGGTGTAATTAAGAATAAAGAATATTATTGTGCTGTGGTTAATTGTGTATACATTGTGAAAGAAATAAAAGTAAACATATTAAAGTGTGTATGTTATATTATTAATTGTGTCAATCAGCAGGACAGAAGAAAAACCCTCACACTGGTGCAGCCTCAGTCCATGGTCCACTGACACCCAGGACTGCAGCGTCATGTGTAATATTGTCACTTATTTACTTTCTTGGTGTCACTATCACCTTGTAGTCTCCCCACCATCCTCCAGGACTCTCTGTCTTGTGCAGCCTCAGTCCATGGCTCACTGACACCTAGGTCGGCAACAGTTGCAGGGCTTATGTTCATTTAAGATTGTATTTTTATGGCGGCATGTGCAAACGCGAATTTATGCGTGTCTGCTTGTGAGAATGCATGTAATATAAATCTTTAACGTAATATATCGCCACCTTAAAGGTAAAACTGAATAAGTACTGATTCCACTGATTTAATAAATCGTGGATATTTTTATATTCGGGGTAGCTGCTCATAGGAAGGGAATTAACTATAAGCTATTCCTTGACTTATAGGTTGGTATGAGGCTGACCACCCATACTGTAAAAAATGGTTCACTTTGCCAGTGTCACCCCTGTTTCAGGGTAGGTCGGCAAAAGTTGTGGGGCTAATGTTCATTTGAGGTTTGAATTTTATTTGTAAGTACACAATCAGCATTTGTAAGCGCGAACTACACGTGTTTGTTTGTGGGCATACATCTGAGAGCTTTGAATGAATATATCCTTGCAACTTAGATTATAGATTATATAATGACAAACTTCTAAACTACTGAATTTCCATACTTCTTTAGTGTTTGCTCTCGTAGAAATTAGAAAAAATATATCTGAGAAACCCATGTTAGCTTAATATGCCACTTATTCAGTTTCACCTTTAAGGTATCGATATATTTGCCACTTAGGTTATAGATTATCGTCTTGAATGAAAGTTACAATTTCAAGTCCATATAAAAATCATGAGATCGCTTTTCCTTTCAATGACCCAAACATTTATCTGTGTTATAAGTGTTTTTAGGCTTTCATGGCCGGCTTCAGATGATGATGATGATGATGTCTCCATCCTTCCGGGCTTGTAGACCATGTTCAGCAGCCTACAATTATTGAACATGGTCTACAAGCCCGGAAGGATGGAGACATCATCATCATGATCATCATCATTTATCTGTGTATTGGTCGAAAAACATGACTGTACACATTCCATGCATTTCGCAACTTCGCAGCTATGCTACACATATAGTGTTACTTCATGCCCGCATTATTCGTACCAGCCCTCTCGGGAGCTGGGAAACCCCCACTTCAACTGAAGTGGTTGGCGTAAGGCCGGCCCCCTTACCTGTAAAAATAAATAAGTTCAACTCGCCACATGCGACCCCTTCGGGGATAACGCGGCAAAAAGTTACACTATATGTGTAGCTTAGTTGCGTTTGCGTGCGTTTGCGTTCGCATGTGGCGATTCGGGCCCTATTATTTTTACAGGTAGAGGGCCGGCTTCACACCAACCACTTTCAGTTAAAGTGGAGATTTCCGAGCTCCCGGGGGGGCGGGTTCTCATTTCTTGTGAAGACTTAGTACACCTTGTGTTTGAAATAAATACCGAACCGGGAAATCAATTCTGACACCCTCGGTGGGGATCGAACCCTTGCTCTCGGCATGGAATGCAAGCATTCTACCAACCGGACTTCTGTACAAGCTTGGTCGTCGCCACAAAGCGCCAATTCTCAAACAAGATCCAGTTGCTGTAAAGCTAGATGGACCTTTGGTAAAGGAATACGAATTTTTCAACCCTGCAAAGAGCATATTTAAAAATATAAATGGTATTTTTTTGTGCTCCGCCGGGATTTAAGCCCGCAACCTTCCATTTACGAGTCCGAAGTGTTACCACCGGACTACGGACCGGTCGATAATGATTATGGAATTATTGTGTGGCTCCTCACATTAGCAGATAGCTGTAGAATGTTTATAAACGGCGGACACTCCCATATGCGGCCCTACCTCAAGTCTGGGACTCGAACCCAACACCTTCAATTAGAGAGACACAGGTGTAGCCATGTATGCGATGTCTACAATCAAAATCTGGCAAATCTTAAACATAAAAATACCATCTGTAATCTAATTTACAAATCGACTGCTCCAAGGAAGACAGAACTAAGTCAAAAAAGATAGTTTTGCAGGAAAGCCAATTGAATGTTATTTATTCATCATCATCATCATTGGCACGACAACCCGGGGTGGGCCTTGGCCTCCCTCAGCAACCGCTGCCAGCGCTGTCTATCCAACGTCTTCCTCCTCCAGTCCCACATGCCCACTGCACGGCAATCCGCCACCACTCCATCCAGCCATCTTGAACGTGGTCTTCCCACTGTCCGGCCTCCCACCCTCCGGGTTCGTCATCACAATCGTCTTCTCCAGGCTCCGATGGTCCATTCGCTAAATGTGCCTCAGCCAATGCAGTCTGTTGTCCTTTATTGAGCGGACCACATCAGCGTCCTGGAACAGCTTATACAGTTCGGAGTTATATCTTCTTCGCCATATGTTTCCGTCCTTTATTGGACCATAAATACGTCGAAGTATTTTCCTTTCGAAGACGTTGAGAGAGCACTGTTCACGCTTGGTCAGTGTCCAGGTTTTGTTAGAATGTTATTTATTGCATGGAGAATAATGGCTACTCATCTTGGAATGAAGATAATGAATTGTTACCTTCAGAAATGGAAATAAGTCAACAACCTACATTTCGGAGTTACTTCCTTCTTCCTGGGAGCAGTCGAAATATACAGTTACATTTAAGATTCATATTAAATGCATGGCACAAAGCAGGCATAAGAAAGTTCACGCTTGCACGTGCTATATGTGTATTAAGGAAGTAAAAAACCAAATCTCAGATGAATATATAGAACCTGAAACTATTGCCGCCTTTCCGTGAAAAAGTGTTCTTGTCTTGGATCCTGCCGCCATTCCTCTAAGGGTGGCCGGTACCTCCACACAAGTGCCTCCACTTGACTCTGTCCCTGCATACTTCTTTCATCTCATCTAGTTTCATCAATCTTTTCATGCACGCTCTTCTCTTATTTACACTCTGTAAATCCCATTCATTCGCAATCTCACTTATCTGATCAATCCATTCTGGTAAAACCGACAATGTGATTTTTTGTAAAACAATACGGGTGGTCAGCCTCACACGAACCTACAAGTCAGGGAGCAAATTTCGTTACAAATATATTTGTTTCCCAGGTTTACAAGAAAATATATTTTTGTAAAAAAAAATGAAATTTCATGAAACTTCTCGTCATCGCAGAAGTTGCATTTGGAGTGCAGAACCTATTTATTTTCACAGATCAACATTACCATACACCAACCATTTTATTTTAAGTCAGATGTAGGTCCTAATTTATTCCAAACGCTGAGTAAACACTTGCCTTATATGCTACCCCTTCGCAGAGAACGCGTCAAGAAGTTGCACTACATGTGTTGCTTGGTCATGTTTTTTTTTCCATCATCCACTTCCTTTTCTTTCCATTTCCTTGACTTATAGTTTGGTATGAGACTGACCACCCATACTGTAAAAATGGTTCACTTTGCCAATGTCACCCCTGTTTCAGGGAAGGACGGCAAGAGTTACAGGGCTTATGCTCATTTGAGATTGGGTTTTTATATCGTAGGTCCACATGCGGCATGTGTTAGCACGAAATTATACATGTCTGCTTGTGGGAATGCTGATATATCGCTCCCCCAGTTCTTGTTTGCCGTATAGACCAATTCTGTCAAATATGACTTTTTAATGCAGTTGTCTTAAGAATCAAATTCTACACAAACTGAGCTTAGAAAAAATGTAAAACTCGATAATGTGAGAGTTGTTTTAAATATTTTTTAAATAAATTTCCTGTTTTCATAAGACACATTCGTCCAGTACACATGCAAACATTGCTCATGTAAAATTAGCGTAATGGTCTATACGGCAAACAAAAACTAAGGCAGCGATATATCTTTGCAGCTTAGATTTAGATTTAGATTAGATCCACCGTCCATGCTTCACTTCCATACATAAAATTCATCAAATCAAATTTGTAATAAAATACTCGGGTAATAATATATATTTGGATGTTTTTTAAATCTACACTCGTTGAACATAATATGTAGGCATCTGCCCAAACAGCATCAACCACTTTCGCTTGGATTTCGGCGTCTCGTGTAGAGAGGCTGTACCCAAAGTAGGAGATATTATATTATAATGCATCGCCTTAAAACTCAATCACATCGTTTTACAAAAGAAAATACTACGCGAAGAGAGTGTTCACTTTTTTCACTTTTTTTTGTAAAACGTTTCTTCTTCTTCGTTTTTTGGGTGCCGCTTCATACGCAGATCGGCTATTTGGACCTCTGATGCTGCGGCTCAAAACAGAGACTTGGTGCTTAATTACATGGTGGCGCCTGGATTGCTGATCATTGCTCCGTATATAATATATCAGCTGTTCACAAACCTATCTTGAAATAGATACCTACGCTACGATCTACCTACCGTTGCGTCATCGAGACTTCCACCCCAGTGCTTGTGTGAACGACGCTTTGAGTATTTTATACCCTAAATTGGCCTTTTTTTCTTACTCTTTATGCTATTAGTTAAAAAGTGACAGTAATAAAGAAAATCAGGCGTGTTAAGATTTTTTTTATCTAAATTTTACCTTTATAGGTAAAATCAATACATTTATATTTCGAATGTGCTCTTCGCTGGGTTGAAAAATTCATAAACCTTTACCAATGACCGGTCACCAAAGGTCCATCCAGCCTTACAGCAACTGGGTCTTGCTTGAGTATTGGCGCTTTGTAGCGACGACCAAGCTCATACACCTCTGCGGCACTACAGCAAGTGTCATAGATCCCTAGAGTCTTTAGAATCTAGAGAGTCTCCCGCACAGGATTTCTTAAAAAAAAAAAAAAAAAAAAAAAAAAAAAAAAAAAAAAAAAAAAAAAAAAAAAAAAGATTGTCCCCACAAAAAAATATTTAAAAAACAAGTTTGTTTCACATTTTTAACGTTTTTTTTGTATGCGCTATGTTTTAGATTATTTTTCTTTGTAATTACAGAACTATACATTGTTTAGTATCGTACTGGACCATTTTTCTTGAAAAAAGTTTTTCCATATTTACTCAAAAACTTTTGACATTATTAAAAAAAAATGGCCCGGTATGGTACTAAACAATATAATTTACTTCTGCCATTTAAAAGGAATAAAATATTTCCAAGATATGGCACAGAAAAAAACGATAAAAATGTGAAAAAACGTGTTTTTTTAAATATTTTTTTGTGGTGACTATTTTTAAGTTACATTTTTTTTAACCTTTATAATTTAGATTAAAAAAATAATTAACACACAAGATTTTTTTCATTACTGTCACTTTTTTACTGATTGCATAAAGTGTAAGAAACAAAAACGGCCAATTTAGGGTATAAAACACTCTTTTAACTTGGTCCATTATGTGCTTACGTATATTCATAATACTTGTATATTGTGGAATCATAATATTATATACCTTCCTATGTACATAAGTATGCGGGTCTTGAAAGAGAAAACGATGTAAAACATTGTAAAGAAACGTCGGATCCTTGCTTACTTTCATCTTCTTTTAAAATTAATATAATATGAGATGGTATACGAGTATTTTTTTTTCAAAAACTCAGAGTTTTATGTTCACAAATTGAGTAGGTATTATATTTATTTTACCTCTTGAAAATGACGTAAGCAAGTCGAAATTACTTAATAATAATATTAGGATGATTTTTTTGGTGAGCGCTGTTTTTGTGTGTATCACACCTCAAGAGCCCTCTGCGAGCTTGGTCGTCGCTGTAGAAAGCGCCAATTCTCAAGCAAGACCCAGGTGCTGTAAGGCTGGATGGACCTTTAGTGACCGATCTTTGGTAAAAGTATATGACTTTTCACACGGTGAAGAGCATATTTTGAAAATATAAATGGTTTATTTTTGTGCTCCGCTGGGATTCGAATCCACAACCTTCCATTTACGAGTCCGAAGGGTTGCCACTGGACTACGGACCGGTCCAGGAAGCATAATATGTCAAATTCATTTATATATATTGCGGTTTCAGGGCCAGAAAGAATAAATATGAAACTAAAAAGAACTTTGGTAAAAGTATATGATTTTTCACACAGTGAAGAGCATATTTTGAAAATATAAATGGTTTATTTTTGTGCTCCGCTGGGATTCGAACCCACAATCTTCCATTTACGAGTCAGAGGTGTTAAACACTAGACTGCGGACTGGTCAAACTTTAGAGGAAATAAATTCTCAATTTGTGAAAATACAACTCGTTCATTATTTTGTGTTCCTGAAACAAGTTTTTTTTTCAACACCAGTGAGTAGGTACCTACATTTAATTGAGAAAATTATGATTCTCATTCGTTTTAATTTAGGCTTCGCTTAGACAGGTTAGGTTCCCCTGACCTCAGCTATCACCTATTGTATCTGACTCAAGACACCTCTGTATAGCCGGCTCGTTGCTGAGCTAAACATTTTAGTGTGATAAGTATACTATAATAGGTATAGTGTTACACGATGAAAGTGAGTTGTCAGTCACTCTCCTTCTATTTACAAGTGTGGGAACGTAATTTACAGATCTACGTTAAACGAACTATAATATAAATAACAGGATCTACATAACTGTATCTAAGCTGCAAAGATATATTACTTTTAAGATTCTATTCCTTGACTTATAGGTTGGTATGAGGCTGTCAGGCTGACCACCCATACTGTAAAAAAATGGTTCACTTTGCCAATGTCATCCCTGTTTCAGGGAAGGTCGGCAAGAGTTGCAGGGATCATGTTCATTTGAGATTGGGTTTTTATATTGTAGGTACACATGCGGCATGCGTGAGCGCGAAATTATGCGTGTCTGCTTGTGGGAATGCATTTAATATGAACCTCAAATGATATATATCTTTGCAGCTTAGATTTAGATGGTACCTATGCAGAAGTAGATAGCTATATGAAAGGTTGGAGAAATTATATTGTTAGGTATTGGAATTGGAGGAAAGTGCAAGGCTATATTATTAACCTCAGGGCTTATGCACGCTGTCGGTAACTTCGTAAATATACTTACCTACCACACAATGAACTCATTCCTTTATGAAATGAACTTCATTCACGATACATAAGCAACAATACGTCCCGCCAGTGCTTATTTGGCGTATCCACCTTTTTTTTTAAAGATTACCTACCGCTCAATGGTTCCATAATAATCTATAATCAAAGTTGCAAAGATGCATTAATATTCAAAACTCATATCAAATGCATGCCCACAAACAGACGCGTGTAAGTTTGCGTTTACAAATGCTGAATGTGTTCTCAAATTTACATAAGCCCTGCAACTTTAGCCGACCTTCCCTGAAACAGTACTAAATTAAATTCTGTATCTGAGCCATTTAGTATTTATTTAGCCACCTGAAGATGCAAACGGATGTTTTTTTCGAAACTAACTATCTATCTATCTATAATCTAAGCTGCAAAGATATGTTAACATTAAAGGCTCAAATTAAATGCATGCACACAAACAGGCACATGTAGAATAAGAGTTTTAGGCTTACACGGCCGGCTGATGATGCTGGAGTGATGAGTTCCGGGATCTGTTGCCGTGGTCTGTAGGAGCTGGAGCTTCCGGACGTTTCGCCCATTTCTACGATGGGCTTCTTCAGCGTGAAGTATGATGATGATGATGATCTTGATCACATCTCTCATCACAGTTCTCATCAAGATCATCATCATCATCATACTTCACGCTGAAGAAGCCCATCGTAGAAATGGGCGAAACGTCCGAAAGCTCCAGCTCCTACAGACCACGGCAACAGATCCCGGAAATCATCACTCCAGCATCAGGCACATGTAAGGTTCGCGCCTACACATTCTGCATGTGTGCATACAAATAAAATAAAAAATTCACATGAACTTATACCTTGCAATTTCTGCCGACTTTCCCTGAAACAGGGGTGACATTGGCAAAGTGGACCATTTTTACAGAATAGGTGGTAAGCCTCATACCAAGATATAAGTCAAGGAATACAAATTCCCTGTCACCCTATAAAAAACAATCCCTTCCTCCCCTTTTTTGTTGAACATTCAGGTCATTTGAAGCCGCGAAGGGTTCCCTTTGAAAAACTTTTATTTTTTAACTATCGGTGTCTTTTTTTATGCAAAGAGTCAAACGTTATTAAAATTAGCCCATACCTACGTCATTTCTCAGTTTTTTCAATTTTTTGGGGGCGGGGGGAGCCTTGAACGCGGGGGCCCTGGTTCGGTCACACCACTCGAACCGCCCTTAATCCGGTCCTGAATAAAATCACTTTCCGCACAACCGGATCAATAGAAAATACGTAGGTAAAACACAAAAATGTTGTTTCGAGTATTTTCAAAATAAATTTCCATGTTTCATAAGACACATTGGTCCAGTACACGTACAAACATTGTTCATGTGAAATTACCTCCGTGGGAGATAAGCCAAACAAGCACTAGGGTGACGAAAATAATCCTTTTTTGTATAATATACTTTTTTCCTTCCTTGACTCGTAGGTTGGTATGATCTGACCACAGATCAATTCTGACCAACGAAAATGATTCTTTATTCAAATACGATAGGTAACAAATAAAATATGTATTTTGTAGGCACTGCCATCTGTGTTCGATGTTCAACTTAAATGTGTCGGCTTTATCAGCAGGTAAAACAGGGATCGTACTTTAGGTCGTCAAATAAATAAACAAGAGGCAATAAAGTAATATTTTTATTGAATTTTTATAAAAATGCAAAAAAATAACACACAAACATTATCACTGCTGTTTAACATAATATAAGTTGCAAGGATATGGTAAAATTTAATATGTGCCCACAGGCAGAATAGTGTAAGTTTGCATTTACACATCTTCTTCTTCTTCTTCTTCAGCCTGTATTGATCGTCCACTCCTGGACGTAGGCCTCCTCTCGCATTTTCCATTCGTTTCTATCCTGAGAGATCCGCATCCAGGCAAGTCCTGCACTTCTCTGAACATCGTCACGCCAACGCAACTGTGGGCGCCCAGGTCCATGCTTTGCCGACCTTGGGCACCAGCACAGCAGTCGCTACATGTAAAATAAAATCCTGAACCTCAATCATCAATCAACATAAAATATAGATTGATCAACCATTTTATATTCCAAAATACTATGCGCCCTAGGCATGGCCCTAGGTCGTCATCTTCACACAAACGAGGTCTTGTTATAATCAGTTTCCAGGCAACCGTCTTGTTTAATTGTCTATAGGTATGTCTCTTTTTGACCAATGATATTAATATCTTATGTCTCATTTTTTTATTCCCCATGTGTTTATTACGATGGGAAAAAACAGACATAAGCCATCTATGTTTATTATATTGATCGATGATATTTATAGTATGTAAAGTACCTAAAATAAATAAAAAATATGCTTATAATACAATCACAGCTTTTTCTTTACGTACTGGTGCTTACCTGACGTAATATTTTTTACCTATCGTTGTGGGCGAAGTATAAATAGGTTCCTACATTGAAGCTGTTGAAAACATGTCAGCTGGTCAACAATTGTATTTACTTACAGCATTTCTGATTTTTTATTGTTTTGTGTCATAATAAGCAATAAAATTTATATTGATGTGTCAAGCGCTAATGCAATCACTGATGGGCATAAAAGATGAAATAAAAACACATGTCTTTATATCCTTAAACACCCAATTTGTTTATTCTCTTTACAGTCTATACTACTTCTATAATTCCTTCTTCTGTGCTTCGGCTTCCTCATTGAAGGCTATAAACTTGTCCACTGCCGAGCGGATGTCATCAGCCAGGAGTTTTGGTTCTTCAAATGCCGCGAAGTGTCCTCCTCGAGGGAAGTCAGTGGACTGCACCAAGTTGGGGTACTTCTCTCTCAAAAAACAATCTGGCACGTAAGCCAGCTCATGCGGGAACCTTGCGGCAGCTGTAGGTACCAAAGTCGGAATCCTGAAAATTTGTAAATGTCGTTTTGAAAATAAACCTTCTGTACTAAAACAGAATGTCTTTACACTTATTTATATTTGTACCTACTGGTTTAGGACTAAATAAACCTACCCGGAGTTGGTTAATACATTTGATTATTCAGTTCCTTGATTTATAGGTTGGTATGCGGGTGACCACACATGCTGTAAAAAATGGTGCACTTTGTCAATGTCACCCCTGTTTCAGGGAAGGATGGCAAGAGTTGCAGGGTGTATGTCCATTTGAGATTTGGGTCTTTATGTTGTAGGTTCACAAGCGGCAAGGGGTGTGCAAGCGCAAACTTGTATGTGTCTGCTTGTGACAATGCATATAATATGAATCCCCAATTTTTACTTACATATCTTTTCAACTTAGATTAGATTACATATTAAAAGATACAAAACAGATATAATAATCTTACAATGGATTTGACACAACAACAAAAAAGTCCTTGGCTCTGTGACGCCACCCATAGTGTTAGAAAAATGGACTGCTGAAAATTAGTGAATGTGGCACAATTAATGCAAGTGTCCAGCTGGAGGACAGAAGCCCATGGAGGCTGAAGATAACGGAGGTCAAGGTGAGATTGAAGCAATTGAAGGAGAAGAAATGCAATGCTATGACTCACGAGTCCACTCTGAGTGCCATGGCTTCCTTGTTGAATGACTCTGCGTACAGCCTCACCGCCGTGGTGGCAGCATTGCTGGCCCAGTACATCATCAGGTTGTCGATGAGGTCCGTGTAAGTGAACTTCTTGGTCAGCCCTCCGTCCTGTAGCTGACGGTTATCAGGATCCGTGGCTGTGGAGAACTTCTCCAGGATGTAGGCGGCCAATCCAGCGGGAGAATCTGAGATGCCAGTTCCTGGGAAAGAAGAAAAGGCTTTTATTTCACTATTTACTTAACTTTGTAATGGTTTGTATGTGTGTGTGTTTTTTTAAGACTCCGTTTACAAAAAAAACGTTGTTTTTAAAAATATGTTTCTTATATAAATATTTAAAAATATAAATGATAAAACATTGTTTTAATTCACTTTATTCTTTTTTTTTTGCTCGAATATTTTCGCCTAATGAGGCATCTTCAAGAGCAGAATGGTTACCTTTATGTTTATGTTTCTTATACTTTATGGCCTAAGATGTAAAATAAATCACACATGCTTATTGATTTTTCATCTCCATTTTCTAATTAATTTTTATTCATATAACTTAAAAAATGACACTACAAAAAAATATTTGAAAAAATATGTTTTTTTTTCACATCTTTTCCTTTTAATTTTGTTGTTTTGTATTTTGGAAATATTTTTTTCTTCATAATTATAGAATGATACAAAGTCTAGAAAATGATGCAGCTTATAGTGAACAGTTTTTGAGATAATATGAAAAACTGTTTTCAAGAATAAAATAAATAAATTACCTTCAGTTTTTTCATATTATCTCGAAAACTGTTCACATTAATAATTATAAACTGCATTGTTTTCTAGATTTTGTATCATCAGTGTTCAACAATTCAAAAGACTGCAAGTGAAATATGTGCTTATCTAATCTAATCTAATCTAATCTAAGCTGCAAAGATATATATCATTTAAGATTTATATTAAATGCATTCCCACAAGCAGACATGTATAATTTCGCGCTTACACATGCCGCATGTGGACCTACAATATAAAAACCCAATCTCAAATGAACATAAGCCTTGCAACTCTTGCCGTCCTTCCCTGAAACAGGGGTGACATTGGCAAAGTGAACCAATTTTTTACAGTATGGGTGGTCAGCCACATAACAACCTATAAGTCAAGGAACTGCTTAACTGCTTAACTTTTGAGATTTTTGTTCTTGAATAACGAATACATGTGACTGTTCAGTGTTCACATATTTTGAAGTATCGCCAATCAATTAAGGTAGAAAATGAATAAATGTTTTAAAAATAAATGTACTTTTAAAAGTATTCCGCACATACGCACGCACGTATTCATACAGACAGAATATTCAGAAGCAAAAAGGATGAATATGCTCACCAACAGTGTCAGGTTTAGTCGCCTGAATATGGAAGTACCCTGTTTCCAGCAGCAAACTGGAGAACCTCGTCTTCAGTGGGTACATCCTGTGTTCGTACTCCTTGTCTACAATTAGAGAGGGCCAGAAGCTGCCAAGGAAGGTCTTGATGTTGACCATAGGAGTATTGACTAGCGGCATGTTTGTGTGGTAGCCCAGGATGTGCTGGGAGAACAATGTGGCCATGGAACTCGTGATGATGGCTCCCCAATCTCCGCCTTGGATGTAGAACTGCTGATGGCCCAGTCGCTTCATCAAGTTAAGCATCACAACCCCAATCTGTGTGGCGCCCAAGCCTGGCTTGGAAGCTGCCTGGAAAAGTAACAAATTCATGTTTTAAATAAGTACTTATTATTATGAGGAAAATGTATTTTGTGCTTGCACATTTAGAAAAATTAATAATGACGTATTCTTTTGTGTCATTTCATACCTACTTTTTTATAAGGAATTTATATTTCCTTACTGGTATTATTCTTAAAATGTAGGTTGGCAGTACTTTTATGTTCTAACCTCACTTTTCTCTTTCAATTTTGAAAAACAGAAAATGGATTCCCTTTACTTAATTAGGATTTTATTTTATTTTACAGCATTATGAAATATATTCCAGTGGCAGTTGTCCTAAATGCAGTGTGTAACGCTTTAGTACCTTTTCAATCTTTGTGCATAATTAAATATTGAACTTTTGACTGTCCTTCTTGCCTCTGGCATTCCAAGTGACTTAAACATTTTCCCCACTTTAAATGTGAAGACTAGCGTTTTTTAAATTAGAATTTTGTATTCTGTTTTTGTTTTTATGTTTACCCATATTATTATTTGTGGTTTACAAAAATGTATCTTGCTGTGTATGTTCTTTGACTTAGGTATAGGTTGGTACCTACCTATATGGCTGACCACCCATGCTGTAGAAAATGGTTCACTTTGCTAATGTCACCCCTGTTTCGGGGAAGGTTGGCAAGAGTTGCAGGGTGTATGTTCATTTGAGATTTGGGTTTTTACGCTGTAGGTTCACATTCGGTAAGTACAAGCGCGAACTTATATGTGTTTGCTTGTGAAAATACATATAATGTGAATCCCTAATGTAACATATCTTTGCAACTTACATTAGATTAGATAAGATTAGATAGATTAGAAATGTGCGGAATCCGTTTTGTGTCTTTATCACAAGATATAAACAAGATCTAAGAAGATTAAAATGACAAATTTTAGATAATAAATTAGTTTCTGTCATTATTATGAGATTGACGCTTCTATCTGTCTTCCTAGTTTTAATTCTTTCATAGAGTGAAATGTTTCAGTTTTCAGTTCCCCAATGTTTGTACCATATTTATTGTATCCATGTCTATTATCTGTGTTTGTTAAAACTACCTACAAAAATAAATAATATTTACTACAATATTATATTTTTTTTATATTGAATGATTTATTTGGCTGTTTTTGTGTGAATCACACCTCAAGAGCCCTGTGCGAGCTTGATCGTCGCTGTTGAAAGCGCCAATTCTCAAGCAAGACCTCGTTGGTATAAGGCTGTGTAACGAGATGAATTTGTTTGTTTGGTGGAATGGAACATTATATTTGAATTTGAATAAAAAAAGGAAAACAAAAGAATGCAGAAGGACAGAAGAAGCTTCCCTGGCGGGAGAGCCACAAGCTGCTGTAAATTAGGATAATAAATATTATTGTGTTGTGGTTATAAATAATTGTGAAACGAATACAAGTAAACATTTAAAGTGGTTGTTATATTATTAATTGTGTCGATCATCTGTCAGAGGAAAAACCCTCACAGCTGTATGGACCTATGGTGATCGGTCTTTGGTAAAGGCAGATTCATTTTTCAAGCCTGCAAAAAGCATATTTAAAGAATAAAATACTTTTTTCTGCTCTGCGGAGATTCAAATCTACGACCTTCCAATCACGAGTCCAAAGTGTTAATCACTAGACCTCACCGGTCATATATAATCTAAGTTGCACAAATACATTAACATTTCAAATTCATATGTCCATAAACAAACACGTGTAATTTTGTTGATTGCAGAGGCATTCACTTTGTAATCATTTATTTTAAAAGATAAAAAATAAAAACAACTTTTTTTCAGATTAAGGCAAGTAAGTACTCTTATATATTAAATTCCACAATATATACCTACTCAAGTGTTTTTTATTTTTTATCTTTTAAACATGTTTGCTCTTACAACTGTCAGCTAATCGCTCCTACTTCGGCCTCATAAAACAATTTAAGTCGAGGCTACTGTCACTGAAATGTAAAACCACTCTGTACAAAACCCTAATAAAACCAGTCCTCACATATGCTTCTGAAACCTGGACACTGACCAAGCGTGACCAATGCTCTCTCAACGTCTTCGAAAGGAAAATACTTCGCCGTATTTATGGTCCAATAAAGGACGGAAACATTTGGCGAAGAAGATATAACTCCGAATTGTATAAGCTGTATCAGGACGCTGATGTGGTCCGCTCAATAAAGGTCAACAGACTGCATTGGCTGGGGCACATTCAGCGAATGGACCATCGGAGCCTGGAGAAGACGATTGTGATGACGAACCCGGAGGGACGCCGGACAGTGGGAAGACCACGTTCAAGATGGCTGGATGGAGTGGTGGCGGATTGCCGTGCAGTGGGAATGTGGGACTGGAGGAGGAAGACGTTGGATAGACAGCGCTGGCAGCGGTTGCTGAGGGAGGCCAAGACCCATCCCGGGTTGTCGTGCCAATGTTGATGGTGATGATGATGCTTTTACAAATGCTGCATGTGTAGGTACTTAGAAATTAAAAACCAGATCTCAAATGAACATAAGCCCTGCAACTTTTGCCGACCTTCCCTAAAACAGGGATTTTTTTACAGCATGTGTTGTCAGCCTGTAAAAAAAATGGTTCATGTCATAATTATATTTATCAGATAATATGTCACCTGTGAAAATCCGTATCCAGGCAAACTGGGCACAATTAGTTCAAATACTATATTGGATCCCTTCACTTCAGATGTCAGCATCGGAATAATCCTGTAGAACTCTCGCACGGAGCCGGGCCAACCATGCAGCATCAAGAGCGGAAGCACCTTCATTCCCTTCTTCACCTGAAACGTTAAAAGTAATGCGGTGGTGAAAGTTAAGGTACAAAAGAATGTGATGAGATGGTTTGGTTGTGTAGAAAGAATGGTTGGCACATTTTTCTAACAAAAACATTTAACTTTGAATTTGTAAACAGAGAAAGAATAATAAATTTGTGTGTAAGTATAGGGCATGCGAGAGTTTCATTTAATAACACCCAACACACTTAACCTTAACACTGCAATTGTCACAATAATGCAAAATAGACTACCGATGCCTGATCACCTTGACCATACCAGCAAATATTTATTAATACTGAAGTGATGTTTTCCTGGGATTTATTGATGTGGTCTGTGGAAGCTGGAGCTTCCGGACGTTTCGCCCATTTCTATGATGGGCTTCTTCAGCGTGAAGTATGATGATGAATATGATCGTGATGAGAACTGTGATGCAAGCGTGTGTACACTCGGGGTTCATATGTGGAAATTAAAGACACTTTTCATACTAGTTTGTTGGTGTAGCAGCGACATCTGTGGATTTTTCATGTGAAACTATGGGGTATATCAGTAAACCATCTTGTTATTACAAGTATGTGTTTGTCGTTTAAAAGCGCCATCTATGCATAGCATTGCGAAACTTGGAATATAAGAGAAATTACATTATGACTTCTTCTACATTTCATCGTCCGCTTTATTATTGGTCTTGTTTCGGTTTTCGGCCAAGCGCTTGGATTTTCTTTGGGCTAACTGAACGTTGGAGTGAGGAGAATGGTTTTCCAGCCTACAGTCTTCAATGTTTGCTACAGTACTTGTGTTTAACATCATGGAAAACATCACTCTAGAATCATCAGCCGGCTGTGTAAGCCAAAATATTTGTAAGTTACCTGTGGCTTAATGTGAATGAAGTGTATATCCAGTCCTTGTATATTTGTAACAAATTGCGGGAACTGGTTCAGGAAGTTCTCTCTCTCAGAAAAGTCGTATTTGTGTTCCCAGAACTCGATGATAGGTTTGAGAGCTTTGCTGTTGAAGCCATAGTTGAAAGCTACTCCCTCCAGCGGCTCCGTGTACCTGGTTCTGTTGAGGCGGTTCTTCAAATCTGTCACCATCTGGAATTTCAAACAACAGTAGAAAAAATGTCCCTACACTTCAAAATGTGCATACTCTTGTTACGGTTCCAACCAACATTTCTACCACATGATATTTTCCATATGATTTTAGTAAAGTAAGAGGCTGACCACCCATATTGAAAAAGTGGTTCACTTTTCTAATTTCCCCCTGTTTTAGGAGAGGTCAGGAGTTGCAGAGCTTATTTTCATTTGAGGTTTGGTCTTTAATCTGTAAGTACACATGCAGAATTTGTAAGTGAGAACTTACATGTGCCTGTGTATGCACATACATTAAATATGAATTTTAAATGTTAATATATCTCTTTGTAACTTAGATTTTGGGTTGTATGTACCGGTAGTCCTTTCAATAGCTCAGTTGGTAGGATGCTTGCATTCCATGCCAAGGACAAGGGTTCGATCCCCGCTGAGGGTGCCAGAAATGGTTTTCCTTTCGGTGTTTATTTCATACTCAAAATAAAAACTGGCAAGGTTTACTCAACCTTTACAAGAAATGAGAACCAGCCCCCTTGGAAGTTGGGAAACCCCAAGATTGTAATTTATGAGTACCTATACGTGCAGTATTTGTAAGCGCGAACTTACACGTGTCTGCTTGTGGGCATGCATTTAATATAAATTTTATTTGTTACTATATCTTTGCAACTGAGATTATGGATTATAGAAGGGAACGAATTTAAGTTTATAATTGATACATATTCCACTCACCACTAGATCAAATGATATTTTGAAGGGTCTGATGCTTGTGTCTACTGTTGCTGGAGGACTTCCAGGTCCCCAATATTTGTCCAGAGAGACCTCGGGCAATGGAGGCACCCGCAGCAAATTCCTGACCTTGAAGCCGAGGAAGATGGCCCCAATGAGGATGGCATATTGGACTATTTGAATGGAGCTCACCATCTGTAACAAAAAATATTTAAACATTAATAGGATTATCAACAAAACATTCCAGGGATCATCGTTTTTGTTGTGCATAAATGGAAGGTCGTGGGTTTGAATCCCGGCGGAGCACAAAAAATCTACCATTTATATTTTCAAATATGCTCGTCGCTGGGTTACTTACATACTTTACTTTGTGTATGTTCGGCAAGTGAAACAAATTTCTTAGGCATTGGGCCGCGTCAAAGTGAAGATCCAAGCCCTCCATCTACTTCCCTGCTCCTGGCGTGGCTTCGTGGAGGTTTTTCAGGCCAGGAGGGTGTCTCCTGATGGGGCACTCCTCCACTATATGCCGGACAGTCTGGGAGTTGCTCTGTGTGGACCCTATTTAAGGTCATGCACAGGACTCTCCGAAGATTGAATTCTGCGATATCCTGGAAATCCTGGGATTGAATATGGGTGTGGCAGAGTGACCAGATCTTGGTTTGTAAACCATTTTTCCTCCCATATGGATTTCCAATGGAATGCAACATCCTTACTGCAATCCTCAATTGTCCAGATGGGATTGAATTATTCGTATACCTTTACCAAAGACTGGTCACCAAAGGTCCATCCAGCCTTACAGCAACTGGGTCTTGCTTGAGAATTGATGCTTTGTATTGCGACAACCAAGCTCATAGAGTGCTCTTGAGTTGTGATTAATACAAAAAACAGCACTCACCAAATAAATCATTCTAATATTATTATTATTATTTCAATGGCACATTACGTATATAGGTACAGTATTTCACACCTACATCCACACACTTTGGGACAAGCTGCAATGTAGACAGACAACATGGCATTCATCAGTAGAATTCTGGCAATCAGCCCCCCAGTGCTTGTTTGGTTTATCTGCAATTTGTTTCAAGGATGACCTTTCAATGAAATTGTTTAAAAAATCAAAATCTACACAATCTGAGCTATGAAAATAATGTACAACACGATAATGTGAGAGTTGTTTTAAATATTTTAAAAACAATTTCCAGTTTTCATAAGACACATTAGTCCAGTACACATACAAGCACTGCTCATGTGAAATTACCTGTGATGCACATAAGACAAACAAGCACTAAAGGGACGAAATATATAAGAAATCTGTAATACCTTGATCACATTCAACAGAATGATGATGAGTCCACCGTAGGCCAAACTGGTCTGCATATTTCAGGCAGGGAATGGTTATTAAAAATATCATCACCAATATAAAAACATCCAGCAGATATCTGTGTCCATACATGCTTATCTTTTTTATCATTACACATGACAGATTACAAATTTTGCAAACACCTGTATATCTAACATTAAAAAATATATGGATATATATTAGTATCAATTAATTGAAAAAAAAAAATATGTTTAAGGAACCATTTAAGTGTTCTTACTCTCTAATGGTGCTATTCTTAGATATTTTAGTCGTCCGTTGAGCCCACACTTTGACAAACTAATGATGCATTTGTATGAAGACCTGTCAATCCAAGATGGCCGCAAGTGAACAGCTGATTAGTTTTCATACAAATATTACCAAAATGCAGTAGGTAAGAATGACCGTGCGGTGATGATACTTCCAGCCCAGGCTTCATTAGTTTGTCTAAGTGTTTGTCAACCGACGACTAAAATGTCTAAGAATTAGAATAGCCCCATAAGTAAGTTTGGAGTTGGCCTTCCTTATGATCCCTCCAGACATATCTACCGTTCCAAGCCAGTGGACAGGGTTCCATCTAGGGTATCAGAAATGATTTCTCTTTTCCGTGTTTTTTTCAAAACCAAAAGGAAAAATACCGGAAAGGTTTATACTACGCTACTAAGCCACACATATTGTAAAACTTCTTTCTGCGTTACCCCCGAACGGATCACATGTGGCGAGTGGAACCTATTAATTTTACAGGTAAGGGGGCCAGATTTACGCAAACCACTTCAGTACAACACAATAACCAAAAGTCAAATTGACATACCCCCTGCAACTTTTGCAGTCCTTCCCTGAGACAGGGGTGACATTGGCAAAGTGAACCATTTTTACAGCATGGGTGGTCAGCTGCATACCAACCTATAAGTCAAGGAACTAACAAGGTCTAACCCGAGAAAAACTATATCATCGTTACATATTAGATTTGATTAATCTGGTCCTCTTGTTCAAGATTCAAAGACAAAATATAATTCTACAAAGCTCAATTTTAATGACTTGTATGTTTTATTTGGGATGACATAACATTATCTTGTAAGCTATGGTGACAGACATTTTAGTAAGTTAACATAAAAAAATACAAGTCATTATATTGCTCATGATAAAATAACCCTTATCATCAATCATCATTTTCTTGGACCGGTCCGTAGTCCGTAGTGGCAGCACTTCGGATCGTAAATGGAAGGTTGTGGATTCGGATCCAGGCGGAGCACAAAAATATACCATTTATATCTCGAATGTGCTCTTCGCTGGGTTGAAAAATTCATAAAAACCTTTACCAATGACCGGTCACCAAAGGTCCATCCAGCCTTACAGCAACTATTGTAACTATTGAGTATTGGCGCTTTGTAGCGACGACCAAGCTCGTACCCCTCTGGGACACTACAACAAGTGTCATAGACCCCTAGAGTCTTTAGAATCTAGGGAGTCTCCCGCACAGGATTTCTTAAAAAAAAAAAAAAAAGGTGATTTTCAAAATGAAATTAAATCAACTGATAAAGCGATTTAAAAATATGCTGGTATGTACTAATTTATATTGACCTTTCAACTGTTTGAACAAGACGGCATTAAAAAAATAATGGACTCGACACAAATTTCAAAAACAATATTTTTCTCAGCAAGCAAAATATCATCAAAATATGGCGCACATCTTTGTGATTAGAGTTAAGGGTGTACCCAGGATCAAATCTAGGGGGGGGCAGGTTTTGGAAATTCATCGTCACCAAAGTATATCAAGTATGACAAATATTTGATAGGTAACATCTTAAAATGCCGTCCATAGAAATCCTGTTGATGAATGATGGTTTAATGTCCCCCCCCCCCCCCCTGCCCGTTCCTAGTTACGCCCATAACTAGAGTCCTTTTCAACCATTAAGAAAATATTTGTGTGCCTTTTCACTGGCAACCCGGCCATGTGGAGTCACAATTTTCTTGTATACTGAAGCTGTATCAAGTCCATTGCAGTATAGGGCTTATTACCTACTTTAAATTTTATGTTCACCTTAAAAATGTACCCCTTATGTAGGTCGCAAACGCAACTAAGCTACACATCTAGTGTAACTTCTTGCCTGCATTATTTTATTCCCGAAGGAGTTGCATGTGGCGATTCGGGACCTATTTATTTTCACGGGTAAGGGGGCCAGCCTCACACCAACCACTTTCAGTTGAAGTGGGGGTTTCCCAGCTCCCGGGGGGGCTGGTTCTCATTTATTGTGAAGGCTGAGTAAACCTTAAGTCGTCTCTACAAAGCACCAGTCAAAGGTCTAGATAATCTAAAATCTAAGTTGTAAAGATATATATTAACATTTAAGTAGGCCGACCACCCATACTGTAAGGAATGAATCAGTTTGCAAATTTCACCTATGTTTTAGGGAAGTTCGGTAGGAGTTGCAAGGTCTGTGTTCATTTAAGGCTTAGATTTTAATTTGTAAGTTGGTATGTACCTACCTGCCTACACATTTGGCATTTGTGAGAGCGAAAGTGTCTGTCTGTGGGCGTGCATTTAATATGAATTTTAAATGCTGATAGATCTTTGTAACTTAGATTATAGATTATTTTGAATATTATATTTTAAGACAAAAACAGTAAATAATCTTCTGTGTTTAAAGAAGCTTTGCTTACTTTTTAACAGATGGCAGTAGTATTCAAAACAAACATTCATCCTTCTCCTTCGGTTATTTATTTATAAACTTTTAATAATATTATCAGTTATTACTAAAATTAAAGAACCGCGATAATTTTCACAAGTAAGATAAACAAGATTAGTAAGTTTAAAAAAAAAAATCAAAATCACTTCTACAAAAGAATGTGATGAGATGATTTGGGCATGTGGAAAGAATGAATGATGATAGACTTACAAAGTGTATATACAGAGGAAGTGTGAAAGAAAAAAGAGGTATGATCAGATTGAGGAGCTTGTAAAAAAATGGGATATACAAAGTAAAAGAAGAAAATGTATGAAAAAGGTGATGGATATATGAGTGAATTGAAAGAGGTATGTATGGATAGGAAGAAATGGAGGCAGCTATGCAAAAGCTCTGGCCACCTCTAGCGGAATGGCAACAGAGTTACAGTTACAGTTACTGCAAGTAAAGTGATTGCTGATTGTTGACTGATTCGCTAATTTCGATGTTTATGTGGTTTTCCTTGATATTATATTCGATACAAATAATATGGATGATCCTTAGATCAGCTATGGATTAAATGTTTGGTGAATAGCACTGTCAATGTTTTTTAAATAGATTTTTGAACAAGAATGCAATTCACCAACCTATTCTGCCTGGCCAGAAACAGGTTTTAAAATCATCAATAATTATAATCATTCATGATTGTTTATTTCAATGAATTATTAATTAATTACTACCCAATGACATCTGTTGAACCAGGATCAAAGTTATGTTATTAAATAACCTGTACCCTTAGTACGAGTTGCAAAACTTGAGTAATGTAAAGTTTACGGCAATTATTTAAAGAGTGATTTCCCCCAAAATCTGCCGTTTTTGTTTGCTTGAACTTGATTTTCTTCATCACTGTAACTCTTTTGCTAAGACCATAAAGTGTAAGAAACAAAAACGGCAGATTTCGGGAGAAATCATTCTTTAATATTTTCCGTAAACTTTACTTTTCTCAAGTTTTGCAACTCGTACTAAGGGTACTGAGCGGGGATCGAACCAACGTTATTCTATTCTAAATACGCTAGAAAGATCAGCCACTTGACCCTTGGCCATATCGGAGTTATATAAATAATAAACAATAATAGGTAGTATTAGGATTATCTATTTGGTGAGCGCTGTTTTAGTGTGTGTCACACCTCAAGAGCCCTCTAAATGTTGATAATATAATCCTGAAAATAATATATTTCTTAAAGTTGGATAACAAATTATACTTACATCCAGATTTGGCTTACCTTTATAAAAAAACGGTTTTATTTAATTTATTTAAAAAAAAACACTAGGCACAAGACAGAAGTTCACGCACCTCTCGCAGTCGACGTTTTTCTAATACTGGAGATCATAAGCAAGCAAGTAAATAAAAAACGCATGTCATAATTTATGAATACACTGCTGTATAAAAAACACCAGTTAATAATATTAAAGATTAAGACGGTAGCACACATCTAAGTAAGCCATTATTTCGCATGTTTAATAATAAAGAGAAATAACTCGAAAATTGGGAAAATCGAGATTTTGTAATAAAACGCAAGAACAATGCGAGAAGAATAGGTAGAATGCGACAGCCGTTCAATTTGGACGAATATGACCTAGATAAAACATCGGCCGCCTTTTTCATCCCATACAAGTTGTACTGATTGTCTGAACTTCAAACGTGATTTCCCAACATTCATGTTTTTTGAGTTATTGCTCTTTATTATTAAACGTGCGATTTGTTGTTTGAATACATTGTTCTGCAATTCTGTTTGTTTTTTTTTTCAGATTGCATCTCAAATAAATGGTGACTGGATATAACAGCACAGTGACAAAACAACACGTGACAAAACGTAACATGACAGAACATCGACAGAGTAGGTACCTATAGTTAGAACATCACATGATTAAACCTTACATGACATTGTATCACAATGACAGAACATCACAATATGATAAAAATCATAATTGTTACAACAATACAGAAAATGCATCACTATAACAAAACAACAAAGGGGCCGTCCATAAATTACGTCATCGATTTTGGCCGATTTTCGATTATATTTCAAACTTGTAATTCAAACACTTTCAGTGCTATTCAAAGGCATTTGATCCTTAGTTGATCCATGGATTTTTTATTTCTTTGTAGGGAAAATTCACTTTAGGTGCCAGCTTAGCCATGGATTTGCTGTGTGTGTAAATTTCATTGTTTGAGCGGATTACAAACTTAACCATTCCTTGACTTATAGGTTGGTATGAGGCTGACCACCTATACTGTAAAAAATGGTTCACTTTGCCAATGTCACCCCTGTTTCGGGGAAGGTCAGCAAGAGTTGCAGGGCTTATGTTCATTTGAGATTGGGTTTTTATATTGTGGGTCCACATGCGGCATGTGTGAGCGCGAAGTTACGCGTGTCTGCTTGTAAGAATGCATTTAATATGAATCTCAAATGATACATATCTTTGCAACTTAGATTTAGATTTAGAACCAGAAAAAAAATAACAAGACAACGATTGTATGGAGCGAAAATCTATGTGCACCTCGTCTTATGTAAATAATAATATTAAAGATGGCGCCGGGCAATATTCAAGGCCAAATTTATACAATTCTATTGTCATTCAAAGACATTTAATATACACAGATCATCCCATGACTAAAATGAATCTCGCATATAAATAAAGTGATGACCATCTTTTGGTTTGATGATTCTGAATATTTCTATTTTCGTCTTATTCAGAATCAGTCGTCACTAAAATAGCTTTGATTGTTTTTATTATTCAACTATGAATTTCGCTGAGAGAAAAAAAAAGTGAAGTTATAATATTATCATGTGCCTGTATACCTAATCTATTTATAATGTATAATCTAAGTTGTAGAGATATATCAACATTTAAAATTCATATTTAATGCATGCCTACAAACAGACACGTGTAAGTTCACGGTTAGAAATACTGCATGTGTAGGTAATACTTATCAAATTAAAATCCAACCCTCAAATAGTCCGGTCGATGGCTCAGTTGGTAGACTGGTTGCATTCCACGCCGAGAGCCCTGGTTCGAATCCCACCGAGGGTGTCAGAAATGGTTTCCCGTTTCGGTGTTTATTAATACAAAACCCAAAATAAAATACCGGTAAGGTTTACTTAGCTTTCACAAGAAATGAATATAACCCCCTCGGGAGCTAGGAAACCCCCACTTCAACTTAAGTGGTTGGCATAAGATCTACCCCCTTACCTGTAAAAATAAATAGGTTCCACTCGCCACATGCGAAACCCTTCGGGGTTAACGCGGCAAAAAGTTAAACAATATGTGTAGCTTAGTTGCGTTAAATAAACGTAAGCCCTGCGACTTTTGCCGACCTTCCCTGAAACAGGGGTGACATTTGCAAAGTGAACCATTTTTTACAGTATGGTCAGCCTCATACCAACCTATAAGTCAAAGAACCATCAGCCGTCTATACAACAATAATAATAATATTAGGATGATTTATTTCGTGAGCGCTATTTTTGTGCGAATCACACCTCAACAGCCCTCTGCGAGCTTGTTCCTCGCTATAAAGCGCCAATTCTCAAGCAAGACCCAGTTGCTTTAAGGCTGGATGTACTTTTATTGACCGATCTTTGGTAAAGGTATATGAATTTTTCAACCCAGCGAAGTGAATATTATTGAAAATATAAGTGGTGTATTTTTTTGTGCTCCGCCGGGACTCGAACGCACGACCTTCCATTTATGAGTCTGAAGCGTAACCACTAGACTACGGACATCCTTCATATTGATCAAATAAATCATATATTTGTTGATTTTCGACTTGTTTAAAAACATCAGACCACAAAATGAAAGCTTATCTGAATGTTCAACTTATCTAAAACAACACATTGTATTTTCTTGCAAAAAAATCTAAAGACAAATACTTCGCAGGGCATTCATAGATAAAGCTGACACATTGTAATAACTTAAGGTAAGATTGTACAAATGTGTGAAACATAGTTAACAAAAAACAGATATAATCAGGCCGGCATTAAGGGGGGTAGGAGCGGTGCGATCACTACAGGCTCCGGAGTCAAATCGCACGCTTAATAATAAAGAGAAAAAACTCGAAAATTGGGAAAATCGAGATTTTGTAATAAAACGCAAGAACAATGCGAGAAGAATAGGTAGAATGCGACAGCCGTTCAATTTGGACGAATATGACCGATATAAAACATCGGCCGCCTTTTTCATCCCATACAAGTTGTACTGGGTGTCTAAACTTTAAACGTGATTTCCCAACATTCGTTTTTTTTGAGTTATTGCTCTTTATTATTAAACGTGCGAAATGTGTACTTTGATTTGATTCAAACTTAACTCATAGCTTCAGTTTTTCCATATTAACTCTAAAATTATTGACAATATAAAAAATGGCCCGTTGCGGTACTAAACAATGTATAGGTAGTTCTGTAATTAAGAAGAAAAAAAATATTTCCAAAATATAGCACACACGAAAAAAAACGCTAAAAACGTGAAAAAAATGTGTCTTTTAAATATTTTTTTGTGGTGACAACTTTTAAGTTTTATATTTTAAATATTTGATTAAATAAATATAAATAAATGATTAAAGAACACTTAAATGGATTAAAACAAAGTTTTTCAATAAAGTGTTCTAAAAAATATTTATTTATATTTTTTAATCAAATATTAAAAATGGGATTCCACAATATTTCACCAAAACAATTTGAAAAGTTATTATATATTTTGTTTCACCTTAATAATTAAGATAAAAAAATTAATGAACATGCTTGATTTTTTCATTACTGTAACTCATTTGGTATGACCCTAAAGTGTAAGAAACAAAAACGGCAGATTTAAGGTATAAAGTGCTCTTAAAGTAAAAAAAAAAATGTGTAGTGAAGAGCCCCATGTCTGACCTCGCACCAGAGCCCCCGGTGGGCTTGATCCGGGCCTGGAGAAAACCACAGAAAACAAAATGCACCGATAATGCACATATAGACGTTTAAAAAATCTGTACTCGGTAGTGGTCCATAACATTTTATTCACTGAAATTAAAGGCAGAAAATACTTAAAAAGATTTAAGGCGTTAATTTATTGTCTGTTTTTTTTTATAAAGTTAAATAAATAAATGTAGATTTATAATAATTTTTCTTCCCTGATTTGTAGTTTGTAATGGGGCTGACCATAGGTACTATTAAAAATGGTTTCAGGAAAGTGTGACAAAAGTTGCAGGTTGTATGTTCATTTTCAATTTGTTTTTATTTATTATTTTATGTTATAAGTAAACACAAGCAGGATAATGAGGTTCGAACATTTAAGATATCCTTCAGCTATGTGAAGTCATTCATAGTGAATCCTCGATAATCAGGAAATTTTTGCTAGCTTACAGCATTTAGTCAGTCAAAGAACGCACTATTTATTTTTAATTATTCATAAAATAGCACCAAAAGATGTAAATTATGTAATTGTGGAAATTTTTTACCTGAAATTACTTTTAAAACTGAATTTCTTGCATATTTAAATGTAATAGGATCTTGCCTCGAATATATTTCAAATTGAAATCAGTAATTTGCATAAATCATTTCGCATTATTAGTGAATCCCATTTTGAATTATTTCGCTATAAAACGATGTACTTACAACATGCAATAAATATGCTTCAGATTTGACCTCCAAAATATTTGACAGATGAAAAACCTTGTATGGTTGAGAGATTAGTGCCTCTGGTGATTAGATTTGGAAGAAACCCGGCCGAATAAGAAGGTTTATTTTAGCACCCTTGTCTATTTTCCGACATCATTATATTTAAACGAGAAATTCCATTGTATGCTTTCGGTCATGCGTTTCATATGAAAATTAAAAGTTAATATATTTTAACATCCTAGATTATAGAGACGTCGCGTCGATTCAGCAATGAAAAAGAACTCTAATGAAATGAGAAACTCAGCTGTCTACGCTTATGAGGAATAGTAACAAATCAGATTTTTTGGTGGACTGTTGTAGGAGAACTTACATTATTCTCGACGTTTCGTTGGCGACGTGGACCTTGTTGTGCGGTGATCAAGGATGAACTTATTTTATCATGTCTCTTCGGCATTTTTTCATCAATATGTGTATCCTGAAGACGATGGCTTTGATGCCAACAAAATGTCGAGAATAATTAAGTTCTTCTGCAATGATTAGTGATGTACGATAATGAGTTGCATAAACCAAAGTCGACAATCTAGGATTTTTCTCGAAACTGTGATAATTTCTGTAGTCATGTAGACATATATGGGCAGGTGAATGATATTAAAAAAACATATTGCTAATCGTTCTTACATCTAAAAATGTCACCTTGGTGTCATCTCGTCTAGCAGACGTATTTACTCTGAATATGGCTTACTAACTCGTGGAATACAAATCATTTTTTTATTAAAATAAATATTTATAGCACGGGGGTAAAAGGTTTGTCATTGCTTTCAAATTCAATTATTTTCAAAATAAGCTTTCAAATTTTTGCACGTGGCACCAACGGACCTTAACAATTTAAAAGGCCTTAGCAATGAGGTCAGGAGCATAGTCTCTTGCTCTAGTTAGAGACGCTACAACAAGTTTTGCGTTTTGATTTTCCGTTGCTGAAAATTTAAAGAAGATGGCGTTCAACAAATCCAATCTGCTGCTGCTCTTCGACCGCCCCATGGAACCTTCCTTCATGAGGAAAGGCAGCCAGAACTCCGTATTTGAAATTCCTGACATTTTCCTCAACGACCACTACAAGGATTTGGGAACCACTCTGTCTAACAGGTTCGGAGAAGATGCTGGAACGAAAATCGCCGTGAAGAACATCAGCTTACCAAACATTGATATCCCGATGCAGCTCGGGAGACAAGACAACTTTTCTTTGTTTCTACCATCGCATCGTGCCATGGCAGGAAGACTCATTGATATCTTTATGGAGTCGACAAGCTTGGATGACCTTCAATCTGCTGCCATCTACTGCAGGGATCGTCTTAATCCGTTCCTGTTTAACTACGCGATGTCTGTTGCCATGCTGCATCGTCCTGACACCAGGGAATTACCCATCCCCAACATGATGCAGTCCTTCCCGGAGAAGTACTTTGATGGCAGCGTGTTCACGAGGGCTCGTGAAGAAGCTACCGTAGTTCCAGAAGGCTCTCGTACCCCAATTGTTATCCCAAGAAACTTCACCGCGAACGATTTGGACCCTGAGAACCGCGTTGCATATTTCCGTGAAGATTTGGGCATCAACCTCCACCATTGGCATTGGCATCTGGTGTATCCATTCACTGCAAACTCCCGCACCATTGTAGCTAAAGACAGACGCGGGGAACTATTCTACTACATGCATCAGCAACTTGTCGCAAGGTACAACTTTGAACGATTGAGCAACCGCATGGCGAGAGTCAGGAGATTCAACAACCTCCGTCAGCCAATTACTGAAGGATATTTCCCGAAGCTTGACTCTCAAGTGGCAGGGAGAGCTTGGCCTCCGCGTTTCTCTAACATTGCATTGACTGACGTTAACAGGCCTGCTGATCAACTCAGGGTCGACATTAGTGACATTGAGCAGTGGAGGGAAAGATTCCGTGCAGCAGTCGAACAAGGATTTGTTGTCAACGCAAATGGTCAACAAGTAGCTCTGACTGAACAAGGTGGAATCGACATTCTAGGAGACATCATGGAGTCCTCAATTCTCAACGTTAACAGAGAATACTATGGTGACATCCATAACATGGGACATCTTGCTATTGCGTATGCTCATGACCCTGATGGTAGATATTTGGAGAGTTTTGGTATTATGGGAGACTCAGCAACTGCTATGAGAGATCCAATCTTCTACCGCTGGCATGCAATGATCGATGATTTATTCCAACTCCATAAATCTCGTCTGCCGCGTTACTCAGTTGCAAGACTGAACTATCCTAACGTAACTGTGACAGGACTCCAAGTCGACGTCCAAGGAGCACAGCCCAACAGGTTGCAGACATTCTGGGAGCAGAGTGATTTGGATCTCTCTCGAGGCTTGGACTTTGCTCCCAGAGGAGGAATCTTTGTACGCTTCACCCATCTTCAGCATCAACCTTTCAACATTAGAATCCAAGTCAACAACTCATCTCCCAACCAACTTCTCGGAACAGTTCGCATCTTTATGGCTCCACGAGTTGATGAGCGCGGTATGGCTTTATCATTCAACGAACAACGCTTGATGTTTATTGAGATGGACAAGTTCAGAGTTAACCTGCGTCAAGGACAGAACGTCATCGTGCGGAGATCTGACGAATCTTCTGTTACCATCCCTTACGAGAGGACCTTCAGGAACTTGGATGCAAACAGACCAGCGGTGAATACGACAGCGCTCGAGCAGTTCAACTTCTGTGGCTGTGGATGGCCCCAGCACATGCTCGTACCAAAGGGAACAGCTAACGGACTGGCAGTTGACTTCTTCGTGATGGTCTCCAACTACAACGATGATCGCATTGACCAGGATACTTCAGGTATATGCAATGATGCTGATGCCTTCTGTGGGATCCGAGACAGGCTGTATCCTGACAGGAGGTCCATGGGCTATCCATTTGATCGCGTCGCCAGACCTGGGGTGATCTCCTTAAATGACTTCCTGACTCCTAACATGAGGGTTCAGCAGTGCGTCATTCAGTTTACTGAGAGGACCGTCATCCGAGCTGCTCCTGGAATTCAGGCTGATGCAGGTCAGAATCAAGGTCAAGCCCAGCCCCAAGGTCAAACTCAACCAGGACAGGTCATTTCCCCCGGAAGGAGAGTCGCCGACGATTGAGATTTTTACACAACAAAACTATTAACCTATAATCTTACAATGAAAAGATTTGACTGATTTGATTTACTCATCATTTATTCCTATTTTTACAAGTAACCATCTATCATAAGTTTACTTTTTTGATTAATGTATAAGCATTTGTATCACATTTATTATAGCTTTTTGTGAGATGATTGATAACAAAGAAAAGAAGATTTAAAATAAGTTGTCATATTCTAATTTTGATCTAAATAAGAGGTAGATACCTATTTCCGTTTCAATATAAGAAGTATGATCTTTATTAAAATTTGGCGTTTTTAACTCATGTTTTTGTTTTTTCTTAAATTTCTCCGTACCTGCTTTGCACGGTTATGAACCTTAAATCCACGTTGTCTTGCCATTCTTTTCTCATATCTTTAACAAGATTATTTTCTTTCATTTATGTTTTAGTTAACACACTTTGACCTAATCTAAAATCTGAATCTAAATCTAAGCTACAAAGATATGTATCATTTGAGATTCATATTAAATGCATTCCCACAAGCAGACACGCATAATTTCGCGCTTACACATGCCGCATGTGGACCTAATGCTTTCGTGATTCAAGTCACTTTATCTTTGCGATGCTGTAACTTCACGTCACTTTAAATTTACGCAGTCTTGACTTCACGTCAATCGGTTTTTTTTTTTTTTTTTAAGAAATCCTGTGCGGGAGACTCCCTAGATTCTAAAGACTCTAGGGGTCTATGACACTTGTTGTAGTGTCCCAGAGGGGTACGAGCTTGGTCGTCGCTACAAAGCGCCAATACTCAATAGTTACAATAGTTGCTGTAAGGCTGGATGGACCTTTGGTGACCGGTCATTGGTAAAGGTTTATGAATTTTTCAACCCAGCGAAGAGCACATTCGAAATATAAATGGTATATTTTTGTGCTCCGCCGGGATCCGAATCCACAACCTTCCATTTACGAGTCCGAAGTGTTGCCACTACGGACTACGGACCGGTCCAAGAGCAAGGCTTTAACTACATGTATGTTTTAATCAACGCGGTTTTCACTTCACGACACAAAAGTGTCGTGAAGTGAAAAGTTAAAAAGTTAAAAAACTTTACGCGGTCTTAAAAGTTCACGATACTTTATCTTTGCGTGGCTTTAACTTCACGTCACTTTAAATCTACGCGATTTTGACACTTTCTTTCAACTTAACGCGGTTTTGGCTTCACGTAATTTTGACTTCACACACGTGATTTAACTTCATTTGACTTAACTTACGCGGTTTTGGTTTCACGTAACTTTGACTTCACATACGTAGTTTTAAACTTAACGCGGTTTCAACTTCACGTGGTTTTGTGCAAAAGCCATCTAGATAAAAAATAAAAATGAAACCACGCGGCGTATGCGTGCTTCGGAGTTATCAATCAGTAAGTATACATAATATTATAATCTAAAGGGATTATGTTGTTTACTAAGTAAGTACCTGAGTACTCATACAATGTTATTTTTATTTTTATCGTTTCATTAAACAATCCATTATGATTGCACACAAACAGGATTGCATTTCGAAATTTTAATAAGTACACAATATTCATGATTTCAACTAGATACATTGTGTTGTTTCTTTTTTAATTGATTAAAACTTCCTATCTATAATCCAAGTTTTGAAGTCATGTAAACATTTCAGATTCATATTAAATGCATTCTACAAACAGACATTTGTAAGTTCGCGTTTACACGTGCCGCATGTGGACTTATAACATCAAAACCTAATCTCAAATGAACATAAGCACTGAAACACATGCCAACCTTCACTGAAACAATGGTGGCATTGGTAAAGTGAAGCATTTTTTTACAGTATATGTGATCAGCCTCATACCAATCCATAAGTCAAGGAACCATGTGTATAATATCTATAAAATTCGTAGCAATACTATGTTCGTTCCTTGACTAATAGGTTTAAGGTATGAGGCTGACCGTCCAAACTGTAAAAATTGGTTCACTTTCTAATCTAATCTAATCTAAGTTGCAAAGATATGTTACATTGGAGATTCACATTACATGCATTCTCACAACCAGACACGTACAAGTTCGCGCTTGCACATGCCTTATGTGAACCTACAACATAAAAACCAAATCTCAAATGGACATACGCATCTCTTGCCGTCCTTCCCTGAGACAGGGGTGACATTGGCAAAGTGAACCATTTTTACAGCATGGGTGGTCAGCCGCATACCAACCTATAAGTCAAGGAACTTTCACTAATACAAACCTTGTTTCAGGAAAATACAGAAGAGTTGCAGATTTTATGTTCGTTCGAGATGTATGTCTTATTCTTTAAGTACAGATACAAACGCAGCATGTTCTTGTGTGGCTTATCTACCATTCGATTCAAAGATGACCTTCCAATGAAATTGTCTTAAGAATCACATTCAACACAATCTGAGAAAAAGACGTACAACACGCTAATGTGAGAGTTGTTTTAAATATTTTTAAATCAATTCTCAGTTTTCATAAGACACATTGGTACAGTACACATACACACATTGCTCATGTGAAATTACCTCTGATGGAGATAAGACACACAGCACTAAGGGGACGATGTGCTTGTGTGTGTATTTACAATGTTTATATATCATTGCAATTTACATGGATTAAATATATAATATCGACTGCTCCAAGGAAGAAGGAAGTAACTCCGAAATTTAGGTTTTTGACTTATTTCCATTTCTGAAGGTAACAAATCATTATCTTCATTCCAAGATGACAGCCGTGTCTCTATCTCTTTTAAATTCGTTAATAAATTAATGTAAAAAATAGTTTACGCGTTGTTCTCCATGGAATAAATAAAATTCACTTGGCTTTCCTGCAAAATTATCTTTTTTGACTTAGTGCTGTCTTCCTTGGAGCAGTCGATATGTAGATTGTAAAATGACAAAATTTTTGTTTTTTTTTAAACATTTTTTTAGATCACGCGTTTCGGTTTATAAATTTTAATTTTTCGGTTGAAAGGTTAATTAACTGTTCATTGAATTAATTAATTAAATTCGATTTACGATAATGTCTAGGTACCTGTTTGAAATTACAAATTCTGCAAAATATTCTAATGACCTAAAGTGGCGGCTGATCTGTAATGTAGGCGGCTAAGGCCAAGAATCAATTTTCATTTTTATAGATTTTCTAGTGTTTGTTTGTGTGTGTATAACTGGATGTAATTAATTGCTTGTATTCCTTGACTTATAGGTTGGTATGAGGCTGACCACCCATACTGTAAAAAATGGTTCACTTTGCCAATGTCACCCCTGTGTCAGGGAAGGTCGGCAAAAGTTGTAGGGCTTATGTTCATTTGAGGTTTGGATTTTATTTGTAAGTACACATTCAGCATTTGTAAGCGCGAACTACACGTGTTTGTTTGTGGGCATGCATTTGAGAACTTTAAATTAATATATCCTTGCAACTTAGATTACAGATTATAGACCAATAATTTCGCTGGTATGACCGAGCGGATAAGGATATAATGCACTCCAATTTGCGTTATTGAAACAAACGCTAGTTCAAACCACGCCATATCCTCGACGATAACATTGACGGTGATTCAGCATATGTCATTTGGTAATTATTAATTAATTATAATTCATTAAAATGTAAATCAACGAACTATTAATTTTAATCTTATCTAATCTTAGCTGCAAGGATATATATCATTTAAGATTTATATCAAATGCATTCCCACAAGCAGATATGTATAATTTAGCGCTAACACATGCCGCATGTGGACCTACATTATAAAAACCCAATCTCAAATGAACATAAGCCCTCCAACTCTTGCCGACCTTCCCTGAAACAGGGGTGAAATTGGCAAAGTGAACCAGCTTTTACAGCATGGGTGGTTCGCCTCATACCAACCTATAAGTCAAGGAACTATTTAATAATTCATTAAAATGTAAATAAGTTAATTATTACTTGATGATGTTAATGGATAGTGAATTGCATTCCTCTTCACAAATCTATTTTTTTTAAACCTACTGCTAACCGGACAAAAATAGGTTGATGAACCGCATCCCTCTTCACAGATAGATTTTTTCAAAAGTGGAAAAAAAAACATTGAAAAAATGTAAAAATATTTTCATAATTGTACTAATCTGATTAAACTATTTTTTTCTCGATCTTTCACCTCCTTTGATTATTTCCCAACTAAGTATCATAATTTTTGCATTACGTGACGCTAGACAGCTGTAGACCAGCCAGTCAGTCTTCTGTCACATGTCACACGGAGTAGACATGATTTGGATACCGTTTGTTATTTTTGTGTTCCTCGCTGGTTTTGTGTCAAACACTAATCAGGTATTTATTTATTTATTTATTTTATTTACAGGGATTATAATATCAATACATTAAAAGTAAAAGTGAATATAAGTGACCTATATATACCTACTCGTATTAAGGGCCTGTTGCACCAAACTCCAATCAGACAAAAATCAAAATTAAGTGCAGTTTTTCCCATCAAATAAAAAATTTGGTTGCATATAGATACGTAGATCAGCTGATGTACATCATCTTTCCTGTTCAGATTCCATCATATTATTACCCACTATATAATCTATAATCTAAGTTGCAAGGATATATTCATTTAAAGCTCTCAGATGTATGCCCACAAACCAACAAGTGTAGTTCGCGCTTACAAATGCTGAAATGTGTACTTACAAATAAAATCCAAACCTCAAATGAACATAAGCCCCACAACTTTTGCCGACCTTCCCTGAAACAGGGGTGACATTGGCAAAGTGAACCATTTTTTACAGTATGGGTGGTCAGCCTCATACCAACCTATAAGTCAAGGAATATGAATAATAAATTACATTTAAATATAAAAAAGAACAAAACCTTACAAAGAAATCTGTACAAAAAAAGTCAAAAGTTTCCTATGCAAAAAATGTAGCAAATGAATACACCAACATTAGAAATCAACATTGCAGATTAGCCGCCACTTCTTCCTGTCCTTGCATACTTCTTTCATTTCATCCAGAGTCTTCATCCATTTCATCCACTTCCGAGAAATATTTAGCCGAGGTCCTTACCAGAATTACTGTAACTGTAACTCTGTCGCCATTCCGCTAAGGGTGGCCAGAGCCTCGGCAGAGTTGCAATTAAATTTAATTAAGCAATCAAATTTGATGTGTCAATCAAATATTGATTGTAGGTTGGTGCAACAGGCCCTGAGCTAACATGGGTTTTCAGGTAAATGCACCTTTCTTCCTATAAGATAAGCTATGGATCAAATGTGTTGTGAATATCCCTGAATGTTAGCACCTTTGTAAATTATTATGACATTAAAACACCACACATGTATTTTCAAGAAGTTTTACCAAAATTGCATCATTATAATATAATTTTGTAGTTACCTTGATAAAAATTTCTTTTTTAGTAAGTTCTAAAAATTAAAAATGGAATTTAAAAGTTTTCAAGGTAATATTTTTTGCAAAGGTACAAAATACGGTGCTTCTTCTTTTTGTGCCACTTCTATCGAAGATCGGCGATCATCATGGCTATTTCAACTTAAGATGCTACGGCTCGAAACAGGGACTTGGTGCTTCTGCCGAACCACTATCGCAGGTTTTTCAGCCACGATGTCCTTCGGCGTCTCTGAGATCTTCTCCCCTCAATCTTACTCTGTGTGATAAGATGAAAGAGACGGTAGGTACTTCTCATTTCTCATTATGTGACCGAAGTACCTACATAAGCTTTCTCTGCTTAATGGTAGGCAGGAGCTCCTTTGTAGTGCGCATTCGTTGAAGGACTTCTTCATTGGTGACTCGATCACGCCAAGAGATCCGAAGCATTTCCCGGTAGGTACACATCTCGAACGCTTCAATTCGTCTCTCCAGTGCCTGCGTGAGAGTCCATCCCTCCATACCATACAATTGCGCAATACGGTGCTACTTGGATATTATTGAATTTAGATTTAGTGTATGTATTCATTGACTTATAGGTAGGGACTGGAAAATTTCGCGATCGCGATAAAACGAATTTATTCGCGAATTTTGATGTTTTTACGCGAATAACGCGAAATTTGAGGTTTTACGCAAATATCGCGAATTTTCGTACTTTTGGTAGAAATTGTGCGAAAAAGTTGTCATGTATCGCTTTTGCAACGCAACGATTTTGTAGGAAAGGAAAAAATCATGCGAAAACCCTTTGCAAGGTGCAAAGTACAGGAAAATTGGTCGGTGCTATGACCGAGAGGGCCAAGTGGGCTGATCTTTCAACGTTTAAAAACACGCTAGAACGCTAGACGCGGGGTTTGATCCCCGCCTGGGTCATTTGACCATAAATTTGACCCTGGTTCAACAGATGTAATTGGGTAATTATAAATGAATCTAATCTAATCTAATCTAAGCTGCAAAGATTTTTATCATTTAAGATTTATATTAAATGCATTCCCACAAGCAGATATGTATAATTTCGCGCTAACACATGCCGCATGTGGACCTACAATATAAAAACCCAATCTCAAATGAACATAAGCCTTGCAACTCTTCATTAAAATAAACAAAAAGGAATTATTAATTAATGATATTAATACCTGTATCTGGTCAGGCAGAGTAGGTTGGTGAATTGCATTCCTATTCACTAATCTATTTTTTTTTTTTAATTAATGATAAGCAGAACTGTCCTGGATCATCCAAGCAGACTTGAATCGTGACATCAATGAAGGAAAATACTTCAAGGAGTGAAGCTGTTGCTGGATTAGCCAAGAGCACAACTTGAAGCTTTCATAAAAGCCAACATCCCTTGAAAAATTAGATAACCCTCATCTAGACACTAAATTAAATATTTTAAAAGGATATTTGCAGGGTATTCGGAGTGTCATTGAAATATTAATACTTTTTTCAATCAATGGTTTTTTTTTTTGTAAAAAAGGATTATTTTAAAAAATAATATACCTACCTACATTTTTTTTAAGAAACTAAAATTAAAAAACATTGTTTTTTACCTACCACTTCAGTATTTTTTATTGCAAAAACGTTTTCGGTGGGTCCTTCCATCTTCGGTTGCAGATACTCGTATTGATTCAGATTTTGTTTATTCATTGTTTTTGAAGGTACATAATGTTGTTTATATAATAAATTGTAAATATTAGTAATATATTTTGTTTTGCAATTATATAAACCTTTATTTTGATCAAATCAACCCTAAAAATTATACCGAATCTCCCCGTTTATCATGAAAAATAACGCGAATTTCCCTGTTTTTGATCAAAAATAACGCGAATTTCACAAAAAAATAACGCGAATTTCCTAAAAAATAACACCACTATTTTCCAGTCCCTACTTATAGGTTAGTATGAGGCTGACCACCCATATTGTAAAAATCGTTCACTTTGCCAGTGTCACCCCTGTTTCAGGGAAGGCCGGCAAAAGTTGCATGGCTTATGTTTATTTAAGATTTGGCTTTTTATTTTACAAGTGCCTACACATGCGGCATGTGTAAACTCAAACTTAAACCTTCATGCCTCTTCTGTGCATTAATTATGAATCTTAAATGGATATATATATATATCTGCATCTTATAGTTTATAGATTACATGGTAACAGATATTTATTTAAAAGACCCCACCAGGTGAACAAAGATAGCAAATATATATAATATCTTAATCCTATTGTTATTATGTATGTCTGGCTAATTATAGAAAATATGTAATTCGTGGATTACTAACATTGTTATTCTCAAACAGCAAAGCCATGGCTCATCCCCAGGCTGCAGTGAATTTTACATCCAAATGACGATGATCAGCCATGGATCAAATGCTTTGTGAATATCACTGTTTGTATGCAATATTTTTTTCATATTATTGAAGTAGATATGATTAGGTTAATCCAAGCTCGCTTATCTATACTTTTCATAAATCAGAATGTTAACATGCATTGATGTATGACTACCACCAGATGGGCCTTGTGAGGGTAATGATAATTCTGTTACTATGGTTAAGTAACTGTAGCTAACAGAAAAAAATAGCCGCTAATCTGTAATGTTGATTTGTAATATTGACGGCTTATCCTTTCATAATTTTATGGTATCAATACCCCTATTGACTTTTATTGTACAGATTTATTTCTCAGTTTCTGATGCTTTTATATATTTGTATGTTATTTAGGTATTTTTTGTATTCCTTGACTTATAGGTTGGTATGAGGTTGTAAAAATTAGTTCACTTTGCCAATGCCCCCCCTGTTTCAGGAAAGGTCGGCAAAAGTTGTAGACTTTATGTTCATTTGAGGTTTGAATTTTGATTTGTAAGTACACATGCAACATTTGTTACCACGAACTTACATGTGTCGATTGTAAGCATGCATGCGAGAGCTCGAGTTTTAGAAGTGATATCCCGTTTCGGTGTTTATTTCAAACCCAAAACAAAAATACACGTAAAGCTTACTCAGCCTTCACAAGAAATGAGAACCAGCACCCTCTGGAGGTATAAGGAAACCCTTTAACTGAAATAGTTGGCGTAGGGCCGGCCCCTTTACCTGTAAAAATAAATAGGTTCCACTCGCCGCATGCGACGCCTTCGGGGAGAACATGTCAACGAGTTACATTATCTGCGAGTTGCAAAACTTGAGAAAAGTAAAGTTTACGGAAAGTATTAAAGAGTGATTTCTCCCAAAATCTGTCGTTTTTGTTTCTTACACTTTATGGTCTTAGCAAAAGAGTTATAGTGATGAAGAAAATCAAGTTCAAACAAACAAAAACGGCAGATTTTGGGAAAAATCACTCTTTAATACTTTCCGTAAACTTTACTTTTCTCAAGTTTTGCAACTCGTACTAAGGGTACTGGTATAACTTACTAGTGTTTTCAGGCCCGAATTAAGGGCGGTTCGAGTGTTGCGACCGATCCAGGGCCCCCCCTGTATTTAAAATATTTTTTTAACATAAATTTGTTCGGGAGCCCGGGTTTTTACAGAATTAACGACCAAGGGGCCCCCAAAGACTTTTTAGAAATCAGTTGAAGAAGATATTTACTTAATTTTTTTTTGGGCTCCAAATCAAAAACAACCTCCAGGACCAAAGAAGCCCATGGCAACTTGTATGCTATTGTATAGAAAAATATTTCGACGTATTTTTTTATAAAAAGGATATTCGAATTAACCCTTCAACAAGTGTCAAAGACCGTACAGGTTTCCTAAAAAAAAAAACTTTAAAAGCCGTCAGTAAAAGTTTTGGTTCGCAATAATTTTATTTTAGTGGGCGAGGGGAGAGAGGAGGGGGATTAGGGTGGCTGGGGGGCCCGCTGACTTTCCCCGCACCAGGGCCCCAAGTGGTCTTAATCCGTGCCTGAGCGTTTTGCAAATGTTAATTCTACGGTTTTTTTTTCTTTCAGAACACTTACAAAGCGGCAGTGGTGGAGTATGCAGTGAAATTAAAATCAATACCAGAGTACATCCAAGGAAATGTTGACAACTACTGCAAAATCATTGAGGAGTATGGCTCTCAGGTACTTAAACTAAAAATATATCCATAGTCAGCATGTGGGTGTGTTTATTGGCTGAAAAAATTAAAAATTAACCCTGAAGTGTGATTCAAGAATTAACTGTGCTTACCAAAAAAACGTCCAAATTGTTATTGTAAAAAAGAAAAAAAAGTTAATGCATGTAGATAGGCATTATCCTTAAAGATACAAATAAAGATTTTGTTTGGAGTTCAAGGGGGGTAACACGTAGTCATGAAATGTCTCCAAATCACTCACAGCATGCGATAAAGACATGCAATATGATTAGTTTGTTTACATTTACATCCATGTCGCAGGCTGGTGGTGAAATTAAACGAATAAAAATGTGCCCAGGCGTTTCACAAAATGTCCAGATAATAAATAAAGTTGTAAACTTTCACTTTCATGGTCGGCGTTCAATGATATAGTTTTTCTCGGGTTAGACCATGTTCTACAGTCTACTGCAAGTAGAACATGGTCTAACCCGAGAAAAACTATATCATTGTCCAGATAATACTCAGCAAACGGAGTCGGAACAATGTAACTAAGCTACACACACAGTCTAACTTCTTGCCGCGTTATCCCCGAAGGGGTCGCATGTGCTGAGTTGAACCTATTTATTTCTACAGGTAAGGGGGTCGTCCTTACGCCAACCACTTCAGTTGAAGTGGCGGTTTCCCAGCTCCCGAGAGGGCTGGTACTCATTTCTTGTGAAGGCTGAGTAAGCCTTGCCGGCATTTTATTTTGGGGTTTGAAATAAACACCGAAACGGGAAATAATTTCTGACACCCTCGGTGGGATTCGAACCCGAGCTCACGGCATGGAATGCAAGCACTCTACCAACTTCGCTATCGACCGGACACTTAGCTATGATGTTTCAATTAGTTTTTTTCTCCCTGAGCAAATGTCACAAGTCTTTCCGCAGCAAAAAATACCAAAATATTCATCCGGTCGATAGCTCAGTTGGTAGAGTGCTTAAATTCCATGCATCAGGTTCAATTCCCACCGAGAATGTCAGAAATGATTTCCCGTTCATATGTTTCTCATTTTTAATACATAGGTACATACATTTCAAACCCAAAATAAAACACCAACAAAAGTGGCCCAGCCTTCACAAGAAATAATTACCAGTTCTCTAAGGAACTGAGAAATGTCCACTTCAACTGAAGCGGTCGGCGTAAGTCCACATCCTTTACCTGCAAAAATAAACAAGTTCCACTCACAACCGACAACGCGGCAGGAAGTTACACTGTATGAGTAGGTTATTTGAATTTCTTTGCATTAGTATTTTCTATTTTATTCATGAAATGCCTTGTAAGTTCCATATTAAATGACCAGCCAGTAACATACATATGTAGATACTACTTGTGGTTGCCATTTTAAAATTACATATTTACTTTAAGCTTATCAAACTTCAAGTAGCGTATTACTCTAGATCGATTTATAGAACTGGATGGGCTAAGAAATCAATCCTTTAAGAATTAGAAATACGCTACCCCACTCATCATACAAAAATCCAAATTCAGTCTATCGGTAACCTTTCAACTGTCAACAGGTGTGTTACCTAATTGGAAAAAAAATCCATATAAATGCCAATCTGGGTATTTTCTACACGTGCGAGAGAAAAGAGAGTAAATGTTTTATAGAACATGGAATAATATTTCACATTAATCACTATTCTATATGATTACGTTGTTAAAAAATATTTTTCGTTTGTCGAAATATTTTGTTCACGAAAGTGACAGCCATTTCTAGAACTAGTGATATTTAAATATATAGGTACTTGCTTCTTCAAGTATGTAACTTCTATACTCGCGGTAATAGATACTTGTGAAAATCATCCCGTACATAATGACGTGGGAACATTTTTGAATTCGGAATTTATCAGATATTTTCATACTTTTAACAACACTAGTAACAAACACGTTACCATAGTGATTATATGCGTTTCCATGGTGATATTATGTACGTCGATTGAAGACGGAGTAGAGACACGCAGCTTACATAGAAAATAACAAAAGCGTTTCATACGTCGTGAGCGAGACAGCACTATTAACAATGTATGGTGTCAAAGACGTTGCATCATGTCGATTAGTGCTAAATCACATTCATAGCCCTTCCATTAAATATAATTCCATGTTACTCTAATACATAAACAAGAACTAAAATTACCCGCAGTAAGTATTTTATTTGACGCCCTGACCCCATATGCTATGTATTCGTATTCCACAGTGATAGCAAACAGTGTATTTTTTAAAGTAATTGACATAAACTACTAGACAAAGAGATAAAGTGTATATGACAAGAATCTAGGAGGAAGGTTCCTGGAAAAAAAAATGAATGAGTGGGATATCCAGAGTCATTATATAATCCAGTCTATATATAATCTATAATCTAAGTTGCAATGATTATTTTTTAAATATACAGAATAATAAACAAATACTTTGATTTTGTTTTCACCCTCTTTCAAAAGCAAAGATATTTTAACATTTAAAATTCATATTAGATGCATGCCCACAAGCAGACACGTGTAAGTTCGCATTTACAAATGCTGCATGTGTACCTGCAAAATAAAATCCAAGCCTCAAATGAACATATACCCTGCACCTTTTGCAGACCCGACAGGGATGAAACAATAATCTATTCTAAATCTAAAGTCAAAGAATAATCTATTATCTAAGTTGCAAGGGTATATTAACATTTAAAATTCATATTCAACGCATGCCCACAAGCAAACACCATTTTTTACAGCATGAGTGGTCAGCCTCATAAAAAATGGTTTGTGTCATGTGCCTCTGCTGTAATAAAGTGATGAAATTTTACTGTTTTTATTTCTGTCAGAAATGGTGGAGTTTAATGTACTTATGTATCTATTGCAGATACTAATGACTGATAGAGAAAAATAAATAAAAACTTGATATACTCTCCCGCTGTATACATTAACAGGAGTAATTTATCTAATCATTCCTTGACTTATAGGTTGGTATGAGGCTGACCACCCATACTGTAAAAAATGGTTCACTTTGCCAATGTCACCCCTGTTTCAGGGAATGTCGGCAGGAGTTGCAGGGCGTATGTTCATTTGAGTTTGGATTTTATTTGTAAGTACCTACACAATCAGCATTTGTAAGCGCGAACTACACGTGTTTGTTTGTGGGCATACATCTGAGAGCTTTAAATGAATATATCCTTGCAACTTACATTATAGATGTTCACCATAATACATAAAATTATTTCAAATGGCTATTTTTAATGACTTAAATCATAAATAATTCCATAAATAGATAATGGCATTAAAAATGTATTAAAACACTTTCACTATATATGTAGCATGTGTTTGTTAACAAGTATTTCATTTCATTCCTTCAACTAACAATTTGTTCACTAATAACTATTACATACTGAACAAATTGTTAGTTGTTGATTGTAATTTTTAATTATAATTAATCTCTGAACTTATGATGCCCGTCCGTTTACTATCTTCGTCATTTTTCCTCAAGGATGTGGACATATTGGTCTTCCCAGAGTCCACACTGAACAACGCCTTCACCCCGGATAGAAACAGGATCCTGAACAACTCCTGGACTCTTCCAGATCCTTCGTTGAAGGTCAATCCTTGTGAAACGAAGACTTATAGTGAGGTAATGAATTCTCTTTAAAGACCACTCCGTAGTCCAGTGGTAACACTTTGGATTCGTAAAATGGAAAGTTGTGGGCTTGAATCCCAGTGGAGCACAAAAAATATACCATTTATATTTTCAAGTATGCTCTTTGCTGGTTTGAAAACTTCATATACCTTTACCAAAGACCGGTTGCCAAAAATCCATCCAGCCTTAAAGCAACATGGTCTTGCTTGAGAATTGGCGCATTGTAGTGGTAACCAAGCCCGTAAAAAAGTTCGGTCGATAGCTCAGTCGGTAGAATGGTTACATTCCATTTGGAGAGCATGGGTTCAATCCCCACCGAGGGTGTCAGAAATGATATCACATTTTGCTTTATATTTAAAACCCAATATACTTAAATACCGGCAAGGTGTACCTACTCTCACTCAGCCTACATAAAAAATGAGAACCAGCCCCCCCGGGAGGGTTTCCAGGTTGGCCCTCCTTATCTGTAAAAATTAATAGATCCCAATCCCCACATGCGACTTCTTCAGTAACATGCGGCAAGAAGTTAGACTAAATGTGTAGCTTAGTTGCGTTAGATGAATACATGTAGGTATACGAATACACGGCCGCGAATTGAAATTGACCAAATTTTGTCGTCTATTGGTTGGGTTGCTAGGGAAAAGGCAAACAAATATTTTGTTATTGTTTCCTAGGGACGGCAATTCTATACAAGACTGATGTTAGCTCGCTGAGAAAAAGTTCCAGATTAAAAAATGTTCAGACTTCATTATTCAACCCAGCGAAAAGCATATTTGAAAAATAAGGTTGAAACTTTTTCCTCAGCAAGCAACGTTAGTCTTGAATAGGCAACCAATAACAAAATATTTGTACACCTTTTCCCTAGCAACCCAACCTGGTGACGATACAATATTGTCTAGATGTCAGTTCACATGCCAAACTCACTATGATGTGATCTTTTTTGTGCTCCGCTGAACTTAGTGAATTATTTTTATTAATTTTTAATCTTCATTTCCAGCATTTACAAAAGATATCATGCGCTGCAAGATCTGCCAAGATGTACATTGTGATCAACTTATCTGAAAAAAAATTATGCACTGAAGAACCTCAGCTAACTTCATGTGCAAGTGATGGCTACCAACTGTACAACACTAACATTGTATTTGACAGACAAGGAAATGTCATCTCCAGGTAAAAATAGCTTACAATTTATAAATTTTCTAATGAAACCAGTACATTATCCAATTTAATGACTTCAGTTTGTTTTTCCTTTTCAAAATGATACCTACATCTAAAATGTAATTTTCTTGCATTGCAGTCATGGAGTTAATAATCATGGTGTTATTTTTCAAATTAAGAACAAGAATTTGAAAAACTTGCCATGTACAAAAAATATTAAATGGCTATAATAACTGCACTGCAAAAATATTAATTTTATTAACCTAACATACAGAAATATTTAAAATTATATTGAATAAATTAACTATCTAATGCACTCGGCACAAATTCCATAGGCAACTAAATTGTGACTTCACGCATCTGAGTAGCCAGAAAAAAGGCAAATAAATATTTTAATACTGTTGCTATCGGCTCTTTTTATATGGACTGTATTTGCCTGCCGAAAAAATAATATTTTTTAGATTTGAAGTCCATTCTACATAAATAAACATGCCTATATAATCTTGTATTATTACATACAGATAGAATACTAAAAATCTACTAATATTTCTATGTAATGAGGTCCGCACGTGAATTGGCATAGACAATATTGTGTCGTCACCCGACTGCGTTGCTAAAGAAAAGACATACAAATATTTTGTAATTGGTTTCTCAGGATGGCATTCCCATACAAGACGTTTGCTCGCGGAGAAAAATGCTCCAAATTCAAAAATATTCCGACCTCATTAGGTTTTGTCCATAGAGTTTTTTTCTATGGCACTTTTTTCATTTATCTAGATACTGTGATAAAAAGGAATTCAATAATATTTCAGATATCGCAAAACTCATCTCTTCGGAGAGCCTGCTTTCAACACAACTTCTCCGTTTGAGATTGAAACCTTCACAACCGACTTCAATGTGACATTCGGACATCTCATCTGCTTCGACCTGATGTTCCAGACTCCCGGCATCAACATGCTGTCAAATAATGTGAAGAACTTCATCACTCCCATGATGTGGTATTCAGAGATACCATTTTTGACTTGTGAGTATCTTTAATCTAAGTTGAAAAGATATATTACATTAAAAATTCATATTATATGCATTTCCATAAGCAGACAGGTCTAGGTTCCTGCTTACACATGATGTGGACCTACAATATAAAAACCCAATCTTGAATGAACGTTAACCCTGCAACTCTTGCCAACCTTCCCTGAAAACAGGGGGGGACATTGGCAAAGTGAACCATTTTTTACAGTAGGGGTGGTCAGCCTCATACCAACCTATTAGTCAAGGATCTATATCAACAAGATGTATAAAATTTGCAGCAATACTATTGTAGTTCCTTGACCAATAGGTTTTAGGTATAAAACTGATCATCCTAACTGTAAAAATTGGTTTATCTTCACTTGCCAGCACTTCACTTCAAAGGTCAGCCTCATACCAACGTTTAAGTCAAGGAACTGTTAATTGTGCAAAATATAAGAGTACCAAATTAGTCTTTTTATAACTCCTGGGAGATATAATATGTGAAAAGAAACTTATAATGTATGTATTTTTTTAGTGTGATTCTCTTTATTTCTAAATATTGGCAATGAGGTCCACACAAAAAGGCAACACAAAAATATGGGCAATCGACTTCTCCAGCTTGATGTGATGTTTACATAGACACTAAAAAACTGTCATAATATAATTTAAGATTATTCAGTATTATTTCTAGATGTTTTTCTTTATGTATTTTATGCACATACAAATTTATATTGATTCGTTATACCTATCTGTCAAAACATATTTTTTCCACTGGCAACAAAATTGTATTGTTTATGGTGCATTTCCACCAATCAAATAAATCACTTCCTGTTCCTGTAATGTTCCATTTCATATTCAAAGCATTTTTTATACAATTTTCTAGTGAAAAAGATATTCATATTTTCTATTTCTAATTATGTGTCACTTTTAGCTGTTCAATATCAAGAAGCATGGGCATACACGCACAATGTGAATCTTTTAGTTTCCGGAGCCAATAACCCAAGGTCTGGCTGTGGAGGCAGCGGAATATATTCCGGCAGACTCGGGGCAAAAACTTCCTTCATAACGGGAGACCTGACTTCTAAAATACTGACTGCAACCATCAATAGATACACTGCAGATAATGGTGAGAAGAAGCTTATCTAGAACCAACTTCTTGTATTACCAATCATACCGAAAATTAGCAATAATTTTAGCCATTTTTACTATACTCATCACTTGACTGGTCTGTAGTCTAGTGGCGAACACTCTGAACTCATGATTGGAAGGTAGGGGGTTCAAATCCCAGCAAAGCACGAAAAAGATTTCATTTTTTGGTTTTTTTTTTAAGGCTGGATGGACCTTTGGTGACTGGTTATTGGTAAAGGTTTATAAATTTTTCAACCCAGCGAAGTGCAAATTTGAAAACATAAATCGTATATTTTTTGTGCTCCGCCGGGATTCAAACCCACAACCTTCCATTCAGAGTCCTAAGTGTTACCACTGAACTACGCACCGGACACCGGTCAACTTGATTTCCCAATATAGGGGTGATACTGTTATGTTCAAAATATTGATTGCTATTTCTTATTTTTTGTTTATTTTGTTGCAGATGAGAATGACGTGACAGTGAGCGCTGATGCCATTGAGAGTACAAATGCGGGCCTGATGAATCTCTTACGGGACAACGTTGATGAGTACGCATGGGAAACCATAGACACTTCACTCCTCAACGTCCACCAAACCAAAAACATCTGCCAACGTGACTTCTGCTGCAACGTCACTGTAAAGATTGCAGGAAATAGTGAAAGTATGTTACTTTTTAATTCATAAACCCAAAAAATAATATTTTACAATCTCTCTCTACGTTTGAGTTGCCCGTTGTCTATGTCCAGAATTCGTATTTTTAGAAATATTCATTTTAATTTTAATCCGGTCGATGATGATGATGATTTAATATAGCGCCATTTTGTGAAGATTGACACTCCAAGCGCGCTTAATCACAAAAGGTCCATTCAGACTTACAGCAACTGGATCTTGCTTGAGAATTGGCGCTTTGTAGCGACGACCAAGCCAGTAAAAAGTCCAGTTGATAGCTCAGTTGGTAGAATGCTTGAATTCCATGCCAAGAGCTCAGGTTCAAATCCCACCGAGGGTGTCAGAAATGATTTCCTGTTTCTTCGGTGCTTATTTCGAACCCGAAATAAAATACCAGCAAGTTTCACCAGAAATTAGTACCAGACCCCTTAGGAGCTGGGAAACCGCCCCTTCAATTGAAGTGGTTGCGTGACGACGGCCCCCTTACCCATAAAAAGAAATATGCCCCAAATAGCCACATGCGAACCCTTCGTGGATAACGCAGGAAAGTAGTTACACTACATTTGTATCTTAGTTGCGTTTTTTTTTGTGATAGCTTAGTTGTTAGAGTGCTCGCATTCTATGCAGAGAGCTCGTGTTCAAATCCCTTTTAGTTGAAAATGCTGTTAACTTATGGAGGACTTCAACTTTTACATTTCGTGTAAAAAAAATATAGCCACATAATTATGTTTTCTTATAATTTTCACAGATAAATACGATGGATACAATGTGACCTACATGGCAGTAGCTTACAGAGGTCTCAGGACTTACTCTGGAGTGAGGACGGGAGGAGTGGAGACTTGCGGAGTCATCGCTTGCAATGGACAAGACATCACAACTTGCGGCAGGAAGCATCAACAAAGGTAATGGAGAGGACATCAGAATTCTTATTTTTCTTTTTTTAATTGGTATTAGTGATGCAACAAATAGTGTATTCGGTCATCCGACGAATACCGAATATTCGTCATGAAGCCCGACCGAATACCGAATATTCGACGGCTTTCCACCGCCTTTCGAGTCTTCTCTATTGATCAACTTTTTAAAATTAATTTAGTATTTAAAATGTTTTTATGAATCACAAGGAAACAACAAACCTCAAATGAATATTATAAACTCTGCAACTTTTGCCGAGCTTCCCTGCAACAGAGGTGACATTGGCAAAGTGAACCATTTTTTAACATACTCATGCCAACCTATAAGTCAAGGAAGTCCACCTAATCTAATCTAAATTGCAAAGATATGTTACATTGGAGATTCACATTACATGCATTCCCACAACCAGACACGTACAAGTTCGCGCTTGCATATGCCTCATGTGAACCTACAACATAAAAACCAAATCTCAAATGGACATACACCCTGCAACTCTTGCCATCCTTCCCTGTAACAGGGGTGACATTGGCAAAGTGAACCATTTTTATAGCATGGGTGGTCAGCCGCATACCAACTATAAGTCAAGGAACATAATATAATAATAATAATAATATAATCTATAATCTAAGTTGCAAGGATATATTCATTTAAAGCTCTCAGATGTATGCCCACAAACCAACAAGTGTAGTTCGCGCTTACAAATGCTGAATGTGTACTTACAAATAAATCCAAACCTCAAATGAACATAAGCCCCACAACTTTTGCCGACCTTCCCTGAAACAGGGGTGACATTGGCAAAGTGAACCATTTTTTACAGTATGGGTGGTCAGCCTCATACCAACCTATAAGTCAAGGAATATGAATAATAAATTACATTTAAATATAAAAAAGAACAAAACCTTACAAAGAAATCTATACAAAAAAAAGTCAAAAATTTCCTATGCAAAAAAAATGTAGCAAATGAATACACCAACATTAGAAATCAACATTGCAGATTAGCCGCCACTTCTTCCTGTCCTTGCATACTTCTTTCATTTCATCCAGAGTCATAACCTTTTTCATACAAGTCCTCCTTTTATTATGACTCTGGATATCCCATTCATTCGCTATTTCAGAGATTTGATCCTTCCATACTTTTCTCGGTCTTCCTCTACCACGACATCCATCTATTCTAGCAACATATACTTTCTTCGTCAATCTTTCATCACTCATTCTCTCACATACACGACAAATTACATTTTTTTATTCAGGAAAAATAGGTCGGTGAATTGCATTGTTCTTCAGAATAAAAAAATAAGACTTCAAATTGTTTGTTTTTTTGTTTGCAGTGAAATCCAATCAACAGACAACAACGGAGTTACATTTGAAGAGATCAAAATACAAGGAAAATTTACAAAATCAAACGCAACACAATTCCCAATCACCCTCAGTGCAAGCCTGCTCCCGCTGAGACCAGACAATTATGAATTCAAAATCCAAGATGGCGACCTGCAATCGGATGTTCAATTCTCCTTGAGAGGAAAATCTGTCGACAATTTGATGACGTTTGCTATCTTCGGAAGAGATTACTCGAGAGACGATTCCAAAATGGAGACGAATGGTTCCGTGACGGAAAAGTTGTGGATAAAATTGAGTAGAGACTTAGATGAAAGCTTTGCAAGCATTTTAGATGAAAGTGAAGCTGTTGGGAATGGCGATTTTTTTGAGTATGTGTTTAGTAGATTGCAAATTTTGACATTTATTGTTGCTATTTATTTCCTGGAAATGCTATGATTGTTTGTAAGGTCCATTACTGGATCTGGATTCCTTAAAAATGAAAAAAAAAAAACAAGACAGTTGCATTTAAATTTGACACCGAAACACTGTCAAATTTGCTCTGAGAAAGAAATACAAAGATAACTACAGCTCAAGGTGGGTATAATGTTAGGAGTGTGCACTAGACAATGCAACTAAGCTACACATTTAGTGTAACTTCTTGGATTGCGTGTGACCAGTGAGCCTATGATTTTAGCAGCTAAGGAAGCCGGCCTTACGTCAACCACTTCAATTGAAGTACGGGTTTCTCAGCTCCCGAGGGCGCTGCTACTCATTTCTTGTGAAGGCTGATTAAATGCTTGCCGGTATTTTACTTTGGTTTTGAAATAAACATCGAAACGGGAAGTCGTTTCTGGTACGCTCCCAAGCTCTCGGCATGGAATACAAGCACTCTTACCAACTGAGCTATCAAACGGACAATCTGTTCAATTGCCGCTCTTGAAGCTTGACTTGTCCGGAATGTTCCTTCATTCTTTCTTTTGTCATCAGATGTAAGAACCCGTCTTTTTCATCTTTTTTATCAAACAAATCTCAATTTTAAATCCTTAATTTATAAGATTGAGAAATCAAGTTTCCGAATGTTGCGATTATTTTAACAGTGAAAATGAATTATTTATTTTAAAAATATTTTGTTCATGTCATATTAATTTAAAACATAAATATTTTATTAAGATTTTTAAGTGAAAATATCTCTGTAATATAGAGGTCTTATTTAAGGTTGTAATTAATTATATATTAAAGTAAAATTATCTGGTACGCCTCTGTAAAACAGGGGCGTACTCGGATCAACAAAAAAAGTTTAATTTTTTAAAAACTATTTAGGCATCGATAGAACGTTAAGATAAAAAGAAAATGAAAAAAATGAAAAGCTTGTTTTTATTTAAAAGCATTTATTTTCAATACAAAGAACACTCAGTGCAAACTTATACAAACTCTATAAAGTCATTCCCATTAACTTACAAATCCAATTAAACCCACAATAATCCATTCTAAATGTTTATTTATTTATTAATTAATTATAATTTCACTAGATACCTACATATGAATAAACCTACACTTGATACACAAAAGTTTATTGAATATTTCAAGATTATATTTATGTTTGTTTTAATAAAAAAAAAATATTATTACAATATTTAAAATGTACTGATTATACCTAGTGTAGGAGAATTAACTATGTTTTGGAGAAATGCTTAAATGTTATTGGGAAATTAAAGAATTATGCGACTTTGGCGCTACACACACGCCATTTTTATGAACACATGTATTAATGATACTTACAAGTCTACACCTGCTCTGATAGTGGTTCGATCTGCCAGTATATCGATACCTTAAAGGCAGGCACGTGCATAGGGTGTAGGCAATTATATTTTGGAATAAATATTTTCTCCCATTCCTTTAAAATAAATCATTTGAAATTGACTGGCGGTGTTAACGATGGCTCCAATCCAACTCAAAATATGATTTATAATCTGAATATCAAGCTTAAATGTTTTTTTTTTTTACCATATATGAGTCGTATAACTGCAAACGCCGCCATCTCAAAAATTTATGATTTTTGAGATAATGATTGAATTTTATTCGGCGCAGTGTAACAAATCATTTGCTGTGTGCGATATAATGTAAACCTCACTTAATCCTTCGTAATTTTAATTGAAAAAGTATGATTTCGTGCAAACGCCGTCATCTCCAACTGGTGTTGTCGTTTTAAAAATTTACAAGTTTATTTTTCTCAAAATCATCGCATAAGGAGTTGACGGCGTTTGCATTTAAATGACTCATATTGCCTACCTACTAGACGCATGTGCCTGTATGGGATGCACGCCCCTGTTTAAAGGTAAAACTAAACTAGCGACATATAAGCTAACGGGGGTTTCTCAGATAAATGCACCTTTTTTTTCCTATTTTTAACGAGAGAAAAACACTAAAAAAGTGTGAAAATCCTGTAGTTAAGAAGTTTGAGACTTACTATGAGAAGTTACACACAATAAAATGTTTTATCCACAATTTCTCAAATCAGTGAATCAGCACTTATTCAGTTTTACCTTTAAGGTGGCGATATCATGCAAAAAATATTTGAAAAATTACAAGAAAGACCTTCAGTTAAGAATGGACAAATTGAAAAAAATGTGATGTGATTGTGCGGACTCCATTCTAACATGATCTGAACATATCGATTGAATAAAACATTGCATAATAAGATTTTTGTAATTGAATTTAAAAAAATACATACATAAGTCCAAGTTTTCCTCAAAATTCACTAAAAAAGGTGAAACATTTTATGATATTGGAGTTTCATAACATTCCAGGGCTGGAAGTCTCATCACCACGGTAATTCTTACCTATCGAATATTGGTAATATTTGTATCAAGACTAATCATCTGTTCACTTGCGGCCATCTTGGATTGACAGGTCTTCATCCAAATATTACCGATATTCGGTAGGTAAGAATTTCCGTGGTGATGAGACTTCTCGCCCAGGAGTTGACAATATCTTGATAATCACAAATTATAAAATTGTTTTCTGTTTATTATTGAATTATAAACAAAAAACAATATAAAACATCTATGAAGTAAATTAACTTTTTCCCTCATAAATAAAAATTTACACACATGCATACACTATATGAGGACTCTGCACAAATTTGATAGACAACAAAATTGTGACGTCACACTGCAGGGTTACGCAACTAAGCTACATATATAGTGTAACTTCTTGCCTGCGTTATCCTATTTATTTTTACGGGTAAGGGGGCCAGCCTCACACCAACCACATTCAGTTGAAGTGGGGGTTGGTAGGAAAAAGGCAAACTAATATTTTGTTGCTAGAGAGTTGCTTTCCGGAATCTGTTGCCGTGGTCTGTGGGAGCTGGAGCTTCCAGACGTTTCGCACATGTCTACTTCTGAAACTGTTCACAGTTTCATTAGGATCATCTTCATGATTCCACTTTGAAGCTGAAGAAGCTCATCGTAGACATGGGTGAAACGTCCGGAAGCTCTTGCTCCCATGAACATGCCAACAGATCTTGGAAAGCAACTCTCCAGCATCATCAGTCGGCCGTGTAAGCCTGAAACTCCCATTTAATATTTTGTTTTCGGTTGTTAAGGACCCTAGTCGCATAGACATGTGACGTTTTCTCTGCAAGAAGAACATTGTGTTTTGAAATTTGTGCAGAGTCCATTAAAATATTATATTATTCAAATTAGCGCAGGACTTTGCAAATCTCCCAAAAAGTAAAATCACTTATTTTAATTACGATGAATGAAGATTATTATTGTTTTTAAACAGTGTCCGCCTTGACGGAGCGCTCTTGAGGTGTGATCCACACAAAAACACCAAATATGTTACAAGTTAGTTTTCATTTAAACCTATCCTATGTAAAGCTATTGCATTTTGTCAATCTCAGCATATCGTACCTCCAGATTTAGGGAGCCACAAATCAAAAATGTGGCATACAACCTCTAGGACCTGTTGCACCAACCTCCAATCAATATTTGATAGACACATCAAATTTGATTGCTTAATTCCGGCAAGGACCTCGGTTAAATATTTATTGAAAGTGGGTAATAATAATATGATGGAATTTAAACAGGAAAGATGATGTACATAAGCTGATTTCATGCAACCAAATTTTTTATTTATTGGGAGAAATCATACTTAATTTTTTTTTTGTCCGATTGTAGATTGGAGCACCAGGCCCTTAGTGTGCCAATGGTTTTTCAGCCGTTGTAGAGCTGCGCAACTCATGCTTTCGATATTAAATATCATGCATCACTTAACACGTTCGCGGACACACGAAATGTGAAGTAGGCTAGAAAAAACACACTTATTTAATCATCTCAAATTGTATTTTTATTATTATTATTAGTTATTTATTTTTGACATCCAGGGACGAAACGGCTATTGCCGTGTTCTTTGGATTTCTGTAGGGACGCACGGATGCTACATGTATGCAAGTTCTATCAGAAATAGCCGTTTCGTCCCTAGTAATAACGTTTTATCACGACGGCTCTTACTGTTTCGTCCAGTCCTAGACAAGCTCATAGAGCGGCTATAACCGTTTCGTCCGCGAACGTGTTAAGGGTACGTGTCCCTTATCAAAAATATAAATAAAATAAAAACACTTTGCGGAGATAGCGGATTATGGAAACAATTGTAGTTCTACATTTTGCACTAAACGCATTCTACCAGGTTTGCCTATGTTTTTTTTTCTACCTGGGCAGTCATTACATGCATGAAACTTTAGTGTGTCCTGTAATCCATGGATGACCCAGGTAGAATGCATTGTCTGAAAAGGTTGAAATTTTAAGAGTTTTTGGTGAAATGTAGTTTTTGCATGACGGTTTACACAGGACAGGTTTATCTTTGATGAATGGATGGACACTGGTCCTCCACGGTGGGCTATGATGCTGCGCCTCGTCTCTAGTTGTTGTTCCATGGAGGAGGCCTGGGGTTGTGCTGGGACAGGGCCCCCTGAGGCAGCAGGTCCAGCAGGTACTGACGCTGCAGCTCCGCGGCTCGCTGGAGGTCCGACATGGACACCCCACCACTCTTGGCGGCTGGAAGAATATTGCACCAAGTTAGACAGATGGCATTACAATATTGAACATAGAATTACAGTCATTCTACACTCGAAGCATTCTGCCCGTTTTTCTATCTGGCACCACGTCAGAAGTCAGGAGTGTATAGAGATGCATGAAAGCTTTAACACAGTTTGTTCGGTAATCCATAGACTATCTGGACAAAATGCGTTGATGTTTTTCCTGTCATACTTCTCAAATGAGCCATTTCTACGGTGCATGCAAGGGCAAAGTCAAGTGGACGCACTAGCGTGGAGGTACCGGCCACCCCTAGAGGAATGGCGGCAGGATACAAGACAAGACAAATTTAGTTCCATCACAGTAGGGCACCTGTAATCCTTAGACAGCGCATCCCCAAGGTGGCTCGCTACTGCACTACACATATAGTGTAACTTCTTGCTGTTTTTTCCTCGTAAGGGTCGCATGTGGCGAGTGGAATCTATTATTTTTACAGGTAAGAGGGCCGGCCTTATGCCCACCACTTCAGTTGAAGTGGGAGTTTCCAGCTTCGCAGGGGGTTGGTACTCATTTCTTGTGAAGGCTGAGAAAACCTTGCCGTTATTTACATTTGGGTTTGAAATAAACACCAGAACGGGAAATTGTTTCTGACACTATAATCTATAATCTAAGTTGCAAGGATATATTCATTCAAAGCTCTCAGATGTATGCCCACAAACAAACACGTGTAGTTCGCGCTTACAAATGCTGATTGTGTACTTACAAATAAAATCCAAACCTCAAATGAACATAAGCCCTGCAACTCTTGCCGACATTCCCTGAAACAGGGGTGACATTGGCAAAGTGAACCATTTTTTACAGTATGGGTGGTCAGCCTCATACCAACCTCTAAGTCAAGGAATACGAGTAATAAATAACATTTAAGTAAAAAAAAACAACTAAATCTTAAAAATAAATCTAATTAAAATTAAAAATAAACACCCTCGGCGAAATTCACACCCGAGCTCTCGGCATGGAATGCAAGCACTCTACCAACTGAGCTATCGGTCGGATTACCCGGCAGATAAGGAATTACAGCTCTGTTGTAACACAGATTGTATATAATCCGTCTTGGCAGAATAACTATAATAAAGAAGAGAGATTTGTGTTCCTAGAAGTGTTGATTGTTACGTTAAAGCCCGGAGTGGTACTCACACAGTCCAGCTGCGGCCGCCTGAGCCATGAGCTGGTAGGGATACAGCAGAGGAGAGAACTGCATCAGCGCCGCGGGGTTCACACTGCCAGCTGTCAACCCTGGAGAAACAGTACATCATTATTACACAGTCAACAGTGGATTGAAGGAGAGTTTCGTTAATCTTTTTTTTAAGGGTTAGCAGTGTTAATAAAAATCTTTACTGTTTTTATTGAAGAAATCCTGTGCGGGAGACTCCCTAGATTTCAAAGACTCTAGGAATCTATGACGTCTTGTTGAAGTGCCGCAGAGGTGTTTACGAGCTTGGTTGCCGCTACTAAGTGCCAATACTCAAACAAGACCCAGTTGCTGTAAGACTGGATGGACCTTTAGTGACCGGTCTTTGGTAAAGGTTATATGAATTTTTCAACCCAGCGAAGAGCATATTTGAATGGTATATTTTTTGTGCTCTGCCGGGATTCGAACCCACAACCTTCCATTTACGAGTCGGAAGTGTTAACCCCTAGACTATGGACCGGTCCAAACTGGTCTATCTCACCCTGAAAGGGTGCCGCAGAGGTGTTGCTTGAATTGTTGCTACTGTCGTGAGGCGCTGCAAGGAAGTGGCGGTTGATGTTGATTTTGAATAAAACCAGATCAAATTGGGAAGGGAACACAGATACTGGTAGATCATTCCATAAGCGGGCAGTTTGGCAAAGGAATGAGTCATGAAAACGCCAAGTTCTCATAGTTTTGAGATTGACTGCAAAGGGATGAATGAGAGTCGTACTACGAGTTTCCCTTTCTGCAATGCGAGGAAGTATTAATGAATGGAGGTCATTAGAACAAACTCCGTGGTAATATCGATAAAAAAGACTGAGCATTTCAACTTTTCTTCTGTGCCGGAGCGGCTGCAGATTGGATGTGACAAGGATTTTGACTTCTTTAAAGCGCCGTTTCGTGATGTAGTCATTCCAAGGGCGCTCTGCTTGTCTTCAGTGCATTTCGGAACATTCCATGGTCATCTAGCTCTCTCACATGATGTGTGGACCTGCAGCATCTCCAGAATTTTTAATTTCCAAAATCATCACTACCCTACACATCTCTCAGCTCATGTGGTATGGGATTCTACAATAGAGGGCCAGCTATATGAAGGGCATGATCTAAGTGTCTCACCCCTGAATAGCTGATGCTGCAGGGCTTGCATGGCGGCTGCGCTGTGGTGATCGAACCCTCCCGCAGCCAGCTGGGCCATCAGCTGCTGTTGTTGCTGCTGCTGCTGTTGCTGACTGGAGGAGCTGGAGGAGTCCCGGTTCTTGCTGCTTGAGCCCGAGCTATGGCCTGGAAAAGTTAAATGATGTGTCTTCAGTCGTGCAAAAGTTGGCTCCGAGTATCAGAGTCCATCATCTATAATCTGTGTTTGCAAGTCCATAAAGTTTTATGTGGGATGCAACCTGAATACTTTACTGAGCTTGCAAGGGATGGAAGTCCTGACAGCAGTCTGTAGATCTTACAGTACCTAATTGAAGATAGGACGGAATAAAAGATGGCGGTGCCTGAACAGCTGATCGTTGTTCCATATAAAATGGATCAGCTGTTGATACGCCGCCATGTTTTTCTTGTTCTATATTCAAATATAGGAACAGTAAGATCTATCGACGGCCATTGAGACTTCCACCTCAGGAGAGACGAATTGAAGCGTTCGAGATGTGTATCTACCAGTGGCGAAGCGTGCCATACAAGCCGATTCCCATCGGCTTCCCTTTTAAAATGAGGTAACAAAGTAGCGAAAAAATATAGGCACAAAGTAAAAAAATACATTTAAAACCAAAGAAACAATACATATTTTTCCCCCATTGAAACCATGCAGTCTACTTTATTATCATTTTAAACGGGAAACCGATCGGAACCGGCTTGTATGGCACCTTTCGCCACTGGTGTCTACCGAAAAATGCTTCGGATCTCTAGGTGTGATTGGGTCACCAATAAAGAAGTCCTGCGACGAATGTTCCGTCCTATCTAGGTACAGTAAAATCGAGACTTCTACCCCTGGTGTATCTTGGACAAACAAGAAAGAGAAACAAAAAATATGGCTTTCTTCTTATCCAAGGAAAGATACTTGTGAGTGATGATTTACCTCCTTTGTTCCTGGACAGATTATTCATCTGCTGCTGTTGTTGTTGCTGTTGTTGCTGTTGCTGCTGCTGTTGCTGTTGCTGCTGATGTTGCTGCTCAGAGCGGCTGGCAGCGGCCTGGGCTTCCCTGTCCTGCGAGGAGTTGGAGCTGTGGATGTTGCTGCTCGAGTGACTTCTGCCATTTGTGATTCTGCTGCAACAAAAAGTTAACATATGTACTTTATGCATAACAACAAAAAGCATTAATATATCTACCTGCATAAAAACATTCTCAGTGAATCAAGAGTACGCCTTATTCTCACTATAAAAAGGGCTAAAGCTGTCTGTAGCGTCAGAGAAGTCAAGCGAGCGTTGCATTGTGTAGGTGTAAAGTTGACTTTGTATGTGAACCAGATCTAAAATAAATGGTGCAAAATAAATCCAATCTAATCTAAGCTGCAAAGATATATATCATTTAAGATTTATATTAAGTGCATTCCCACAAGCAGACATGTATAATTTCGCGCTAACACATGCGGCGTGTGGACCTACATTATAAAAACCCAATCTCAAATGAACATAAGCCCTGCAACTCTTGCCGTCCTTCCCTGAAACAGGGGTGACATTGGCAAAGTGAACCATTTTTTATAGTATGGGTGGTCAGCCGCATACCAAAATAAATAACCTCAATTTTTATGAAATTGAACCCAGTAAATGCATAAAAGTTGGGTCATCTTCTTTTTAACGCCCTCAGAGGAGTTGCTCCATCATACTTGTGTGAATTGTGCAGAGTCGACCAGATAGGTGGAAAACGACGCACTCTTCGTTCTGCACAGAGTGACGCCGTAAACAGGCTTCAACTGCCACTTCGACGGAACAGAACCGGTTTCGGAGACAGGGCTTTTAGTTCGGCTGGTCCATCCTGCTGGAACAGTCTACCTCTGGAGTTGAGAACAGAGACCAGTGTTGACAGTTTCAGGAAGTTGCTTAAGACACATTTGTTTAACAGAAGCTTCAACACATAAAAGCGCCCTTTGGGTGGCTAGTGCCACTAAACGGCGCCATATAAAAATTGGCCAATTATTATTATTATTATCTTTGCCACATGTTCCCGTAATTTATTGGAACGTAAACGCAATGGAGAGTTAAATCAAGGGGAAGGAGTAGGAACCTTCTTATTCTTCTTTGTGGTGGATTCCCGTGTACAGCATGAGTAGGAGCCTAGAACAAAATAAATTTGTGTACCTGAGGTCATGCTGGGAGCCCCTGTGGTCGTGGTTGTCACGAGATGAATGCCTGCAAACAAATAAACACATATTACTATTTGTGAAATAACTTAGCAATCTACGGTATCACCGAATCAGGTCTTTACTTAAAAATCCAAGACCCAAACGCTGGCCCGCTGCACGGAGTCAGGATGAGATGGGAGTCACAGGACTTACGACCTGTCTCTGGTTGGATAAGAATTCTTTCATCATGACGACGCTCCCAATTCCTCCCAACATGTTAAGCCAATTTATTACATTGCATGCCTAGAGGTGTCTTGGCTCTCGGATCTTTGTAACCAAATGTGGTATGATCCCGAGACGGTCGCCTTTGTTAGTCTGTCTAGAAATCCATTTATTTGGGATCTATTGAGTCCCAGATCATTAACAGATTAGATAAGAAAAGTATACAACGATTTGGCTGGCAGCCCTGTCGCTCCCACCTCCAAATAATCAAGTATTTTTTTTCGTACAAAATAGATCACGCAGCCCGCAATATCATATGACATGCCTGCCATAGAGTACCATTAGAAAGATGTTGGTTATCACCATTGACTTTGAATTGACTCTGGACTAGAAATTATTTTAACAAAAATCGATAATATTTATCCGTTTCAACCTACTTATGAAAATGGTCATTAGTAAGAAAGAGAACAAAGAACTTCACAGTTGTATTTCCATATGCACAAAATACTCAGGCGAATGTAAAAATGTTTCTAGAAAGGTGGCAGCATTGCCGCGTGCGTACTATGTCCGAACCAGTCTAAACATAAAAGCATGCGGTATAAATCTTGCGATTGATAAAATTGACAAATTTTAAAGGAAAAAGCCATTATGGCATGTGTTGTAATTGGGTGTCAAAACAAAAAATGGAGAAAGCAAGAAAACATAAAATTTGACACGTAAAAACATGTAAAAACATTGTATGACTACACAACTGCAACGTTTGACAGGTCTAAGACAAGTGTGGGCTATAGTATGTATCAATGCAGTAAGATAGTTTCCGCTCCTCTGTTATTACTGAACGATTATCACGGAGTAGGAAAGGCTCCACGCACCTGATGGGCTGCTGGTGCTGCACCTTGGATGAGCTGCGCTGCGAGGAGTGTCGGGAGACCAGCAGAGACTCGGGAGTCGGCACAGATGTGCTGGAGTGGGACGATGAAGTGCGCACAGACTGACTGCTCAGAGATACACCCTGCAAGTCAACACAATCAACAATTGTAAATTAATAATTCACAGTTATAATTAATCAAGGAAAATAGATAGAAAACAAAAGTAAAAGTTATTTCAACAATAGCTTAGCATATTTTGTATTGCTTGTGTATCTAATCTAATCTAAGTTGCAAAGATATGTTACATTGGAGATTCACATTACATACATTTTCACAACCAGACACGTACAAGTTCGCACTTGCACATGCCGTATGCGAACCTACAACATAAAAACCAAATCTCAAATGGACATACACCCTGCAACTCTTGCCGTCCTTCCCTGAGTTCCTGAGAATACTGAAAATTCATCCAATTGATTCATTCCAATGAAACACTGTATATTTTCACCAATTGTTAATTCATATTCATTTGAATTTGATTCTAAAAAATTATAACAAATCAAATAGCTTAGCAATTTTCTAAAAGTCCTTTCGATAGCTTAGTTGGTAAAATGCTTGCATTCCATAACAGAGAACTAGAGTCCGATTTTCACAGAGGGCGTCAGAAATGATTTCAGTTTGGGTGTTTATTGCAAACCTAAAATAAAATACCGACAATGTTTACTCAGCCTTCACAAGTAATGATTACTAGCGCCCTCGGAGCTGGGAAACAATTTTGTTTCTACTGAAGCGATTGACATAAGGCTGGCCCCCTTACCTGTGAAAACAAAATGGCTCTACTGATTCGTGACCGGTCCGTAGTTCAGTGGTAACACTTCGGACTCTGAATGGGAAGGTTGTGGGTTTGATTCCCGGAGGAGCACAAAAAATATACCATTTATATCTTCAAATTTGCTCTTCGTTGGGTTGAAAAATTCATAAAACCTTTACCAATGACCGGTCACCAAAGGTCCATCCAGTCTTACAGCAACTGGGTCTTGCTTGAGAATTTGCGCTTTGTAGCGACGACGATCAATCTCGTAAAAAGGTCGATAGCTCAATTGGTAGAATGCTTGCATTCCATGCCGAGAGCAAGGGTTCGATCTCAAGGTTTACTCAGCCTTCACAAGAAATAAGAACCAGCCCCCCGGGAGCTGGGAAACCCCCACTTCAACTGCAAGTGGTTGGTGTGAGGCCGGCCCCCTTACCTGTAAAAATAAATAGGTCCCAAAGCGCGACATGCGACCCCTTTGGGGATAACGCAGGCAAGAAGTTACACTATAATATGTGTAGCTTAGTTGTGTTTTAGTTGCGATTACATACGACCCCTTTGGGCACAAATTGAGAAGTTGGACTATATATGCAGCTTAGATGCATTTCTTTGCACTATGAATGTAATGATTTGCTTACCTGCATGAATTGATTGTTGTTTTGCACGCTCTCCAATGGCTGCATGAGTGAAATAATGAACCTCATTATTTCTACTGTTCTTAATGTGTTATGAATGTAAAGCTCGACAGTTAATCGCTCCCCCAGTTCTTGTTTACTGTATACGCCAATCTTTTCAAATATGACTTTTTCATGCAGTTGTCTTATGAATCAAATTCTACACAATGTGAGCTAAGAAAAACCGTAAAACTCGATAATGTGAGAGTTGTTTTAAATATTTTTACAATAAATTTCTTGTTTTCATAAGACACATTGGTCCAGTACACATGCAAACATTGCTCATGTAAAATATTCTCAATGGCGTATACGGCAAATAAGAACTAAGGCAGCGAAATGTAGACTACAGGGGAAAACAAGGAATGTCAGCAAAAATAAGAAAATAATCTACTAACAACAGATTTTAAATTATGATTATGGTCGTTAGACATTTTTTGGAATGAAAAAAACAGATGTTACTGACCGTGTGTAAAGAGAAGAATGATTTTCTCTACATATTTTTTATGGTTTGTGTATTAACACTGTGAAAATTCATGTTGATTGATTTATGTTTTTTAAAAAAACAAATTTTTGATTAAAACATTGTTTTATTTTCACACACAATATTGATTCTATTTGAATTATAATTTACAAACCTTTTCAACCTATATGGTCATCTTCAGGTAGGATTACAATAAAAAAAATCTCTACGTTTCGTTGGAGTCATATCCGACGTCTTCAGGAGACGTGTGTCTACTACAAGGAAGAAACACAAACTTCAGTTCGTGTTTCTCTTTAAGATGTCGGATATGACTCCGACGAAACGTAGAGAAAATCGTTCGTCTCTCTACACACGGTCAGTAATCTACTAATGTTATCTAATGGCATCTGTGTGTATCTAAAGCTCCGCAAAATCTGTAATGCAACAACAGTCACTATCACAGTTTATGGCGGTATTTCCGGTTCTTTGTGACAGGCAATAACCATGAGAAATATAGACTTTCAAATTCAAAATTTTCATTTCCTCAAAATATTCTTTAACTGACATTTTCTTTGTTTTTCCCCTTTAGTCTTCAAATATTTTATAACATTATTCTCAATAATAGTGTTACATTGATCGCATACAAAATACCGAAATACGTAGAAGATCGGGAGTTAATGACATAGTCAAAAGAGTGGCAAAGCAGAAGTGGTCGTGGGCAGGGCATGTAGCCAGATTGAGCGAACAAAGATGGACGAAAAGAGTGGTAGAATGGAGACCTCGTGAAGACAAAAGAACAAGAGGAAGGCCTCTTACACGCGCGATGGTCAGATGATATTAAAAGAGTTGCTGGTGACTGGATGCAGAGAGCCCAGGACAGAGACGCCTGGAAAGATATGGGGGAGGCCTATGTCCAGCAGTGGACAAGAAGTGGCTGACTAAGTAAAAGTAAAAGTGTTACATAGGTCACAAAGAGAATACTCATAAAGTGTAAAACTGCATTATAATAATTTACATTACAAGAACAAAATGGTCCTTAGGGATGTTCATCTCCCAGGGCACCGTTAAATCAACCAAGAGTGCTTGCTTTAGTTCATTTGAGTATAGAACTATGTCGGAGCTCAATGCCGCAGTGTATTGTTCTCTTGGGAAAACGCAGTGTCCTGTAGTCGAATCCTTTTTGAGCTTCTTAGGTATGTCTCAAAAACCGTAAACTAGCCTACATCTGAATATATCCCTAGGGTGTATGCAACTTACCGGAGTAGCCTGTTTGATAGTGACTTGAGGAGTAGGTTCAGGGGCAGCCGGTGTGGGAGACGGGGAAGACACCTGGAATGCCAAACCAATCATTATATTCATACTTAAATGTACTGATTCAAGTTTTACTTCCAGCAAGTTTACGCTACACATACTGCACGTGGACCTACAAAATAAGACCTAAATCTCAAATGAACATAAACTCTGCAATTTTTGCTGGTATTCCCTGAAACAGGGTTAGCATTTACTCTATTTTAGCAAAACAGGATTTTCATTAAAATGAGGTATCATTAAAGCTTTTTAGAAAACGCGTATAACCAGAAAATATAGACCCAATTTAACTAGCATACTATGACCTTTCAATGAAATCGTCTTAAGAATCACATTCTACACAATCTGAGCTAAGAAAAAAACATAAACCCGATAATTTAAAAGTTGTTTTATATATTTTTTAAATGAATTTCCAGTTTTCAAAAGACACATTGATCCAGTACACACACAAACATTGATCATATGAAATTACCTCACAAGCGCTATTCTGCTAAATTCCTTACGACCTTAAGGCGAAAACCTGTCGATTTATGTCCAAAAATGTATCCTGCTCCTGCTGCAGCGCCTTGACGTAGGCCTTCTTCAGCCTGTTGGTGTGCTCGGCCTTGAGCGCCTTCTTGACGTTAGAGATAAGACAAGCAAGCATTAAGGGGGAAGGGTGTGTCACCTGTGCCAAGCGCTGCTCTATCTCCTGCTCCTGCTGCAGCGCCTTGACGAAGGCCGCCTTCTGGTGTGCTCGGCCTTGAGCGCCTTCTTCAAGTTAGAGATAAGACAAGCAAGCATTAAGGGGGAAGGGTGTGTCACCTGTGCCAAGCGCTGCTCTATCTCCTGCTCCTGCTGCAGCGCCTTGACAAAGGCCGCCTTCTGGTGTGCTCGGCCTTGAGCGCCTTCTTCACGTTAGAGATAAGACAAGCAAGCATTAAGGGGGAAGGGTGTGTCACCTGTGCCAAGCGCTGCTCTATCTCCTGCTCCTGCTGCAGAGCCTTGACGAAGGCCGTCTTCAGCCTGTTAGTGTGCTCGGCCTTGAGCGCCTTCTTCACGTTGGAGGTGACGCACTGCTCGCACACCACGCGGCCCTCCTTGCCCGTCACGTTGTGGAAGGTGGCGTTGGAGGACTGCCCCTTGCGCGAGGACGGCTTCTCCCACTTCCACACGGGCGTGAAGTCCGTGCCGCACTGCGAGCAGCTGAACGGCGCGCACACCGCCGCGCCCCTGGATGTATATCTTTGCAGCGTTAGTATGCGGCATTCACAAGCATATATCAAACATACAGGGATCTCTTGCTGATCCAGGAGGCACCGTAACCTCTGGTGAGCCGGAAATTTTTAACCATTATCCAGCCACCAATCTCTTGGTTTTTATTTGAAATATCTCCAAAGATACAAGACATTTCTCCTATCCGTTTTTTTATCTCAAAAGACAGTGAATTAAAGTTTTTTTTGTGCATAAGATCGCACCATTCGGATTGCGGGACTGAGTGGAACAGATTGCCGGCTGGACCTATGAGCTACAAATGGGCTTCTGCAGCATGAAAGTGCAATGATGAAGGTGATCGGTGAGCTGTAACAAAGAGCTGAAAACTGTGTGAAACATCGGAAGCTCCAGCTTCCATAGACCACGGCAACAGATCCCGGAAAACATCTCTCCAGCATCATTAGCCAGCCGTGTCAGCCTAAAATTCTTATTCAAGTAACTAAGTGCCAAGATAACACATGACGCTGAAGTCCTAGGGGGCTGTCCATATATTACGTCATTCCCATTAAGGGGGGGGAGTCTGGTCTGCGGATGATGGCAAATGATGTACGAGTACCAAAAGTGACGTCGTTCTTATAAATACCAATTTCTACAAAATATACAAAATATTATGTAAGTAATACAGCATTATTAATTATTAAGCTCATCCATTATTACAGCAAGAGGGGGGGGGTCATTAGATAATGACTATAGGATGATTGTAAGGGGGGGGGGGGTCGAAAATCGGCCAAAATCGATGACGTAATTTATGGACGGCCCCTAGGTGGACTGAGGATCTTACAAGATACAGGTAAATTGTGATATGTTCTCACTTGTCTTTGGTGGTGATGAAGTCCACCACATGCTCCAGGCCCACCAGGTAGACAAAGTCCGTGTTGCTGGGGTTGGGGATGAAGTTCATCTCTGGGGGCGGAGGCTTGGGAGGGGGGATCTGCAAAACAAACCAACCATCATTACAAGCAATCCAGTAAAATATAACAGTAAAGTAACTCTGTATGTGAACCAAATCTGTATTAATTGTGCAAAATAAATAACCACAATTTCAATTGGATTGAAGCCTCAAAAATCATCACAATAATTTGTTTTCTACTAGGCTCTCACAGCCTCCAACAAATGATTCACAGAATGGAAACCTAATCTAATCTAATCTAAGCTGCAAAGATATATATCATTTAAGATTTAAATTAAATGCATTCCCACAAGCAGATAATTTCGGGCTAACACATGCCGCCTGTGGACCTACAATATAAAAACCCAATCTCAAATGAACATAAGCCTTGCAACTCTTGCCGTCCTTCCCTGAAAGAGGGGTGACATTGGCAAAGTGAACCAATTTTTTACAGTATGGGTGGTTAGCCGCATAACAACCTATAAGTCAAGGAACATACATGACAAATTACATTTTTTTAAATCAATAAATAACAATATATACATGGACATAAAAAACTAAATCATAAAACCAATTTTACTTTAACAAACCCCAGCCGCCAACATCACAGATCAACCGCCATTTCTTTCTATCCTTACATACTTCTTTCATTTCCTCCAGAGTCATAACCTTCTTCATGCAAGCTCTTCTTTTATTATGACTCTGGATATTCCATTCATTCGCAATTTCGGATATTTGGTCCATCCATACCTTTCTCGGTCTTCCTCTACCACGACATCCATCGAAACCAAATGAAGTAAATACCTGCAGCAGTGTCTTCTCCAGTTGCTTACGCAGAGCAAGTTTTGCCGCCGCTTGCCTCTGAGCGGGGCTCTGCCCCTCATCCTCGCGACGGGAATTGCCAGCCTGAAAATTTCAAATGCGTCGTCACAACAATGACATTTTAGAACAAACAATAGACTAAGCATAAACATGAATTTGGAACTCTTTTCTCAGAGGGCAAAAATATCACACTTGCATGGGACTACGGTCCTTAGCAACGTGTAACAAAATATTTGTATGCCTTTTCTTTAGCAACCCGGTCGCGTAACGACACAATTTTGTCTAAGTCAATTCATCTACGGAACTCAATACACGAAGCATATTTTATAAAAAATTCTGTACAGAAATGATTAAAATTGAATCTTTAACCTATACTCTAACGGGGCTATTCTTAGACATTTCAGTCGTCGGTTGAGCCCACGCTTTGACAAACTAATGATGCATTTGTATGAAGACCTGTCAATCCAAGATGGCCGCAAGTGAACAGCTGATTTGTCTTTGATACAAATATTACCAAATTCGGTAGGTAAGAATGACCGTGGTGATGAGACTTCCAGCACAGGCATCATTTGTTTGTCAAAGCGTGGGCTCAACCGACGACTAAAATGTCTAAGAATAGCCCCGTAAGTTGCTAAGATATATTGACATTTAAGGCTCATGTTTGAAGCATGCCCACAAGCAGGCACATGTGAGTTCGCGCTTACACACATTGCACGCATGCATGCAAAATAAATGAAATCTCAGATGAATATAAACTTTGCAACTCCTGCTGCGTTTCCCTGAAACTGAGGTGGCATTGACAAAAGCGAACCAACTTTTACAGCAGGTGGGGGGTCAGCCTCATACCAACCTATTAGTCAAGGATCAATTTGTAGAAATATTGTGTTTATTACGCCAGCTCGATGGGATGGTCGAGGGGGTAAGGCGTTGGCACTCGAATTTGCTTTAGAAAATGCTGGTTCGAGCCCGGCCTTGTCTTATGGAGAATAACTTCGACCGTGGTCAACAGAGGTCGTTACATGCACACAAGCTTCCGCTTTCACACGAACACAACTGACTAAGCAAAATAGGTTGGTGAATTGCATTCTTGACAAAAAAAAAAGACATTCATAATAGGGACCGTGGCACACTGGTATAGTTACCTGATCGTTGCAGTGAGCGGGGGAAATGCTCACGGCCGCGGAGTTGGCATTACCGTCCATATGCTGCTTGCACAACACACAACAGACAACCACTAAGTACATTCAAGACATAGCATCACCTTACAGCCCGTTCCCACTTGTCGGGTGTCGGATCCGTACATTAATCGGAGGTTCCAGTGGCAGAACATTATGTATGGAGCTATTCACACTTGTCGGAAACCAATTTTGTCCGAAATGTTCTGCAACTGGAAACTCCGATTAATATACGGATCCGACACACCAGTGGGAACGGGCTCTTAAAGGCGTGTCACGACAAAATGTCCGCCGATAAGATGTCCATGCGACAAAATGTCAACTGACGGTATGCGGCTGACCACCCATGCTGTAAAAATGGTTCACTTTGCCAATGTCACCCCTGCTACAGGGAAGGACGGCAAGAGTTGCAGGGTGTATGTCCATTTGAGATTTGGTTTTTATGTTGTAGGTTCACATTAGGCATGTGCAAGCGCGAACTTGTACGTGTCTGGTTGTGAGAATGCATGTAATGTGAATCTCCAATGTAACATATCTTTGCAACTTAGATTAGATTAGATTAGATTAGACGTCATGTCCACCAACAAAATGTCCACTGAAAAACATGTATTCAAAATCATGCAATATATAAATTGTACATCATATTAAAACAACAAAAAAATTAAATCAATACTTAGGTGGATTTTGTACATATCACATGAAAATTTTGTCACGTGGGCATTTTGACGATGGACATTTTGTCGGTGGACATCTCTTCGATGTTCATTTTGTCAGTGGACATCTCTTCAATGGTAATTTTTTCGGTGGCCAGTGGATATTTTGTCATGCGGACATTTTTTCATGTGGATATTATGTTGGTGGACATTCTGTCTATGGAAATCTTGTCGTGGAAAAGGTAAAACTGAATAAGTGCTGATTCGCTGATTTGAGAAATAGTGAAAAAAATTATTGGGAGTAACTTCTCATAGTAAGTGAACTAATTATAAGTGCTCATGGCAAACTTCTAAACTACAGGATTGTCAAACTTTTTTCAAACACTTTTGAATTCTTGAACACAGATTTCAGGGATAAGTTCAAAGTCGGATGTCGTCTATGATTGACAGCCGCACTGTATGCAAGTTTACACTTGACGCCTATGTGTGTCACCCGCAGTTGAAGGGTAAAATATCCTGATTACTTACAAGAGGAAACATAAATGATAAGTAAAACAGAAAATTCTCTTTGTATATTTTACCTTGTTGACGTGGCTCGGTGGCACAGTGGTTGGAGTGATGGTCACCGAGGGGGTGATGGAGACGGTGGGAGAGGGCAGATCTCCGCTGCGGCCCGATGAACCAGACCCCTGCGAGTTCTAGAACATTCACACATAAATCAACTCACAATATAGCTGCTTCACCTTTGTCATTACCTCATTGTACCTCTTAACTCATTATTTTTATTTCTCTCTATGGTTTTTTTCTTGTCAATTTTGTAAAAGTGTCCTCTTGATAATGGCAGAAGCAAGTCGAAAGTATAAACACTCAATTTGTGAAAATAAAACTGTGTTTTTTTTTATTTTTATAATTTCTATCACAAGAAAGTACTTTTTTCTTCTACTTTTTTTTGGCGGCCTTCTATCTAACTTGGATGCCGTGGCTTGAAACAGGGATGCAAAAAAAAGCAAATAAGCTATCCATATAGTGTAACTTCTTGCCTACGTTGTCCCCGAAAGGGTCGCATGTGACGATTCGGTACCTATTTATTTTTACGGGTAAGGGGACCGGCCTCACACCACAGTTGAAAAGGGGGTTTGCCAGCTCCCAGGGGGGCCTGGCAGAGAGAAGGAGCGGAAGTTCCCCATGGAGGGCAGGCCGCCCAGCACACGCTGCAAGGTAAGTTACCTGATGCTTGTGGGGATATCCTCCAGGAGTGAGGGTGGCTCCTCCTGGCAGAGAGGAGGAGCGGGAGTTCCCCATGGAGGGCAGGCCGCCCAGCACACGCTGCAAGGTAAGTTACCTGATGCTTGTGGGGATATCCTCCAGGAGTGAGGGTGGCTCCTCCTGGCAGAGAGGAGGAGCGGGAGTTCCCCATGGAGGGCAGGCCGCCCAGCACACGCTGCAAGGTAAGTTACCTGATGCTTGTGGGGATATCCTCCAGGAGTGAGGGTGGCTCCTCCTGGCAGAGAGGAGGAGCGGGAGTTCCCCATGGAGGGCAGGCCGCCCAGCACACGCTGCAGCCCGGAGCGGTCATTGGGAGAGTTGTTGTTGGTCGACGCCTGCAATTTTACAATCACACTTGAGGAAGTTCCATCACTTAAAATAATAATAATAGGATGATTTTTTTTAAGGAAGCCTGTGCGGGAGACTCCTTAATTGAAGAGACTCAAGGGGTATACTTGATATAGTGTCGCGGAGGTGTTGGTGACGTGGCAGTTGTCCTTATCCGGTTGCAGGGTCGTTCGCTGTGCAGTGCTGTGGTGTGTGTTGCGTTGCATGCAATTTATTTGATGAGCGCTGATTTTGGGTGTATCACACGTCAAGAGAACTCTGCGAGCTGGGTCGTCGCTGCAGAAAGCACCAATCCTCAAGCCCTCGTACCCTCGTTGATTCGATTTGATTGATTCCGTTTCTAAACCTTTTCGTATTAATTTAACCACCTGATGATGCAAATGAATGTTTGTGAAATCGGTGTGGAATTAAAATATACTCAAAGTAATTGTAAACAATGTTGTTGTCACTTCTTATCTTTTAAGATGAACGATTGCAAAGTTACAATCAATAAAATTGCAGCTTCATTACAAGAAAACCCAGTAAAAACGTAGCAGTATACTGACCTTGGGGTGGTGTTTGGGAGTCTGCGTGATTGGCCGATGGCAATGTGCTGGGGGCGGAGCCGCGGCCGCAGTCACTGTCACAGCCGGAGGAAGGGATTTGGCTCCCAACGGCAAAACATCCTGAAATACGTCAAACAAATATGATAAGAAATAAAACATTTTTTCACTAAATCCGAATCCCCGAAGGGTTTCGCAAGTGGCGGAATATATTTATTTTCACAGGTAAGAGGGCCGGTCTTACGCCAACCACTTCAGTTGAAGTGGGGGTTTCCCAGCTCCCGAGGGGGCTGATACTCATTTCTTGTGAAGGCTGAATAAACCTTGCGGGTTTTTTATTATGGAGTTTGAAATAAACACCGAAACGGGAATTATTTCTGACACCCTCGGGGGATTCGAATCCGAGCTCACGGGGTGGAATGCAAGCACTCTACCAACTGAGCTATCGACTGCAGCACGTTACCTTGTTGTGGTGCGTCTTGCTGGCCTGCTGCTGCGACTGCCGGAGTTTCTTCAGCAGCACCAGCTTGGTCTCCTCCCCGCGCAGATCCTCGCGCAGCTTCCTCAACCGGCGCTCCCTCTCCCAGATCTCAGCTGACGATAGCTCCTACAAACCAACATACAACAGTGAATGTAGCTCCGTCACAATCCCAGAGAATTTCTTCCTATCCTTGCAATGGACGAATCAGCCTCAGAGACGGTAGCTCAGTGGTAACACTGCGGACTCTGAATGGGAAGGTTGTGGGTTCGAATCCCGGCGGAGCACAAAAAATATTTCATTTCTTTTTTCAAATTTGCTCTTCGCTGCGTTGAAAAATTCATAAACCTTTACCAATGACCGGTCACCAAAGGTCCATCCAACCTCACGTCAACTGGGTCTTGCTTGAGTATTGGCGGTTTGTAGCGACGACCAAGCTCGTACACCTCTGCGGCACTACAAGGGCCATAGACTCCTAGTCTCCCGCACAGGATTTCTTAAAAAAAAAAAAAAGAGACAGGGTTCCAAACCAGGAGATCCATAGACACACTAGTGTCACTCATGTCATACAGCGAGTGGCCTGCTTAAAGTAGCGCTTGGCTCAACACGTCGCAAGGCAGGACCATGGCAGGTGGCCAAAAAGGATTATCCAGAGGCAACCCACGATATCCAAGTGAAGAGCGGGGAGACCCCAACTGAGGTGGCTGGAAGACATCAAGGGAACTGCAGGCAGAGGATGGCTGAACACAGCAGCTGATAGACAGGAATGGAAAGGATTGGAGGAGGCCTACGTCCAGGAGTGGACTGAGAAAAAAGAAGATGTTTTGTGCTCCGTCGAAATTCGAGCACACAACCTTTCATTAATGAGTCCAAAGCGTTACCATTAGACTATGAATCTAAATCTAAATCTAAGCTGCAAATATATATATTAAATGCATTCCCACAAGCAGACACGCATAATTTCGCGCTTACACATGCCGCATGTGGACCTACAATATAAAAAACCCAATCTCAAATGAACATAAGCCCTGCAACTCTTGCTGACCTTCCCTGAAGCAGGGGTGACATTGGCAAAGTGAACTATTTTTTACAGTATGGGTCACCTGAATATAATATTGTTACGAACTTAGAGTACTTACGTGCGACTGCACACGCATACATACAACAGTCTGGCACTAGTACAGATACAAAAGTGTCTAGTACATGCTGGTGGAACGAACAGTGCTCTGGTATTGGAATCATCTACTTTATTCGGGAATGTTCGAGAACCGTCCGTATGAATGAGTATAAATATAGGCCGGCAATTGTGTGCAGGACAGAGTATCCGATGAGACATTGAGCTGTTAAGTTCAAAAGCCAGAGCTGGAAATCAATTGTTGTAATTTGTGAACTAAATTGTGTAAAATACATTCTGTGAAAATAAATAATTGCAGTTTAACCCTTTGGCTGCGGCTGGCATGCATAGATGTCATGACGTAACTTGCATACAGTGCGGCTGGCATCTATGCATGTCATCGAAATTTAAAGCTTCCCCTGACATCTGTGTTCAAATTTTTCAAACTTTTTTGTTGCTTACATTATAGGTACACTAATATAATCTCATATTATACATATTTTGAAAATATTCTTTCTCAAATATTTCGTCAGAACAGCTCGATCTCTCGTCCCGCGCATGTGTACCAATGTTTATAAACAAAATCCAGGCAAGTATACTCTATTCAGATAGATATAACTGTTTACGTTTTTTGTTTTTTTTGTAAAATAACTAATATATTTTTCTCTTTAGTGACGAGTATTTAAGTGAGTAAAAAATTGTTTAAAAACTAATGGATATAAAATCTAGTTATGGATTGTGCGTATAGTATATTTTTTTAAGTAATATTATTGTGATTTACTTGTTTTTATATAAAACAACAAGTGAAAATATGTGTTGAAAGTTTGTGATTTGTGTTCCTGGATAACTAATAAATATACTTTTTCATAAATTTTGAAGTTTCATCAAGTAATTAAGGTAGGAAATCAATTTATGTGTAAAAAAATAACCTCAAAAAAGTATTCCGTTCTGGCGGTGAGTATGTAGCAAATAAATTCAGAATCGAAAAGGTTAATTAAAATAGAACATAGGAAAACCATAACAATATAAATGCCTAGAATACCTTCAGGGGCAAGAGGATTGGCTCATTCTCAGTCTCGTTATCCGATGAGAACTCGTCTGTGTCCATCTTGTCCTGGGACAGTTGCTGAGTGGAGCTGACTTCATTCTTCTTGGTCGTGGCATCGAATCCGTACTGCAAATCGCCTAAAAAGCACCAAAACACTTCAAAACCTGTGCACGTAAATGTCACCCCTGTTTTGGGGTGGGTCGGCAAGAGTTGCAGGGTGTATGCTCCTTTAAGATTCAGGTTTTTATATTGTAAGTCTACATGCGGCATGTTTAAGTACAAATTTATACATGTCTGCTTGTGAAAATGCATATAATGTGGATCTTTAATGTTACATCCATTTGCAACTTAGATTAGATTAGAATACAGATGCAATGGAACTAGGATGTTAATGAGCGTGAGTGACAGATCGTCCCTCGAGTGCTTGTTTGTCTTATATTCATCAGAGGTTATTTCACATGAGCAATGTTTGCATGTGTACTGTACCCATGTACGCAACTAAACGCAACTAAGCTACACATAAAATGTAGCTTCTTGCCTGCGTTATCCCCGAAGGAGTCACATGTAATGATTCGGGACCTATTTATTTTTACAGGTAAGGAGAACCAGCCTCACATCAACCACTTTCAGTTGAAGTGGGAGTGTCCGAGCTCCGGGGGGGGCTGGTTCTCATTTCTTGTAAAGGCCGAGTAAGCCTTGGGATCGAACCCTTGCTCTCACTATGGAATCCAAACATTCTACCAATTGAGCTATTGGCTGGACTTTTTACGAGCTTGGTCCATGTGTCTTATGAAAACTGGAAATTGATTTTAAAAATATTCAAAACAACTCACACATTATTGTGGTTTATGTTTTTTTCTTAGCTCAAATTGTGTAGAACGTGATTCTTAAGACAATTTCATTGAAAGGTCATCTTTGAATCAAGTGGTAGATAAGCCATACAAGCACTTGCCGGGAAACTAAGGTGATAAATTATTGTGATTTAGCAGCATTTAACAAAATGAAAAACATAATTTTCATTAAATTACTGATCAAACCACAAATACAAATGAAAATAACAAAGAAAAAATTATCTATCTATAATCTTAATTGCAAAGATCTATTAACATTCAAGATTCACATTAAATGCATGCCCACAAGCAGACACGCCTAAGTTAATGCTTACGTGTGCCCCATGCGTAATTACAAATAAAAAACCAAATCTCAAATGAACAGACTAATTAAATTTGACGACCTTTCCTAAAGCACGGGTGGCATTGGCAAAGTTAACCTTTTATTATCAGTTAAATGTTTAATACCTTAGCAATTTCGATTATAGATAGATGATAACAGAGGTCCTGACAATACTGGTTCTTTTGGAAAAATAAATCTGATTAAAAAAATAACCATATCTGTCACTTTATAGGATGGGTTGTCAGCCTCATACAAACCTATAAGTCAAGGCATTTACATAATATGTATTTGCGACTGTATGTATTTTATTAAGTAAAAATTTAAATGTGAAAAAAAAAACAAATAATATATCAAATAATGGAGAATGTGAATAGTAAAAAGATTAATGATAATAATAATATCATGCTTATTTATTTTAAATTACAAATGATAAGAGAGCGCCGTTTTTGTGTGTGTCACACCTCAAGGGCCCTCTCCGATCACGGATAAGACTTTCTAAAAAGGTGTGTCTTGAACTAGGGAAAATAGGGATTGTGTTAAATATTTTACAATGAAGAAGTTAGACAATTATGTTTTGGTGATTAGTATGATAGTTAAATGTGAACAAGAGGAATGCAAGTACCTGTCCATTTGATATTAAACTTATTGGAATCCGACGAGAAATCAATGTCATAACTGCGGGGTTGTCCTGGGGTAACAACAAAAAAAAGTGGCAGGTAAATAACAAAATAAACAACACACAAACACGACAGCCATAAAACAAAATAAAAAATAAAATCAACATAGATAGATGCACAACTCAAAGTAAAATCATGGAACAGAAAGGAATTTTCACTTTTTCTATGAATAGAAGATCTAAATCTAAATTGCAAAGAGATATATCAGCAGATCCTGTAAGAAGATCACAGCGACAGGCCAACTGCTGATAATGTCCATCGGAGCAATGGGCGAAACTGTCCGGAAAGCACCAACCAGACCACGGCTACATAGCCCGAAAAAAGTGATTGTTGTGGCAACAAGAACCGGCCGTGAAAGCTTCAATGTACAAAGATATATATCATTTGAGGTTCTCATTAAATGCATTCCCACAAGCAGACATGTATAAGTTCACGCTAATACATGCCGCATGTGGAGTTATAATACAAAAAACCCAATCTCAAATGAGCATAAACCTTGCAACGTCTTCCTGAAACCAAGTGGCATTGGTAAAAGTGAACCAAGTTTTTACGGTACACCAACCAACCAGTCGAGGAAGTAAAAATACTGTAAAGTGAACTAAGAGCTAACAGAAAAACATCTTGAATTATGATTACGGTCGTTAAAACATTTTTTTGGAATTTGGAATTTTTTGGAATTCATCAGTTCGTGATTCTTCTTCGTAGAAGACACACACCTCCTGAAGATGTCGGATATGACTCTGATGACACGTAAAGAAAATCATTCTTCTCTTTCCACGGTCAGTAAAATCCTTTTTTTTTCATTCCAAGAAAGACAACTCTCAAAAAATTCTCATTGAGAAAAATTTTAGATTCCCATTTTGGGTTCAGTAAGACTCCTTGATTCATTGAAGGTCCTTATTTACTTGGGAATAATTTTCACTCACCAGCCTTGGGAAGAGGAGGCTTAGCAGGCAATAAAACAATGTCCGGTGATTCCGCATAGCTCCTTTGATCGGTCCTTGGACGCAAGACTCTTCGTCCTCCCTGTAAATGACATCAAAATTGTATTAATACTGTGGTGCAGATGACCAGAAGAATAACAACCAGATAAGATACACCAAAAATCATGTGTGCCCACCCCTATTAGTGGGCCCGTGTGCAAAAACGGCCGCTATAAAAACTGCGCCCAAATCGTCAGAACCGCAGAGATGCCTAGACCACCGAGCGGACAACATCTACCGCGCCACAACTGACAAGCTGCCTCGCGTTCCCGCCAAATTCCAAGCCGAGACGTACAAATTACCGTGCGCCTTCACCTGGACACCTCCGCAGCTTCACCTTCACCTGGAAGACTTCGAGACCTTCCCGCCTGGAACGGACTTGAGGCAACAGTCTCCAGTAGTACACGCTCACGACACAACATAAAGGTCGTTCTTAGGACCACTCTTACGTTTCCTCGAGGGTTACGTAATTCTTCTCCATCTTCAACACAAAGGTCCTTGTTAGGGCCAATCAGAATTTACTCAGAAGTTATATACTGTAAAAAATGGTTCACTTTGCCAGTGTCACCCCTGTTTCAGGGAAGGTCGGCAAAAGTTGTGGGGCTTATGTTCATTTGAGGTTTGAATTTTATTTGTAAGTACACAATCAGCATTTGTAAGCGCGAACTACACGTGTTTGTTTGTGGGCATACATCTGAGAGCTTTGAATGAATATATCCTTGCAACTTAGATTATAGATTATTATGATTATTATATGTTTATTCCTGATCTCAACTTCCATATTTCCTTTCCTCCCCCCACTTCAAGCATCAAGCATCCTGCTCGCCTCACAAGCACGGCGGTTTGAGGAGGACTCCCGCCTGGACGCAGTGGAAGCTTGAAGACCGCAAGATTGCAAGATTTTAACATATTATTCTAACTTTGATTAAATATTACTAACTGCATTAAAAATATAAACTTGTATAAATGGGGTTTCAATTAGAGATGCCACGAATAGTGAATTGGCCGAATACCGAATACCGAATATTCGGCAACGCTGTCGGCCGAAGCGCCGAATATTCGGCCGCCGAATATTCGGCGCTTCGGAGAAGAATGCTGTGGCAAACGAGTTGGATTTTTATTTGAAAACAGTCGCCTAGATCGGAAGGCCGATCCTTACAAGTGGTGGTCAGCAAACGAAAAACAATACCCGAACCTTTCGAAATTTGCAAAAGTTTATCTTTCTTCGCCTGGAAGTAGCGTTTATAGTGAGAGGTTATTTTCTGAGGCTGGTAACGTTTACGATGAAAAGCGCAATCGTTTGCTACCAGAAAATGCTGAAAAGCTCGTTTTTATCCATCACAACTTACCACTGATTAATTTTAAGTACTAAAATGTTGTAATTTGGAAATAAATACATAATTTTTGAATAAAATAACGTGTCTTTTTTTACATGATTTGCTATTCGGTATTCGGCCGAATAGTACGCACTATTCGGCCGAATACCGAATAGCAAAAAAGTGGCCGAATAGGCCGAATACCGAATAGTTGCCGAATATTCGTGGCATCATTAGTTTCAATACACCACACTAGTAGACCTCCAAAATACAATAAAATATATCTCTACAAACCGACCTCTAACTCTCTTACCCCTTCAACTGTGGATGACACGCATGGGTGTCAAGTGCTCCGGGCTGTCTTCGGGGAGATCGTTTGAGCACTGTGAGCACTTAAAGAAAAAATCATGGTGGGGGAAGCTCGCTCGCTAAACTCCCCGAATGATCTTAAGCGAATTTCATACATCAACCAGACAGCAGCTCGCTGCCTTAGTTCTTGTTTATCGTAAACGCCATTGAGAAAATTTTACATGAGCAATGTTTGCATGTGTACTGGACCAATGTGTCTTATGAAAACAAGAAATTTATTTTAACAATATTTAAAAGAACTCTCACATTATCGAGTTTTACGGTTTTTCTTAGCTCAGATTGTGTAGAATTTGATTCATAAGACAACTGCATGAAAAAGTCATATTTGACAAGATTGGCGTATACGATAAACAAGAACTGGGGGAGCGAGCTGTCAAAAAAAGCTTGGCAAAATGGATTATATTCATCTCAAAATGCATCATTGAGTCATGATTCTCTAATCTAATCTAAGCTGCAAAGATATATTTCATTTAAGATTTATATTAAATGCATTCCCACAAGCAGACATGTATAATTTCACGCTAACACAGCATGTGGACCTACATTATAAAAACCCAATCTCAAATGAACATAAGCCCTGCAACTCTTGCCGTTCTTCCGTGAAACAGGGGTGACATTGGCAAAGTGAACTATTTTTTACGGTATGGGTGGTCAGCCGCATACCAACCTATAAGTCAAGGAATTCTGATACTTGCAATAGAGTTTTCAATTATTGTTGAGCTTTTGATAGCTCAAATTCATTATTTAATATTAATAATTGTGTCAATTGCGTAATATTATATTGTAAGTGCATATGCGGCATGTGCAAGCGCTAACTTATATGTGTGTGCTTGTGAGAATGCAAATAATATGAATCCCCAATGTTACATATCTTTGCAAATTAGATTAGATTTCCTCAAAATTATACTTATATGCCATTGTGTACCGCCAATCCAACTGTACTGTACTGTATCCTGCCGCCGTTCCACTAGGAGTGGCCGGTACCTCCGCTGATACGCCTCCACTTTTTTCTGTCCTTACAAACCACTTTCATTTCCTCAATATTCATCACCTTCTTCATACATCCTCTTCTCTTATTCTCACTCTGCAGATTCCATTCTTTCGCAATCTCACCTATTCGGTCTAACCATTCTTTCCTCGACCTTCCTCTTCCGCGATTTCCTTTGTACACTTTCTTCGTTAGTCGTTTATCATTCATTCTTTCGAGATGTCCGAACCATCTCATCGTACTTTTTTGTACTTTCATCCTCATATTCTCTTTTATACCACTCGTTCATCCCCCAATCATTACATACTCTATCATTCAGTGTCTTTCCAGCCATTGCTCTCAGGTAAGCTCAACAGTAATAAAATAAAGTGTTACTTTTAGATGTACCTGATTCAGGGGTGGATGGGCGGGAGTTATGGTTAATCCACTCGCAGTTAGGGCTCGCAGTTCACTGAACTCTGGAGGCAAAGGCCTAAACAAATATATAAACAATTTTAAAAGTTGTTTAATTCAATATAATCAACAATATACCAAGGTAGAAAGTTGCATCTATTTACAGGTTGAATTCTACAGATTTTTTTCATTTTTGAAAATGGAACGTTTTTACAAAAAATAATGAAAATATTCCAAATTTAAAAATTCCCTCCGTCTATGTAACAGAAAAGTTATAAAACGACGATATTAATAGTAAGCTTTTTCCCAGCAACCCGGCCGAGTGACATTATTTTTTTTTATCTGTCGTTTAAGAGTCCATGAAGTCAGAACTAAGTTTCAAATTCAAACGCACTCGGCATATTTTTAAATTTGTTTTTTTTTTCTGGCGAGTAAACACCAGTCTTGTATGGGACTACCGTCCTAAGCAACCAATGGCAAATTATTTGCTTGCCTTTTCCCTAACAACTCGGCCGGGTGACGATGTTTATTTTTGCGCCCGTTTCAATGTTCCGACCTCATTTCTGTCCATAGACTGATTTTCTATTGCCAGAGATGCGACTAGGGTCCTTGTCAATCAAAAACAAAATAATATTTGGCAAGGAGGGTGATTTCACATTTTTTATGGGTATTTTGATCAGCTCATCAGGTGGGTAGGTTTATGCAAATCTAAAATATTCTGTTATTTGAAAATGGAACGTTTTCAAAAACAAAAGAATGAAGGGTCAAATTTTTGACATGGCATTTTTGAACAGGGGTCAGACAATTTCAATTCAAGAAAAAACATAAAAATAAAAGTTTTCACAAATACATATTTATGAATATGGGTGAGAAACATATAGAAATTTATCAATATTAACACGGATAGAGCTAACCTGAATTATATGCTAGGCTTACCTCACGCTAAGATCGACAACCGCTTCGTCCGCCTCCATTTTTTCCATACCTAAAAATAACAATAGAAAACCTAAAAATTCAATTTTACATAATCGGCAGGCTTCATTTCGCAAATTTATCTTATTGAAACAACGATTTAATGTATGAAACAACTAGTTCGACACAAACAATAACATTTTTCTTTGAGCGTCGTGTCAAAATTGATGACACGGGAGAAAGTTAATTGGACCGAAAATTAATTATGACAAGGGAACCATTATCGAATTATTCAGTAATCGATATCTTTCAATCATTGTGATGCCAAAAATAACATATTAGATATATTTATGAGATACGCATAGAGACAATCAAATTTTAAAACTGATATTTTGGGCTACAAACCTTAATTAAATTGGGTAATTAATAAAAACTAAGATCTAGTTATGCGGGCCGGGGATCGATAAAGTTATAACAAATACCCGATAAAAAGTAACATTTTGAAGTTAGCAACCTCACTTCGGTTTCAAAAGATTGCTTAATAATTATTTAAGCTTTCTAAACGCTGGGTTTTGTTATTTTCAATCGATTTGTGTTCATTTTTTAAAAAATTAACAATATTGTGACATCGCCAAACTGTACACACTTTTCGACGCACACTCCAAGCAGTGCTGCAATATTATAATCGTAAATTGTAATGCAAATTATTGTTTTTGGTACGGTACCTATGTGGGGACTTTAGGTATTACTTTTATAATACCTAAACGTCAAGCTTGCTTTACAATAAAATTAATTATTTTATATATACGAATACGCGTGAATCTAAATATCAAATATAATTTATTTCGCAATATGGTTTTAGTCGAACCATTTCTAAGCTGCGGAAATAATTTAAATTTATTATAATGAGTATTTACCATCAATTTTTTGATGCACAGATCACAGGTTTTAAACTTAACCCCATTTAAGGGTATCGCCGTTTAAATTTGTACCATAACTGTCGACCGGCAAGATTCAAGAAAACGTAAACATCGCGAATTCAATTAAGGTCTATTCAAAATGACATTCAAAATGGTGCTCTAATTTTTACTGAACAGTGTTTACGAACTGCTATAAAATCTTGTATTCGTCGTCGAAAAAAGAAATGAGATATAGAAATGTAACAAAACCTAATTTTTCGAACCTGTCCGTCTGTACATTAAGGAGGGCCGATTTTTTTTTTTTTGGATAATAATCATCTAATAGTAAGAATATGTTGCCAAAAGAAGTACAAATTACGTGTGCAAAATTAAATTCCGTAAAAGTATTAATCATCTGTCTCCAAATCGGCCTCAAAGTTTCGAAAAAATGCCATTTTTATCATTTTTCATGAGGGCTAATAATACAATAAGGAATTGAGATTTTACGGTAATTTCTATATTTTTGTGCATAAAATATAGTAATGCGCACCAATAGTACAAATCAGCAAGTTATTTTTTCACTAAATACACAGTAGGAGGGGTAGAGAGAGCGTCGAATTTCACTATTTTGCAAAGAATTTGTGACCGTGCGTTGTCACTATGAGTTGAATACGAAACTTATTTCAATGCCCTGTGACTGGTAAAATTTGTTTTATTCTTTTAGAAAGCATGAAGTGTCATGAAATGTATCTTTTAATGCAGTAATGTAACTGCACAACTGGACAAGAAATGTTTTGAAAATCACGAAAAAACGCCAAAATCTCCAAAAACAACTGATATTGTTTAAAAAAAACCCACCCAAGACTGTTGAGCTTATGATGAAGATGATGAATAATGTGCTGTTTTACATTTATTGTCCTGTAAATGTAAAGAAATAAATCAATGCGCCTTTCATAGAGATTGCGGAGTGTTCGCACCAGAGTGAAGCTTCCTAACTGACTAGCAAACACCAGGGAAAATGATTATTGGAAATAGGTACAGCCATAGTCGTTATAAAGTAGCTAAGAAATCATAGAAAAAAGAATCTATGTAAAAAAGCTTAGATAATCGAACCAAAATACATTGATGGTAAAAGAACACGCCTAAATCTTAAAATAACATAAAACACCATCATCATTGAGTATGTACTCGTATATCTCCACAGCCAGTCTCACAAGAATCATTTCCAAAGCTGCATCGCCAACTTTTCAAAAAAGGCTTACTGGATGTTTCTACATTGGCAAAAACTTTCTACAGGTATTGAGTTTTGGGAAAAGTGGCAGCACTCATAACTTCAAAAGTTCTGCATGGTATCAAATGTGAAACATTCAATTAGTTTTCAAAAAAACCTTTAATACCCATTATGATTTATTCGCACAAGATTTAAGTACAGATCAATTATATCTATACAAGTTTGTCTTACAAAACATAAACTTAGCCCATAAAACTCCAGGAAAAAAATCCTATGCTTGGTGGATTCCGCGAGCTATAGAGCTTAGGATCCCTTAAAAAACTTATTAATTTGGCAAATTATGTTGTTCAAGCATACGCTTTAGCTTGATTTATAATAATATGTCTTATTTTTTAGCAGTAACCTTCTTAAGGTACATACATATACTCAAAAAGAATGATTACTTTTCAGTTAAACTATGTTCAGTTACATTTATGATATTTGTAAGTGCCATCCTATTGCAAAGATGGTTTCCGACATTTATCGAAGTTTATTTAAATAAAAATATTCATCAGGAGAACCTAAAATGATAATTGATTGCGCCAAGTGAAAAAATAGTTGCTTTGCTCATTCAGAAAACTTACTGATAGCGAAGTTACGAATCTTCACAAACACCTAAGTGAACTCCTCGCAGATACACGTAAGATTCTAAAAATTCTTATCATGCAAGGTGGAAAAATTGACTCTTACAAGTTCCATGAATTAACTTTGTTGTTGCAACTTACTGTGGTATTACAAATTGGCAGAAAAATACATCTGAACCACTAACATCTCAAAAGACATCTGATGGAGATCTCATTTTTTTTCACAGCACACGGTGGGCAAATGGATTTATCTCATCTGCGTTTATCATATAAAAACTAGCAAAATGTCTTTGAAGAACAGTACAAAAGTCTCTGCAACGTTTTTTTTTAAATCAACATTAGAAAAAAATATTTTACCTAAAATAACGTCTCGCAGTGTCAGATTTTTTACGTTATCAATAACAAAATTTTACTTTTTGTAATTTACTTTTTTCTCTCAAATGTGTTATTTTATACCTTAAACATTTGTTTTACATGAGAAATAAAATTTAAAAATCGGGTTTAAAGTCAGTATGTAAAAATATTTTTTTTGTGTTTTTTTTCAATTTCTCATTATTTCAATGTCGATTTGGAGACAAAAGTCGTTGTTTGATTCTAATGAAACTTTCTGTACAATAAAATTACGTCATTTAACAACATAATTTCACTCTTAGATTAAAATTCAGCGTAATTTTTTTTTTCCCATACATCAGTGGCCCTCCTTACTGTACATCCGTTCGTTCGTATGTATGCATGTATGTATTTTACCAGTATGGGTGGTCAGCTTCATACCAACCTATAAGTCAAGGAAACTTATTGAAATACAATAAACGAGCGATTTTAGGTAGTTTTAAATGTGCGTATTCATTTTATTACAGAGTACATCGTCCAAATATGCCCGCGAGATGGCGTTTCTAAGCAGCTGTGCCGTTAGGCCCGTGACGCACTAGGCCTGGCTGCGGCAGCCAGGCTACGGCAGCCAATCAAAAGTTTGAGTGAGCGAGCTGCGATAAGAAATCAAACGTTTGATTGGCTGCCGTAGCCTGGCTGCCTAGTGCGTCACGGCCCAATCTAGGTCACGGCACAGCTGCTAGATTCAAAATCTCATTTAATAACTACCTAAAATCGATCGTTTATTGTATTTCAATAAGTTTCCTTGACTTATAGGTTAGTATAAAGCTGACCACCCATACTGTAAAAAATGGTTCACTTTACCAATGTTACCATTGTGTCAGGTAAGGTTGACAAGAGTTGCAGGGTTTATGTTCATTTGAGATTTGGTTTTATATTGTAGGTTCACATGCAGCATGTTTAAGTACGAACTTAAAGTCTTAAATGCAATATATTTTTGTAACTTAGATTATAGATTATCATAGATTTAGATAGATAGGCAATGGTTTTTTTGCGTACATTTTTCACAATATCCAGCACCGATATAAAAATTAGGTACCTCTGTGGTCCAAATTTCATTTAATCCGTTTAGCCCACAGATCACGGAATAAACCTTTTTGCTATTTTGAATAACAAACATCAAACGGTGCATTTAAAATATTAATAGCATGTAGTAAGGTTGATTAGATAGTTTTATGTTTCAATTAGGTACGTAAATGTTATTTGTTAGTCAACCATAAATTAACGGTAAGTAGGTGTATTTTTTTAAACCTACGTGAATACACCTTAATATGGTAACATACGTTAAAGATTGTAAATAAAAAACCGCCCGACATTACCTTAAACTTGTGCCATTTGAAAAATAATGCTGTCAGCAATGATACAAACATACAATCATTAGAAGGATTAATGGATCTAAGTAAAAAATATACAACTGATAACTTATTCGAATACATACCTTAATAATGCCAAGCTAACTTCCACTCAAAACACACACGACAAATTCCCGAGTCTGATGTAAACGTTCTCAGAAGAAAATGAAGGTATCGAATGAGTTTTTTTGTGTTGTCCACACTGAACCAAAGAGTTACCATACGTGAAAAAATACTTAAGATTGCAAGATTTTTGTCAGTTCCAATGGAATTGGTAACATACTACAAGAAAAATTTCGGAGCCAAAAATGGAGACAAACCTTAGCAATCAAAATTTCGTGTTTAAATAAGTAAATATTATTGTGGCTAGTACAGAAAATGAAAGATACGTTACTAAGGTATATGCAAAAATACTCAACTTTAAAAACGTTTGACTATTTTGATCGTATCATGCCATCAAAGGGTCAAAAACGGGTTGCGGACATGTAAAATTTGTATGGGAATGGAAAAAAGGCGTTTTTGTTTTATTTTTTAATTACATCGCCACTTAATGCTTTTTGCAGTTTTTTTTTGTATTTCGATACGCTTTTTATTTACTTTACTCTGATAATTTTAGAATTCAGTAGAGATCACCAGTTTTTATGAAAAAGCTGAAAATCATTAGGGGACACACGCACAAGACAAAAGGTACAAATTTCGACGGCGATACCCTTAAATTTTATTTTCCTAGAGATGTGCATTCAATGATTTATTTGTAATACCGAAGAACTGAAAACTAAAAAAGATATAATGAATAATAACAAAATATTTTAACTTTTATTCCAACACATCCATTCCAACACAAATGTTTTTTGCCCAACAAGTGCAAATCGGCTTTACGGGCCAACATCTTACTTGTTAGTTCTCGTACAGTCTTGGTACGAACCCATAAAGAAAATATTTTAAGAATAAGCATATAACTGGAGCTTGTATTTTTTATGATCAATCAGATGTGCAGCTTTCACGTATGACACGTATCAAGTGTTTCTTCTGAATATAGCGTCAGCTGTCAGTTTGACGTTTGTATTCAGTATTAGACATTAGTTACTCAATAAAAGTATCCGCTACTTGTCACAATACACATCTCTAGGTGTTGTATTATTATTGTGTGCTATATGATTGTATGTTTATTATTAACGATAAGAAGAAACCGTTGCCTCGGCGCGTTGTATTCCATTTTAATACTTACAACAGTGCTCGCTGGCTAATTATCCGGCAAGCCGTGTTATTGCAAACGTGAAATAAGCTATCGATTTCCGCCATCTTCACTCAGCATGGCACCGAAAATTAAAGTAAGTCCTCTTCCACATTTCAAACCTCGCGGAAACGCAGTTTCATTAAATCCCGCATTTCCGGATATGGGGGTAATGGTGTTTTTTTTTAAATAATTAGGTACGCGGTGATCTAAGGTATTAAAAATCTTGTCTTCCTGAAGCAGGATTCAAACGGCAGGTACATACTAGGGTGTACCTACAACCGGCTCGATAGCTGTCATAGCACGTGCTGCCGCCGCCATGCAAATAAACCCGCGGCCATTTATTTACGTAACAAAATATAGCCATCCTAGTATTCGCGATGGCTTTTGATTTAAAAAGTGAAAACGACGTGAAGGACTACATCGAAAACCTCGGAATAGAATACCGCTTCGGCTGCTACAAAGAAAAGAAGCCAGAAGTCTGCCACTTACTCGGCGACTATTTGGAATCCATTAAAAAGGACTTCGAGAAGGCTGGGAAAGTGTACAAGAATAACTGCGAGGAAGCCGGCTTCGGGAAGTCGTGCGATAGAATAGGGAAATATTATTTAACAGGAAAAGGGGGAGTTCAAAGTGACGAACTGACAGCTTACAAGTATTTTGAAAAAGGTTGCAACACTGAAGATGCGGAATCCTGTTTGAGTTACGGTCTGATGCGGGTAACACCGTTCATGAACATAAACAAATACGACGTCACAAAGGGAATGGACGCTTTGAAAGTCAGTTGCGACAAAGGCAACGAAAAGGCTTGCTACTTCCTCTCGGGGATGTTTATAACCGGAGTGAAGAAAGCCGAGTTAGTCAACGATCCGAAACACAACCCGCACGTCCCCAGCAGTGATCCCAAAGACTACATTGTTCCCAAAGACATGACGCAGGCTTTCAAGTACACGGAGATGGCGTGTGAGCTGAAGAATATCTACGCTTGTGTGAACTTGAGTCAGATGTATGCGCGGGGAGAGGGAGTGAAGCAGAACCAAGAGCTGGCGGAGAAGTTCAAGAAGACGGCGCTGGAGATGCAGGCCAGCGTGGAGGGGAACTCCCCGGAGATCAGCTTCCAGCAGGGACTACCAAAGACAACCTAGGGGATTATTATGCGTAGATTATCCAATTGAAGAAAAGTATAGTTGAATGTGTTTTTATTGTATGGAGTCAGTACGAAGTAGCTGGATGAAAATGTAACACATAAGGAAATAGCTAAATAATACTGTTATTATTTGCTTATGATCCTGAAGCGCTATTCTGCTAAATTCCTTACACTTTGGGTATCCATACAAGTCGGAGATTGCGAGCGCTTGCGAAAGAACTCCATAGATAAAAAAAATCACAGTAGGTACAACTTATTTTTGGACACAAATCGCCAGCTCGTCGCTCGTAAGGAATTTAACAGAATAGCCCTTCTGGTCACATCTATCCATCTATAATATAAGTTGCAAAAATATATTTCTTTTACGATTCACATTGAATGCATTCCCATAAGCAGACACGTATAAGTTGGCGCTTACACATGCCATATGTGGACTTAACAACATAAAATCCCAATCTCAAATGAATGCAAGCCCTGCAACTCTTGCCGACCATCTCTGAAACAGGGGTGACATTGGCAAGGTGGAACATTTTTTACAGCATGGGTGGTCAGCCGCATACCAACCTATAAGTCAAGGATCATACACAACAAATTACATTTTTAAAGAAACAAATAATACCATGCATAAATATTAAAAACAAAATATGAAATTTTAATTATAAATTTATATGAATTAGAAAAACCCTAGCCCTACCCGCCAACATTACAGATCAACCTCCATTTCTTTCTGTCCTAACATACTTCTTTCATTTCATCCAGAGTCATAACCTTTTTCGTACTTAAGCTCTCCTTTTATTATGAGTCTGGATACTCTGAAACAGATATATAATGTCTATTATAATTAAAATAATTTCTAGTCCATAGATATCATAAGTCAATGGGATGATATGTGCAATCCAGTTCCATGAATCCAAATCTTATATGACTCATTTAAGCAAAGGTGGCAAAATAGGATTTTTTTCAAACGTCGGAAAAAATATTTAAAAAAGACAGAATGTTATTGTCTATGTGTGTATCCCATTACTGAAAAACAAAACCTAGATCGCCGTCTTTGGTTCTTTATGACTCATATATGTTGTGAAATAATTAGGCCTGTTAAACATTTACTTATGTGCTCATTTTTATTGAATAATTATGTGTTATGATCACACTTCGTTATAAAAATAAATAATTTATATTGATAAATGTTTATCCATAGTGTTTTATTTATTTATTAATAAAATGCCTGTATCAATGGATCTTCCCTTTTTTAACCACAGACCACTTAAATGGTTTTATTATCAGCAGGCAGACTGGTCCGTAGTCTAGTGGAAACGCTTCCGACTGACTCGTAAATGGAAGGCGGTGAGTTTGAGCACAAAAAATATACCATGTGTATTTTCAAATATGCTTTCCGCTGGGTTGAAAAAATCATATACCTTTACCAAAGACTGGTCACCAAAGGTCCATCCAGCAGTACAGTAACTGGGTCTTGCTTTGAGTATTGGCGCTTTGTAGCGGCGACCAAGCTCATAGAAAGTAAGGTCGATAGCGTTAAAATGCTTGCATTCCATGCCGAAAGCAAGGCTTCGATCCCCACCAAGGGTGTCAAAATTATTTCCCGTTTCGGTATTCATTTCCAACCCAAAATAAACACCGACAAGGTTTACTCAGCCTTCAAAAGAAATGAGAACAAGCCCCCTGAGAAGCTGGGAAACCCCACTTCAACTGAAGTGGCTGGCGTGAGGCTGGTCCCCCGTAAAAATAAAGAGGTCCTGAATCGCCACATTCGACCAATACCCTAGGCAAGAAGTTACACTATATGTGTTGCTTAGCTGAGATTTTTGTTGCTAGAAACGTAGAGGGACCTCATATAAGCACAAATGGTGCTATTCTTAGACATTTTCGTCGCCCGTTGAGCCCATGCTTTGGCAAACTAATGATGCATTTGTATGAAGACCTGTCAATCCAAGATGGCCGCAAGTGAACAGCTGATTAGTCTTCATACAAATATTACCAAAATTCGGTAGGTAAGAATGACCGTGGTGTTGAAACTTCCAGCCCAGGCATCATTAGTTTCTCAAAGCATGGGCTCAACCGACGACTAGAATGCCTGAGAATAGCCCCGTAGGAGAACAAGAAGCATTTATCTAGAATTTTCTGTATCACTTTAAATATTTGAAGTTAAAAGTTATCATTGAATGAGATAGTGAATGCCATCACAAACTAAGAATTTGTCAAAACAAATCGGCTCTTTAAACAACTGTTTAGAAGGACCGTTTTTGCTAGACAAAATATTTGAATATGATTATATCCCGTTGGAAACAATTGATATTGTTTAGGGTCACATAAAATATGTTTGACCTTTCCAGAAGTGATAAATGTAGGTACATATAGTATATTGGAGCAGTAACAGTTGACATTAATGGCAAATGCATTATGTAATCTTGGTTGAATAAATATTTGATGCCTTTGAATTTGAAAATGTTTAAAAATAGATTTTTATCTTCCACTCACAGAGGGCTCTCCTACATTTACAGATAATGTGCAAAATGCATTGACTTATAATATCTGTACTAGAAATTATTTTAATGAAAATAGACATTATATCTGTTTCAAGCTACCTATGAAAATGGTCATGAGTAAGAAAGAGAATAAAGAACTCCACAGTTGCGTTTCCATGTGTACGAAAAACTCGGGCGAATGTAAAAAATGTTTCTAGAAAGGTGGCAGCATTGCCCCGTGTGGCAGGATTGCCAGAGCAGTCCGAACATAGATGCATGCGGTATAAATCTTGTGATGGATAAAAGTGACAAATTTTGAAGGAAAAAGGCAATATTTTAAGACATTATGGCATGTGTTGTGATTGGGTGTCAAAACACAAAATAGAGAAAGCAAGAAAACATAAAAGTTGACACGCGAAAACATGTTTTGTATGACTACACCACTGCAACGTTTGATGGGGCTTCCACACGCTTGCCAACCCATCACAAGTCAAGCGCACAGTGTGTCGTCTAGAACATGCTAGCTGGACAAAATTAGTCCATTAGACAAAATTTTGTCCAGCTAGCATGTTCTAGACGACACACTGTGCGCTTGACTTGTGATGGGTTGGCAAGCGTGTGGAAGCCCCATGACAGGTCTAAGACAAGTCTGTATCAATGCAGTAAGTCCGCTATGTTATTACTGAATGGCAAAATGACTGTGGAGTGCATGCTGAACAAACACTTTTACATTCAAATGTAGACATGTCGATATCCAAGGTCCAAGATGGAGATGAAAAAAATTGAATTCTTCAATGATTAATGTTTTATGCATGTTCAGATAATAACAGCAGTTGGTTGACTGGTCCGTAGTCCAGTGGTAACACTTCGGACTCGTAAATGGTTGGTTGTGGGTTCGAATCCCGGCGGAGCACAAAAAAATGTACCATTTATATTTTCAAATTTACTCTTCCCTAGGTTGAAAAATTCATAAACCTTTACCAAAGACCGGTCTTCAAAAGGTCCATCCAGCCATACAGCAACTGGGTCTTGCTTGAGAATTGGCGCTTTCTACAGTGACGACCAAGCTCGCAGAGGGCTCTTGAGGTGTGATACACACAAAAACAGCCCTCACCAAATAAATCAGCCAAATTTTTTTTTTTTTTAAGGCAGTTAAGTCTTGATGATCTCATAGCTCATCCGCAGCCATGGATCAAATGTTTTGTGTTTAGCACTTTTGGAATTTGAATATACTGTTACGAAATTAGGGTTCAATTGTCTTCAAATTAAAAATACACAGGTCTTCTTCAATAGTTATTTATTTTACACAGTTACAAAATTTATTTTCACACTACTTTCTTGATTATTCCACTTGGTTTTGGTTCACTGATCAGATGACTTCGATGTGTTTGTAAGTCTCTATGATACTGGCCCGCTCTGCAGGCCATTCGCACCTTTATACTCTTCAGAGCAGTATGATCCAGAACTAAAGTCGCCAGACGGTTCCAGAGTAATTATTACTTCTCGACGCTTCACGTACTACCTAGAGATACAACCAAAATCCTACCTACAAATGTAACACAGTATTCCTATAATTATAACAAATACCTACTTAGCCTAGAGAATTCTACACTTATACATAATTATCGATCTTACCTACCAATACTTTTGAGGATTCTTATAACTATAACTATCCATACTTATTTCAATATTTATATTTACATAACACTACCCCCCACCTAGACTGTTTCGTCCCGGAACAGTCTTGACTCTGTGTAGGTAGGGGCATGCTGATCCACGTCGACACCCTGTGGTCAGGAAGAAGTGGCAGTCCACGGATTTCTCCCCACTGGCTCTCGGCTGCGCTTGCTCGCAGCACACCATGACGCTGATGCCGACTCCCGAGAACACTGCTTCAATCATACTCCGGATTATCCGCCAGTCTCGATTAGCGCGGCCGCCACCCATCTTCGGTATTGCCAGACGCGCCTGCTGATCCTCCAACATGTAGTCACGCAGCTCAACAAGGCCGTCCCACAATGCCTTGTAGTCCTCTTCCAGGTTGCTGGAATCCGGGACAACCAGGCAGTATGCTTGTTGACGCCCCTTCGGTAGTCTCAGAGCTCTTCCTTGCGGGCTGCTCGAGGGTTGCGGTTCTCCGAATTTGTATCGGAAGACCCGTGCAATTCCTCTAGACATATCTAGATCTTCCGGTACACTGCATGCCAGTGTGTGGTCCCTAGTGACCTCAAATAAGTCCTTGTGGACTTCTGTGGTCACTCCATGGCGAAACTTCTGCCCTGCCTTCGCGTTCTCCCAAAACGTCTCAAAGGCTGGTGATCTTTCGGATGCGACGCACTGTCGTACTTTTTGGGCTGGTTGGTCATCATTATCGCCTAGGTATGGTGAGAGGCGATTGTAGTGCACGACCCTTGGTTTTCCGTTTGGTCTTTTTTTTATGCGGTAGACCACATCGTTGATGCGCTCCAAGATCTCGTACGGCCCGTCCCAGGAACGCTGAAGTTTCGGACAGTATCCTTGGCGCCTCTTGGGGTCAAAAAGCCACACCCAGTCACCAGCTTTGTACCCCATGCTGTCAGCTCTGGTGTCATAGCGCTCCTTCATTTGATCGCTGGCTTCCCCGATGTTCATGCGGACCTGATCATGGATGTCATCCAGCCTCCTGCGAAGGTCTGTCACATAGTCTTCTCCGGCTAGGTCTTCACCTGGTTTGCAGCCAAATTTGAGATCACAAGGAAGTCGCATTTCTCGCCCAAACAGTATGCTGCTGGGAGTCTTCTTCGTCGTTTCCTGAACAGCCGACCGGTAAGCCAATAAGAACAAAGGCAGATGTCGGTCCCAGTCCCGCTGATGGCTGGACACTACTTTGGCTAAGTACCTCCCCACGGTACGGTTCATCCTTTCCACCATTCCATCAGACTGTGGATGTAGCGCAGTGGTCCTGGTCTTGTAGATCCCTAGCCGCTCACACATTTGCTGGAAGATAGCAGCTTCAAAGTTCCTTCCCTGATCAGAATGTAATTCCAGGGGTACGCCAAACCTGCTGATAAATTCGGTAACTAGAACTTCAGTCACGGTTACGGCCTCTTGGTTAGGGATTGAGTAAGCTTCCACCCACTTGCTGAAGTAATCCATCACCACCATGATGTACTTGTTACCCTTCTCAGTTGTAGGAAATGGGCCAGCTATGTCGATGGCAATTCTTTCAAAGGGGCTGCCAACATTGTACTGACGCATTGGTGCTCGCCTTTTCCTTTGCGGTCCATTGGCCGTTGCACAGGTTACACATTTTCGACACCAATCTTTGACGTCTTCGCTGCAGTTGATCCAGTAAAATCGCTCTTTCACTTTCTCCAGCGTCTTCTTAACGCCTAGATGTCCTCCAGAAGTTCCTCCATGCAGCAGTCCAAGGATTTCCGGTACTCGGCTCCTCGGAACGAGGGTTTGCTTTCTTCTAAGTGTGCCGTCTTCCTTCTCGATCTTTCGTTTCAGAAACCCTCCTTCTATCACTATGGATCCCCATTGAGCCCAATAAGCCTTGACAGTTGGTGATAAGGGGGCGAGTTTTTCCCAGGTTGGCCTTTCTCCTTCTCGCGCCCATTCCATCACATACTTCAAGTCCGGATCATTCAGTTGGTCTTGCGCCAATTTTTCATCTTGCCAGTCCTCATCTTCGGTGGTCGTCCTTTGGACAATTGCTACCTTGTCCTCCATCTTGCTGCAATGTTTGCAGTCACTGGCGCATGGTCGTCTGGATAATGCATCCGCATTTCGATGAAGCGTGCCAGGTCTATGTTCGGAGTCATAATCATACTCCTGGAGCCTTTCAATCCATCTAGCCACTTGCCCTTCTGGGTTTTTGAATTTCAGAAGCCAAACCAGTGCAGCATGATCAGTCCGTAGTGTGAATTTTCTCCCGTACAAGTATTTGCGGAAGTGTTCCACTGATTTTATCACGGCAAGAAGCTCTCGTCTGGTCACGCAATAATTTCGTTCTGGCTTGGAAAGCACTTTACTGAAGTAACCCAGAACAGTCTCGTGCCCATCCTGTATTTGGGAAAGGACGCCTCCTATCCCCACATTACTAGCGTCGGTATCCAGGATGAACTTTCCATCTTTTCGTGGGTAGCTCAAGATGGGGGCACTTGTTAATCTTCCCTTAAGCTCTTCAAATGCTTGTGCGCAGGAATCACTCCAATGGAAGCGAGTGTTTTCTTCCGTAAGCTTGGTGAGCGGTTTTGCAATGTCCGCAAATCTTGGCACAAACCTCCTGTAATAAGTAGGGACTGGAAAATTTCGCGATCGCGATAAAACGAATTTATTCGCGAATTTTGATGTTTTCACGCGAATAACGCGAAATTTCAGGTTTTACGCAAATATCGCGAATTTTCGGACTTTTGGTAGAAATCGTGCGAAAAAGTTGTCATATGTATCGCTTTTGCAACGCAAAGATTTTGTGGGAAAGAAAAAAATCCTGCGAAAACCCTTTGCAAGGTGCAAAGCACAGGAAAATTGGTCTCTTTCAACGTTTAAACACGCTAGAACGCTAGACGCGGGGTTCGATCCCCACCTGGGTCATTTGACCATAAATTTGACCCTGGTTCAACAGATGTAATTGGGTAATTAAAAATGAATAATTCATTAAAATAAACAATAATGAATTATTAATTAATGATATTCATACCTGTATCTGGCCAGGCAGAGTAGGTTGTTAAATTGCATTCCTATTCACAAATCTATTTTATTAAAAAAATAATGATAAGCAGAACTGTGCTGGATCATCCAAGCAGACTTGAATCGTGACATCAATGAAGAAAAATACTTCAAGGAGTGAAGCTGTTGCTGGATTAGCCAAGAGCACAACTTGAAGCTTTCATAAAAGCCAACATCCCTTGAAAAATGAGATAACCCTCATCTAGAGACTAAATGTACAAAAATTACACATTTTAAATGGATATTTGCAGGATATTCGGAGTGTCATTGAAATATTAATACTTTTTTCAATCAATGGTTTTTTTTGTAAAAAAGGATTATTTAAAAAAAAAAAAAAAAAAAAAAAATTGAGAAACTAAAATTAAAAAACATTGTTTTGTAGGTACCACTTGAGTATTTTTTATTGTAAAAACGTTTTCGGTGGGTACTTCCACCATCTTCGGTTGCAGATACTCGTATTGATTCAGATGTTGTTTATTCATTGTTTTTGAAGGTGCATATTGTTGTTTACATAATAAATTGTAAATATAGTAATATATTTTGTTTTGCAATTATATAAACCTTTATTTTGATCTAAGCAACCCTAAAAATTTCACCGAATCTCCCCGTTTATCATGAAAAATAACGCGAATTTCCCTGTTTTTGATCAAAAATAACGCGAATTTCACAAAAAAATAACGCGAATTTCCTGAAAAATAACACCACTATTTTCCAGTCCCTAGTAATAAGTGCACAGCCCCAGGAAACTCCTAGTTTCATGTTTGTCCTTCAGCACGGGCCAGTCTCTTACTGCCTTGATTTTGGCAGGGTCAACTTCAACTCCACGTTGAGAAACTATGTGTCCCAGGTAATTTACTTGTTTCTTGAACAGGTTACACTTTTTCGGGTTGAGCTTCAGTCCAGCGTCTTGTAGTCGCCCGAAAACTTGCTCCAGATTTCTCAACTGATGGTTGAAGTCCTTTCCCAGGATGATTATGTCATCCAAGTATACCAGGCAGGTTTCCCATGACAGTCCTCGCAGCACATTCTCCATCAGCCTTTCAAACGTGGCGGGGGCATTGCATAAGCCAAATGGCATCACGGTGAACTGCCAAAGTCCAGATCCAGTCGAGAATGCAGTTTTCTCCTTATCTTTGGCATCCAATTCAACTTGCCAGTAGCCACTTTTCAGGTCCAATGTGGAAAAAATGGTGCATCCTGCCAATGTGTCCAAGGTGTCGTCAATCCTTTGCAGAGGGTAACTATCCTTTTTCGTAACATCGTTGAGCAGTCTGTAGTCCACACAAAATCTCGTGGTACCATCCTTCTTTTTCACCAGTACCACCGGGGATGTCCAAGGGCTACTTGATGGTTCTATGATGCCATCCTTGCTCATGTCTTTGATGATCTTGTCAGCTTCTTCCCGCTTTGCAAAAGGTAGTCTTCTTGGAGCCTGTTTTATTGGTCTCGCTTCTCCGGTGTCTATGCTTTGTCGCACTACCTTGGTTCTTCCCAGACGGCCATTAGAGTCCTCGAAAATGTTCTGGTAGCGGCAGATCAAACTCCTCACTCTCCGTTTGTTTTCCTCGGTTAGACCTTGGGAAGCGTCGTGGACCAGGGCTTCCAATTGTGTTGACAATTTGTTTCCTTCGCATGACATGTTTGTCATCTGTTGCACAATGGAAGTTATCCTCTCACATCTGCCCAAAACAAAACCTTCATTCATTTTAACTGGGTAGCTGTTCACATTCATGATCTTGACAGGAATGGTCTCCTTTGCGCGAATCACTGTTCTTGCCACCATGACTCCTTTGTTAACATTGTCCATGTTCTCCGGTTCTATCATACAGATTTGGTCATTTGTACTACTGGAATCCAGGCGGGCACTCACTATCATCTCGGATCGCCCCTTCACTTCGGTATTCTTGGCTAGGATAACACGTGCAGCCAGTTCTTTCCGTCTTTGCAGGATGACTTCTTCATTTCCAATTTTAATGGACCCTTTCTTTAAATTTAAACTGCACCCAAATCTGTCCAGTATGTCCATTCCCAATATAACGTCTTCTTCAATGTTGGCCACCAACGTCCGATGATCAAAAGTGGTGCTGCCAATTTGGAAGGTGGCAATCGTCTCCCCATACACCTGTGCTGACTCTCCCGTGGCGGTGTGCAGAGACCACTTTGTTGGTGCAATCTGCTTACCTCGTGCCACTATGTCGCGTCTCAGAATTGTCCTGGTTGCTCCCGTGTCCACCAGTAGTTCACGAGTTACTCCATCTATTATGCCATTGATAAAAATGCTGCTGGCTTTTCCTCTCACGGTTGCGACAGTAGCAGCAGATTTCAGGGCCTCTCCAGCGTGGGTCAACGGTTGCCCCTTCCCATTAACCCTTTCTAGTTTTCCGCAGCCTGTTTTCTGGGTTTCTGAGGCTTGGGACACTTGGTGCTAAGGTGGCCCAGCTGTCCGCAGTTCCAGCAGCGTGGGTCTCGTCTTCGAGGTCTCAGACGTTCCAGCACTTTTTCAATTAGCTCCTCGGTTGTAGGTAGCTTGACCTCCTCTGCCTCGACTGCACGAACCCTGGCGTGGCCCCTGATGGACTGTTTGACAGCCTCAAACTCGAGAGCTTGGCTGAGCGCCTCGTTCAAAGCCTTGGGATGGGCCAGTTTTACGGCTTGTTGCGTCTCCCATTCCCGCAATCCATTTAGGAACTTGTCCACTGCCAAGCTCTCACAGATGTCGTCGGAGGCTGTCGGGTAAGCGTCTCGTACCAGGCGGGCGATGTCCATTTCAAACTCCTGGAGGCTCTCGTTGGGCTTCTGCACCCTTGTGTTCAGCTGCGACTTGTACAGCTGCTCCAGGCACTTGTGGCCATAGCGCATATCCAAGCGCTGCTTCAGCTGCCCAAAGTCACCACGGTTGTCCAGGGGTATGGCCTGCAGAACCCTGAGAGCGTCTCCTCGGAGCGACAGGCTGAGAACCGAAGCCTTCTTCTGCTGGCTCCAGGCTCCCATCATGGCAGCCGTCTCAAAGAGGGTCAAATACTCCTCCCACGACGTCTTCCCGTCGAAGGTCGGAAGGTTGTGCTTCGACAGCGAAGGGTCGTCATCCCCTCTAGTGACCCTGGTTGGAGTTGAGCATCCCTGGTCGGTCTCGTCGTGAAGGCCGTCTTTGGGGGATATTCTGGTGGACTCCATCTGGCACTTGTCAGCCAGCTCGGCACGCAGACGGTCCTCCAGGCTTAATATACGAGTCTCCATTTCCCCCTTCAGGGCTGTCATCTTCTCTTCCATTTCTCCTTTCAGGGTTGTGAGATTTCGGGACACCTTTTCCTCCAGATTCCTGGCGTTGTCAGCCATTTCCACCTTCAGGTCGGTCACCACTTCCTTCAGGTTGGTGGTCATCTTCTCCTCCAGCCCGGTCAGGTCCTCCTTCAGGGTCTTGGCGTTGTCAGCCATCTCCGCCTTCAGGTCTTCCCTCAGGGTCTTGGAATTGTCGGCCAGCTCCTCCTTCATAGACTTTGTGATGCTGATATTTAGCTCGTCCAAGGCGCGGTCTCCCCCAGATGCCATGACAAAGTATGCCGGGTCTTCGCCTGACTGTTCCAAGGCCTCCATGAGGCGTGCCTGTAAGGCCGCCTTCCCTCCTGAGGTCTCCAGGTCCCTCTCCAGAAGCTCATTTTTAAGCTCAGTGACTTTGAGGTCCTTGATGTTCACCTTAGCCATTTTTTTATTTTAACAAAAATTTAAATTTACTTCAAAACAAAAATATTTTTAAATTTATTTAATAAGAGTTTGGAGTTTTATATATATAGCTGTTTTGAATACGTACTTTAGCAAAAATAATAATTTGTCTGATTACACTGATTGGGTACTGTCTTTTAATATTTATTTTTAATTCACCAATATTTTTTTACATAATAATGTCTGATAGTACATAATTATTTATTTCGTCTCAAGTCTTTCAAACACACAGGTAGGTACTTAATGTACATTCACACACTTGTAAACAAAGGATAGTTATTCAAAAACTTTTTCTCGATGAATCTGGAACGTTCTTTTGTAATATTTTTCAAGATTTTTATTTATTTATTTTATTTTTTTAATCACACACAATAATAAAAAAAAACTATGGTCCAATTTGATGACTTTCTCAATGCGGTAAAATAGTCATTATGTTATGTCCAGAATTATGTCCAGAATTATGTTCCATATGATGTTCCAGAATTTATAAGCAACTTGCTTTTGCGTCTTTTCTTTTAACAAAAATTTATTTAAACACTTGTTTTCACAAAAGTCAGTTCACACAAAGTTCAATTTGAATAAAGTTCATTTTAACACTTATTTAATTTATTTTATTTATTTTTAGACAGAAGATCTTAATTTTTCTTGACAATTCCGCACCTGACGCCAATTGTTACGAAATTAGGGTTCAATTGTCTTCAAATTAAAAATACACAGGTCTTCTTCAATAGTTATTTATTTTACACAGTTACAAAATTTATTTTCACACTACTTTCTTGATTATTCCACTTGGTTTTGGTTCACTGATCAGATGACTTCGATGTGTTTGTAAGTCTCTATGATACTGGCCCGCTCTGCAGGCCATTCGCACCTTTATACTCTTCAGAGCAGTATGATCCAGAACTAAAGTCGCCAGACGGTTCCAGAGTAATTATTACTTCTCGACGCTTCACGTACTACCTAGAGATACAACCAAAATCCTACCTACAAATGTAACACAGTATTCCTATAATTATAACAAATACCTACTTAGCCTAGAGAATTCTACACTTATACATAATTATCGATCTTACCTACCAATACTTTTGAGGATTCTTATAACTATAACTATCCATACTTATTTCAATATTTATATTTACATAACAATACATAGTTTTGAATATCAATTTTCTGTTTTTCTGCAAAGGTACAGGTCTAAATCTAAGTTGCAAAGATATATTTTATTTGAGATTCATATTAAATGTATTCCCACAAGCAGACACATATAAGTTTGGGCTAACACATGGCGCATGTGGACCTTAGAATAGCACCATTAGTGTCTTTATTTATTCATCAGCATGTTTTCCACTCTTCCAGATTGGAATCATCGGTGGATCCGGGCTGGACGATCCACAGATCCTGGAGAACAAGTCGGAGAGGCAGATCACCACTCCGTACGGGGATCCCTCCGACGTGGTCATCGAGGGCACCATCAAGGGAGTGCCCTGCGCGCTGCTGGCCCGGCACGGCCGCAAGCACTCGGTGCAGCCGCACAGCGTCAACTACCGGGCCAACATCTGGGCGTTGAGGGAGGTGGGCTGCACGCACGTGGTGGCCACCACTGCCACCGGCTCCCTCAGGGAAGACATCAAGCCCGGCACCTTTGTGGTCTTCGATAACTTCATCGACAGGTGAAAACGCATTTAAGCAAATGTACGCGGGAGCCGTAAGACCTTCAATTTGTGAAGTATGGGTGGTCAGTTTGGAGGTGTTAGTGGTCAGTCATCTGGTAATGCCACCCTTGTTTCAGTAAAAATCGACAAAAGTTGCAGGTATGTTACTTTTCAGTTTGGGTTTTTATCTTGTAAGAACTAAACTAAACTAAACCGTTTCTTGACTTATAGGTTGGTATGAGGCTGACCACCCATACTGTAAAAAAGTGGTTCACTTTGCCAATGTCACCCCTGTTTCAGGGAAAGTCCACAAGAGTTGCAGGGCAAGAGTTTTATATTGTAAGTCCAGATGCGGACCTTATACGTATCTGCTTTTGGGAATGCATTTAATATGAATATCAAATGCAACTTAAATTATAGATTATAGATAAACTTTATATTTATATTTATATTATTTATTAAATGTAATGTATAATTCATAATTTGTAATTTCAATTAAAAATAATGTTTATTATACATAACACACGGTTTCATCTTTACATTTTTTGAGTTACACTGTCTGAGCGTTATCGAACTGTAACCGTCCATTTTCAGAGGCTTACGTAAATGGACGATTAAATTCCAATAGCGCTTAGACAATGTAAATCAAAATATGTGCAATTAAAACTATGTGTTATGTATAAAAAAAAGTTCTTTTTAATTAAAATTAAAAATGAATTTTCACTACGTAAATGCACAAACCTTAAAAAAAAAATCTGCAATGGTTTCTGCTGCACCGGTCCGTAGCTCAGTGGTAACACTTCGGACTCTGAATGGGAAGGTTGTGGGGTTGGATTCCCGGCGGAGCACAAAAAATTTACCATTTATATTTTCAAATTTGCTCTTCGCTGGGTTGAAAAATTCATAAAACCTTTACCAATGACCGGTCACCAAAGGTCCATCCAGCCTTACAGCAGCTGGGTCTTGCTTGAGAATTGGCGCTTTGTAGCGACGACGATCAAGCTCGTAAAAAGGTTGATAGCTCAATTGGTAGAATGCTTGCATTCCATGCCGAGAGCAAGGGTTCGATCTCAAAGGTTTACTCAACCTTCACAAGAAATGAGAACCAGCCCCCCCGGGAGCTGGGAAACCCCCACTTCAACTGAAAGTGGTTGGTGTGAGGCCGGCCCCCTTACCTGTAAAAATAAATAGGTCCCGAAGCGACACATGCGACCCCTTCGTGGATAACACAGGCAAGAAGTTACACTATATGTGTAGCTTAGTTGCGTTGTGTTTCTGCTCAACTTATTTTTATTCTGCTTATTCTTCCACAATTCTAAATCTTTATATATATACTTGAATATTATTTGTATCTGTAAGTCAAGGGACAATGCACATCTTTTTCTAATCTTCTTTTCTCTATCTTCTTCTAATATATAAAAGCAATCGGATGTATCTATGTATGTTTGTCCTGTATGGACTCCTAAACTATTGAACCGATTGTGATAAAACTTACACGAGTTATTGTTTACATGCCAACTTAGTCTTCTGTACCCTTAGTACGAGTTGCAAAACTTGAGAAAAGTAAAGTTTACGAAAAATATTAAAAAGTTATTTCTCCCAAAATCTGCCGTTTTTGTTTCTTACACTTTATGGTCTTGGCAAAAGAGTTACAGTGATGAAGAAAATCAAGTACAAACAAACAAAAACGGCAGATTTTGGGGAAATCACATTTAATAATTGCCGTAAACTTTACATTACTCAAGTTTCGCAACTCGTACTCAGGGTAATGTACAAAAAAACTCAAGCGATAAAGGAAATGAGAGCAGAAATATGCTTAAACTATTTTAACCTTATGAAATTCTCAGACTAAAAGAAGTGTGCAAGGAAGCAAGACAGTGAAGACACATCTGAGGAGACACTGGCCACCCCTAGCACAATGGCGGCATGATACAATTTGACCAGTCCGTAGCCTAGTGGTTAACACTTCTGACTCGTAAATGGAAGGTTGTAGGTTCGAATCCCGGCGAGCACAAAAAAAATTACCATATATATTTTCAAATACACTTCGCTGGGTGAAAAATTTGCATTCCTTTACCAAAGACCGGTTACTAAAGGTCCATCTAGCCTTGGGGGAAAGAATGAAAAATGATAGACTGACAAAGTATGTATGCAGAGGAAGGTGGAAGGAAAAAGAGGTAAATGAAGACCGAGAAAAGGATGGAGTGATCAGATTCAGGAGATTGTGAAAGAATGGGATATACAAAGCTAGCGTAAAAGAAGAAAATTCATGAAAAAGGTGATGGATATGAATGAATTGAAAGTTACATAAGGATAGGAACAAATGGAGGCAGCTCTGCAGAGGCTCTGGCCACCCCTAGCAGAATGGTGACAGAGTTAGTTACAGTTTGTTACTCATTTCTGACCAAAACGTCGCTTATCCTTTTGATTGTCGATAAATGTTTTGAGTTGACGGGTGGAGTTGGTTGTGGCAGGACGCACGGCCGGCAGCAGACGTTCTACGACGGCTCCAGCAGCTCCCCACGCGGGGTGTGCCACCTGCCCATGGAGCCCGCGGTGTGTCCGCGCACCAGGCGCGCGCTGCTCAAGGCCTGCTCCGCGCTGGGCTTCCAGGCCAGGGACGGCGGCACCGTGGTCACCATCCAGGGGCCGCGCTTCTCCAGCAAGGCGGAGAGCAAGATGTTCCAGCTGTGGGGCGGGGACCTCATCAACATGTCCTCCTGCCCTGAGGTGAGGAACACTAACATGTACTTATATCCAGAGTCATAATAAAAGAAGAGCTTGTGTGAAGAAGGTGAGGACTCTGGATTATATATCTTTATTTATTATTTGTATTCCTTGACTTATACCGACTATTATATAGACCACCCATATTGTAAAAAATGGCTCACTTTGCCAATGTCATCCGTGTGTCAGGAAAGGTTGGCAAAAGTTGCAGGGTTTATGCTCATTTGAGGTTTGGATTTAATTTGTAAGTACACATTCAGCATTTGTAAGCGCGAACTACACTTGTCTGTTTGTGGGCATGCATTTGAGAGCTTTAAATGTTAATATATCCATGCAACTTAGATTATAGACCATGCTGTCACTATGTTTATTTATTTATTTATTGAAGTAATCACGATAACATGACAGTTAGATACCATATAGTTATAATGTTGACAAAAGGATGTAATAAAAGTATTATAAGAATAAATTAATATTTTATACAAAAAAATCAAAACAATAGTAAAACAAAATATTGGTATTATTGTGTCATTCATCTTTCTAGCAGAACCTTCCATTCACGCATCAGTCCATTCATTCTAGTATTAAATATATCGAGATGCGGTGAGGACGACATCAATTCGTTTATGAGCGTTTGTGCTCGCGAAACAAATGAATTGCGAAGAATATTGGTTGGGCTCGAGGTGACATTAAAAAGCCTGTGCGACCGGGCTCTGATAAACGAGTTGTGAATGAATGATGAGTTGTGTTGTCAGGTGGTGCTGGCCAAGGAGGCGGGGCTCTGCTACGCGGCCATCGCGCTGGCCACCGACTACGACTGCTGGCGCGAGGAGGGGCCCAAGGTCAGCGTGCCCGAGGTGCTCAGCATGTTCTTCAGGAACGTGGAGAAGCTCAAGGCCGTGCTCATCGACACCGTGGCCATCATAGCCGGCGAGGACTGGAAGGAGACTATCGAGGAGCTGCAGGTGAGGAACTGTTTTTGAAAGAAACTTACCTCCTAGTTTCTGCCACAAATGAGGAAAAATTTAAAAAGGAGATGTCTTACCTACCGAATATCAGTAATATTTGTATGAAGACCTGTCAATCCAAGATGGCCGCTAGTGAACAGCTGATTAATCTTCATACAAATATTTCCACTATTCGGTAGGTAAGAATTACCGTGGTGATGAGACTTAGAGCCCAGTACGCTTAGTATTAAACATTGAATAAATTCCCCTCGATCATGGTTACAGAAAAAATGTAAGAAAACTGTATCACTCGCTTGGGGTGCTGATCAATCTTCCATATATATTTATTATTCAAAACTTTGTTTCGCTTAACGAGTATTTCGCATAATGAGCTTGATTCTGGAACGAATTATGCTCTTTATGAGAGGTTCCACTGTATTTTGAATAAAACCCAATGTTGCCAGGTTTTTACTCCTTTGAACCCATCGATGATGATGAGATGATGAGTTGATGATTTCTTTATAGCGCCGTTTTGTGATGTTAGTCACTCCAAGGGCGCTTGTGCATGTAAAAAAAAAAAGGCAACTAAGCTTCACATATAGTGTAACTTCTTGCCACGTTATCCCCGAAGGGGTCGCCTGTGGCGAGTTGAACCTATTTATTTTTACAGGTAAGGGGGCCGGCCTTACGCCAACCACTTCAGTTGAAGTGGAGGTTTCCCAGCTCCCGAGAGTGCTGGTACTCATTTCTTGTGAAGGCTGAGTAAACCTTGCCGGTATTTTATTTTGGGGTTTGAAATAAACACCGAAACGGGAAATCATTTCTGACACCCTCGTAGGGATTCGAACCCGAGCTTTCGGCATGGAATGCAAGCACTCTACCACCTGAGCTATCGACCGGACGATGTGATGCCAGAAATTTGCTTGTCTTCAGTGCATTCCGAAACTTCCCATGGTCCTCTAGCTCTCTCACATGATGTGGCAGGCGGTTCCAGGCCAGAGGACCAGCAACTGCAAATGCACGCTCTCCAAACTTTGTGTTAACATCAATGATTATGTTTGTATATTAACTAACCCGTTGCTTGCTTACTTTTTCAGGAAACTGTGAAGAACAGCGTCATGTACAAGGACTGAGTCAAGGTGACATGACAAGCAACACTGCAGTGCAGCCTAGCAACAACAGCACTGCATTATTTTGTTAAATGCACTTTTATGTAAAAAAAACTATATTTAGAAATTGGTGGCGCGGTAAGTGCCTACTTGAAAAATTATAAAATTGACAAAAAATGAGAGAAATATTTATAAAATAAGAAATCAGTCCTGTAGAACCAATGACACGACAATCTAGAGTTAATAAAATTTAAAAATGAGATAAAGGAAAGACAGGAAATTGCATTCTTGGTGTTTTATAATTTAAGTTGCAAGGATATATTGACATTTAAAGCTCATATTTAGTGTATGGCAAAAAAGCAAGCACGCGTAAGTTCGCGTTAATACATGCTGCATGTGTATGTGCACATACAAAACAAAACCAAACCTCACATGAAGATAAACTTGCAACTCCTGCGGCCTTTCCCTGAAACTGGGTTGGCGTTGGCAAAAGTGAACCAAGTTTTTACAGCATGGGGGGTCAGCCTCATAACAACCTATTAGTCGAGAAACACAAAAATTTCAGAAACAAATACTTGAAAAACTGAAAAGCAAATTAAAACATACTATTGCATAGTAACACTACTAGTGCAAATAGGTTCAACTCGCCACATGCGACCCCTTCGGGGATAACGCGGCAAGAAGTTACACTATATGTGTAGCTTAGTTGCGTTGCGTTATTGCATGATTTGCCACCCCAAAAAAAAAAGATCTCTAAAGTTGACTATACATATTCTAAGATTCCTACTACTGATACTTGACATAAAAATATACAAAGAGCTCATATTAATCCTTGTTTAGTTTATTGTGTAATTTTTTGCTTGTACTTTTTGCTACTGTTTTGTTGTATTAGAAATTCAGTTTAAAGAGGTGTTGAAAAAACTATTAAATTATAAGACCATAGGGGTGAAATTGAACTTATATTTTTAGGATTTTAATATTGATGCGGTGGCAATATATGCTTATACGTATATGTGCTTTAATAAGACCGGTATACCTATTATTCTTAATGTTGTTTGGAGATATTTTTATTTTGCTATAAAATAGCAAACTTTAGGTGGTTGTTTTTTTTAATGTTAGCTTATTTTTATCATTAAGGCCAATCGATATACTTTTCAATGTTTAACATTACTACGTCCATTTTGACTCGCATTCAATAAAGCCTTGTTGCACATTCAAATTTTTGTTTTATTCAAAATAATATAAAAATTATGTACAATGATGAAGAATGGTAGTGAGACTCTTAGAGCCCGTTCCCACTTGTCGGGTGTCGGATCCGTATATTCATCGGAGGTTCCAGTTGCAGGACATTTCGAACAAAATCGGTTTCCGACAAGTGTGAATAGCTCCATACATAATGTTCTGCCACTGGAACCTAATCTAATCTAAGTTGCAAAGATATGTTACATTGGAGATTCACATTACATGCATTCTCACAACCAGACACGTACAAGTTCGCGCTTGCACATGCCTCATGTGAACCTACAACATAAAAACCAAATCTCAAATGGGCATACACCCTGCAACTCTTGCCGTCCTTCTCTGAGACAGGGGTGACATTGGCAAAGTGAACCATTTTTACAGAATGGGTGGTCAGCCGCATACCAACCTATAAGTCAAGGAACCTCCGATTAATATATGGATCCGACACCCGACAACTGGGAACGCGCTTGAAGGTGATAGTGACACCAAGAATGTATATAAGTGACAACATTTCACATGACACTGAAGTCAAAGATGTCAGTGGACCATGGACTGAGGCTGCACAAGACAGAGAGTCCTGGAGGATGGTGGGGAGACTACAAGGTGATTGTGACACCAAGAAAGTAAATAAGTGACAACAGTTCACATGACGCTGAAGTCCTAGGTCAAGGAGAGCATAGGCTGCAATATAATCCATAAGCATATGAAATAAATTAATCCAAAAATAGTCAAGCCTTCTTTGTATTCCCCTTTCTGTAGGCCTGGTTTCTACTTTTGTCTTCCGTCTTGATGGTGATACACTTTGTGTCCATGAACTGAAACAAATCCTGGAACATATAAAAGACGCTTTATGACTGTTGTCATTAGAAATTAATATAAATTGTATGCATTTATCACTAGGCCCCAGTATTTTCAACGTTAGCTTATGTGACTTAGAACTGATAAAAAAAAAACTAAGTCGTGGTCGATAACTCAGTTGGTAGAGTGTTTGTATTCCATGCCGTGATCTCGGTTTCGAATCGCACCGACAGTGTCAGAAATGATTTCCCATTTTGGTGTTCATTTCAAACCCCAAAATTAAATACCGGCAAGGTTAACTTAAATGTTTTTAAATTTCAGAAGAATTTTGAAATGGGGCCGTCCATAAATTACGTCATCGATTTTGGCCGATTTTCGACCCCCCCCCCCCTACAATCATCCTATAGTCATTATCTAATGACTCCCCCCCCCCCTCTTGCTGTAATAATGGATGAGCTTAATAATTAATAATGTTATATTACTTGCATACTATTTTGGATATTGTGTAAAAATTGGTATTTACAAGAACGACGTCACTTCTGGGACTCGTACATCATTTACCATCATCCGCAGACCAGACCCCCCCCCTCTAAATGCGAATGACGTAATATATGGACAGCCCCAATGCAAATTAAGCACTAGCACACGAGTGAACAAATTATTTAAAGAGCACCTTGGGATCATAGCGGAATCCGTCTCCGGCCAGACCTTTGTGGATTGTGTCGATGTTGACGGGTTCATATTTCAAGATGGCGTCCTGGAGCTTCCTGCGCACCGACACATAATTGTGGAAGGCAACGTGCAAAGGAACATTGCAGCCTAAAATCTGCAACAAAACAAACATTGCCATAAAATTAAAAAGGCATTTTACGAACCGTGTTGAAGGGATAAACGGTCAGGCTCAGATTAAGGGCGGTTTGAGCAGTCCGACTGCCCCAGGGCTGGAAGTCTCATCACCGCAAAAATGTAAATTGTCGTGTATGTTCCTTGACTTATACGTTGGTGTTCGGCTGACCACCCATGCTGTAGAAAATGGTTCACTTTGCCAATGTCACCCCTGCTTCAGGGAAGATCGGTAAGAGTTTCAGGGTGTATGTTCATTTGAGATTTGGGTTTTTATGTTGTAGGTTCACATGCGGCATGTGCAAGCGCAAACTTATATGTGTCTGCTTGTGAAAATGCATATAATTTGTATCCCCGATGTTAAATATCTGTGCAACTTAGATTAGATTAGATTTGATTGTTAGAAATAAATGTATACAAACAATAAGTCAATATGAATACAAAAAAAATATTATTGAATATTCCAAAATTACAAATCAACAGTACAGATTACTCAAAAATAAAATTACAAAACCAACCTTTCTTCTATCCTTCTTCTGAAATATCCACGATTCCGGCTCACAGTATATTTCTTTAATAATAATTTGATCACAATCTTGTGCATACACATCTCTGCAATCGGCTCCAAGTTTGTCTTCTTCCCTTTGTAATTTATCATCACTTTTCTCTACACGGCCTGAATAACAAGATTCTGTGTTGCTAGACGAGCAACACGGGACGGGATTTTCATTATTTTTTTGAATATTTATTTCATCTTCACATTGATTGACATTTTCATTGCCATCTTTTATTTTCTGCCTTTTTCTTTTGACAATCAAATCGTCTTTCAATGGATGTGTTTGCTGGTAGATATGTTCCAATAATTTCACAGCTGAAATAAAACAATAATGCATTCAAACACAACTAAGCTACAAATATAGTGTTACTTATTTCCGGCGATCAGGAACTATTAATTTTAAGGGAGCCGGCCTAACGTCGACCACTTCCCTGAAAGTGAGGATTTCCTAGCTCCCGAGGGAGCTGGTTCTCATTTCTTGCGAAGGTCGAGTACGTCAACGACGATACCATGTTGCAAGCACCGGCTCTCAACAGATCACCTAAGTTAAGCAACATTGGGCGCGGATGCTACTTGGATGGGTGACCGCTAGGTACACAGGTGTTGTTGCCATTTCTTGGACCGGTCCGTAGTCCAGTGGCAACACTTCGCACACATAAATGGAAGGTTGTGGATTTGAATCCCGGAGAACACAAAAATATACTATTTATATTCCCAAATGTGCTCTTCGCTGAGTTGAAAAATTCATAAACCTAGAACGATCACTGAAAGGTCCATCCAAACTTACAACAACTGGGTCTTGCTTGAGAATTGGTGCTTTCTACAGCGACGACCAATCTCGCAGAGGGCTCTTGGGGTGTGATACACACAAAAACAGCGCTCAACAAATAAATCATCCTAATATTATTATCATTATCTAAATCTAAGTTGTAAAGATATACACACAAGCAGACACGTATAAGTTCGCGCTAACACATGCCGCATGTGGACCTACAATATAAAAACCCAATCTCAAATGAACATAAGCCCTGCAACCCTTGCTGACCTTCCCTAAAAATAAATTGGCAAAAATAAATCATCCTACTATTATTATTATCTTTAATTTAAGTTGCAAAAATAGTTATCATTTATTCTCTTACCTCTTTTCCTCTTCAAAGGTTTCACACCAAACTTTGACAGTTCGTCAATCATCTGCGGTGTATTCATAGCGTTATAATCTTGAACAGGCGTCACATTATCAATATTCAGAATATACCTATCACCCTGCGGTGTTTGCATCGTGAAATCATTCTTTACATCACCAACAGCTTTACAATCATCAATGTCCATCATTGAATTTTTGATTCCTGAAGAATGCATTTGATTTTCATCACATTCTAATTTTGAAAGAATGGAGTTTGTAGCTGAATTAATTTCAAATAAAGAGGATCCGTATAAATTGAAACTGGCGATTCTTTTTTGTTCGGTATCGCCAGCATTCTCTTTTTTTTCATTCATTAAAGTTTCTCTTTCATTACAATTGATAACTTTCATGGAATAGTTGAATTCGTCATCTGATACAACAAACGCATCGCTTTCATAAGACTTTTCATCATTATTTTCGATTTCATTGCATATTTCTAATTTTGTATAACTAGATTTTGCATCACATCTTTCAATGTCATCACATCTTTCAAAGTCTCCATCATCATATTCAATTTCATCACATCTTTCTAATCCGTCAGTATTCTTAGATTTATTTTTGTCATTTTTATTGACAGATGAAAAACTTTTGCTGCTTTCATCATAAGATGTCATCTTTTGTACACTGTCGGCAGAAATTTTATGAAAAATTGGTAATGCATTACTATCAAAAGACTCATATGAATTTTGGGTCAAGTCAATAGATATATTATTACTTTTAAATTTATTTTCTTTTACATCATCCGCTGCGCGAATAATTGAAGTATCTTTTTGAAGCAATTCATTTTCTGAAAAATTTCTTTCTAAACTAGCTTCAAGAGGATTTTCACTGCAGGTTTTTGATGAAATTTCATCTTTATTCTTCTCTGATTTTGAATAATTCTTATTTTCAAATAAAGAATGATCTACGTCATCATCATCTGAATAAATATTTACATTGGTATTTCCAGGTTTTTCACTATTACTTTTTTCGCATTCTTTATTATTTGAAATATCATTGAGACATGCATTTTCTACAGAACCTTCTGAACTTTGTGTCAAGTCGAAAGAATAAGATTGTAGTTCATCATTTGTGTTACTTTTTGAAGGATGTTTTTGCGACTTCACATCATTTTCATCATTACTAACAACAAAAGATGAATTATATTCCAAACTTTCATTCTTTTCATTCAAAAAAGATTCATGATCTGAAACAGACAAATTATGCATGCTTTTTACATCTTTACAAAAACCGCCTTGATTATTTTCATTGGCTGAAATTGACAAACTTTCATTCTTTTCATGGTTCGACGATTCATGCATTGACAGATCATTTGCACTCTTTACTTCTTTACAAAAACCATCTTGATCATTTTCATCGTCTGAAATCAACAAACTTTCATTTATGAATGAATCATTGAAAGATTCAAAATGAATAATCCCATCCTTACTTTCATCTCTTTTATAAAGATTACTGCTATTCGATACATTGGAAGAATGATTTCTACTTTCATTCTTATTCATCATACTCGCTTCAACAATCGACAAATTTATAATAGAATCTTCATCAGTTTTACTTTCATTCCTTTCTGATTTATTTAAAACATCTTTGCAACTCTCAACGCTTTTCTCTTTTATCTTATTCCCATCTTTAACAATACATTCTTTTGTAGTATTTTCAAAGCTGTTCTTTTTAGCTTGAGACTTGGAGATAAACACGTCACGTAATTCCTCTGAACTCAGTGATGTTAAAATCTCAACCAATTCAGATTGTTTTTCTGTTAAACCTGAAATTCCTTCAGTATTGTCTTCAACGTCATCAAACATGTCTGGTGAATGTCTTTCACCTTCAAACAAGTCAATTGTGTCATCAACAGACTGTAATTCCTGACAAAACTCATCAAGATTTCTATTATTTTCTGCTTCTACAGATTGAACATTCAACCTGCATTCAAGTGCATCTGGATGCTTTTTAAAAAATTCATTTATATCAAAACAAGGTGCACTTAAAAGCGTATTAAAATGATTTTTATACAATAAACTTTCTTTAAAATCTTTTGTAATACATTTCTTTTCAGGAGTTTTTTCTCTGCCTGGTATGCTTGACCAGTCTTTCAAAAGGCAGCCAACTTTCGCAGACGTTGGTGTGACCAAATTTAAAACATAAAAAACATCTGTTTCATCTATCATTTTATGGTAGCCCCATCCAGCTTTGGAATACGTTAAAAAATCTTTTCTACAAATTGCATCCAAATCGATACTTTCAATATCAAATTTAATCTTTTCATTTTCAATGTGTGTACATCTTTCCGTTAAAATCTGCGTAACTTTTTCATTTATTTTCCTTTCCCGTTCTTCTTTTGAACACGTCAACAAAACAGATTTACTTCTTTTATTTTCTCTTATTCTGTTTCTCACAGCGTCCGCCTTCAGAGTGATAGGTCCGACACGAATTTTAAATCCAAACTCATCCAGAGTATTCCTTATTCTTTTCACCTTGTCGTCTTCCGAGTTGAATTGCGACGAATCCGCATTCGTCGATTTAGTTTCTTCAAAGTTTGTTTCCGATTGTGCACTGCGTCCTTGCTGGTCCATTATTGACTTGGATAAAGCTATCGCTAACTGCAAATGGTCCGGATTAACGTCTAAACCTCCTGTCGTACACACTTCCTCAAATTCACTGGTAAATTTCTGTAAACTCTGATTTCTTGCTTGCATGGCTTTATTTATTCGCGGCTGATTTTTTAATCTTTGCGGTTTTTTCGCCGGCCTCTTTTTGGTCTCCAATTTTTTCCCTTGAATATTTTTGACAGTTGTTTTAACAACAAAGTCTGAGCCACTCTCTTCCAAATCTTCATTTTTGCTTCTAAAATATTTACTTATAGTTCCATCTTTTTCTTGACTTGATTTCTCCGCATATTGTGACGATACCTGAGGTTTTTCTTCGGGTACATCATTGCAAAATAAATGAGGTATTCGTGGCTGCGTTTCATTTGTTTCATTTTCAAATTCAGCTGTGTGTTCTTGAGAGTTGTCCGATGAGCTGTGGAAAAAGATGAAAAAGAAAAATAAATAAAACAAGTTTGGATTCAGTAACATCTTATATTATTTAAATAGTTAACATGTTTATTTCTAACTACTTGACTAAGGATATAAACAGATTTGCTAAATTTAAATTTGTAGAAACCAACACACATTTTTTTTGACTAACAAACAATATCTTTGCCAATTTAAGCCAATGTTTTCATATATTTGGTGGAATTAAATTGTTGTTTTAAAAAATATACATATCGTCACCTTAAAGGTAAAATGAATAAGTGCTGATTCACTGATTTGAGAAATCTTGGATATAACATTTTATTGGGTGTAACTTGTCATAGTAAATGAACTAATTATAAGGAAGTGCTCATAACAAACTTCTAAGCTACAGAATTGTCAAACTTTTTTTGTGTTTTTCTCATAGAAAAAAGGGGAAAGGCTGCATTTATGTTACGTTGGCTTAATATACCATTTAGGGGCTGTCCATATATTACGTCATTCGTATTAAGGGGGGGGAGTCTGGTCTGCGGCTGATGGCAAATGATGTACGAGTACCAAAAGTGACATCGTTCTTGTAAATACCAATTTCTACAAAATATACAAAATATTATGTAAGTAATATAACGTTATTAATTATTAAGCTCATCCATTATTACAGCAAGAGAGGGGGGGGGGGGGGTCATTAGATAATGACTATAGGATGATTGTAAGGGGGGGGGGGGGTCGAAAATCGGCCAAAATCGATGACGTAATTTATGGACGGCCCCTTATTCACTTTTATCTTTAAGGTATTGATATAATGCATTTTCAAAAATAATATTTCAGGTTAGACCATGTTCTATTCGCAGCTTTTTTATCTGTCGACGTTCAAAGTTACAGTTAAAAACATTCTAAAATACTAAGACCAAGCTTCTAGAGAACTCTTGAGGTGTGATTCAAACAAAAACAGCGCCCACCAAATAAATGATCTAAATATTTATTTTATACATAAAAATGAAAGAAAAAAAATGAATCGCACCAATTTTTGTGTCGCCCCCTCAACCTAAGCTTGGACATGGTTAGCTATCTAGAGGTGGGGCTCGTTGATGTCTTTATCCCGGATGGCAGCCTGCCGCAGATCCTCGGGGCTCTTGAGCGGCGCCAGGCTCATCCGCATGCGCTGCGACCTCTCTAGCAGAGCCTCGTCATCTTCCGACACACGCTTCAGGATGCGGGCACGACTCTCGCTGTTGTACGGGAGGAAGCTGAAACAAGGTTAACGAGGATAAGTGCTACTGGCAGGTATTTGACCGGTCTGTAGTCCAGTGGTTAGCGCCTCGGACTCGGACGGTCTTGGGTTCGAATCCCCGCAAAGCACAAAACGCAAACGCAACTAAGCTACACATATAGTGTAACTTCTTGCCGTGTTATCCCCGAAGGGGTCGCATGTGGCGAGTTTAACCTATTTATTTTTACAGGTAAGGGGGCCGGCCTTACGCCAAACTCTTCAGTTGAAGTGGGAGTTTCCCAACTCTGGAGGGGGCCGGTTCTCATTTCTTGTGAAGGCTGAGCAAACCTTGCCGGTATTTCACGAGCTCGTGGCATGGAGTGCAAGCACTCTACCAACTGAGCTATCGACCGGACTATACAATTCTATAACCAAAGTTCAAAGATGTATTGATAAGACTCATATTTAATGTATGCTTACATATAAGTTCGCGCTAACACATGCTGCATGTGTACATACCAAATTTTACATGAACCTTCCAACTCCTGTCGCCTTTCTCTGAAATTAGGGTGCCACTTACTTTTGTCTGCTTATGAGCATGCATGAAATATGAGCCATAAATGCCAATATACCTTTGCAACTTAGATTCTTTTTCTTCATTGCTGAGGGCTGTGACCTGTGTGGAAGCAACCACTGTTCTCCAGTTTTCTCTTGACTGCACTGTCCGCAGCGCTCCAACCACCGAGGTGCCTGCTGCTGTCTTTACTTGATCGGTCAAATGCGTGGGGGACCTTCTTCTCCCTCTCTTCTCCTTATTATAGATAATAGACTGCTTTTCATAACCTCAAATTTAATCATGTTAAATGTCGCAATATTTTAAGGTTTGATGGTGGAACAATGTACCTGTATAAAATGCCGCATGCAGTTCCTGCTCCTATAATTCCCAATGCGACCCAGTTCCTGAATATATAAGTAGGAGTGCCTCTTGTTCTTCTTGGCTTCCAACCACTTGTATCAACACCAATCGTCATTTTATATTTTTCATCTGTCAAACTGCGTGAACACTGAACGTTTTTCCTCAGTTCAATTTTATTCCATCAAAAATAAATAAATGTGAGGTAAACACCTAAACAAATCAAGAATGTGTGAATATTTAGGTACATGAAATCGAAATTATATAATGTATTTTTTTTAGATTATTTGAAAAAACATTGAAAAATGTAGGGATTCTCAAAAATGAAAATGAATATTTACAGCATTTAGATAACGGCATCTAGCGAAATGTGTTTTAACTTTTTTATACAAACTCGACAGAAATCATTTTTGCTCTTAGAAACTTTCATAGATGTCGTTAATACATTTTTTATACAAAATAATGATTAAAATTTTAGGCATTTGACGACTTCTTCTTCCTCTATTTGTAGAGTTTTCATCATATACGTTCCTGCAATGAAAACGTCAAAAGTTCTATTTTTCACGTCTTTGATGGTTTTTGGTCCCATCGTCTCAATATGGTCTCTCGAGAATATTTTTTTCTGCCAAATGTACCTATAACCTTTTTTTTTAAATTGAATGTTAAAAGGTTCCACCATCAAACAGGCCGCCCGTTTTTAAAAGCAAATAGAGTTCAGTTTGTTTAGGCGCTCTTTTAACTTTTTATTGGCTTTTGTTTATTTCACACCAGCTGACCCGACAGACGTTGTTCTGTCTAAGTTGCAATATTATACTATAATTGATACATACTTAGTGAGCGATTTGTGAAATAATTTCTTTGATGCATTTTTTATGAAAAAAAGCATTTGTCGGTAATAGTCTGCGAAGTCTTTAAGTATAGGTATTTACATAATTATTTTAAAATATGCACCTATTCGTTAAGATTGTTTGAGTATTCTAGTTAGGTCTTGCGTGTACCAGTTCTCAGTGATTCGAGAACAATCCTTATGCCTGTTATAAAAACTGCCAGAGCTGTCTGTAGCATCAGACAAGTATCCCAGCCGTCGAGTGATAGGTACAGTTCAAAAGCAACTCTGTGAACGAACCAAATATGTGAACCGTGTCTAAAATAAATTGTGTATTTTTTTATAAAAACCGGTAAAACATAATTATAAAATATAAATAATATGTAATGAATTGTTTTTGTGGTTTTTCGTTTCTTTTTTTTTATAAAAAAAAGCTTCATGTAGACCATGGTCTAACCCAAAAAACCACATAAACAATTCATTATTTAATACCGACCATGAAAGTGTGTATTTATAAAGTTTACAACTTTATAAATAATTTGTATTTTTTTTTTACTGTGAATTCGTCTCTGTTGCTTCAATATTGGTTTTACTGTGGACATGTCGTTTGTTTGAGTGTTGCAAGCTTGAGGAGAGATGTCGATTTATTGAATATTTACGAAACACAGCCTTTGTGTGACGCCGCCATGTTTGTTGGGCTTATCGGCCCTTAAACCTTTCTTTAAACCAACAAGTAAGACATGAGCAAATACTGAAGTAGGTACTTACACGCCTCAAATACCTTCATTTCATATTTAAACAAAATGTCGCATTATTTCATAACTCGAACGGACTCTAGTTTTTGCCTAAGGTACCTACACACAATCTGTCTACCGACTGAGCCATCGACTGGACGACAAAGATAATGAATGAGATCCAAAGTCTTCTTAGATGCGTGAACTCTGTCGGGGCTATTTTTAGACATTTTAGTCGTCGGTTGAGCGCACGCCTTGACAAACAAATGATGCCTGTGCTAGAAGCCTCATCACGACGGTCATTTGGTAGTATTTGTATCAAAGACAAATCAGCTGTTCACTTGCGGCCATCTTGGATTGACAGGTCTTCATACAAATGCATCATTAGTTTGTCAAAGCGTGGGCTCAACCGACGACTAAAATGTCTAAGAATAGTGACATTACGCATAGGTACAACTTCTAAAGCTCTTATATTTTCCAGCAGACGACCAATTCCTTGAGTTATAGGTTGGTACGAGTAATGAATTACCTCCCAGGACGATACAATGGACTGGCAGACCATCTATCAAGAGGAAAGTTGCTACCCGAATGGCACCTGCAAAGGGCAGTGACAGACAAGATCTTTCGGCAATGGGGCAGACCCCCAGTAGACCTGTTTGCATCAGAAACAGCTCATGTAGTAGACCAGTATGTCTCAATAAACGCTCGTATGAAGCTGGCCACCCATGCTGTAAAAAAATGATTCACTTTAAAAATTGTCACCCAACTTAAGGGAAGGTTGTCGAAAGTTGCAGGGCTCATGTTCATTTGAGGGTTGGATTTTAATTTGTTTGTTCAAATCCAGCATTTTTAAGAAACGCGAACTTGCACGCGTCGGTTTGTTCGGCGCACCTATATATTTAAGAAATCCTGTGCGGGAGACTCCCTAGATCCTAGAGACCCTAGGGGTCTATGACACTTGTTGTAGTGCCGCATAGGTGTACGAGCTTGGTCGTCGCTACAAAGCGCCAATACTCAAGCAAGACCCAGTTGCTGTAAGGCTGGATGGACCTTTATAGTGACCTGTCTTTGGTAAAGGTTTTATGAATGTTTTCAACCCAGCGAAGAGCATATTTGGAAATATAAATGGTATATTTTTTGTGCTCCGCCGGGATCCAAATCCACAACCGTCCATTTATGAGTCCGAAGTGTTGCCACTGGACTACGGACCGGTCATGTTTATATTATCTTTTCAACTTAGATTATGGATTATATGTTTGATTGTAAGCGTTAGGTTCTCTGCTTGGGGCCCAGAGACGTCTCCCCGCGTTTGCCGCCCAGGGCTACTGCTAATTGGCCCTGTGTAAATACGACGTCAGCTAACAGTGGTGAACGCGGCAGTGCGGGGCAGAGACGTAACCAGGAAAAGCGCCGCCCTAGGACTCATTTTTCAATAAATGTTATCTTCAATTTTAAGTTTTCACGGATATTATCCGTTAACTATGTTTTTTTCTCGAGCCGACGTTTCGGATCGGTTACACGATCTTTATCAGAGCGGTCCTTCTTGAGGGATCGTGTAACCGATCCGAAACGTCGGCTCGAGAAAAAAACATAGTCAACGGATTACCCGGAAACCTATAATATTATTGTTGGGTAATTTATTTGGTGAGCGCTGTTTTTGTGTGAATCACACCTCAAGTGTCCTCTGTGAGCTTGGTCGTCGGCATAGAAGCGCCAATTCTCAAGCGAGACCCAGTTGCTTTAAGGCTGGATGGACCAATGACTTGTCTTTGGTAACGGTATATGAATTTTTCAACACAGGTAACACTTCGGACTCGTAACTGGAAGGTTGTGGGTTCGAATCCCGGCGAAGCACAAAAAATATACCATTTATATTTGCACATTTGCTCTTCGCTGGTTTAAAAAATTCCTACACCTTTATCATAGACCTGTCATCGAAAGGTCCATCCAGCCTTACAGCAGCAGGGCCTTGCTTGAGAATTGGCGCTTTCTACAGCGACGACCAAGCTCGCAGAGGGCTCTTGAGGTGTGACACACACAAAAACAGCGCTCACCAAATAAATCAGCCTTATTTTTTTTTGTTTAAACAAAGATCTACAACAAGGGGAAGAAAGGAGAATATTGCCGCCCTGGAATGACTTTTATTCTCCTCTCCACTCGATCCCTCTCTGTGTTTTTGTGCCCCAGCCCCGTCTGTTGCTAATAGTAGGGAACAAGGCAGATGGGGAAACGCTGATCTACCCACTGTGTTGTTTTTGTTGTACCTGATATCCAAGATCCACAAATAACTGCGTATACATAAATACATCATTTCTATAGAAAATCTAGTAGAGGAAGACCGAAAAAGGTATGGATGGACCAAATATCCGAAATTGCGAATGAATGGAATATCCAGAGTCATAATATTCCTTGACTTATAGGTTGGTATGAGGCTGACCACCCATACTGTAAAAAATGGTTCACTTTGCCAATGTCACCCCTGTTTCAGGGAATGTCGGCAAGAGTTGCAGGGCTTATGTTCATTTGAGGTTTGGATTTTATTTGTAAGTACACAATCAGCATTTGTAAGCGCGAACTACACGTGTTTGTTTGTGGGCATACATCTGAGAGCTTTGAATGAATATATCCTTGCAACTTAGATTATAGATTATAGATATAGATAATAAAAGAAGAGCCTGTATGAAAAAGGTTATGACTCTGGAGGAAATGAAAGAAATATGTAAGGACCGAAAGAAATGGCGGTTGATCTGTAATGTTGGCGGCTAGGGTTTGTTATATTGGAATTTGTTTTCTGTTTAGTTTTGATGGTATTATTATTTACTAATTTATAAAATGTAATTTGTCGTGTATGTTCCTTAACTTATAGGTTGGTATGCGGCTGACCACCCATGCTGTAAAAATGGTTCACTTTGCCAATGTCACCCCTGGCTCAGGGAAGGACGGCAAGAGTTGCAGGGTGTATGTCCATTTGAGATTTGGTTTTTATGTTGTAGGTTCACATGAGGCATGTGCGAGCGCGAACTTGTACGTGCCTGGCTGTGAGAATGCATGTAATGTGAATCTCTAATGTAACATATCTATGCACACATAGACAGTGTGAATTCTCGCTTACAAATGCTGCTTTTTTACTAACTGCAACTTTTGCCGAGCTTCCCTGAAATAGAAGTGACATTAAAAAAGAGTAGCATTTTTTTTACAGTATGGGTGGTTAGCCTCATACCAACCTATAACTCGAGGAATACCAATCTTTAAGACAGGGAACAAAAAGGATTCGGGACCAAAAATCTGGGGAAAAATGTAGCGTCATGTTGCTGGACTTCTTCTTTCTCAGCCTGTCTCAGTCCACTCCAGGATGTAGGAATCCTTAAATCTTCTCCATTTCAATTGTCTATCGGCTGCTGTGAAAATCTCAGTAGAATTGAACACTTTTTAACAGTAATCTTAGCTGCAAAAATATACCTTTTAGCATTTAAAATTCATATTAAATGCATGCCCACAAACAGACACGTGTAAGTTCGCGTTTATTAAATGCTGCATGTGTACCTATGTAAGTACTTAGGTACGAATTGAAATCCAAACATCAAATGAACATAAACCTTGCGACTTTTGAGGACCTTTCCTTAAAAAGCGGTGACTTTGGCAAAGTGAACCATTTTTTACAGTATGGGTGGTCACCCTCATATCCACCCACAAATCAAAAAGTAAATATGTATCTACTACTAAATAAACAAACAATAATGTAATACAAAATTCAATTTTCACGCTAAAATTGTCATTTAAAATTTAAATGCATTATCTGCCAACATTGCAGACTCAACCGCTAACTCTTGTAAAGTACTTAAAAAGGAAAGAATGTAGGTCCTCCAACTGTATTTTTTGTGGAATTAAGCTATTTTTTACTAACAAAATTTTGTTGTAGGTAATAAAATAAACTATGAAGCAAATGGATGAAATAAACAATATTTGTTTAGCCGATTTGGCGCGCTTTTCTCCAAATGAAATCATAAAGCTATGAATAAAATAATCATTCCGGCTTCTGATACGATCTTAGCTCAGTGACACAGATAGCCCAGAAATCTCAGCTCAGTGAGGCAGAAGTTCGAGGTCTTCCTCCTTCCTTGAAAGGAACTCGGAGCCTTTTCAGTACGGATGTTCTAGATTTTACTTTTTGTAAGAAAACGTCACATGTAAGCATCGATGCATGTATATTTAACTTAGGTCCTTAGCAACCAATTATAAAAGGTATGTGAGACTAGCAGTTCCATGATAGAACGATACAGTGACAAAACGACACATGGTACAAGGACACATGACAAAACATCACATACCTCATTTTATTTATAACTGTGAAAATTACATTATTGATTTCTTTAAAACTTACAGGTTGGTATGAGGCTTACCACTCATGCTGTAAAAATGGTTCGCTTTGCCAATGTCACCTCTGTTTCAGGGAAGGAAGGCAAGAGCTGCAGAGTGTATGTCCATTTGAGATTTGGGTTTTTATGTTGTAGATCCACATGCGGCACGTGCAAGCGCAAACTTCTACGTGTCTGCTTGTGAGTGTCTCTTGTTCTGGCTGTCTAACTGTCCAAATGGCGTGTTGAAAATGGAGTTTGATTTCTGCGAGTTGTACCTAGTCCTCTCCAATTTTGCCCAGGATTCCTCTCTTCCCTACTTTCCTTCCTTATTCCAACATCCGAACTAGTTTAGATCATTTTTAGACCATATTTTGGTGAATGTAATGAATGTAATGGGAAACCCCAATGTAACATATCTTTGCAACGTAGATAAGATTAGATTAGTTATAAAGCAATGATTTTTGTATAATCAGGAAGCAGCTATTTAAAGAAAAGAAGAAAACGTTTTCTGCAGAGCCTGGTTATTAAGCAACAGTCAGAATCACAGCTTGCATTGCGTCTACGCTCCTACACGGATTTATTCTTCTCCAACAGTCCCCTTGCATCGCACTTCAACTAATACAGCGAATTTAAAACCGCACTAAATGACTAAAAAAAGTCAAATTCAACATGCTGCTTAATTTTTTCATAATCCTATACTAGTGTTCCGAACTTGGAGTAGGTACGTGCGCTTGTACACACCTACACCAAAATTATTACACACTGAAACATGTAATACATAAAAATCTAGGAGTATTCGCGCCTTGGAATGACATTCTAGTGATTGTGTGTGCGTAAATGTTCTTAGAATAGTCCAGAAATTGGGAGAAATATCTCTCCGGTTTACTATATAAGAGGTCAAGATGGTAGGACAGCGGCAGTAGCACATATAACCAGTGACTCTCAAGTGTTGAAATAAATGGTAATTGTGAAAAATAAATCTTTTTTTTTCTATTGAGAAATCCTGTGCGAGAGACTCACTTGATTCTAGAGACTCTAGGGGTCTATGACACTTGTTGTAGTGCCGCAGAGGTGTACGAGCTTGGTCGTCGCTACAAAGCGCCAATACTCAAGCAAGACCCAGTTGCTGTAAGGCTGGATGGACCTTTGGTGACCGGTCATTGGTATCAAAGGTTTATGAATTTTTCAACCCAGCGAAGGACAATTTTGTAAGTATTTCGATAAATAAATTCGATGAATTTTAGCACTATTAACAATTTTTATTTGACTCTACACATAAAATATATTTATTTTTATCTGCGCAGGGCTGGAAGTTTCATCACCACGGTAATTCCTACCTACCTAATATCGGTAATATTTGTATGAAGACAAATCAGCTGTTCACTTGCGGCCATTTTGGATTGACAGGTCTTCATACAAGGTTGATATTTGAAATTCGAAAATGGTTTCATTTCTGGCAATCTGTTCCATTTTTGTGCTCCACCGGTATCCGAATCCACAACCTTCCATTTACGAGTCCGAAGTGTTGCCACAGGACTACGGACCGGTCCAAGATGCCAACGACACACGGCGTACCCGAGCGGTCACCCATCCAAGTAGCATCCGCGCCCAATTGTTGCTTAACTTCGGTGATCTGATGAGAACCGGTGCTTTCAACATGGTATCGTCGTTGACATTTAAATATAAAGTCTGTCATTTTAATTAAAAAGAATCCAGCAGAAAATGTAACAATATTATAATATAGATAGAATAATATAGATTGACGAAGAAAGTATATGCTGCGAGAATTGATGGATGTCGTGGAAGAGGAAGACCGAGAAAGGTATGGATGGACCAAACTTTCGAAATAGCGAATGAATGGGATATCCAGAGTCATAATAAAAGGAGAGCTGGTATGAAAAAGGTTATGGCTCTGGATGAAATGAAAGAAGTATGCAAGGATCGAAGGAATTGGCGGTTAATCTGTAATGCTGGCGGTTAAAGCTGGGGCTTTTAATTTTTTTTTTTTTTTTTAAATATGTTTTGTAGTTTTTTAATTTTTTACTGTTTAATTGTTTAGAGTTTATTTGTTTTATATATTTGAATGTATTAATTGCTTGTATTCCTTGACTGATTGGTATGCGGCTGACCCCCCATACTGTAAAAAATGGTTCATTTGAGATTGGGTTTTTTATATTGTAGGTCTACATGCGGCATGTGTAAGCGCGAAATTATGCATGTCTGCTTGTGGGAATGCATTTAATATGAATCTCAAATGATACATATCTTTGCAGCTTAGATTTAGATTTTAGATTTAGATGCCCAAACAAGCTTTGGGTGGACGTATGGGATTCGAGTACGTGTAAGCTCGGCATTGTATCTTATTGTCATCATTAGTTATTTACGCGCTGATTTGTATGCACGGCTTTACGCGCGTTAAACAGTTGCAACTTTAATTATTAGTACACCGCAAGTGCGAGTCTGCCCCCTCTACCATAGAGCACGGAGGGGAGGGGCATAGACAAGCAGGGGACGGCTGGAAGACGGGGGACGTCTCTAGCCAGCCCAACGCTATTCTATACCTACCCAACGACTCATGTACTCATCCCTAATAAATATATTGTTCATGTTTTCGCGGGTTCAATTCAATGAAAACTTATTAAACAATTTCTTTTAGATACGGTTCACACACAGAGTCACTTTACACGGGCAATAAGCTTCTCTTGGCTTCACACAGAGCTTTGGTCCTTATTTATAATAAGACCAAGGTTAATTCTCGAATCATTGAGAATTGGGACATGCGAGACTTTAGTATAACATCCAAACACTCGATAATAATCCATAATCTATTAGTTGCAAAGATATATTACATTTTAGATTTGTATTAAATGTATTCCCTCAAGCAGACACGTATAAGTTCTAACTTACAAATGCTGCACCGATTTTTTACAGTATGGCTTCCTTGACTTGTAGGTTGGTATGAGGCTAACCACCCATACCCACTGTAAAAAATGATTCACTTTGCCAATGTCACCGCTGTTTCAGGAAAGTCGGCAAAAGTTGCTGGGTGTATATCTATATATTTGAGCTTTGGATTTTATTTTGTAAGTACCAACACATGCGGCATGTGTAAACGCGAACTTAGAACCGTTTTTTTTTGTTTTTGCATCACGGGGGGTCAGCCTCATATCAACCAATTAGTCGTGGAACGCAAAAAATTAAAAAAAGTAATTTAGGTATTTTTTTTAGTAAAAAAAGATCACTTACTATTTGATTTCTTCTTCTTTCTTCCTCAGCCTTTCTCAGTCCACTCCTGGACGTAGTCCTCCTCCAATCCTCTCCATTTCTATCTATCGACTGCTGTGTTCAGCCTCCTTTGCCTGTAGTTCTCTTGATGTCGTCCAGCCACCTCAATTGGGCTCTCCCTGCTCCTCGCTTGGAAATTCTGTGCCTCCACTGGACGATCCTTTTCGGTCACCTGTCATAGTTCTGCCTTGCGACGTGACCAGCCCAGCGCCACTTTAAGCAGGCCACTCGCTGTATGCGATCAGTGACACCAGTGCGTCTATGGATCTCCAGGGCTGGAAGTCTCACCACGATAATTCTTACCTACCGAATGTCGGTAATATTTGTATGAAGACCTGTTAATCCAAGATGGCCGCAAGTGAACAGTACCCTTAGTACGAGCTGCAAAACTTGAGTAATGTAAAGTTTACGGCAATTATTGAAGAGTGATTTCCCCCAAAATCTGCCAATTTTGTTCGTTTTAACTTGATTTTATTCATCACTGTAACTCTTTTGCTAAGACCATAAAGTGTAAGAAACAAAAACGGCAGATTTTGGGAGAAATCACTCTTTAATATTTTCCGCAAACTTTACTTTTCTCAAGTTTTGCAACTCGTACTAAGGGTACAGCTGATTAGTCTTCATACGAATATTACCAATATTCGGTAGGTAAGAATTACCGTGGTGATGAGACTTCCAGCCCTGGTTTAGAACCCTGTCTCTGAGACTGATTCCCAGCACTTTTCTTGCAATGGCTCTTTGGCACGTCCTCAGTCTGTTGGCGGTATCCAGAGTGAGGATTTAGCTATTTGACTGTTGCAGTGTAATATAATAATAATAATATTAGGATGATTTATTTGGTGAGCGCTGTTTTTGTGTGTATAACACCTCAAGAGCCCTCTACGAGCTTTGTCGTCGCTGTAGAAAGCGCCAATCTAATCTAAGTTGCAAAGATATGTTACATTGGAGATTCACATTACATGCATTCTCACAACCAGACACGTACAAGTTTGCGCTTGCACATGCCTCATGTGAACCTACAACATAAAAACCAAATGTCAAATGGACATACACCCTGCAACTCTTGCCGTCCTTCCCTGAGACAGGGGTGACATTGGCTAAATGAACCATTTTTACAGTATGGGTGGTCAGCCGCATACCAACCTATAAGTCAAGGAACATACACGACAAATTACATTTTATACATCACTAAATAATAATATCTATGGACAACAAACAGAAAACAAATTCCAATTTAATAAACCCTAGCCGCCAACATTACAGATCAACCGCCAATTCTCAAGCAAAACCCAGTTGTTGTAAGGTTGGATGGACCTTTCAGTCACCGGTCTTTGGTAAAGGTCTATGAATTTTTCAACCCAGCGAAGAGCACATTTGGGAATATAAATGGTATATTTTTGTGCTCCGCCGGGATTCGAATCCACAACCTTCCATTTACGAGTCCGAAGTGTTGCCACTGGACTACGGACCGGTCCAAGAAATGCCAACGACACGCGGTGTACCTGAGCGGTCACCCATCCAGGTAGCATCCGCGCCCAATGTTGCTTAACTTCGGTGATCTGATGAAAACCGGTGCTTTCAACATGGTATCTTAGTTGTAAATGCTTCTTAAACTGTTTAGAGACGCTAGGAGGTCAACTTCCAGATCCATCTTGCTGTAATTGGTCCATGATGTGTCTTCTATTCCACTCAATTGGCACGTTTTATTGTCACAAAGTAATAAATCACTTTAATATTGAATTTTTCGACGCGACACAAAATATATATTTTGTGGTCACTTCACACGTGACTAGTAGAAAAGCCAGATTTAATTTACTAAAATTTAGTTTTGATTTTAACGATATGATAAATAATAATAAAAAGTTATGCCATTTTTCTGCAATCTCAAACTTTAAACTGCTCTCCTGAACAATTGAGTTTTTGTCGCTTCATTTTCTAATCTAATCTAAGTTGCAAAGATATGTAACATTAGGGATTCACATTACATGCATTCTCACAAGCAGACAGGTACAAGTTCACGCTTGCAAATGGCACATGTGAACCTACAACAGCCTAAGACCGGTCCGTAGTCCAGGTGGTAACACTTCTAACTGGAAGGTCGTGGGTTCGAATCCCGGCGGAGCACAAAAAACATACCATTTATATTTTCAAATTTGCTCTTCGCTGGGTTGAAAAATTCATAAACCTTTACCAAAGACCTGTCATCAAAAGGTCCATCCAGCCTTACAACAATTGGGTCTTGCTTGAGAATTGGCGCTTTCTACAACGACGACCAAGCTCGCAGAGGGCTCTTGAGGTGTAATACACACAAAAACAGCGCTTACCAAATAAATCAGCCATTTTTTTTTTTTTTTTAATTTAAAGCCCAAATCTCAAATGGGCATGCACCCTGCAACTCTTGCCGTCCTTCCCTGAAACAGGGGTGACATTGGCAAAGTGAACCATTTTCTACAGCATGGGTGGTCAGCCGCATACCAACCTATAAGTCAAGGAACAAGGAACTTCATGAAGGTTGAATAAAAGACATTGCAAATTAATTTAATCATAAATAATTATATACCTGATAAAAGGCTACACAATATTTGAGTCGTATAAATGCAAACGCCGTCAACTCCTTACGCGATGATTTTGAGAAAAATAAACTTGTACACTTGTAAAACGACAACACCAGTTGGAGATGACGGCGTTTGCACGAAATCATACTTTTTCAATTAAAATTACGAGACAGGTATGGATGGACCAAATTTCTGAAATAGCGAATGAATGGGATATCAAGAGTCATAATAAAATGAGAGCTTGTATGAAAAAGGTTATGACTCTGGATGAAATGAAAGAAGTATGCAAGGACCGAAAGAATTGGTTGATCTGTAATGCTGGCGTTTAAGGCTGAGGCTTAAAAAAAAAAAAACACTTTTTTATAGAATATGTTTAGTAAGTTTTTAATTTTTACTGTTTAATTGTTTAGTGTTTATTTGTTTTTTATACTCAAATGTTATTAATTGCTTCTATTCTTTGACTTATAGGTTGGTATGATGCTGACCACCCATACTATAAAAATGGTTCACGTTGCCAATGTCACCCCGGTCGGCAAGAGTTGCAGGGCTTATGTCCATTTGATAATTGGGTTTTTTATATTGTAGGTCCACATGCGGCATGTGTAAGCGCGAAATTATGCATGTCTGCTTGTGGGAATGCATTTAATATGAATCTCAAATGATACATATCTTTGCAGCTTAGATTTAGATTTTAGAAGGATTAAGTGAGGTTTAAATTATATCGCACACAGCAAATGATTTGTTACACTGCGCAGAATCAAATTCAATCAGTATCTTAAAAAGGTTATGGCTCTGGATGAAATGAAAGAAGTATGCAAGGATCGAAAAAAATGGCGGTTGATCTGTAATGCTGGCGGTTAAAGCTGAGGCTTTTAAATTAAAAAAAATATGTTTTGTAGTTTTTTAATTTTTTACTGTTTAATTGTTTAGAGTTTATTTGTTTTATATATTTGAAGGTATTAATTGCTTGTATTCCTTGACTGAAAGGTTGGTATGCGACTGACCACCCATACTGTAAAAAATGGTTCACTTTGCCAATGTCACCCCTGTTTCAGGGAAGGTTGGCAAGAGTTGCAGGGCTTATGTTCATTTGAGATTGGGTTTTTTATATTGTAGGTCCACATGCGGCATGTGTAAGCGCGAAATTATGCATGTCTGCTTGTGGGAATGCATTTAATATGAATCTCAAATGATACATATCTTTGCAGCTTAGATTTAGATTTAGATTTAGATCTCAAAAATCATAAATTTTGGAGATGACGGCGTTTGCAGTTATACGACTCATTTTAAACTTCAGTTATGATTGCAGGGGGGGAGGACAGCAGAGGAGGGGGCACATTAACCATAGACAAAGAAGTAATCCGTCGTTAATTATAAGTTGCAATTAGGAGGCCTCGCGGTTTAATGCGTTGTCGTAAAGTGCATTCTCCCGCCCACTCAAATCAGGGAATCAACTTCTTTTTTGTGCATTTCCTCAGAGAATGTAAATATATACCTCACAATGCGTATGCCTCGGTCACCGAATACTTGTATAAAATAGATTTTCCTTTTTTGCTTTTGGCGAACTAAAGAGTGAAATCATTAAAAACACTTTCCTTCATCGAATCGAAATGAAAAAATTTTGATGGCACGAATTAAACAATAAACATGTATGAAGAAAACATGCGTGTATGTTGATTTGTCATTGTCCTGAGGATGCCTTTTTAGGCGAAAACGTTTGACAGAGTTAAAATAATAAAAGTGAATTGAAACAGTGTGTTTATTTAATTAATTTTACAATAGACTTTCACTGTGTTAGCCACCAAACCCTGAAAAATATTAAATAAACATGTATTTTTGTAAGAGGTCCGTACGTGAATCGACACAGAAAAAATTGTGTCGCTATCCAGCCGGGTTGCCAGGGAAAAGGCAATATTTTATGATTTGTTGCTAAGGTCGGCAGTCGCAAACAAGACTTTACTTATGCACACCAAGAAAAAAGTTCGAAATTCAAAAATATTCGGACCTCATTCTAGGTGTAGGTACACTTATCAACCTTTTTCATCCGATGTTGACCCTTACAATAAATATATCTTTTATAATTGTCACTGAGACATTGTCTAAATGTATAAATCAAAGATCCGTGAAAATAGAAACTTCATCTGCGAAATGTAAAAAATAAGAAAAAAAAACTGTTAATATGCATGTACTGCGGTGTATTTTTTACTATTATATTGACCCCTCATGCTGTAAAAACTTGGTTTTCTTTTGCTAATGCCACCCCGGTTGCGTGTTCCCATTCCACCACTCAACTCGAATGTTCACTCACACATGCACACGGAAGTATTGCAGATGAGTGAACCTAGCTGAAAACCAACTGTTATCAAATAGCTATATACTGGCACACACGCAATTTAATGCACATACACAGTTATGAGTGTTGAAAATTGATAAATAAGACAGTTGGATTACATTTAATGAAAAGTTGAAGTTTTTGTTGTTTAATTTCTATATAAATGACTCTTGAAAATGACGACAGTCGAAAGTACTCGAGGATAAAATACAAATATTAAAAAAAGAAAAATACTTACGTTTTATAAGAAATTCAATAGATGAAGATGAATTTTCACTAAGTAAATGCACAAACCTTTATAAGTTAAAGGTATTTCGTTTCGATATCGAGGTAGAATTGAATTATAGCCCAATGTAATGAATTCGCTGCAGATTGTATTAAAATTTTTATAAAATTGGATCAGCAATTTGAAAAAATCGAAAGTTCACCAAAAACAGCACGAAAATGTTCTCGAAAAGCAAAAATATATTTACTAGTAAGTAGTAACAGTGAAACCCGTGTGCATGTGTGAGTGAACATTCGAGTTGAGTGGTGGAATGGGAACACGCACCCCGGTTTCAGGGAAAGACGGCAGGAGTTGCAAAGTTTATGTTCACATGAGGTTTGGTTTATTCTGTATGTATTTCCTTGACTTATACAGGATGGTATGAGACTGATCACCCATACTGTGGCGTGTAGCTTACTTTGCGAATGTCACCCCAAAGTTGTGGGGCTAATTGTTCATTTGAGGATTGGATTTTAATTTGTGAGTACACATGCAGCATTTGCAAGCGCGAACTGACCACGCGTTTGTTTGTGAGCATACCTTTTATATAAATTTTAAATGTTAGTATATCTACAAAAGATTTTACATTATAGATTGCATCTTTTATATTTTATGTGACATCCTAGAATAATGTATCATTACAATTTTAGTTTTTATATATTTTTTAGAATCAAATTCAAATGAAAACACTGTTTATTTTCACCATGTTTTTTTCGATTGCCATTTACGAACGTTTTCGATTTATCTGTTAGTACAAACCAAACATTCGAACGGAAGGATTTGATCAGATTTTCGAATCCAAAAACCCATTCAAAATTTTGTCTCAGGTAACGTACGTCCTCTCGCTTCGGCAGTCGAGGTTTTAGGGTAAAAAGCCATTTGGTTAGTTTGTATGTATCGCGAACAGGCCGCAAGAGAACGCAGCGCGCCAACTTCTGTCAGTCTTGTTTTGAATTTCGAACGGCGAGGCCGATAGGCGGGAGCGCGCGCGTTCCAAACTTGAATTTTCGAATTTCGAATTTTGTCAAAAATAACAATACCGGGCTGATTTTTATTTTGTGAGCGCAGTGTGAATCACACCTCAAGAGCAATCTCGGTCGTCAGTAATTGTCTACTTAATACAAACTTTTAAATAAACACCCAGTTGCTGTAAGTCTAGATTAAACCTTTGTGACCGGTCTTAAGATTTTTTTTTTTTTTTTTGGGAATCGAGCCCACTACCTTCCGATTGCAAGTTTGAAGCGTTAACCATTATACTACGTCGAAAGTTGTTATTCACAAGCAGCTGCGCTGTGTTCAAACTTCCGTATTGTTTTTTTTTTTTAACATTTTTTATTATTTTTCATCATACCTTTTCTGCTTTGATTGATTTGTTTTTTTTTTATAAACCTTCCTACGTTGTGTTGTGTTTTTGTGTTATTTTTTTAAGTGAACATTGTTTTTTTTTATTTCAATTTAAAAAAAAAAATTTCAAACGAATTTCATCCCTTCTCTCTTTCATATAGATAAAAAGAGTACGGCAAAATTAATAAATAAAAACATTTGAACAACGAAAAAAAAAAACTTCTTGTAACAATAAATAATCAGTCAAAAACATTGTCTTAATAATTTTTTTTTATTTAAATGTTAAATTGAAAATTAGCTGAATTCAATTTCAGTGTTTTTTTTTGTGTTAAAAAAAAAAATGTACGATTAGTTTGTGGACATTTTGTGACTGTTAAAAAAAAGGATTTCTCATCATGTTTTCGAAGTTCGGACCTTTGGGCCTTTTCTGGAACCCCAGAGTGGTATATTTGGTGATGCTGACGATGATGATGGTTGACTTTACCACGGCGAGCTGGTGGTAAGTGTTTTACCATTTTTTACCACAATTCTTACCACGGGATCGCGCCCCCTTTTAACCCTAGAAATATCAACGCAATGAATTTCGTGGGGTTGGCGATAATTTACAATCGTTACTGATTTTATAAGCAGATTGTTTGCTGTATTTATGTATGTAATTTTTATTTCCCCTTACGGTGCTATTCTTAGACATTTTAGTCGTCAGTTGAACCCACGCTTTGACAAACTAATGATGCATTTGTATGAAGACCTGTCAATGCAAGATGGCCGCAAGTGAACAGCTGATTTGTTTTCATACAAATAGTACAAAATTCGGTAGGTAAGAATGACCGTGCTGATGAAACTTCCAGCGCAGGCACCATTAGTCTGTCAAAACGTTGGCTCAACCGACGACTAAAATGTCTAAGAATAGCCCCGTTAGAATTTAATATCTTTAATAATCTAGCTCCTTGACAGTTATGTTGTTGGTTGTAACAGTTGTTTCACTTTTGCTAATGCCACCCGGTTTCAGGGAAAGGCGACAGGAGTTGCAAGGTTTATGTTCATGTGAGGTTTTGTTTATTTGTAGGCACACATGCAGAACGTGTAGGTGAGAAAATACATGTGCCTGCCTGCGGGCATGCATTTAATATGAGCCTTAAATGTTAACATACCTTTGCAACTTAGATTATAGATTATATATAGATGTATAATCTAAGTTGAAAAGATATATTCACATTAAATGCACGCCCGCAAGCAGACACATGTAAGTTCGCGCTTACAAGTGTCGCTTGGGTACTAACATATTAAAATCCACATCTCAAATAAACATAACCCAGCGATGAGGCTGACCAGTGACCACCCATACTGTAAAAAATGGTGCACTTTGTCACCCCTGTTTTAGGCAATGTCGGCAAGAGTTGCAGAGCTTATGTTCTTTTGACTTTGGGTTTTTATATATTGTTAGTCCACATGTGTAAGGCCAAACTTATATGTGTCTTGTGAGAATGCATGTAAAATGAATCTTTAATTTAATACAGCTTTGCAACTTAAATAATAGATTTATATTCAAGAAATCAGAATCAAAGATAATCAAATTTTACAATTACTTAGTTGGGTTTCATATAAAAAGTGTCCAAATCGATCATAGTAATTTCTAAAAAACCACTAAATTTTAAAAACTTTTGATAATGGGAGAATACATCCGAGGTTCCAAAAAATGTTTGTTGTGAATATGATGTGCATCTGTTCAGCAGTTCTTGAGTTATATCTGTATTAACTAACATTTATTTTGTATGTCGAGGCTCTCCCTTTTTATAATATTATAGATTATATTGTTACAAACTATGAAAGCAAAGTACCTACGCGCCCCTATACATGTACGATAGTGTAGGTAGAACAATCTGGGAGTAGTCCATGATGGTGGTAGTGCATAGAACGGCGATCAGGATCCTGAGTACGAGTTTTTTTCACTTTACTCGAAGTATTGAGTATTCGAGAAAAACGTATCTGAACTTGTAAAGTAACCCTGGCAAAAAAGGTTTCGAAATTTGTTTTACCAGTGGTGCTTTACAAGTTCATATACATTTTTCTCGAATACTCAATACTTCGAGTAAAGTGAAAAAACTCGTATTCAGGATACTGGTGTGGGCGAGAAATCGAAGAATGATTTGGAATATGCGAGAAAGATCTTTTTTGTACCTATATATAAGGACTGCAATGGTGCGGAGAGAGATTAGTCGCTTCTAGCATTTTGCCGTGAAGACCAATAAGCAGAGATTATCAATTGTAAATTGTGAACCAAAC